>CM038671.1:109566384-110766384 GCA_021605145.1 Aegilops bicornis
CTGTGGAGTAGTCGACCAGCCAGTCCTCCGGCTTCACGGAGCCGGTGTATTTGGGCGTGTCTCTTGGGAGCATGAACCCTTTGGGGAAGGGCTCGTCTCGAATGCGGGGGCCGAAACAGGGCGGACCCAACTCATCCTCTTCTTCTAGCGCCAGGGACCGATGGAGATGGTCGATCCGGTGGCGGGCATCGTTTTCTCCGACTCCCTCTCAGCGGCCAAGGTGGTCGCCGAGTGTCGAGTGATCAACAGGCGGCGGCGAGACGTGCCTTTCCCTGCGAGGGGGAGGAGGCGGACAGTCATCCCGCCGTTCCACTGCTCTTGGGCGGCCGTCTTGGTTGCGCTCTATGGTGACACAAGTCCGATTGCGGCTGGCAGCCGGCTCCTTGTCTCTTCTTCCGCGGACACCACCAGTCGGCGTCCGAGAGGTCGTGCCTTGATCTTGGCAGGGAGGCAGATCGTCGTTTTGCTGGTGTGGCGCCTCGGTGCGGCAGCGGCCTCGTGCTACTTGGCAGCCGCGTCGAGGAGCCGCTGGACGCGCTCCGCCATCTGGCGACGTTCTTCACCCTCGAACTTGTCCAACACTTCTACTGTTGCCTGAGCAGCTCGGATGTTTTCCGCAGGCGTGGCGTAGACGGGGCGATCTGCCCCGAACAGGTTGGCGATGGCCACGCCACGCTGCTGGACCACGCCAAGGCAGCTGGGCCCAGCGGGAGCCGGCGTGCCGCCCACAGCGCGGTCCATCTTGCGCTGGTAGGCTTCTGACAGGCGTCTCATGCTGGCCAGCTTCTTGGCACCCTCGACAAGGTGGATGCGACGTGCCTCCAGCGTCTCGGCGTTGGCGTCTTCTAGGATGGGCGCCGTCAGATCTTGCAGTGCCGCATCGAGCGGGTCATGAGCACCTCCGCCGGAGTGCTCGCCGTGACCAATGACAAGCACCTCTATGACGGTGCTTCTGCCGCTCTCCGCGCGAGGGAGCGGCTCGTCGTAGACCACCACATTGGTGGGGAACGCGTCAAGCGACGCAGTGTCAGAGTCTACCAACATCGGGTCGGTGGAGCCTAAAGACTCCAAGTCCACAGCTGGCTCGCTGGTGACATGAAGTTGATCGAGGAGGCCCGTGAGGCGGCTCTCGGGGCTATCTGTGCCCGCGTCGGACGCGGGCTCGCCGGAGAGGTGGACCTCGCCAACGAGATCAGCGAGGCAACTTGTCGCGCAGGTCACTTCCGCGCCATGCAGCGCGTCGGCGCAGACTCCATCTGGCATGTCGGGCTGGCTGCGCTCGCCAGGGAGGAAAAGGGTTCCCGTTCAGAACAGGTCTCCAGACGACGGTGCACCTTGCCCCACGGTGGCGCCAAATGTCGGGGGTTGGGTGCGACATATGCCAAAGGATGGCTTATCATGGTGGGAGCGAGTAGAACGTCGCTGGTCCCAGAAGCGGGATGAGGCGTAGACACGAACGTCGGCGTACTTTACCCAGGTCCGCGGCTCTCCTAGGAGATAACACCCCTAGTCCTACTCTGCGGGGTCTCCGCATGATCACTAAGGCACAAGTGAATACACAGGTGCTCCTTGAGCTGTATGCTAGAGGTAGGAGAAGGCAAGGCTAGCTCTCTCCTTCCTCTATGATCTGGTCTAGTTCTAACTGGTTCGGAACCCTTTGCATGGGTGCCCTGGGGGGTTTATATAGGCCTACCCCCCAGGGGTACATAGGTAATCCGGCCGGGTGTAGGGCCCGGCAGTCAGCCTCTTCGCCCGCCGGCTTCTCCGCCGACTGCTGGGGCCCGTCGCTCAGTGGGCCCGGGCCCAGTTGGGTATGGGGCCGACAGGCCGTGCCGCCGCTCCCGGGTCTTGTCGGTAGCTGATCACTGTTGTCGTGTCTCTAATGACGCAGGCTTGGTCAGGGGGTCATGGCTACAGCTCCGCCGCCTGGCGGGCGATTACTGTAGCCACTCCCTGTCTCGTCTGGTTAATGGCGCGTGGTCCCGAGGAAGGGGCGGGCCGACTCCGAGGGGCCGACCTCCCTCGGGGCCGTCTGGTAGGGCTCTCCCGTCTTCTGGACTCTCGCTGACTGGTGGGGCCCATCGTCCTTGGGCCGTACAGACAGGCCGTCGTGGGAATAGGACTCCGCCTGCCTGTGATGATGTCAGGGATGGCATGGCAACGATCTTGCGTGCGGGCGGAGATCTCCGCTGCACGGGCGACTGTGGCCACTGACCCCCGAAAGGGAGGGATGGGCTACACTATAGCCATTCCATATCCCGTCCCCCTTGATGAGGGCACAGGCTTCGCAGGTGCCGGGGGCCGACTCCTCGGGGCCGGCTTCTCTAGAAGCCGCCTGATAGGAGTCGGCTTGATTTGGCCTTGCCTCCAGGACTCGGCCGTTTATGGGCAGCCAGCTATTCCTCCAGCCGTCCTCCAGGAGACGGCTCTTCATCTTATCGTCTTGAGGGGCACAGTCAGCCCCGATGTCTTGAAAGGTTCTGGGCTTCGGGTTAGCCTACCTGTGGCCCATTACTCCGACAAACTCAATCCCAATTAAAAGTGATTATCAACCCAACAAATTAAATTAAAGTGATGAGATCCATATGATAATCCGAGAACCAGATACTCAAGATGCCCATAACCGGGGACATGGCTAACCATGATTAGTTTGTACACTCTGCAGAGGTTTGCGCACTTTTCCCCACAAGACTCGATTTCCTCCGTTGGATTTCTCGCACTACATGGTGTTTGAGAAACGGATGATCGAGACACCGTCTTACAGAAACATTAACTCTTTACTCTGGGTGGACAGTTACACCTACTTTCCCCTACATCTGCTAGCCCACCACTAAAAGATGTCATGCAACATACTCGACTATGCTAGAGCCCATAATAGCTTGTGGCTGCACAAGCAAGATGACATGATGTAGAGGGATAAACTCAAGAAATGTGATATAAACCCCATGTTTTTATCCTCGATGGCAACAATACAATACGTGCCTTGCTGCCCCGGCTGTCACTTGGAAAGGACACCGCAAGATTGAACCCAAAGATAAGCACTTCTCCCATTGCAAGAAATATCAATCTAGTAGGCCAAACCAAAAAGATAATTCGAAGAGACTTGCAAAGATATTAAATCATGCATAAAAGAATTTAGAGAAGATTCAAATATTGTTCATAGATAAACTTGATCATAAACCCACAATTCATCGGATCTCGACAAACACACCACAAAAGGTATTACATCGAATAGATCTCCAAGAAGATCGAGGAGAACTTTGCATTGAGATCCAAAGAGAGAAAATAAGCCATCTAGCTAATAACTATGGACCCGAAGGTCTGTGGTAAACTACTCACACATCATCGGAGAGGCTATGGTGTTGATGTAGAAGCCCTCCGTGATCGATTCCCCCTCCGGCAGAGCACCGGAAAAGGCCCCAAGATGGGATCTCACGGGTACAGAAGGTTGCGGCGGTGGAAATAGGGTTTCGTGGTGCTCCTGGATGTTTTCAGGGTATATGAGTATATATAGGCGAAGGAAGTAGGTCGATGGAGCCACGAGGGGCCCATGAGGGTGGGGGCTCGCCTACCCCCTGGGCGCTCCCTCCTACCTCGTGGCCGCCTCGTTGCTTCCTTGACGTCCACTCCAAGTCTCCTGGATTGTGTTTGTTCCAAAAACGACGCTCCCGAAGGTTTCATTCCATTTGGATTCCGTTTGATATTCCTTTTCTGCGAAACACTGAAATAGGCAAAAAAACAGCAATTTGCACTGGGCTTTTGGTTATTAGGTTAGTCCCAAAAATAATATAAAATTGCATAATAAAGCCCATTAAACATCCAAAACAGATAATATAATAGTATGGAACAATCAAAAATTATAGATACATTGGAGACGTATCAAGTACTAGCAATCATGGAAGACTATATGATGATTGAGTATGCGGAGCTCTTACTAAGACTTTGTTGAATAAGTTGAAGTGCAATTGCTTGGTGACTGAGCTCTTACTAAGACTTTGTTGAATAAGTTTCAAGACAGTTCATTATTTGAACCTTAACATGTGAATTGGTTACTACTTTATCATGATGAGTATTATGAGAAAGAGTTGTTGTTATGATGCTAGGAAAAGTGATTGAAATTATCATTGATCAAACTTATGCACTTTACTAGCATTCACACTTCATAAATTATTTCTTTTATCATTTACCTACTCAAGGACGAGTAGGAATTAAGCTTGGGGATGCTGATACGTCTCCAACGTATCTATAATTTATGAAGTATTCATGCTGTTACATTATCATTCTTGGATGTTTTAAAATCATTTTATAGCAACTTTATATCATTTTTTGGTACTAACCTATTGACATAGTGCCCAGTGCCAGTTGTTGCTTTTTGCTTGTTTTTTACATCACAGAAAATCAATATCAAACGAAGTCCAAACGCAGCAAAAGTTTTTGGAGATTTTTTTGGACCAGAAGACCCAAGATGGGCTGAAAAAGTACCAGAGGGGAGGCCCGAGGTGGGCACAACCCACCTGGGCGCCCGGGAGCCCAGGCGTGCCCAGGGGGTTGTGCCTTCCCTCGGTGACCTCCCGCACCGCCTCTTCGCCCTATAAATTGCCAAATATTCCAAAACCCATGGGGGTAACCCTAGATCAGAAGTTCCGCCGCCGCAAGCCTCTATAGCCATGAAAAAACCAATCTAGACCCCATTCCAACAATCTGCAGGAGGGGGGGGGGAATCATCACCGGTGGCCATCTTCATCATCCCGGCGGCCACCATGATGAGGAAGGAGTAGTCCACCCTCGATGCTGAGGGTTTGTACCAGTAGCTATGTGTTTAATCTCTCTCTCTCTCTCTCTCTCTCTCTCTCTCTCTCTTGTTCTTGAGATGGCACGATCTTGATGTATCGCGGGCTTTGTTAATATAGTTGGATCATATGGTGTTTCTCCCTCTCTATCTTGTTGTGATGAATTGAGTTTTCCCTTTGAGATTTTGTTTTATCGGATTGAATACTTGTATGGGTTTGAGAGCACTTGATATATGTCTTTCATATGAATACCCTGGTGACAATGGGGTATTATATTGATTCACTTGAGATATGTTTTGGCACTTAACTCGCGGATTCCCGAGGGGACATTGGGGTAGTCTATTGATGTCGCTTGAAGCTACGTCGGTATTTCCCCAAAGAGGAAGGGATGATGCAGCACAGCGGCTGTAGGTATTTCCCTCAAAAACAGATCTGGCAAGAAAACGGCGAACGAAAAAGAGGCGAATAAAATGGAAATTTTTTGTGAAGTGGGGGAGAGGAAAATGAGAGGCAAATGGCAAATAATGTAAATTGCAAGGAGATGAGATTTGTGATTAGGAACCTGGTATATGTTGAAGATCCTCCCCGGCAACGGCGCCAAAAATTACATTCGATGTCGCTTGAAGCTACGCCAAGATTTCCCAAAGAGGAAGGGATGATGCAGCACATGGCGGTAGGTATTTCCTCAAAGACAGCGGCGGCGGTAGGTATTTCCCTCAAAAACAGATCCGGCAAGAAACCGGGAACGAAAAATAGGCGAATAAAAGGGCAATTTTTTGTGAAGTGGGGGAGAGGAAAATGAGAGGCAAATGGCAAATAATGTAAATTGCACGGAGATGAGATTTGTGATTAGGAACCTGGTATATGTTGAAGATCCTCCCCGGCAACAGCGCCAAAAATTCCATTCGATGTCGCTAGAAGCTACGTCGGTATTTCCCCAAAGAGGAAGGGATGATGCGGCACAACGGCTGTAGCGACCCGACCTCATACTGTCAAGTCTCTGTGCATAAGTGTCATCCCTGGATCGGTAATGCTGACACACACATTACTCAAAGGATTTATAACAGAGTGCAATCACAAGCTTATTACATCGAATGCCTCAAAAGATAACTTATTACTATAAATATGGCTTAATGCCATCTAAATAAATAGCAACAGAAGGCTTGGAAGATAAAGTGAGTCCATCAACTCCAACGACATAGCTGAGTGCACGACAACGACCTAGTGCACCTTACTCTTCGTTTGAGAAGTCTGCAACATGATACGTTGCAGCCCAAAAACGGGTCAGCACATGGAATATGCTGGCATAGTAACGCAATAGAGTAACGAACATGATAAAACGCTATCACCACATGCATATATGGCTGGTGGAGGCTCTATGGCTATTTTTTTTTGTGAAAAGCCAATTTTTTCCTACAACAAAGGAATATGTTTTATTTAACTATCGTGGTAGTTGAACAACATTGAGAAGGTTACTCCAACTCAATCCCAATTAAAAGTGATTATCAACCCAACAAATTAAATTAAAATGATGAGATCCTTATGATAATCCAAGAACCAGATACTCAAGATGTCCCTAACCGGGAACACGGCTAACCATGATTAGTTTGTACACTCTGCAGAGGTTTGCGCACTTTTCGCCACAAGACTCGATCTCCTCCGTTGGATTTCTCGCACTACATGGTGTTTGAGAAACGGATGATCGAGACACAGTCTTTCAGAAACATTAACTCTTTACTCTAGGTGGACAGTTACACCTACTTTCCCCTACATCTGCTAGCCCGCCACTAAAATAGGTCATGCAACATACTCGACTATGCTAGAGCCCATTATAGCTTGTGGATGCACACGGAAGTTTCTGGCATGAATATTCTTATGATCCCTTTGAGCCTGGGTGGCGAACCATAGGATGATCACACGGTACTCCGGGATATCCTAGGACAACACTGGCTTCTCCAGGTGCCCGCAACCAAACCACCCAGATGTGTATTAAAATAGCCACCTTAAGTTAACCGCTAATTAGCAATCTCACATCTGTCATGGATCTCTCAAACCAACCCACGTCTACGAGCATAGCTGTCACAGCCCTAGAGTTTGCTTGTAACTAGTGGCTTTGCATCCATGCATCATGTTTAAATTTCACGAAACTTGAAATGGGGATTGATCCAAGCCCTAGCACCAAATGAATTCAACTAGGTTCCATAAAAAAAATATTTTCAATGATCCCAAATGCCCTTTAGAAAAGTTCATGATTTTTGTCAAAGGTGAAAACCTCTACCAAAAGTCATGCACATATTTCTAGGCCATTACGCATTCTTGAATTAAATCATATAGTATTTGCATTTGGGCATTTAAATGCTATAAAATATTTTAAATGCTCAAATAATCATAAACTAAAATGTTTACTGTAGGATATATTCCCAGCAGTGATCATGAGTAGTTTCATGATTTTTGGAAGTGTATAAGTATTTTTAATAAAGCCCTAAAGATTATAGAAAAAATAGAAAACAGAAACAAATAAACGAAGAGAGAGAGACCCACCTGACTTACCTGGCAGCCCACCTGGCCCAGCCCCTCCAGCTGGCCCAGTCCACTAGCCAAAGCGGTCGTCCTCAACCTCTGCCAGTAGGCAGAGGCGTGTCGCCCGCGCGCGCGCTCGCCCCTGGCCACCTCCTGCTTCCTCGCCGGGCCCTCTAGCGACGCCACGGAGACGCCCCGTGGCCCCTCGCTCCTCTCCCTCACTCTCTGATCTCTCCTTTGCCCTCTAGTCCCTTCCCCGAGCGCGACCGAACGCAGCCGTCGCTGCCGACGAGCTCCCCCACGGCCCTGACCATCTCCGAGCCCCTCCGCTGCGTCCCGAGCTCCGCCATGACGCTTCTGCCCTATCCGCCGAGCCACATGACGCTGGACGCTGAGCACCGCTGCCGACGCCATCTTAAATCCTCTGACCGACGGCCATCGTCGAACGATTCGCCGCCGTCTCCGCCTCCCCGAGCCCGCCGAGTCCTTCCTCGAGATCGCTGTGAGCTCCGACACCTTTCCCCCTCCTCCCCGCGCTCATTCCCGCACTTTGGCCGCCCTTTTCACCGGAGCCGTGAGCTCCTCGCCGCCGGCGATGATGCAGACGAGACCAGAGCCACCGCAGCTCACTCCCGAGCACGGAAACATGCTCCACACCTCACCAGGAGCACGTAGAACCCACCAGCTCCCCCTCCCGCGCACCACAACGCCAAACCCGCAGGTGCCCGAACTCCAGCCGTCGCGGAAGTTCTCGCCGCCGTCAACCCCGGCCATCCCAGCTGCTGCCGCTACCACCACTAGATGCGCGAGAATGCCAGGAAGCCGTAGGAGCAAACCCCGCCTCAAACCGTGGGCTGTAGCGAGATCCCGATGATCTCCACCGCGCGAAATGGTCGTCGCCGGCGAAACTCCGGCGACTGATGACATGGCTCATCATTAGCCACTAACGACCCAGCTAAACCACCTCTAGAGCCACCGCCATGTGGGCCCCAGTGTCTAATTAGGTTAGTCTAATTTTCCTGTTTAGATTAGTGTTAATCTTGCGGACCCCATGTGTCAGTTTGACTTTGGCCAAGTCAGCGTTGACTGGTCCCACAGGTCAGCGACCTAAACAGCCCTGTGTCACTGATGTGTGGCCCCTACACGTCAGGTTTGACCTGGACCGGGTCAGTTGACTGCTGCCATCACAGTGACGTCATGTCGACAAGAAGAAATCATTTTCTGGATTTATTCTTTGCAGAAAATCCGTAAAATTGCCTAAACTTCTAAAAATCATAGTAATTCAACCGTAGCTCCAAATCAAATAAGTTATATATGAAAAATGATCAGAAAAATCCAATCCTTCCATCTGTACCATTTTCATGCATGTTTAAACAACTTATACCTGCTGATCAGGTCAAATCAATTAAATGGCATTTGAATTTCACATATGAAGTTTGAATTTGAACCTAGGGTTCAAACCAACTCCATTTAACATGTTGCTAGTTGCATTAGCTCAAAACACATTCATATTGCCATGTCATAGCATGCATCATATTGTGCATTGCATTGATCGTGTTTCTTCTCTGTTTGCCGGTGTTGTTCCCCCTCGGTAGACGTTGTACCGACATTGTGATCGTTGACACTGATGAAGACTCAATGCTATCTTCAGAAGTGACATGCAAGAAAAACCCCCTTGTTCATTCCGATATAATCCCACTCTCTCGCTCCTGCTCTCTTTTACTGCATTAGGACAACAACGATTCATCTGTTACTTGCTGCGGTAGCGGAACCCCTTTATCCTCTGCATGACCTGTCATTCCACAGTAAATAGATGAAACCCACTAGCATGAGTAGGAGTTGTTTGAGCCCTGTTGTGCCTACTCATTCATTCTTGTTTGTCGTGCCTACTACTGCTTAGAGTTGAGTCAGTTCTGATTCATCAGGGATGAATAGGAGGTGTGTGAACATGTCCTATTGTTGAGAGCTAAGTGTGTGAACACGATTTGGTAAAGGTAGCGGTGAGAGGCCATGTAGGAGTACATGGTGGGTTGTCTCATTGAAACCGTCCTCAGGAACTGAGTTTTGTGTTTGTGATCCATGAACAGCTACTACCACGCATTGGGCCCGAAACCAATGGACCCTTTCGACTTATTAACCGCCCTTGCCCTCTGTCCAGGAGTTGCAACTAGTTTATGGTGTTTGTAGGATATGTGTTGGAGGCCGTGCGTAGCGCTGACCCTAGGGGTGGGCTATGATGCGGTAGATACACCGTGGCACGGTGTACCGGGCGCCCGTTTGGTGTCTCGGGAACCCTGCACACATCGTTTGGGGCTGTGTGCGCAACTTCGGCCGGATCTCCTCGCGGATGGAACCCGAAGAGGCGATAAACCTGGACTAGATACTTGTGTGGTTAGTCAGGTCATTGCCGACTCCCTCGCCAGGCTTCCGCTTGAAGGTTGCCGAGATACACGACGTGTACATGGTGGTAAGTGGCGAGAGCGTGTGAAGAAGTACACCGCAGGGCTAACATCATCTATTCGAATAGCCGTGGTTCATGTAAAGGACTTCGGGTTGCTGTGGGTTCATAGACAAGTGAAAGTGGATACTCTAAAATGCGCAAGATAAGCGTGAGTGCTATGGATGGCGTTCTCGTAGGGAGACGGGAGCGGATCCATAGTGGTGTATTGATATGGTGAATATGTGGACTGCAGCGCCACCTCAACAGAGTTACTTGCAGTCATAGTTCAGGATAGCCACCGAGTCAAAGCTGGCTTGCTGCAGTCAAACTCCACCACCCCCTTTGTTGATACCGATGCATATGTAGTTAGTTCTGATGTAAGTCTTGTTGGGTACATTTGTACTCACATTTGCTTAATTTATGTTTTGCAGAGAGACTTCAGTCTCGCTAATAGTTCCGCGTGGACTTCGACGTATAGCTTGATACCTCAGCTACGATCTTGTGCCCTTGGCAGGATCTGGTAGATAGTCAGGCTTCTAAGCCTTTTCCATTTGTAGATCTCTGTACTCAGACATGTTAAGCTTCCGCTTGTGCTTTGATTTGTATGCTCTAAATGTTGGGTCATGAGACCCATGTTTGTAATATCTCGCTCCTCAGAGCCTAATGAATAAATATTTGAGTCATAGAGTTATGTTGTGATGCCATGTTGTATTTACACATATCGAGCATATTGTGTGTATGATTGAAATGCTTGGTATGTGTGGGATCCGACAACCTAGTTGTTTATCCTTGGTAGCCTCTCTTATGGGGAAATGTAGTCTTGTGCTTCCATGAGCCATAGTAGTCCGCTACAGCCCGGTTCACCGGAGTCCTGCTAGCCCAAAGACTACTGCTCCTAACACTTGATCGGGTGGCATGTGTTTCACCGTTCCTATATGTCTCCCTACGGGAAATGTCACGCGGTGACATCCGAGTCCTTCCTAGCCTGCTACAGCCCGGGTTCCTGAGTCCTGTTAGCCCATGCTTGACCGGATTCACACACTGCCGATCGACATGCTCAAGTTGATTCATGTATGCCTGTCCCCATGGGTTAGTGCCATTTTGGGTTCACGACTAGCCATGTCGGCCGGGTTCTCTGTCATATGGATGCTAGCGACACTATCATATACGTGTGCGGAAGGCTTAAACGGTCCCGGCCATGGTAAGGCGACACCCGTGGGAATACCGTGCGTGAGGCCGCAAAGTGATATGAGGTGTTACCGGCTAGATCGATGTGACTTGGAATCGGGGTCCTGACAATAGCATAGCAATATAAGCATAACGTAGAAGTAACTCCCAGGGTTTGATAATAAACAAGGCAATAGGTTCTACCTCATCATCTACTTCCCAACACTGATACATTTCCAACGTATCTATAATTTATGAAGTATTCATGCTATTATACTATCCTTCTAGGATGTTTTATATGCATTTATCTGATATTTTATCTGATTTTGGGGACTAACCTATTAACCTAGAGCCCAAAGTGCCGCTTTATGTTTTCTCCTTGTTTTAGAGTATCGCAGAAAAGGAAAACTAAACGGAGTCCAATTGACGTGCCACTTGACGAAGATCATTTTGGACCGTAAGATGCCCATGGAGTACCGTATAGGCTGAAGAGTCCGGGCTGCCCACGAGGGTGGGGGGCGCCCCCACCCCCCTAGGGCGCGCCCCCTGCCTCGTGGACAGCCCGGAGACCCCCTTGACGTGAAATCAACGCAAAACTCTTCTATATAGACCCAAACTTCCAAAAACAAACCTAGATCGGAAGTTCCGCCGCCGCAAACCTCTGTAGCCACGAGAAGTCAATCTAGGCCCTCTCCGGCACCCTGCCGGAGGGGGCCATCATCACCGGTGGCCATGGAGGAGTATCCCGGAGGGGCCATCATCACCATGAGGTCCAAGGACCAGAGGGTGGAGGGCATGGAGGAGGAAGCACAAGGGGGAGAACCTCTCCTCCTCTCTTCCGGTGGCGCTGGAGTGCCATCCGGAGGGAAATCATCGCCACGGTGATCGTCTTCATCAACATCACCATCATCATCACCATCCTCATCTCTTTTACGCGGTCCACTCTCCCGCACCACGCTGTAATCCCTACTTGAACATGGTGCTTTATGCCACATATTATGATCCAATGATGTGTTGCCATCCTATGATGTTTTGAGTAGATATCTTTTGTCTTTGGGTTGATTGATGATCTAGATTGGTATGAGTTGTATGTTTTACTTTTGTGCTGTCCTATTGTGCCCTCCGTGGTGCGCAAGAGTGAGGGATTCCCGCTGTAGGGTGTTGCAATACGTTCATGATTCGCTTATAGTGGGTTGGTGAGTGACTGAAACACAAACCCGAGTAAGAGGGATTGTTGTGTATGGGAATAAAGGGGACTTGATGCTTTAATGCTATGGTTGGGTTTTACCTTAATGGTCTTTAGTATTTGTGGATGCTTGCTAAAGTTCCAATCATAAGTGCATATGATCCAAGTAGAGAAAGTATGTTAGCTTATGCCTCTCCCTCATATGAAACTGCAATAGTGATTACCGGTCTTGTTAACAATTGCCTAGGACAATTCCGCACACCGATCCATCATTATTCCACACTCGCTATTTATATTATTTAGTAATATATTCTAACTTTATGATAACAGCACCTACTTTTATATTTTAGCTATCCGATATCATATAAAGTTATCCTCTTCATACCCACAACGTAGTTTTATTTCTTGTTTCTAGTTGGAAGCAAACGTTCGGTGTACGTAGAGTCGTATCAGTGGCAGATAGGACTTGAGAGAATATTGATCTTACCTTTAGCTCCTTGTGGGTTCGACACTCCATACTTATCACTTCCACCTTTGGAAATTGCTACGATGATTCCCTGCACTTGGGGATTATCAAACTCTTTTAAAGCGCCGTTCTTGGGGGAGCAATAGCGTGGGGTTGATATTCTCGTGTGCGCTTGTTTGCTTTCTTCACTAAGTAGATTTTGTTTTTCCTTTTTGTTTCTGTTTAGTTGTGGGTGAAACATACAAAAACAATTTAAAAGAATGAAAATACAAAAAAAATACTTGCCTTTCATGCCTAAAAAGTTTTTCAAAAAGAGAAGTGATTGGAAAGTTATGCATTGAAGAAGTGAGGGTCGACCTTGAGCACTTGTGTTCATGCTGACGGAAACAATGTAGAATTTTTCATGGAAGTTTCTCTGTAAATAATTATCCCCTTGTATATATCCATTGTATTATAAAAATAATGTGCCAAGCTTTGGTTTTAGGAGATTAGATTGCTTGTTTGCTATGTGCAGAACAAAAACAGAAACTTTGGTTGTAGTGCATGAATTTACATTTTTAACTGGAAAGTCAAATGGGTCTGAAATATTTTGCACATTACTTCTGTACAAATTTTTCAAATTTCCGTATTTATTTGATAATTTTAGGAGTTACATAAGTTTACCAAACTTCTAGATTACTACAGACTGTTCTGTTTTTAACAGATTCTGTTTTGCGTGTGTTGTTTGCTTATTTCGATGAAACTATGGCTAGTATCCTAGGGGTATGAACCATAGAGAAGTTGGAATACAGTAGGTGTAACACCAAAATAAATAAAGAATGAGTTCATTACAGTACCTAAAGGTAGTAATTTGCTTTGTTATACTAACGGATCTCACAAAGTTTTTGTTAAGTTTTTGTGGATGAAGTGTTCGAAGAACAAGGAGTTACTGATGTGAGAAGAATAAAGAGAAGCAAGAGTTAAATCTTGGGGATTCCCAAGGCACCCCAAGTAAATATTTCAAAGGATACTCAAGCATCTAATCTTGGGGATGCCCCGGTTGGCATCCCATCTTTCTTCTTCAACAAATATCGGTATACCTCGGTTTTTGCTTTGTTCACATGATTTGTGTCCTTTGTGTTTTTGTATTTCTTTTAAGAACCATGCTAGCATGAGTTATACCTTCATGGATTTATAGAATACTTCATGTGCTTCACTTAAATCTTTTAAGTATGATCTTATAGAATTGCTCTTTGTGCTTCACTTAAATCTTTTGAGTATGGTTTTATAGAATGCTTCGTGTGCTTCACCTATATATTTTGAGCTTGGATATTGGTTAGTCTATGTTAATTGTAGAATGCTCCATGAACTTCACTTATATCTTTTGGAGTATGAATAATAATATCATTTAAAGTGGGTTTGGAAGAGTGTCAACTTTAGGAATTAGTGATCCCACTATTTTGGAGGGTGTTGAATCTTAGTGTGATATTTATGAAAGTGGATTTGGAAGAGTGTCAACTTTAGCTAGTAATGATTCCACTATTTCGGAAGAGGTTCCAATTGAGTATGAGAATAAATTTGCTATCCATGATGCTACTGAAAATTATTATGAGGGAGGAATACATGCTTGTAGGAGTTGCAATAATATCAAGTTTCCTCTCTATGTGCTTAAAGTTTTGAAGTTATACTTGTTTTGCCTTCCTATGATAGTTTATTCTTGTTCACATAAATTGTGTGCTCACAAAATCCCTATGCATAGGAAGTGGGTTAGATTTAAATGTGCTAGTCATATTCTTCAAGATGCTCTCTTTGTGTTTCAATTCTTGTCTATTATGTGAGCATCATTGAAATCATCATGCCTAGCTAAAAGGCACTAAAGAAAAGCCCTTGTTGGGAGACAACCCAATATTTACCCTTACTGTTTTTGTGTGTTTACATTATTAGGCTACTGTAGTAATCATTTTTATAGCTTTTGTTTCAATAAAGTGCCAAGTAAGACCTTTGGGAAGACTTGGGTGAAAGTTAATGTGATCTTGCTGTAAAAAACAGAAACTTTGTGCTCACGAGATTAGCTGTGATTTTTTACAGAAGAGTGATTTTGAGTTGATTCTTTTTGAAGAAGATTAATAGACAAATTCTTCACGTCCACCAATTTATTTCATAATTTTTGGAGTAGCAGAACTATGGTTTATATTCAGATCATTACAGATTGTTCTGTTTCTGACAGATTCTGTTTTCATTGCATAGTTTGCTTGATTTCCAGTTTCTATGGCTTATATTTCTCAATATAAATTGTAGAAATGATATGGTATAGTAGACATTGTGTGGGAACAATTATTAACCTTGTCTTTGACAGTTCCAAAGTGAATGGTTTGCTCTTTATTATACTAACCTATCTCACGAAGTTACGTTAAGTTTTGTGTGATTGAAGTTTTCAAGCTTTGGGTGAGATACCGATATGAGGAGAATAAGGAGTGGAAAGACCCTAAGCTTGGGGATGCCCAAGGCTCCCCAAGGGAATATTCAAGGAAGACTCAAGCGCCTAAGCTTGGGGATGCCCCGGAAGGCATCCCCTCTTTCGTCTTCAAAACTATCGGTATACCTTACTTGGAGCTATATTTTTATTCGTCACATGATATGTGTTTTGCTTGGAGCGTATTTTCAATTCTACTTGTTGTTTGAATAAAATCATTGGATCTGAAATACTGAATGAAAAAGAATCCTCCCATGGCTAGTTAATTATTTGACTACTCAGTGTTCTTCACTCATATCTTTTGGAGTAGTTTGTCATTTACTCGTGTGCCTCACGCATATCCTATGAGTAAATGGTTGAATAAATTGAATGTCATAAACCTGAATTTATATATGTTTCATATGCTTTTAACATGGGGAGTAATGACTTCACACATAATAAGTATAGGTAGTAAACTTATTGAAAGTTAGCAAATGTAGAATTGGTCACTTGAACAATTCATGAAAGAATATTGAAGGAAGAGAGGTTTCACATATAAATATAATATCTTGGACATATTTTATGAGTGGGAGCACTCATTAAAATATGACATGCTAAAGAGTTGATGTTGGACAAGGAAGACAACGTAATGGGTTATGTTTTCTTATATCTGAAATAAAGTATATTGTCATGCATGGATCATCCAACATGTTGAGGTTGCCTTTCCCCCTCATGCTAGCCACATTCTTTGCACCAAGTAGATATACTACTTGTGATTCCCAAAACCCTTAAACCAGTTTTGGCATGAGAGTCCACCATATCTACCTATGGATTGAGTAAGATCCTTCAAGTAAGTTGTCATCGGTGCAAGCAATAAAAATTGCTCTCTAAATATGTATGATTGATTGGTGTGGAGGAAATAAGCTTTATACGATCTTGTGATGTGGAAGAAATAAAAGCGACGGACTGCATAATAAAGGTCCATATCACAAGTGGCAATATAAAGTGACGTTCTTTCGCATTAAGATTTTGTGCATCCAACCCTGAAAGTGCATGGCAACCTCTGCTTCCCTCTGCGAAGGGCCTATCTTTTACTTTTATCTTCTACCTTATGCAAGAGTCATGGTGATCTTCACCTTTCCTTTTTACATTTTATCCGGCAAGCACAGGGTGTTGGAAAGATCCTGATATATATATATATATATATATATATATATATATATATATATATATATATATATATATATATTTTGATGTAAGTTATCATGAGCTATTATTGTTGACAATACCCTTGAGGTAAAAGGTTGGGAGGCGAAACTATAAGCCCCTATCTTTCTCTGTGTCCGATTAAAACTCCATAACCACAAGTATTGCGTGAGTGTTAGCAATTGTGAAAGACTAAATGATAGTTGAGTATGTGGAGTTTGCTAAATCAAAGCTCTAACATAGACTCTTCCTGAAAATAAGATGAATTTCAATTGTTTGATGACTGAGAATATTGTTTGTTACTTTTCAAGAAAGTTTATGATCTATACTTTAACATGTGATTAGCTTGTTACTTTATCATGAGAAGTTTTATGAGATGAGCTACTGTTATGACATGTAATGATGCTAGAAAAAGTGATTGGAATTATCATTGATCAAACTTAAGCACTTGCTAGTATTCACACTTCATAAATTATTTCTTTTATCATTTACCTACTCGAGGACGAGCAGTGAATTAAGCTTGGGGATCTTGTCGTCTCTAACGTATCTATAATTTATGAAGTACTCATGCTATTATATTATCCTTCTAGGATGTTTTATATGCATTTATATGATATTTTATATGATTTTGGGACTAACCTATTAACCTAGAGCCCAGTGCCAGTTTCTGTTTTCTCCTTGTTTTAGAGTATCGCAGAAAAGGAAAACTAAACGGAGTCCAATTGACGTGCCACTTGACGGAGATCATTTTTTCGACCAGAAGAAGCCCACGGAGTACCAGAAGCAAGCCAGAAGAGTCCCAGGCTACCCACGAGGGTGGGGGGCGCGCCACCCCCCTAGGGCGCGCCCCCTGCCTCGTGGACAGCTCGAAGACCCCCCTGACGTGAAATCAACACAAAACTCTTCTATATATACCCAAACTTCCAGAAAGAAACCTAGATCGGAAGTTCCGCCGCCGCAAACCTCTGTAGCCATGAGAAGTCAATCTAGGCCCTCTCCGGCACCCTACTGGAGGGGACCATCATCACCGGTGTCCATGTAGGAGTATCCCGGAGGGGCCATCATCACCATGAGGGCCAAGGACCAGAGAGTGGAGGCCATGGAGGAGGAAGCACAAGGGGGAGAACCTCTCCTCCTCTCTTCCGGTGGCGCCGGAGTGCCATCAGGAGGGGAATCATCACCATGGTGATCGTCTTCATCAACATCACCATCATCATCACCATCCTCATCTCTTTTACGCGGTCCACTATCCCGCACCCCGCTGTAATCCCTACTTGAACTTGGTGCTTTATGCCACATATTATGATCCAATGATGTGTTGCCATCCTGTGATGTTTTGAGTAGATATCTTTTGTCTTTGGGTTGATTGATGATCTAGATTGGTATGAGTTGTATGTTTTACTTTGGTGCTGTCCTATGGTGCCCTCCGTGCCGCGCATAGCGTGAGGGATTCCGATGTAGGGTGTTGCAATCGTTCATGATTCGCTTATAGTGGGTTGGTGAGTGGTGAAACACAAACCCGAGTAAGAGGGATTGTTGCGTATGGGAATAAAGAGGACTTGATGCTTTAATGTTATGGTTGGGTTTTACCTTAATGATCTTTAGTAGTTGCGGATGCTTGCTAAAGTTCCAATCATAAGTGCATATGATCCAAGTAGAGAAAGTATGTTAGCTTATGCCTCTCCCTCATATGAAACTGCAATAGTGATTACCGGTCTTGTTAACAATTGCCTAGGACAATTCCGCACACCGATCCATCATTATTCCACACTAGCTATTTATATTATTTAGTAATATATTCTAACTTTATGATAACAGTACCTACTTTTATATTTTAGCTCTCCGATATCATATAAAGTTATCCTCTTCATACCCACAACGTAGTTTTATTTCTCGTTTCTAGTTGGAAGCAAATGTTCGGTGTACGTAGAGTCGTATCAGTGGCAGATAGGGCTTGAGAGAATATTGATCTTACCTTTAGCTCCTTGTGGGTTCAACACTCCATACTTATCACTTCCACCTTTGGAAATTGCTACGATGATTCCCTGCACTTGGGGACTATCAAACACCCACAAGTTAATCACATCCTAATCATGCAATGTTTGAGGATTGAAACTAATGCATAAAAACTGGGTATGAAAGGAGTGTGATCAATGTGTTACTTGCCTTGCTGATGATCCGCAAAACCTAGTGACTCGTAGTAGCACGCTTCGCACTCCGGGAATTCTATCGCAAACAAAAAATATCATACATAAGCACTCAAGCAAAGATGCACGGGTAAAACTCAAATAAGAAGATCAAATCTGAAAAATCAACTGAAGAGATTCGACCTGCAAAAAGAATCATTCAAATCGGAGCTACGGAACTGAAACTATAGTCAAAAGAACTTCGAATACAAATCTGCTTGAAACCAACTTTTTAAATTGTCAAAACCTTATTCAAGTTGATTTAACAGAAAGAGGGGCTCGAGACAAAGATTTCGGCGTTGGTTTCACTGGATTTGCACAAACGGTTAAGAAACGGCGAGCGTTTGAAGATCAGGGGCTAATCTGCGATAAAAGTAATCGTGGATAGGTCCCTGGGCGAAAATAAAGTAAATAGGAAAGACTAACGAACAAACGTTCGCTGTATGAACCTAACCGGCGAATATCGTTCGTAAAAACGAACGAACGTACGAACGTCCGCTAAATAAATAAATCGTCGAAAACCGAAATAAAAAAACGCACCTAGGGTTTCTAAAAAAGCGATCGTTTTTTTTACCTAAACCAAAAAAAAAACCAACGGCGGATCCGGCGAACGGCGGCGGCGGCTCCAGCGTGCGGCGCGGCGGTGAGCGGTAAGCGGTGCGGCGCGGGGTTAGTGTTAGGGTTTGCGGGGCGGGGCGGCTTTGTGGGCTCGGGCGGCCTCGGGCGGCGGCTTATAAAGCGTGCCCGGCAGGAGACTGGGTCGGTCACGGCACGTTTAGGTCGGTTGACCTTTTTTTAAACACATTCCGCTGGAAAAATCCAAAAAATAATAAAAATCTAAAAATGCCAAAACAAATTTTCGCCGTCTAAATAGAATATTTAGAACAAAGTGAATATTTTCTTGGCCTAAAAATGCAATTTTGAAAAATGCATATTTTTCTAATTCAAATAAAATAGCAATAAAATCCAAATAAAATTATTTATTTGATTTTAACATTTTTCCTCCAATATTTCATTTATTTGGAGAACTCATATTATCTCCTCTCAATTATTTTTAATATGAAATATTTTCGGAGGGAAAATAACTAAAACCAAAATGATCCTTGTTTCGGTATTTGAGAAAATTCAAATATGAAAATGGAGAAATCCCCAACTCTCTCCGTGGGTCCTTGAGTTGCTTAGAATTTCGAGGATCACAAAACGGAATGCAATAAAATATGATATGCATGAATGTCCTATGTATAACGTTCCAAATTGAAAATTTGGGATGTTACAACGGCGGTAGCAAGGTATTTCCCTCAGATATGAAACAAAGGTTATCGAACCAGTAGGAGAACCAAGCAACACAATGTAAACAGCCCCTGCACACAAATAACAACACCTTGCAACCTGGCGTGTTAAAGGGGTTGTCAATCCCTTTCGGCTAACGGCGCCAGAAACGGCGAGTGGACGGGAAAATGTTGTAATAGATTGAATTAATAGATCGCAAATAAAATAAAGTGCAGCAAAGTATTTTTGTATTTTTGATCTAATAGATCTGAAAATAAATGCAAAGGAAAAGTAGATCGCAAAGGCAAATATATGAAAAAGAGACCCGGGGCCGTAGGTTTCACTAGTGGCTTCTCTCGAGAAAAATAGCAAACAGTGGGTAAACAAATTACTGTTGGGCAATTGATAGAACTTCAAATAATCATGACGATATCGAGGCAATGATCATTATATAGGCATCACGTCCAAGATTAGTAGACCGGCTCCTGCCTGCATCTACTACTATTACTCCACAGATCGACCGCTATCCAGCATGCATCTAGTGTATTAAGTTCATGGAAAAACGGAGTAATGCAATAAGAACGATGACATGATGTAGACAAGATCTATCTATGTAGAGATAGACCCCCATCGTTTTACCATTAGTAGCAATGATACATATGTGTCGGTTCCCCTTCTGTCACTGGGATCAAGCACCGTAAGATCGAACCCACTACAAAGCACCTCTTCCCATTGCAAGATAAATGGATCAAGTTTGCCAAACAAAACCCAAATATCGGAGAATAAATACAGGGCTATAAGAGATCATGCATAAAAGAGATCAATGAAACTCAAATACTTTCATGGATATAAAAGGATATAACTGATCATAAACTCAAAGTTCATCAGATCCCAACAAACACACCGCAAAAGAGTTACATCATATGGATCTCCAAGAGACCATTGTATTGAGAATTCAGCGAGAGAGAGGAAGCCATCTAGCTACTAACTACAGACCCGAAGGTCTACAAAGAACTACTCACGCATCATCAGAGAGGCACAAATGGAGGTGGTGAACCCCATCTGAGATGGTGTCTAGATTGGATCTGGTGCTTCTGGACTCTGCGGCGGATGGATCAATATTTCGTCGACTCCCCTAGGGTTTTGGGAATATTGGGGTATTTATAAAGCAAAGAGGCGGTCCGGGGGCACCCGAGGTGGGCACAACCCACTGTGGCGCATACAGTGGGTTGTGCTCTCCTGAGCACCCCTGTGCATAGCCAGGGCCCATTATGTTCCTTCTGGTCCAAAAAAATCTCCGTAAAGTTTCGTTGCATTTGGACTTCGTCTGATATTGATTTCCTGCGATGCAAAAAAAAACAACTGGCACTTGGCACTATGTCTATAGGTTAGTACCAAAAAAGATATAAAATGATTATAAAACATCCAAGATTGATAATATAATAGAATGGAACAATAAAAAATTATAGATACGTTGGAGACGTATCAACATCCCCAAGCTTAACTCCTACTCGTCCTCGAGTAGGTAAGTGATAAAAGAGAATTTTTTATGTGGAATGCTGCCTAACATATCATATCATATTCTTTTCTTTATAGCATGGACATTTGGACTTTTATGTGATTCAAAGCAATAGTCTAGTTTTGACATGATAATGTAGATACTCAAGCATATCAACAAGCAACCATGTCTTTCAAAATATCAACGCTAAAATAAGTTATCCCTAGCCCATCATGCTCAACCATTGATCCATTCATGAAACACACTCTCATATTAGCTAGACCAATACTTAAGTACAATCATATTGCCTCCTAGTTGGTACTTTTATAAGAGAAGATGGAGACTCAAATTCAAAATAAAAATTGCATAAAGTAAAAAGAAAGGCCCTTCATAGAGGGAAGTAGGGATTTGTAGAGGCGCCAGAGCTCAAAGCGAAAAACTTAAAGATAAAAACATTTTGGGAGGTGTATCCATCCCACCAACGAAAATGACTTAGAGTTCCCAACACTTTCCATGCTAGATATATCATAGGCGGTTTCCAAACAGAAAATAAAGTTTATTCCTTTTTCCACCATACTTTCACTTTCCATGGCTAGCCGTATCCACGGTTGCCTTCCATACCAACACTTCCCAAGGAATTTATTATTTGACAACATAAAGTAAATTCATTTTTTCATTTCAGGACTGGGTATCCCTAAAACCTTTGCCTTACTCTCGTGCAATGACAAGTGAATAAACACTCATTGTGAGAATAACACATCCAGCATGGAAAATATTCCTCACTGCTCCGCGAGCGAAACAAACACACAAAAGAGAAGTTTATTTTGAAAATTAGAGATGGTACATGCAAGGTTGCTTAGGACGACAAAATAATACCGCATATAGGTAGATATAGTGGACTCATGTGGCAAAACTAGTTTAAAGGATTTGGATGCACAAGTAGAGATCATACTTAGTGCAAAATGAAGGCTAGCAAAAGATTGAGAAGTGACCAACCAAGAAACGAATAATCTCATAAGCAAGCATTAAGCATAATTAACACCAAATAATGCACCACAAGTAGGATATAATTTCATTGCATGACTATTGACTTTCGTGCTTGCATAGGGAATCACAAACCTTAACACCAATATTCTTACTAAAGCATAATTACTCATCAACACAACTCACATATCACATCAGCATATCTCAATATTATTACTAAGAATCAAGTTTATTTTGTCCAATGATCTTCATGAAAGTTTTTATTATATCCTTCTTGGATATCTATCACTTTGGGACTACTTTTCATGTGTTTCTTTTCATAAGCTCAAACAAATATAAGTGAAGATCATGAGCATAAATTTTTCTTTCTCTCAAAATAATTGAAGTGAAGCAAGAGAGAATTTCTTGAATTTTAATAACTATCAAATAAATCTAAGTGAAGCAAGAGAGCATTTCTTCAAAAATACTAAGCACACCATGCTCAAAAAGATATAAGTGAAGCACTAGAGCAAGTCCATAGCTCATAAAAATTTAAGTGAAGCATAGAGAGCAATTCTAACAAGTCATGACATAATTTTGGCTCTCTGAAATAGGTGTGTCTAGCAAGGGATCAAGACTTAAAACACAAAATAAAACAAGCAAAGACTCGTATCATACAAGACGCTCCAAGCAAAACACATAGTATGTGACGAATAAAAATATAGCTTCGAGTAAAATACCGATGGTCGTTAGAAGAAAGAGTGGATGCCACTCGGGGGCATCCCCAAGCTTAGTTGGTTGCTCATTTTTGGATAATAGCTTGGGATGCCGGGGCATCCCCAAGCTTAGGCTCTTCTATCCTTCCTTCATCCATCGTAAGATAACCCAAAACTTGAAAACTTCAATCACACAAAACTCAACAAAACCTTCGTGAGATCTGTTAGTATAAGAAAGCAAACCACTAGTATAAGTAATGTATCAAACCAATTAATATTTTGTTTTTGCATTATATCTATTGTATTCCAAAAATTTTATGTCTAAAACTCATCAAAGAAAACCATAGAGCCATCAAAATAAGCACACAACACAAAGAAAATAGAATCTATCAAAACAGAACAGTCTCTAGCAATCTGAATATTTCAAATACTTCTGTAACTCCAAAATTTTTGAAAACTTAGGACGACTAGGGTAATTTGTATATTAATCTTCTTCAAAAAGAATTGGCATTTTATCACGCTCTGGTGATTTTAACAATTGTTTTCGTGAGTGCAAAAGTTTCTGTATTTCAGCAAGATCAAACAACTATCACCCAAGAAGATCCTAAAGGCTTTACTTGGCACAAACACTAACTAAAACACAAAAAACACAATCATAATAGTAGCATGATTGTGCAAACACACAAGAACAGAAAGCAAAAAAGCAAAAATATATTTTATTCATTGGGTTGCCTCCCAACAAGCGCTATAGTTTTACGCCTTTAGCTAGGCATAAAGCAAGGATCTAAGTTTTGTCATCCTTGGTTGGAGATCCATAAGATGCCCTCATGATTAATTTATATTGTGGCCTAATTCTTGTTCTAGGAAAGTGTTCCATACCCTTCCTTAAAGGAAATTGGAACTTAATATTGCCTTCTTTCATATCAATCACGGCACCGATAGTGCGTAAAAATGGTCTACCAAGAATAATTGGACAAGACGGATTGTAATCAATATCAAAAACAATAAAATCTATGGGCACATAATTCCTATTTGCAAGAATAAGAACATCATTAGTTCTTCCCATAGGCTTTTTAGTAGTAGAATCCGCCAAGTGCAAATTCAAAGAACATGATTCAATATCGGTAAGACCAAGCACATCACATAAAGATTTCGGAATTGTGGAAAAACTAGCACACAAGTCACACAAAGCAAAACACTCATAATTTTTAATCTTGACTTTGATAGTAGGTTCCCATCCATCATGCAATTTTCTAGGAATTGATACTTCTAATTCCATTTTTTCTTCAAAAGCTTTCATCATAGCATCAACAATATGTTTAGTAAAAGCTTTATTTTGTTCATAGGCATGAGGTGAATTTAACATAGATTGCAACAAAGAAATACAATCAATCAAAGAGCATCTATCATAATTAAAGTCTTTGTAATCCAAAAGAGTGGGAACATCACTAGTTAAAGTCTTGACCTCTCCAAACCCACTTTTATCAATTTTCTCAACAAGATTTTCACCCCTTCGAATCATAGGGACGCCTTCTAGCTAAAGTTGACTCTTCTCTAGTCCCTTTTTCTTCAATCTTAACTTTACTAAACAAGGAATCAATAGAAGAAACACCAATCATTTTAAGATCTTCATCACTTTTGCGGAAGTAATCACTAGAAAATACTTTTTCTAAAAGTTCTCTATTAGCTCTAAGCATAGCGGTTCTTTTCTTACTTTCATCCATAGAAACATAAAGAGCTTTAATTGATTCATCAACCTTAGGCACAAAAAATTTCCACATCATGAGAAATTCTATCAATACTTCTAGACAAATCATCAATCTTATTCAACTTTTCTTCTATGGAAGTGTTGAAAACTTTTTGCGTGTTGATAAATTATTTAATATTATTCTCAAGATCAGAGGTGTTCCTATTATTATTGTTAGATTGATTTCCATAGGAATTACCATAATTATTAGAGGAATTACTAGGAAAAGGCCTAGGATAAAAATTACCTCTATAAGCATTGTTATTGAAATTATTTCGAGAGATAAAATTCACATCTATGGCATCACTATTTTGCTCAATCATAGTAGACAAAGGCATATAATTAAAATCAATAGGAGCACTTTTACTAGCAACCAATTTCATAAGAGCATCAACTTTTTCACTCAAAGAAGAAATTTCTTCAACCGAATTAACTTTTTTACTAGTAGGAGCTCTTTCGGTATGCCATTGTGAATAATTTTCCATGATATTTTCAAGAAATTTGGTGGCTTCACACAAAGTAATTTCCATAAAAGTACCACCCACGGCGGAATCTAAAAGATTACGAGAAACAAAATTCAACCCCGCATAATTTTTTTGTTTTATCATCCAAAGATTTAACCCATGAGTTGGGCAATTCCTTAGCATCATTTTCATACTTTCCCGAGATTGTGCAACATGCTCATGTTCAAGTTGCTTGAAATTCATGATCTGGGTTCTAAGGGAAATAATTTTTGTGGACGGAAAATACTTAGTGATAAAAGCATCTTTGCACTTATTCCAAGAATCGATACTATTGTGAGGCAAAGAAGAGAACCAACTTTTTGCAGAATCACGCAAAGAAAACGGAAATAATTTCATCTTCACCACATCATTGTCCACATCCTTTTTCTTTTGCATATCGCATAATTCAACGAAGGTATTAAGATGGAACGCGGCATCCTTATTAGGAGTACCGGAAAATTGATCTTTCATAACAAGATTTAGCAAAGAAGTATTAATATCACAAGACTCCGCGCTAGTGGCGGGAGGAGCAATCGGAGTGCCAATAAAATCATTGTTGTTGGTATTTGAGAAATCACATAACTTGGTGTTCTATTGAGTCATGATGACTACACAACAAGATTGCACTCAAAAACAGATCCGGCAAGAAAACGGCGAACAAAAAAGAGGCGAATAAAACGGCAAATTTTTGTGAAGTGGGGAAGAGGAAAACGAGAGGCAAATGGCAAATAATGTAAATTGCAAGGAGATGAGATTTGTGATTAGGAACCTGGTATATGTTGAAGATCCTCCCCGGCAACGGCGCCAGAAATTCGTTTTGATGTCGCTTGAAGCTACGTCGGTATTTCCCCAAAGAGGAAGGGATGATGCAGCAACAAGCGGTAGGTATTTCCCTCAGATATGAAACCAAGGTTATCGAACCAGTAGGAGAACCATGCAACAAAACATAAGCAGCCCGTTCACACAAATAACAACACCTTGCAACCCGACGTGTTAAAGGGGTTGTCAATCCCTTTCGGGTAACAGCGCCAGAAACGGCGAGTGGATGGGAAAAAGTTGTAATAAATTGAATTAATAGATCGCAAATAAAATAAAGTGCAGCAAAGTATTTTTGTATTTTTGATCTAATAGATCTGAAAATAAATGCAAAGGAAAAGTAGATCGCAAAGGCAAATATATGAGAAAGAGACCCGGGGGCCGTAGGTTTCACTAGTGGCTTCTCTCGAGAAAAATACCAAACGGTGGGTAAACAAATTACTATTGGGCAATTGATAGAACTTCAAATAATCATGACGATATCGAGGCAATGATCATTATATATGCATCAGGTCCAAGATTAGTAGACCGGCTCCTGCCTGCATCTACTACTATTACTCCACACATCGACCGCTATCTAGCATGCATCTAGTGTATTAAGTTCATGGAAAAACTGAGTAATGCAATAAGAACGATGACATGATGTAGACAAAATCTATCTATGTAGAGATTGACCCCATCGTTTTATCATTAGTAGCATTGATACATACGTGTTGGTTCCCCTTCTGTCATTGGGATCAAGCACCGTAAGATCGAACCCACTACAAAGCACCTCTTCCCATTGCAAGATAAATAGATCAAGTTTGCCAAACAAAACCCAAATATCGAAGAAGAAATAGGCGGCTATAAGAGATCATGCATAAAAGAGATCAATGAAACTCAAATACTTTCATGGATATAAAAAGATATAACTGATCATAAACTCAAAGTTCATCAGATCCCAACAAACACATCGCAAAAGAGTTACATCATATGGATCTCCAAGAGACCATTGTATTGAGAATTCAGCGAGAGAGGAAGCCATCTAGCTACTAACTACGGGCCGAAGGTCTACAAAGAACTACTCACGCATCATCGAGAGGCACCAATGGAGGTGGTGAACCCCATCCGAGATGGTGTCTAGATTGGATCTGGTGGTTACGGACTCTGCGGCCGGATCAATATTCGTCGACTCCCCTAGGGTTTTGGGAATATTGGGGTATTTATAGAGCAAAGAGGCAGTCTGGGGGCACCGAGGTGGGCACAACACTGCAGGGCGCTGGGCCTCTGGCGCGCATACTGGTGGGTTGTGCTCTCTTGGAGCCCCCCAAGCGCAGCCGGGGCCCATTACGCTCCTTTCCGGTCCAAAAAATCTCCGTACAGTTTCATTGCATTTGGACTCCATCTGATATTGATTTCCTATGATGTAAAAAACATGCAGAAAACATCAACTGACACTTGACACTATGTCAATAGGTTAGTACCAAAAAAGGTTATAAAATGATTATAAAACATCCAAGATTGATAATATAACAGCATGGAACAATAAAAAATTGTAGATATGTTGGAGACGTATCATGTATGCATAGAGGTTGATGCACGTTATCGTCTTTTGTTTCTCCAAGAGAAATCTTGGGGCACTCTTTGAGGTTCTTTGTGTTGGATTGAGTATTATGAATCTGAATTTACTGGTGTCATTTTAGTACGAACTCTTGGATAGATCGATCGGAAAGAATAGCTACAAACAATTTCTTATTAT
This sequence comes from Aegilops bicornis, assembly GCA_021605145.1. Classification (NCBI taxonomy): domain Eukaryota; kingdom Viridiplantae; phylum Streptophyta; class Magnoliopsida; order Poales; family Poaceae; genus Aegilops; species Aegilops bicornis. The sequence continues at coordinate 109,594,027 of CM038671.1, forward strand.
GTTCTCCACTAGATAAGAACTTTGGAGTGATTCTTCATCGCACTTTGGGGGATGGTTATATGATCGAATTAGATTAGCATTGTAGAGAGATTGCACTAGTGAAAGTATGAACCTTAGGCCTCATTTTCAAGCATTGCAATACCGTTGTTGCTTCGTTTTATCAATTGCTACCATACTATTTTTTATTATCCCTATTACAAAAATCAATATCTACTACCATTACTATGCTTTTATCACCATCTCTTCGCCGAACTAGTGCACCTATACGAATTACCATTGTATTTTGTGTGTTGGGGACACAAGAGACTCTTTGTTATTTGGTTGTAGGGTTGTTTGAGAGAGACTATCTTCATCCTACACCTCCCATGGATTGATAAACCTTAGGTCATCCACTTGAGGGAAATTTGCTACTGTCCTACAAAACTCTGCGCTTGGAGGCCCAACACGAGTCTACAAGAACAAGTTGTGTAGTAGACATCACCAATCGTACGGCCACTCGGTAATCCTATAACCATGTCTCTGGCTTGGACTCACCTGTAAACTTGCTTATTCTTGTCCCCAATCTGAAGTTGGGGGGAATCGTTGCGGCCCTTATGGCTCTACTGAAACACTCGGGTCCAGAGATGAATGCTCTGCTTCCACTCGGGCGCTCTCTATCCATGTCCTCCCTATGCGCTCAGCCTCTATCAACCAAAATTTGGGCAAGGACCGACCTCGCATTGAACCGCGGATCACGTAGATAGTTCCCTCTGGAAACCATCGCCGCTGTGACTAGGAGGACTGGCCCTTCAATCGTCGCCATACAAATGCCTATCATCATACGGTCGGAGCGCAAACGAGCGATCCCTCAGAGGGGGCGTCGGCACCCCACAACGGTCATCGTGGTGCCACTGAGGAGAAAACTGATCACGGTCCTGATCCAGGTACTGATCCTGGTGGTGACCTCAATCATCTCACGGCGAAGGCGACTGTTTGCCCCTCCTCAGGGCTCCAGGGCTGTGGGTCGACTGGACGGTGTCAGCCCTGACGGATCTGCTATGGATTCTATTACGCGACTGGGAGACATCCAAATTCTGCTCTTCAGCTGCTTTGAGTAGGGCTCTGATCTGCCGAAGACCTTCCCCTACCTCTGACCGAGGCGGATGAATGGAGTCTGCTATCTGAGTGGCAGCGGCCAAATTATGAATTGGGGTGCGGAATACCTAATAGTCACGTTGCGGATCACTCGAGAACAGCTACCGCTGCTGTCGACTGGAACTAGGTTGTTGCTGCCTGATGACCAACAAGTATAGGGGTTCTATCGTAGTGAAGGAAATATGCCCTAGAGGCAATAATAAAGTTGTTATTTTATAGTTCCTTATTCATGATAAAGGTTTATTACTTATGCTAGAATTGTATTGATTGGAAACCTAAATACATGTGTGAATACATAAACAAACACTGTGTCCCTAGTGAGCCTCTACTTGACTGGCTCGTTTATCAAAGATGGTTAAGGTTTCCTAACCATGGACATGAGTTGTCATTTGATAACGGGATCACATCATTAGGAGAATGATGTGATGGACAAGACTCATCTGTTAGCTTAGCATATGATTATTTAGTTTATTGCTATTGCTTTCTTCATGTCAAATACATATTCCTTCGACTATGAGATTATGCAACTCCCGGATACCAGAGGAATACCTTGTGTGCTATCAAACATCACAATGTAACTAGGTGATCGTAAAGATTCTATACAGGTATCTCCGGAGGTGTTTGATGAGTTGGCATAGATCTAGATTAGGATTTGTCACTCCAAGTATCGGAGAGGTATCTCTGGGCCCTCTCGGTAATACACATCATAAGAAGCCTTGCAAGCAAAGTGATTAATGAGTTAGTTGCAAGATGATGTATTACGAAACGAGTAAAGAGACTTGCCGGTAACGAGATTGAAATAGGTATGGAGATACCGATGATCGAATCTCGGGCAAGTAACATACCGACAGACAAAGGGAATTACGTATATTGTCATAAGGTTCGACCGATAAAGATCTTTGTAGAATATGTAGGAGCCAATTAAAGGAAATATGCCCTAGAGGCAATAATAAAGTTTTTATTTTATATTTCCTTATATCATGATAAATTTTTATTATTCATGCTAGAATTGTATTAACCGGAAACTGGATACATGTGTGAATACATAGACAAAACAAAGTGTCCCTAGTATGCCTCTACTTCACTAGCTTGTTAATCAAAGAGGGTTAAGTTTCCTAACCATAGACATGTGTTGTCATTTGATGAACATGATCACATCATTAGGAGAATGATGTGATGGACAAGACCCATCCGTTAGCTTATCATAATGATCGTTTAGTTTTATTGTTATTGCTTTCTTCATGACTTATACATGTTCCTCTTACTATGAGATTATGCAACTCCCGAATACCGGAGGAACACAGTGTGCTATCAAACATCACAACGTAATTGGGTGATTATAAAGATGCTCTACAGGTGTCTCTGATGGTGTTTGTTGAGTTGGCATAGATCGAGATTAGGATTTGTCACTCCGAGTATCGAAGAGGTATCTCTGGGCCCTCTCGGTAATGCACATCACCATAAGCCTTGCAAGCAATGTGACTAATGAGTTAGTTGCGGGATGATGCATTACGGTATGAGTAAAGAGACTTTCCCGTAACGAGATTGAACTAGGTATGAGGATACCGACGATCAAATCTCGGGCAAGTAACATACCGATGACAAAGGGAACAATGTATGTTGTTATGCGGTTTGACCGATAAAGATCTTCGTAGAATATGTAGGAGCCAATATGAGCATCCAGGTTCTGAGATGATTATTGACCGGAGATGTGTCTCGGTCATGTATACATAGTTCTCGAACCCGTAGGGTCCGCACACTTAATGTTCGATGACGATTTATATTATGAGTTATGTGATTTGATGACCGAAGTTTGTTTGGAGTCCCAGATGAGATCACAGACATGACGAGAAGTCTCGAAATGGTCGAGAGGTAAAGATTCATATATTGGAAAGTTGCATTCGGACATCGGAATGGTTCCGAGTGATTCAGGCATTTTTTCGGAGTACCGGGACGTTACCGGAACCCCCCGGGGGAAGATTGGACCTACATGGGCCATAGGGAAGAGGGGAGGCAGCCCACAAGGGGCAGCCGCGCCCCTCCCTATAGGGATTCCAAATTGGACTAGGGAGGGGGGCGCGCCCCCCTTTCCTTCTCCTCCTCCTCTCCCTGCCCTCTTTCCCCCTCTCCGGAAAACGAAAGGGAGTCCAACTAGGATTGGGAGTCCTAGTTGGACTCCCCTCTATGGCACGCCCCCTAGGCCGGCCTCCTACTCCTCCCCTCCTTTATATACGGGGGAGGGGGTACCCCAAAGGGACAAGAAGTCCTCTCTTAGCCGTGTGCGGTGCCCCCTCCACAGTTACACCTCGGTCATATCGTCGTTGTGCTTAGGCGAAGCCCTGCACCGGTAACTTCATCATCACCATCGCCACGCCGTCGTGCTGATGGAACTCTCCCTCGGTCTCAACTAGATCAATAGTATGAGTGACGTCATTGAGCTGAACGTGTGCTGAACGCGGAGGTGCCGTACATCCGGTGCTTGGATCGGTTGCATGGCGAAGACGTTCAACTACATCAACCGCGTTACTAAACGCTTCCGCTTTCGGTCTATGAGGGTATGTGGACACACTCTCCCCGCTCGTTGCTATGCTTCTCCTACATAGATCTTGCGTGATTGTAGGAATTTTTTGAAATACTACGTTCCCCAACAGTGGCATCCGAGCCAGGTCTATGCGTAGATGTTATATGCATGAGTAGAACACAAAGAGTTGTGGCTGATAATAGTCATACTGCTTACCAGCAACGTCTTACTTTGATTCGGCGGTATTGTTGGATGAAGCGGCCCGGACCGACATTACATGACCACGTTCATGAGACTGGTTCTACCGACGTGCTTCGCACACAAGTGGCTAAGCGGTGTCTGCTTTCTCCAACTTTAGTTGAATCGAGTTTAACTACGCTTTGGTCCTTGTTGAAGGTTAAAACAGCACACTTGACAAAAAATCGTTGTGGTTTTGATGTGTAGGTAAGAACGGTTCTTGCTAGAAGCCCGTAGCAGCCACGTAAAACTTGCAACAACAAAGTAGAGGATGTCTAACTTGTTTTTGCAAGGCATGTTGTGATGTGATATGGTCAAGACGTGATGAGATATAAATTGTTGCATGACATGATCATGTTTTGTTGAAGTTATCGACAACTGGCAGGAGCCTTATGGTTATCTCTTTATTGCATAAGATGCAAGTGCCATATAATTGCTTTACTTTATCGCTATGCGATAGCAATAGTTGCAAAAGAAATAGTTGGCGAGACGACCATGTGACGACCCGTTGATAGAGATCAAGATGATGGAGATCATGGTGTCATGCCGATGACGATGGAGATCATGATGGTACTTTGGAGATGGAGATCAAAGGCACAAGATGATGATGGCCATATCATGTCACATATTTTGATTGCATGTGATGTTTAGCTTTTATGCATCTTATTTTGCTTAGTACGGCGGTAGCATTATAAGATGATCCATCACTAAATTTCAAGGTATAAGTGTCCTCCTTGATTATGCACCGTTGCGATAGTTCGTCGTGCCGAGACACCACGTGATAATCGGGTGTGATAAGCTCTACGTTCACATACAACATGTGCAAGCCAGTTTTGCACACGCAGAATACTCGGTTAAACTTGACGAGCCTAGCATATGCAGATATGGCCTCGAAACACTGAGACCAAAAGGTCGAGTGTGAATCATATAGTAGATATGATAAACATAGTGATGTTCACCATTGAAAACTACTCCATCTCACGTGATGATCGGACATGATTTGGTTGATATGGATCACGTGATCATTTAGATGACTAGAGGGATGACTATCTAAGTGGGAGTTCTTGAGTAATATGATTAACTGAACTTTAGTTTATCATGAACTTAGTCCTGATAGTATTAGCATATCTATGTTGTAGTTCAACAGCTCGTGTATAGCTCCACTGTTTTATATTTTGATATGTTCCTAGAGAAAACTAAGTTGAAAGATGATAGTAGGAATGATGCGGACTAGGTCTGTGATCAGAGGATTGTCATCATTGCTGCACAGAAAAATTATGTCCTTGATGCACCGCTAGGTGACACACCTATTGCAAGAGCAGATACAGACATTATGAACGTTTGACAAAGCTCGGTATGATGACTACTTGATAGTTTAGTGCACCATGCTTTACAGCTCAGAACCGGGATTTCAAAAATGTTTTGAACGCCACAGAGCATATGAGATGTTCCAAGAGCTGGAATTAGTATTTTAGACTCATGCCCGAGTCGAGAGGTATGAGAGCTCTGAAAAAGTTCTTAGCCTGCAAGATGGAGGAGAATAGCTCAACTAGTGAGCATGTGCTCAGAATGTCTGAGTACTACAATCGCTTGAATCAAGTGGGAGTTAATCTTCCAGATAAGATAGTGATTGACAGAGTTCTCTAGTCACTATCACCAAGTTACTGGAACTTCGTGATGAACTATAATATGCAAGGGATGACGAAAACGATTCTCGAGCTCTTCGCGTTGTTGAAATCGGCGAAGGTATAAATCAAGAAAGAGCATCAAGTGTTGATGGTTAACAAAACCACTAGTTTCAAGAAAAGAGCAAAGGGAAAGAAAGGGAACTTCAAGAAGAATGCCACTCCCATGAAGAAGCCCAAAGCTAGACACAAGCCTGAAACTGAGTGCTTCTACTGGAAAGGAAATGGTCACTGGAAATGGAACTGCCCTAAATACTTGGCGGATAAGAAGGATGGCAAAGTGAACAAAGGTATATTTGGTATACATGTTATTGATGTGTACTTTACTAGTGTTTATAGCAACCCCTCGGTATTTGATACTGGTTCAGTTGCTAAGAGTAGTAACTCGAACCGGGAGTTGTAAAACAAACAGAGACTAGTTAAGGGCGAGGTGATGACGTGTGTTGGAAGTGATTCCAAGGTTGATAAGATCACCATCGCACACTCCCTTTACCTTCGGGATTAGTGTTGAACCTAAAATAAATGTTATTTGGTGTTTGCGTTGAGCATGAATATGATTGCATCATGTTTATTGCAATACGGTTATTCATTTAAGTCAAAGAATAATTGTTATTCTATTTACATGAATAAAACCTTCTACGGTCATACACTCAATATAAGTGGTTTATTGAATCTCGATCATAGTGATACACATATTCATAATATTGAAGCCAAAAGATGCAAAGTTAGATAGTGCAACTTATTTGTGGCACTGCCGTTTAGGTCATATTGGTGTAAAGCGCACGAAGGAACTCCATGTTGATGGATTTTTGGAATCACTTGATTATGAATCAGTTGATGCTTGCGAACCATGCCTCATGGGCAAGATGACTGATACGCCTCCGTCGTATCTACTTTTCCAAACACTTTTGCCCTTGTTTTGGACTCTAACTTGTATGATTTGAATGGAACTAACCCGGACTGATGTTGTTTTCAGCAGAATTGCCATGATGTTGTTTTATGTGCAGAAAACAAAAGTTCTCGGAATGATCTGAAACTCCACGGAATATCTTAGAATAAATAATAAAAAATCCTCGCCAAAGATGAAGACCAGGGAGCCCACACCCTGTCCACGAGGGTGGGGGCGCGCCCCCCTCCTGGGTGCGCCCCCTACCTCGTGGGCCCCCTGGACACTTTCCGACGCCAACTCCAACTCTATTTATTGGCTTTCGGGGAGAAAAAAATCAGAGAGAAGAAATCATCGCGTTTTACGATACGGAGCCGCCGCCAAGCCCTAATCTCTCTCGGGAGGGCTGATCTGGAGTCCGTTCGGGGCTCGAGAGAGGGGATTCGTCGCCGTCGTCATCATCAACCATCCTCCATCACCAATTTCATGATGCTCACCGCCGTGCGTGAGTAATTCCATCATAGGCTTGCTGGACGGTGATGGGTTGGATGAGATTTATCATGTAATCGAGTTAGTTTTGTTAGGGTATGATCCCTAGTATCCACTATGTTCTGAGATTGATGTTGCTATGACTTTTCTATGCTTAATGCTTGTCACTAGGGCCCGAGTGCCATGAATTCAGATCTGAACCTATTATGTTTTCATGAATATATGTGTGTTCTTGATCCTATCTTGCAAGTCTATAGTCACCTATTATGTGTTATGATCCGACAACCCCGAAGTGACAATAATCGGGATACTTCCCGGTAATGACCATAGTTTAAGGAGTTCATGTATTCACTATGTGCTAATGCTTTGTTCCGGTTCTCTATTAAAAGGAGGCCTTAATATCCCTTAGTTTCCAATAGGACCCCGCTGCCACGGGATGGTAGGACAAAAGATGGCATGCAAGTTCTTTTCCATAAGCACGTATGACTATATTCGGAATACATGCCTACATTACATTGATGAATTGGAGCTAGTTCTGTGTCACCCTTTGTTATGACTGTTACATGACGAACTGCATCAGGCATAATTATCCATCACTGATCCGGTGCCTACGAGCTTTCCGTATACTGGTTCTTGCTTATTTACTTTCCCGCTGCTACTGTTACAATCACTACAAAATACCAAAAATATTACTTTTGTTGTCTTTACTTTTGTTACCGTTACCACCACTATCATATTACTTTGCTACTAAACACTTTGCTGCAGATACTAAGTTTCCAGGTGTGGTTGAATTGACAACTCAGCTGCTAATACTTGAGAATAATCTTTGGCTCCCCTTGTGTCGAATCAATAAATTTGGGTTGAATACTCTACCCTCGAAAACTGTTGCGATCCCCTATACTTGTGGGTTATCAAGACCTTTTTCAAGGCGCCCGTTCTTTGGGGAGCATAGCTCTATTCTTTGAGTCACTTGGGATTTATATCTGCTGGACACTATGAAGAACTTGAAAGACGCTAAGACAACAATTTATCCCTCAACTACGAGGGGAGGTAAGGAACTGCCATCTAGCTCGCACTTGATTCACCTTACATTATGAGTAAGCTAGCGACACCTAAACCTGGTTACGCTATTCGTTCCGATATGTCGCATGTTATTGATGATGCCACTACGCTATGCATGATACTTATGATGAAACTACTTCTATGCACGATAATACTGTGCCCCTTGGTGAATTTCTAGATGAACAAATTGCTAGGGTTGGAGAAAAAGAAATTATTGAATCTAAATACGATGATGATAGTGATGATGAAAATATACCTGTTGTTCCTGAGTGTTATGTTTTTGATATGGAATCTTCTGCAACTATTTTTTCTTGTAAAGATAGATATGAACTTAAGAGGCTGCTAGTTAAATGGAACAAAGAATCTCTTAGAGACAGAATGAAACCTGACCCTGCTTTTGCTACTTCACCTATTTGTGTTCCCGATAAGGATTGTGAATTTTCCGTTGATCCAGATATAATTACTTTGGTCGAATCTGATACTTTTTATGGCCATGAATCTGAAACTGTTGTGGCACATCTTACTAAGTTAAATGATATAGCTGCCCTGTTTACTAATGATGAGAGATCGCGCTACCTTTATATACTCAAATTATTTCCGTTCTCATTAAAGGGTGATGCTAAGATATGGTTTAATTCTCTTGATCTTGGTTGTGTGCGTAGTCCCCAGGATATGATTTATTATTTCTCTGCTAAATATTTCCCTGCTCATAAGAAACAAGCTGATTTGAGGGAAATATACAACTTCGTGCAAATTAAAGAAAAGAGTCTCCCACAAGCTTGGGGGAGGCTTCTCAAGTTACTTAATGCTTTTCCTGATCATCCTCTTAAAAAACCTGAAATACTTGATATCTTTTATAATGGACTAACCGATGCTTCCAGAGATTACCTAGATAGTTGTGCTGGTTCTCTTTTCAGGGAAAGAACACCGGATGAAGCTGAAATTCTATTGAATAATATGTTGACAAATGAAAATAATTGGGCACCTCTGAGCCACCTCCTGAGCCAGCTCCTGCTCCAATTGCTGAGCCTACTCCTAAACCAACTCAAGAAGAAGAGGTGTTCTATTTCTCGATCCGAAAGATATGCAAGAGGCAAAGAAATCTATGAAAGAAAAAGGTATTAAAGCTGAATATGTTAAGAATTTACCTCCTTTTGAAGAAATACATGGTCTTAATTTACCGCCTGTTGAAGAAACATATGATCTAAATTCTTTATTCACTGAAGAACCTCCTGATCCCGATATCCCGACACAGGTAGTAAAGGTAAATTCTCTCTATAGATATGATAAAGCTGAAGTCCCTCCTACTAAAATTGCTAGTCAGTGCTTAGATGAGTTTGATAACTTTATGTTTAAGCAAGATGACTTTAATGCTTATTTTGGTAGACAATTAAAACAAGATGCTTATATGATTAAACGCTTGGGTGATTATATAGCTAATATTAGAGGTGAACTTAAACTTGTTAGCAAACATGCTTCTATGGTTACCACTCAAGTAGAACAAGTACTTAAAGCTCGAGAAGAAGTGCTTGATGAAATGAATAGTAAGAAAAATGATTATGATGTTAGAGTGGCTACTAGAACTGGTAGAATGACTCAGGAACCTTTGTATCCTGAAGGCCACCCTAAGAGAATCAAGCAAGATTCTCAGAGAAATAATATTGATGTGCCTAGTTCTTCTAAAAGGAAGAAAAAGAAAAATGATAGGACTTTGCAAACTTCTAGTGAACCTATTGCTGAACCACCTTAGAATCCAAATGATATCTCTATGTCTGATCTTTGAAACACAATCTGGTAATGAACATGAACCTAGTGAAAATGTTAATGATGATGTTCATGATGATGCTCAACCTAGTAATAATAATGATGTAGAAGTTGAACCTGCTGTTGATCTTGATAACCCACAATCAAAGAATCAACATTGTGATAAGAGAGACTTTGTTGCTAGGAAACATGGTAAAGAAAGGGAACCATGGGTTCAGAAACCCATGCCTTTTCCTCCGAAACCATCCAAGAAAAAAGATGATGAGGATTTTGAGCGCTTTGCTGAAATGATTAGACTCATCTTTTTGCGTATGCGATTAACTGATGTGCTCAAAAGAAATCCTTATGCTAAGTATATGAAGGATATCATTACAAACAAAAGAAAGCTACCGGAAGCTGAAATTTCCACCATGCTTGCTCATTATACTTTTAAGGGTGGAATACCAACGAAACTTGGAGATCCAGGAGTACCTACTATACCATGCTCCATTAAGAGAAATTATGTTAAAACTGCTTTATGTGATCTTGGAGCCGGTGTTAGTGTTATGCCTCTCTCTTTATATCGTAGACTTGACTTGAATAAGTTGACACCTACTAAAATATCTTTGCAAATGGCTGATAAATCAACTGCTATATCTGTCGGTATTTGTGAGGATGTGCCTGTTGTGGTTGCAAACATTACTATTTTAACGGACTTTGTTATTCTTGATATTCCCGAGGATGATAGTATGTCTATTATTCTTGGAAGACCTTTCCTTAATACTGCAGGGGCTGTTATTGATTGCAACAAAGGTAATGTCACTTTTCATGTTAATGGTAATGAGCATACGGTACATTTTCCGAGGAAACAACCTCAAGTTTATAGTATCAACTCTATTGGAAAAACTCCATCGATTATATTTGGAGGTTTTGAATTTCCTCTCCCTACTGTTAAGAAGAAATATGATATACTTATTATTGGGGATGTGCATATCCCCGTTGAGGTAACCTAGTGTCATTCGAAATTTCTCCGGTTTCATGTTAGTCGGAATGAGTTTGTTAACAAGACCTGGTCAACCTTGTTAGTGGATTCCTTTTGATGAGCATGAGATGGATGAAACTAGAAGCACAACCTTCTGTACCCTCTTTATATTTTCTGTTATTTAGTAGAAATAAAGTAAAACAGTAATTTTTCTGTCTGTCTCCCCATGCAATATAAAAATATCCCGAAAATAAAAGTCCTCAGAATGCCATGCCAATTTAATATGATTTTTTCGGGATTATTTAAGGATTTGTAGTGCAAAAATTACCGCGGGGGAGCTGCCACCTGGCCACAAGGGTGGAGGGCGCGCCCTACCCCCCTAGGTGCGCCCCCCTACCTCGTGGGCCCACGGTGGCCCTCCTCCACTTATCCCTGCACCCATCTTCTTCCTCTGCCTCTCACAAACCCGAAAAACCAACTCAAGCACGAGTTCCAGCCACTTTTGCTGTGATTTTCGATCTCCTTGCTCAAAGCACCTCTCGCAAAACTGCTTGGGGAGATTGTTCCTTGGTATGTGACTCCTCCATTGGTCCAATTAGTTTTTGTTCTAGTGCTTTATTCTTTGCAAATTTGTGTTGCGTAAGTGACCATGTTCTTGAGCTTGCATGTCAAATTTATATGGTTCTAAGTATTTCTAATGCTTGATATAGGCTCTAGGCACTTGTAGGAGTAGTTGCTATCAATTTCATTGAAGTTGGTTCACTTTTGTTTCAAGTTACTAAAAAATTCAGATTATTTCAGAGAATAATGAAGAGACTCTTGAGGGGCTCGTCCAGCCGAAGCTCAAAGGAAAAACAAAAGGAAGAAGCCCAGAAGCCCAAATATAATTTGCCTCGCGCCGCGGAGGTCCGGCCGTGTGAATGGCCTTCCGATGACTTCTTGAGGAGAGCCGGAATTTATGAGGATTTCTATTTATTGATTGAGAATGCTGGCCTCACCAAATTCCTCTGCGACCAACGTCATCAGTATCTCTTACTCACAAATACTTTTGTGCAAAACTTCTACTTTTTCCCTAAGGAATCACCTCCATCAGTAGAGTTTCATTTATATGACATTGTTAAGAAGATGCCATTAGCTGAATTTTGGAGGTTTGCAAAATACCCTTTGAGGGCACCTTAGATGAACCACACCGTAATGAAATAGAAGCTTTTATTAACACTATCACTGTGGGAGAAACCAGGAAGGTTTCTGATGCAAGAATCACTAGCATACATTTTCCTGTTTTACGCTACTTTGCCTTATTTGCTAGTCGCTTCTTGATTGGTCGCGGGAACTGTGGAAACCTTAGTGTTCCTGATATTATCATTTTGTTCCATGGTTTATACCGCAATAACTCTGTTAGTATGGGTGGAATTGTTGCTAGACGGTTAAGTTTGAACCATACTAAGGGCCCCATCTTTGGAGGCATTTATGCTTCACGCCTAGTTGAATACTTCAGCATACCTATTAGGCATTTGGAGAAAGAAGAAACATCGTTGCCCCGTGCTTATTTAGATTATAAGAGTATGCTAGCGCATGACTTTCTTGTTAAGGGCAAGGAAGGGGAGCTTAAATATAAATTGTACTTTGATAAACATCACCCTGAGACTATTACTTTGCCTGCTCCCTCCTTGTTTAACTTGTCTGCGGGTCATCACATCATTCCGTGGGCGGCTGTTCAATCCTATCGGAACCCTGCACCAGCCCCGGAACCGGAACCACAAGATGAGCCTCCACGACAGTCTGTTTATTCTTGGGATCCAGAGGCGGTTGCCGGCCCATGGCGATCGAGTCCTCTTCATCACGATATGATCCCAATTATTCTTCGTCAGCAAAGATGACCCCAAATTACATCTACGGGTATCCACCAGGCTATCCCTGGCAATAGACCAACTTAGGCCAAAAGCCTAAGCTTGGGGGAGTACGTATTTCTCACCGACATTACATTTATGTTCACACACACTCATTGCTAGATGTCGGTGTTCATACTCTTTCACTGTAATATCCATGCTAGTTTATTTTCTTTTTCCTGCTTTCTTCTTGTGTGTTTAATAAACCTTAAGAAAAACCAAAAAAATAGTAGTAGTTTATTTTTCCTGCTGTAGTAGTAATAATTAAAAAGAAAACCCAAAAATATTTCCCGTTCTTCTTTTGCTTGTTGGGAGCTTTCCCGTGTCAATAGTTTTTATTTCTTTTCTTTTCTTTGAAATTGATGAGAGCGACCATGATTAAATTGTTGAAGTGGCTCTTATATGCATCATTGTTGATTTAACCAAGAGCCCATATTTCCTTGTCTTCTCCTGTTTATTGAATGCTCGCAGATTCTAGCTTAGTCCAATGCACGTGCACTCTTATTATTATTCACTTGTTCGGTCGTGCAAGTGAAAGGCAATTATGATGATATATGATGGACTGACTGAGATGGGAAAAGCTGGTGGGTTATTCTCAAGAGGAGGACTCCGCTCCTCACTCACGAGGAAATGGCTGGTCACCGGGATGCCCAGTCCCATGCTTTATGCAAAATAAATCAAAATAATTGCAAACAAAACTCCCACAGGACCCGTTGAATGTTGGAGGCACTTTCGTTGTTTCGAGCAAGCCATGGATTGATGCTTGTGGAGGAGGGGGAGTATAAACTTTACCATTCTGTTTGGGAACCGCCTATAATTTGTTTAGCATGGAAGATATCGTCATCTCTTAGTTGTTATGTTGACAATGAAAGTATGCTGATCAAAATATAATTTATCTCTATTTCAAAACCGAGCTCTGGCACCTCTACAAATCCCTGCTTCCCTCTGCGAAGGGCTTATCTATTTACTTTTATGTTGAGTCATCACCCTCTTATTAAAAAGCACTAGCATGAGAGCACAGTTGTCATTTGCATTCATTATTGTTAATTTATATCGGGTATGACTATGATTGGATCTCTTTTACCATGAATTACAATGTCTAGTCAGTCCTTGATCTTTGAAGGTGCTCTGCATTTATGTTTCTTGGGCTCGAGAAAGGGCTAGCGAGATACCATCTTGTTATATCATATTATGATTATTTTAAGAAAGTGTTGTCATCAGAGTTTTATTATTATGGCTTGCTAGCTGATTATGTTATTGATATGAGTAATCTTGTGACCTGAGAATTATTGCAAATGTGGTTAGTTATGTTCTTTGTTGAAAACCTGAATGCTTGCTTGACATAGGTACAACAACAAGAGCAAGCGAGTTTGTAATAGTTTTTCTTTTTCTCTTTCGGTTTGTCAATTTGAATTGCTTGAGGACAAGCAAGGGTTTAAGCTTGGGGAGTTGATACATCTCCGTCAGATCTACTTTCCAAACACGTTTGCCCTTGTTTTGGACTCTAACTTGTATGATTTGAATGGAACTAACCCGGACTGACGCTGTTTTCAGCAGAATTGCCATGATGTTGTTTTATGTGCAGAAAACAATAGTTCTCGGAATGACCTGAAACTCCACGGAATATCTTAGACTAAATAATAAAAAATCCTCGCCAAAGATGAAGACCAGGGGGCCCACACCCTATCCACGAGGGTGCCCCCCCCCCCGCCGGGGCGCGCCCCCCGACCGCGGGGGCCCCCTGGACACCATCCGACGCCAACTCCAAGTCTATTTATGGGCTTTAGGGGAGGAAAAAATCAGAGAAGAAATCATCACGTTTTACGATCACAGACGCCCGCCAAGCCCTAATCTCTCGGGAGGGCTGATCTGGAGTCCGTTCGGGGCTCGGGAGAGGATTCGTCGCCGTCGTCATCATCAACCATCCTCCATCACCAATTTCATGATGCTCACCGCCGATGCGTGAGTAATTCCATCGTAGGCTTGCTGGACGGTGATGGATTGGATGAGATTTATCATGTAATCGAGTTAGTTTTGTTAGGGTTTGATCCCTAGTATCCACTATGTTCGAGATTGATGTTGCTATGACTTTGCTATGCTTAATGCTTGTCACTAGGGCCCGAGTGCCATGAATTCAGATCTGAACCTATTATGTTTTCATGAATATATGTGTGTTCTTGATCCTATCTTGCAAGTCTATAGTCACCTATTATGTGTTATGATCCGACAACCCGAAGTGACAATAATCGGGATACTTCTCGGTGATGACCATAGTTTGAAGAGTTCATGTATTCACTATGTGCTAATGCTTTGTTCGGTACTCTATTAAAAGGAGGCCTTAATATCCCTTAGTTTCCAATAGGACCCCGCTGCCACGGGATGGTAGGACAAAAGATGTCATGCAAGTTCTTTTCCATAAGCACGTATGACTATATTCGGAATACATGCCTACATTACATTGATGAATTGGAGCTAGTCTGTGTCGCCCTATGTTATGACTGTTACATGACGAACCGCATCCGGCATAATTATCCATCACTGATCCGGTGCCTACGAGCTTTCCATATACTGGTTGTTGCTTATTTACTTTCCCGCTGCTACTGTTACAATCACTACAAAATACCAAAAATATTACTTTTGTTGTCTTTACTTTTGTTACCGTTACCACCACTATCATATTACTTTGCTAGTAAACACTTTGCTGCAGATAGTAAGTTTCCAAGTGTGGTTGAATTGACAACTCAGCTGCTAATACTTGAGAATATTCTTTGGCTCCCCTTGTGTCGAATCAATAAATTTGGGTTGAATACTCTACCCTCGAAAACTGTTGCGATCCCCTATACTTGTGGGTTGTCAATGACTAAGACTCCGTTCTCCAGAACAATGGAGTGAGTAACTGACTTATTGGAAATAATACATACTAATGTATGATGTCCGATGAGTGTTAAGGCTCGCGACGAGTATCGTTATTTTCTAACCTTTACAAGATGATTTGAGCAGATATGGGTATATCTACTTAAAGAAACACAAGTCTGAAACATTTGAAAAAGTTCAAAGAATTTCAGAGTGAAGTGGAGAATCATCGTAACAAGAAAATAAAGTTTCTATGATCTGATCGTGGAGGTAAATATTTGAGTTATGAGTTTGGTCTTCATTTGAAACAATGTGGCATAGTTTCGCAACTCACGCCACCTAGAACACCACAGCATAATGGTGTGTCCGAATGTCATACCCGCACTTTATTATATATGGTGCAATTTATGATGTCTCTTACCAATTTACCATTATCATTTTGGGGTTATGCATTAGATACAGTTGCATTCACGTTAAATAGGGCACCATCTAAATCCGTTGAGACGACACCGTATGAACTATGGTTTGTCAAGAAACCTAAGCTGTCGTTTCTTAAAGTTTGGGGCTATGATGCTTATGTGAAAAAGATTCAACCTGATAAGCTCGAACCCAAATCAGAAAAATGTGTCTTCATAGGATACCCAAAGGAGACTGTTGGGTACACCTTCTATCACAGATCCGAAGGCAAGATATTCGTTTTTAAGAATGGATCCTTTCTAGAGAGGGAGTTTCTCTCGAAAGAAGTGAGTAGGAGGAAAGTAGAACTTGATGAGGTAAGTGTACCTGCTCCTAAATTGGAAAGTAGTTCTTCACACAAATAAGTTCCAGTGATTCCTACACCAATTAGTGAGGAAGCTAATGATGATGATCATGAAACTTTAGATCAAGTTACTACCAAACCTTGTAGGTCAACCAGAGTAAGGTCCGCACCAGAGTGGTACGGAAATCCTGTTTTGGAGGTCATGTTACTTGACCATGACGAACCTACGAACTATGAGGAAGCGATGATGAGCCCAGATTCCGCGAAATGGCTTGAGGCCATGAAATCTGAGATGGGATCCATGTATGAGAACAAAGTGTGGACTTTAGTTGACTTGCCCGATGATCGGCAAGCCATAGAGAATAAATGGATCTTGAAGAAGAAGACTGACGCTGACGGTAATGTTACTATCTACAAAGCTCGACTTGTTGCGAAAGGTTTTCGACAAGTTCAAGGAGTTGACTACGATGAGACATTCTCACCCGTAGCGATGCTTAAGTCTGTCCGAATCATGTTAGCAATTGCTGCATTTTATGATTATGGAATTTGGCAAATGGATGTCAAAACTGCATTCCTTAATGGATATCTTAAAGAAGAGTTGTATATGGTGCAACCAGAAGGTTTTGTCGATCCAAAAGGTGCTAAAAAAGTGTGCAAGCTCCAGCGATCCATCTATGGACTGGTGCAAGCATCTCGGAGTTGGAATATACCTTTTTATGAGTTGATCAAAGCATATAGTATTATACAGACTTGCGGTGAAGCCTGTATTTACAAGAAAGTGAGTGGGAGCACTACAACCTTTCTGATAAGTATATGTGTATGACATATTGTTGATCATAAATGATGTAGAATTTTTTGGAAAGCATAAAGGAGTATTTGAAAGGAGTTTTTCAAAGAAAGTCCTCGATGAAGCTGCTTACATATTGAGCATCAAGATCTATAGAGATAGATCAAGACGCTTGATAAGTTTTTTCAATGAGTACATACCTTGACAAGTTTTTGAAGTAGTTCAAAATGGAACAGCCAAAGAAGGAGTTCTTGTCTGTGTTGCAAAGTGTGAAGTTGAGTAAGACTCAAAGCCTGACCACGGCAGAAGATAGAGAGAGAATGAAAGTCATTCCCTATGCCTCAGTCATAGGTTCTATAAAGTATGCCATGCTGTGTACCAGACCTATTGTATTCCCTGCCATGAGTTTGGCAAGGGAGTACAATAGTGATCTAGGAGTAGATCACTGGACAGCGGTCAAAATTATCCTTAGAGGACTAGGGAAATATTTCTCGATTATGTAGGTGATAAAGAGTTCGTCGTAAAGAGTTACGTCGATGCAAGCTTTGACACCAATCTGGATGACTCTGAGTCTCGATCTGGATACATATTGAAAGTGGGAGCATTTAGCTAAAGTAGCTCCGTGCAGAGCATTGTAGACATAGAAATTTGAAAAATACATACGGATCTGAATGTGGCAGACCCATTGACTAAACCTCTCTCACAAGCAAAACATGATCACACCTTAGTACTCTTTGGGTGTTAATCACATGGCGATGTGAACTATATTACTGACTCTAGTAAACCCTTTGGGTGTTGGTCAGATAGCAATGTGAACTATGGGTGTTAATCACATGGTGATGTGAACTATTGGTGTTAAATCACATGGCGATGTGAACTAGATTATTGACTCTAGTGCAAGTGGGAGACTGAAGGAAATATGCCCTAGAGGCAATAATAAAGTTGTTATTTTATATTTCCTTATATCATGATAAATGTTTATTATTCATGCTAGAATTGTATTAACCGGAAACTTGATACAAGTGTGAATACATAGACAAAACAAAGTGTCCCTAGTATGCCTCTACTTGACTAGCTCGTTAATCAAAGATGGTTAAGTTTCCTAACCATAGACATGTGTTGTCATTCGATGAACAGGATCACATCATTAGGAGAATGATGTGATGGACAAGACCCATTCGTTAGCTTAGCATAATGATCATTTAGTTTTATTGCTATTGCTTTCTTCATGAATTATACATGTTCCTCTGACTATGAGATTATGCAACTCCCGAATACCGGAGGAACACTTAGTGTGCTATCAAACATCACAATGTAACTGGGTGATTATTGTCGGCGTTCTGGGAACGGGGGTACCCAGACTTGCCTGCCTGCAGCCTGCGGCGTGGCTCAAGGGGTGGCCCAGTACGGCCCATCTTCATCAGCACAAGCTCAAGACCCTCGCGAGGGGCCAAGCCTCACGGGGCGGACGACGAGTGAAGCTTCCTCGATCCACGGCCTCGTTAGGCTGGCTCACGAGGCGGAGAGATCAAGCGGGGTACCTCACGAGGTGCCCATGACGCAAGCCATGACGACCAAGGGCGCCCGGTGAGGCGCCAGCCAGCATGATGTCCTCATTTCCTCTTTGGTGCAAAGGGGGCAAGCGAGGCGAGAGCATCAAGCAAAGGCACCCGTTTGATTGCAACAAGACCAAGACCGTCATAGCGGCGGGAAGGAAGTCATTGTGGAGCCCAAGCCGGCGTCACCACGAGCCTTTGACAGCGAGGACCAACTTTAGTCGGGATAAGTGTACTAGATGTTCCCCTTCAAAATGGCCAATTGTTGGCGCCCTTCCCGCTCAATATTTGGGAAGAGGCCCAGGGCCTTTGCCTATAAATAGGACTAGCCACCCACAGGGTAGAGGGATCTGGAAGATCGGATCAAGAGACCAATCGCAGAGAGAGAGAGAGATAGAAGCGACTGAACTCCCCCTAGCAGTTCATCGCACCAGCCAAGAATAGACCCTCGCGAGGCTGCTCTTCCTTGTATTGTTGATCATCAGCCCAAGAGGCAATCCACCACACCACACACTGGAGTATGGTGTTACACCACAATGGTGGCCCGAACCAGTATAAACCCTGTGTCTCTTGTGTTGTTCCTTTCATAGTTTAGATCCTAGCGGTGGCGAGGTGCAGGTGGGTAGGGGGTGAGATCTCCCGCGTGCACCCCAGAGTACGAACCTAGAGGGTCTGCCGGAACCCGAAATCCGACATTTGGCGCGCCAGGTAGGGGTGCGCCGGAATTCGCCTTCCGCCGCCCTGTTCTTCGCCACCCATCGCATCCATGTCAGACGCTCGTCGGGCTCGCGCCGAGCGCCGAGCCGCTCTCGCTACCCGCGTCGCCCAGACGGCCCCGTCGGCGCCGTCGCTTCGCCGTTCCCGTCGCTTCAACGCCGCCAGGCCCGGCGGGAACGAAAAGAAGCATCGTCCCAGCATTCATCTGTAAGACGAGATGGCCGCACCACTACTCCTTCGCTTGCCCCAGCTGGTTCTTCATCTCGTGCACTCCGCGCGCCCATGGAGGCTCGAGTAGCGCTCATCGCGGCAAAAGAGCTCCTGCGCTACCGCCCTGTCGACGACGTCTACGAAGAGTGGCTAGACTGCGTCGCCGAGCTTGTCCGCGCCGCAGCCCCCCCCCCCCCCCCGCGTCGTCCTTCTCGCTGCACCGTGCCCCGCCCTGCGCGGGCGATGAAGCTCCAGGGGCGCCTCAGCCGCCTCCCCCGCAAGAAGGCGCCTTGGCCCCAAGGCGCGTGGCCCCTGGGTGGAACCCACTCCGTCCGGCACCAGCACAGCAAGAGCAGAGCTGTCAAGAGGTCCCTCGCCCCCAAGAAGCCGTCCGAGTGCTCCCTGCACCGGCTCACACGACCAGCGCTCTGCTCCGGCCCAAAGACGCTAAGACCCTGCGCTGCTCCCAGCGGCAGCGCATGGGGACCCGCAAGACCAGGCTCCTCGTCACCAAAGGCCTCTCGTGGCCACAGCAGGCTGCCGCGCCTTCACCACCGTGCTGCACAGCATCGCGTGGCCCGGCAAGTTCAAGCCAGACCTGCCTCCTCACTACGACGGCACGGCCGACCCTACGGAGTTCCTCCAGCTCTACGAGCTGGGCATCGAAGCCGCCAACGGGGACGAGAAGGTCATGGCGAACTGGTTTCCCATGGCACTCAAGGGCGAGGCCCTTTGGCTCTGAACACGGCTCTGGCACGATCTCCTCACAGGAAAAGATGCGCACCCGCTTCGCCGCCAACTTCAAGGTACTCGCGACCGGCCTCCTGCCGTGAGCGACATGCGCCGCATCAGCAGGAGCTGGGAGACCTGCAGAAGCACATCCAGCGCTTCAACAATGCACGCCTCAAGATTCCCAAGGTGACCGAGGAGGCCATCATCTCAGCCTTCTCCGACGGTGTGCGTGACGTCAAGATGAAGGAGGAGCTGGCGATGCATGAATTTCTATGCACATCCTTGGAGCTGTTCAACTTGGCGACCAAGTGCGCCAGGGCTGAGGAAGGACGCCTTTCCCTCCTCGAGCTGCCAGCCGCAGACCCAGAAGAGAAGAAGTCCAAGGCCAAGGACGTGAAGCGCAAGGGGGCTGCCGTGCTCGCGGCAGAACCAGACACCAAGCGAGGCAGAGATCAGCCCGAGTCTTCCAAGGGCAGACGGTACTGTGTGTACCTTGACCTCCACACCCACAACACCAACGAATGTCAAGAACTCCGAGCCATGCGAGAAGGGAGAATCGAACGACGCCCCGACCGCAACGATCGAGGCTACGGCCGAGGAGGAGGAAGAAATGCAGGACGCTGGGAAGACCGTGGCCCTCGCCAAGGGTGGTGTGACCGACCTCGCGAGGATCGCTGGCAGGATCAGCCTCGCGAGGATCGCCCGCAAGGAAGCATGAGCCTCCCTCCTCTGCCGCCGCAGCCAAGGAGAAATGAGGACCATCATCAGGACGAGGGGGCTGGGGGCTTCCAGGAGCCGCGCGCGATCGCTTGCATCCTGGGTGGAGCTCAAGCCCCAGCCTCTCAACGCATCTTCAAGCAGTTCGCCCACGAAGTGAATGCAGTCCTCCCCAAGCTCGAGGCCACGCGCCCTCTCAGGTGGTCAGCATGCGCCATCACGTTCAGCTCAGCAGATCAGCTCAAGTGCGCGGCCACAGCCAGAGTCCTCCCGATGCTTTGTTCCCCAATCATCAGCAACGTGCAAGTCACCAGGACCCTCATCTATGATGGAGCAGGGCTCAACGTCCTGTCCGTCGAGACAGTCAACAATCTCCAAGTGCCGTACAATCAGCTTCAGCCAACCAAGCCTTTCTTCGGAGTCACTGATGGCTCCACAGTTCTGATAGGGCAGGTCCGCCTCCCAGTAACTTTCGAGGCGCGCGACAACTACCGCACCGAGCTCATTGACTTCGACGTCGCCCACATTCGCCTGCCATACAATGCCATCCTCGGGTACCCAGCTACGGCCAAGTTCATGGCCGTAACTCATCACGGCTAACGCGTCCTCAAGATGCCGAAGCGGCGGAGTCATCACGGTGCCTTGTGAAGAGAGAGGCAGCGGTGTCCTCCCCGGAGCGAGCTTTTCAAGCCGCATCACTTGAAGACCAGTTGCGGGAGGCGGGAGGCTCCCGAGACTGCTCCCAAGAAGAAGAAGACATCGCCAGGCCCGACCCCTCGGGAGGCAGGCCCCTCAGGTCCACGCTTTGTCAGGGGCACCTCCTCTATCGCATAGGAAGGCGCGGCGCCCTCCTCAAGCAAGGCTCGGGGCTCTCTCACGGAGGGCCACCGACCTTGCTAAGGTCCTGAGGGAGGCGCTTGGGCACCACTTGGAGGCGTGTTTCAAAGCACGTTTCCCTCGGGAAGGAGCGAGGCAAGGAGGGCCAAACCCTCGGGAGTTCGTCGGCCCAGATCATTCGGGAGCTGCAGGAGTCAAGGGTCATGAGTGGCAGCCGGCTTACCCGCCGTAGCTCCCCATCCAGGCGAGGATGGTGGGCTGCGCGTCTGCATCGACATACCAGGGCTCAACCGAGCCGCCTCTCAGGAGCGCTTCTGGCCCTCACGCGTGGGGCGCTGCGAAGGTCCACCCCACAGCTACGTTCGCATGCCCTACGGCGTGCCGAACGCGGCCGCCACGTACCAGCGCCTCATGGGGAGCATCCTGGAGGCTCAAGAGGCCAGGCGTTCTGCAGTCCTGGCGGAGATGGAGATGGTCCGCGAGGAGCCACCAGCGCCTCCGGAGCCTCCCGAGGCTCCTGGGCCTGGGGGCTCATGAAGGTCGGCTTCCGCAGCCCACGAAGTTCGCTACTTCAGCATCCTTTCGTCTTCAATGCTATCAGGTGACATCCTTCAAGTTTCATTTCTATCTGGGAGCGCCCCCCAGGGCTGCATCATTCCCAGGCCGCGTGGGTCCGTCCCTGCGGCATGTATCCCTTTTACGTCATTTTCCTAGCTTACTTTGTTGGGGGCGCCCCTGGGACTGCATCATCCCCAAGTCGCTCGGGCCAGACCCAGCGGCATGTACCCCTTTCGCATTTATTTCGGGCCATGCGTTCGACCCATCATGATTGTTATTTGATGCCTGTCCATGGCACCCCTTCTTCCTTAATGTCGGCTGCTTGCACGTTAAAGGGGGGTATCTGAGCATCGCGACTCATGGGCTCCTACTGGCTCTCCAGCCCTCACCCTCTGGCCTTGTCCACGGCATTGCGAGCTGGCATACCAGCGACGGCTGAGATCCGCTCGAGGGCCGGGACCCGAGGACGTGGGCGTCGGCATCTAACCAAATTTGCAGAACACATCACAAGTTAAGGCCAGTGCAGGCGCAACCCGCCTTGAGGTAGGGCCCCGTGAGTCAGCTGTTGGCTCACGGGTGCCCAGATACACCTCGTCGAGCCCTACCGTGCCAGCCACGTGTCGGCGGGCTGTACACGCCGGGGGCTCCTCCCGGGAGAACCCCTCACGCGCAGTGGAAGCACCATGCTCCTTGTTGGTGGCGACACTGCCGAGGAGCGGCTATGCCCGTACACATACGGAAGCGCTATGCTCCGCGCTGGTGATAAACAACTGAGGGTGGCCCCCGGCCGCATCAACCTCAGGGAGCCTAGAGCTCAATGTCTAGCCTCATCGCAATGCCTCCCCTAGGGAGTGCAGCGAGGGGCTGAGCACGGGCTACGCACAGGTCACGCCCAGACGCCGCCACCCAGCCAGCCCT
This sequence comes from Aegilops bicornis, assembly GCA_021605145.1. Taxonomy (NCBI): domain Eukaryota; kingdom Viridiplantae; phylum Streptophyta; class Magnoliopsida; order Poales; family Poaceae; genus Aegilops; species Aegilops bicornis. The sequence goes on from CM038671.1 coordinate 109,617,300, forward strand.
TGGGCCTGGTTCGTCTGACGTCCCTCTGAGCGGAGCCAAGGTACGAAGGCCGTTTGAGCGTCAGGGGACTCCACGAGCATCGCGACTCGGGAGCCTAACTGGCCACATAGCCCCTCACTCCTTAGTTCCGAAAGGCTAACGGCAGTTGAGGTATCTGTGAGGGCAGACTCTGCGGGCGTAGAATGGTAAATTTACCCATACATCTCGCTTCCCTACTTGTTGTTCGTGTGCCAAGGGGGACTCCTGAGCATCGTGACTCAGGAGCCTAACTTGTCACGTAGCCCTTCACTCCTTGGTCCCGTCCTGGTTTCCGGTCGGGGCTAGCTTGGCCGAGGTATCTGTGGGGCGGGCTCTGCGGCGAGAACATAAGCAAGTAGGAAGGAAAAGCCAAATCTCAAGGAATTCAAAAGCAAATATTACAGTCCATAACTGTTTTCACAACACCAAACACAAGTTTAAACGCCTCCCGAGGCATGATGCATGTTGCGTGAGCTGAAAGCGAGCAGGGAGCCACAAAGGAGTCACTTGGCGGCAGACTCTGTTGGGTGGAGTTACATTGAGAACGTTGCAGAAAATAAAAATTTCCTACGGTTTCACCAAGATCCATCTATGAGTTCATCTAGCAACGAGTGATAGGAGTGCATCTACATACCTTTGTAGATCGCGACGGAAGCGTTCAAGTGAACGGGGTTGAGGGAGTCGTACTCGTCGTGATCCAAATCACCGATGACCAAGTGACGAACGGATAGCACCTCCGCGTTCAACACACGTACGGAGCGAATGACGTCTCCCACGCCTTGATCCAGTAAGGAGGAGGGAGAGGTTGATGAAGATCCAGCAGCACGATGGCGTGGTGGTGGATGCGGCCTGATTCGGCAGGGCTTCGCCAAGCGCCTCCGGGAGGAGGAGGTGTAGCAAGGGGGAAGGGAGGCGCCAAGTGCTGGGTGCGGCTGCCCTCCCACCCCCCCCCCTCTTTATATAGGGACCCCAGGGGGCGCCGGCCCTAGGAGATGGGATCTCCTAAGGGGGGCGGCGGCCAAGCGGGGTGGAGTGCCACCCAAGGCAAGTGGAGGCGCCCCTTCCCCTAGGGTTCCCAACCCTAGGCGCAGAGGGGGGCCCAGGGGGCGCACCAGCCCACCAAGGGCTGGTTCCCTTCGGGATAGGTGGCCCCACCCGGTGGACCCTCGGGACCCTTCCGGTGGTCCCGGTACAATACCGATGACCCCCGAAACTCTCCTGATGGCCGAAACAACACTTCCTATATATATTCTTTACCTCCGGACCATTCTGGAACTCCTCGTGACGTTCGGGATCTCATCCGGGACTTCGAACAACTTTCGGTTTGCTGCATACTCATATTCATACAACCCTAGCGTCACCGAACCTTAAGTGTGTAGACCCTACGGGTTCGGGAGACATGTAGACATGACCGAGAAGGCTCTCCGGTCAATAACCAACAGCGGTATCTGGATACCCATGTTGGCTCCCACATACTCCTCGATGATCTCATCGGATGAACCACGATGTCGAGGATTCAAGCAACCCTGTATTCTATTCCCTTTGTCAATCGGTATGTTACTTGCCCGAGATTCGATCATCGGTATCCCAATACCTCATTCAATCTCGTTACCGGCAAGTCACTTTACTCATACCATAATGCATGATCCCGTGACCAAACACTTGGTCACTTTGAGCTCATTATGATGATGCATTACCGAGTGGGCCCAGTGATACCTCTCCGTGTCACGGAGTGACAAATCCGATCTCGATCCGTGACAACCCAATGAGACACTTTCGAGATACCTGTAGTGCACCTTTATAGTCACCCGATTCACGTTGTGACGTTTGGTACACCCAAAGCACTCCTACGGTATCCGGGAGTTACACAATCTCATGGTCTAAGGAAAAGATACTTGACATTGGAAAAGCTCTAGCAAACGAACTACACGATCTTGTGTTATGCTTAGGATTGGGTCTTGTCCATCACATCATTCTCCTAATGATGTGATCCCGTTATCAATGACATCCTATGTCCATAGTCAGGAAACCATGACTATCTATTGATCAACGAGCTAGTCAACTAGAGGCTTACTAGGGAAATGTTGTAGTCTATGTATTCACACGTGTATTACGATTTCCGGATAATACAATTATAGCATGAATAAAAGACAATTATCACGAACAAGGAAATATAATAATAATCCTTTTATTATTGCCTCTAGGGCATATTTCCAACAGTCTCCCACTTGCACTAGAGTCAATAATCTAGTTACATTGTGATGAATCGAACACCCATAGAGTTACGGTGTTGATCATGTTTTGCTTTCATGGAAGAGGTTTAGTCAGCGGATCTGCGACATTCAGATCCGTATGCACTTTGCAAATTTCTATGTCTCCATCTTGAACATTTTCACGAATGGAGTTGAAGCGGCGCTTGATGTGCTGGTCTTCTTGTGAAACACAGGCTCCTTGGCAAGTGCAATAGCTCGGTGTTGTCACGCGAAGAGTTTGATCGGCCCCGACGCATTGGGTATGACTCCTAGGTCGGTGATGAACTCCTTCACCCAAATTGCTTCATGCGCTGCCTCCGAGGCTGCCATACTCCGCTTCACATGTAGATCCCGCCACGACGCTCTGCTTGCAGCTGCACCATCTTGCTCCACCATTCAACATATACACGTATCCGGTTTGTGACTTAGAGTCATCCGGATCTATGTCGAAGCTAAGCGTCGGCGTAACCCTTCTGACGAGCTCTTCGTCACCTCCATAAACGAGAAACATGTCCTTAGTCCTTTTTAGGTACTTCAGGATATTCTTGACCGCTGTCCAGTGTTCCTTGCCGTGATTACTTTGGTACCTCCCTACCAAACTTACGACAAGGTTTACATCAGGCCTGGTACACAGCATGGCATACATAATAGACCCTATGGCTGATGCATAGGGGATGACACTCATCTCTTCTATATCTTCTGCCGTGGTCGGACATTGAGCCGAGCTCAATTTCACACCTTATGTCTGAGGCAAGAACCCTTTCTTGGACTGATCCATTTTGAACTTCTTCAATATTTTATCAAGGTATGTGCTTTGTGAAAGACCTATGAGGTGTCTCGATCTATCTCTATATATCTTGATGCCTAATATATAAGCAGCTTCTCCAAGGTCCTTCATTGAAAAACTCTTATTCAAGTAGGCCTTAATGTTGTCCAAAAGTTCTATATCATTTCCCATCAAAAGTATGTCATCTACATATAATATGAGAAATGCTCTGAGCTCCCACTCACTTTCTTGTAAACGCATGCTTCTCCATAAGTCTGCATAAACCCAAACATTTTGATCATCTCATCAAAGCGAATGTTCCAACTCCGAGATGCTTGCACCAGCCCATAAATGGATCGCTGGAGCTTGCATACCTTGTTAGCATTCTTAGGGTCGACAAAACCTTTCGACTGCATCATATACAGTTCTTCCTTAAGATAGCCGTTAAGGAATGCCGTTTTGATATCCATTTGCCATATCTCATAATCATAGTATGCGGCAATTTCTAACATGATTCGGACGGACTTGACTTCGCTCACGGAGAGAAAGTCTCATCGTAGTCAACCCCTTGAACTTGCCGATAACCTTTAGCGACAAGTCGAGCTTTATAGATGGTAACATTACCATCGCGTCCGTCTTCTTCTTAAAGATCCATTTGTTTTCTATCGCTCGCCGATCATCGGGCAAGTCTGTCAAAGTCCATACTTTGTTTTCATACATGGATCCTATCTCGGATTGCATGGCTTCAAGCCATTTGTTGGAATCTGGGCCCGCCATCGCTTCTTCATAGTTCGAAGGTTCACTTTGTTGTCTAACAACATGATTTCGAGGCAGGGTTGCCATACCACTCTGGTGTGGAGCGTGTCCTTGTGGACCCTCTGAAGTTCAGTAGCAACTTGATCTGAAGTACCTTGATCATCGTCATTAATTTCCTCTCCAGTCGGTGTAGGCACCACAGGAACATTTTCCTGAGCTGCACTACTTTCCGTTTCAACAGGTAGTACTTCATCGAGTTATACTTTCCTCCCACTTACTCCTTTCGAGAGAAACTCTTTTTCCAGAAAGGATCCGTTCTTGGCAACAAAGATCTTGCCTTCGGATCTAAGGTAGAAGGTATACCCAATGGTTTCCTTAGGGTATCCTATGAAGACGCATTTTTTCGACTTGGGTTCGAGCTTTTCAGGTTGAAGTTTCTTGACATAAGCATCGCATCCCCAAACTTTTAGAAACGACAACTTAGGTTTCTTCCCAAACCATAACTCATACGGTGTCGTCTCAACGGATTTAGACGGTGCCCTATTTAAAGTGAATGTAGCTGTCTCTAGAGCGTATCCCCAAAATGATAGCGGTAAATCAGTAAGAGACATCATAGATTGCACCATATCCAATAGAGTGCGATTCTGACGTTCGGACACACCGTTCTGTTGAGGTGTTCCAGCGGCGTGAGTTGTGAAACGATTCCACATTTCCTTAAGTGTGTACCAAATTCGTGACTTAAATATTCTCCTCCACGATCTGACCGTAAGAACTTTATTTTTCGGTCACGTTGATTCTCTACCTCACTCTGAAATTCCTTGAACTTTTCAAAGGTCTCAGACTTGTGTTTCATCAAGTAGACATACTCATATCTACTCAAGTCGTCAGTGAGATTGAGAACATAACGATATCCTCCGCGAGCCTCAACGCTCATTGAACCGCACACATCGGTATGTATGATTTCCAATAAGTTGGTTGCTCGCTCCATTGTTCCTGAGAACGGAGTCTTGGTAATTTTGCCCATAAGGCATGGTTCGCATGTGTCAAATGATTCATAATCGAGATACTCTAAAAGTCCGTCAGCATGGAGCTTCTTCATGCGCTTGACACCAATGTGACCAAGGCGGCGATTACCACAAGTATGTGGGACTATCGTTATCAACTTTACATCTTTTGGTATTCACACTATGAATATGTGTAACATCACGTTCGAGATTCATTAAGAATAAACCATTGACCATCGGAGCATGACCACAAAACATATCTCTCATATAAATAGAACAAACATTATTCTCGGATTTAAATGAGTAGCCATCTCGCATTAAACGAGATCACGATACAATGTTCATGCTCAAACTTGGCACTAAATAACAATTATTGAGGTTTAAAACTAATCCCGTAGGTAAATGTAGAGGTAGCGTGCGACGGCGATCACATCGACCTTGGAACCATTCCCGACGCGCATCGTCACCTCGCCCTTCGCCAGCCTCCGCTTATTCCGCAGCTCCTGGTGAGTTACAAATATGAGCAGCGGCACCGGTATCAAACACCGGGGAGTTACTACGAGTCTTGGTAAGGTACACATCAATCACATGTATATCAAATATACCTTTAGTGTTCTTTGGCCTTCTTATGCGCTAAGTATTTGGGGCAGTTCCGCTTCGATGACCCTTCCCTTTGCAATAAAAGCACTCAGTCTCGTGCTTGGGTCCATTCTTTGACTTCTTCCGGCAAGCGGCTTAAGGCACGGCAACATCCTTGTCGTCCTTCTTGAAGTTCTTCTTACCCTTGCCCTTCTTGAACTTAGTGGTTTTATTGACCATCAACACTTGATGTTCTTTCTTGATTTCTACCTCTGCTGACTTCAGCATTGAAAATACTTCAGGAATAGTTTTCACCATCCCCGCATATTGTAGTTCATCACAAAGCTCTTGTAGCTCGGTGGGAGCGATCAAGGATTCTGTCAATGACCGCCTCGTCCGGGAGGTTAATGTCCATTTGGGACAGGCGGTTGTGCAACCTGACATTTTGAGTATGTGCTCATTGACAGAACTATTTTCCTCCATCTTACAACTGTAGAACTTGTCGGAGACTTCATATCTCTCGACCCGGGCATGAGCTTGAAAAACCATTTTCAGCTCCTCGAACATCTCATATGCTCCGTGTTGCTCAAAACGCTTTTTGAGCCCCGGTTCTAAGCTGTAAAGCATGCCACACTGAACGAGGGAGTAATCATCAGCACGTGACTGCCAAGCGTTCATAACGTCTTGGTTCTCTGGGATGGGTGCTTCACCTAGCGGTGCTTCTAGGACATATTGTTTCTTGGCTGCTATGAGGATGATCCTCAGATTCTGGACCCAGTCCGAATAGTTGATGCCATCATCTTTCAGCTTGGTTTTCTCTAGGAACGTGTTGAAGTTCATGGTGACATGAGCGTTGGCCATTTGATCTACAAGACATTTTGCAAATATTTTAGACTAATGTTCATGATAATTAAGTTCATCTAATCAAATTAAATAATGAACTCCCACTCAGATTTGACATCCCTCTAGTCATCTAAGTGTTACATGATCTGAGTCGACTAGGCCGTGTCCGATCATCACGTGAGACGGACTAGTCATCGTCGGTGAACATCTCCATGTTGATCATTATCTTCCATACGACTCATGTTCGACCTTTCGGTCTCTTGTGTTCCGAGGCCATGTCATACATGCTAGGCTCGTCAAGTTAACCTAAGTGTTTTGCATGTGTAAAACTGTCTTACACCCGTTGTATGTGAACGTAGGAATCTATCACACCCGATCATCACGTGGTGCTTGAAGCAGCGAACTTTAGCAACGCGCCGCAGTTAGGAGGACACTTTCTTGAAATTATTATAAGGGATCATCTTATTTACTACCGTCGTTCTAAGTAAACAAGATGTATAAACATAATAAACATCACATGCAATTATATAGTAGTGACATGATATGGCCAATATCATATAGCTCCTTTGATCTCCATCTTCGGGCTCCATGATCATCTTGTCACCGGCATGACACCATGATCTCCATCATCATGATCTCCATCATCGTGTCTCCATGAAGTTGCTGCGCCAACTATTACTTCTACTACTATAGCTAACGGTTTAGCAATAAAGCAAAGTAATTACATGGCGTTGAATCAATGACACGCAGTCATACAATAATTAAGACAACTCCTATGGCTCCTGCCGGTTGTCATACTCATCGACATGCAAGTCGTGATTCCTATTACAAGAACATGATCTCATACATCACAATATATCATTCATCATACATCACAACTTTTGGCCATATCACATCACAAGGCAATTGCTGCAAAAACAAGTTAGGCGTCCTCTAATTGTTGTTGCATCTTTTACGTGGCTGCAATAGGGTTCTAGCAAGAACGTTTTCTTACCTCTGAAAAAGCCACAACATGATTTGTCAACTTCTATTTACCCTTCATAAGGACCCTTTTCGTCGAATCCTCTCCAACTAAAGTGGGAGAGACAGACACCCGCTAGCCACCTTATGCAACTAGTGCATGTCAGTCGGTGGAACATGTCTCACGTAAGCGTACGTGTAAGGTCGGTCCGGGCCACTTCATCCCACAATACCGCTGAAGCAAAATAAGACTAATAGCGGCAAGAAAGTTGACAACATCTACGCCCACAACAGATTTGTGTTCTACTCGTGCAATAGAGAACTACGCATAGACCTAGCTCATGATGCCACTGTTGGGGAACGTTGCAGAAAATAATTTTTTTTACCTCCGGACCATTCCGGAACTCCTCGTGACGTCCGGGATCTCATTCGGGATTCCAAACAACTTTCGGTTTGCTACATACTCATATTCATACAACCCTAGCGTCACCGAACCTTAAGTGTGTAGACCCTACGGGTTCGGGAGACATGTAGACATGACCGAGACGGCTCTCCGGTCAATAACCAACAGCGGGATCTGGATACCCATGTTGGCTCCCACATACTCCTCGATGATCTCATCGGATGAACCACGATGTCGAGGATTCAAGCAACCCTGTATTCTATTCCCTTTGTCAATCGGTATGTTACTTGCCCGAGATTCGATCGTCGGTATCCCAATACCTCGTTCAATCTCGTTACCGGCAAGTCACTTTACTCGTACCGTAATGCATGATCCCGTTACCAAACACTTGGTCACTTTGAGCTCATTATGATGATGCATTACCGATGGGCCTAGTGATACCTCTCTGTAATACGGAGTGACAAATCCCAGTCTCGATACGTGACAACCCAATGTATACACTTTCGGAGATACTGTAGTGCACCTTTATAGTCACCCGATTCGTTGTGACGTTTGGTACACCCAAAGCACTCCAACGGTATCCGGAGTTACACGATCTCATGGTCTAAGGAAAAGATACTTGACATTGGAAAAGCTCTAGCAAGCGAACTACACGATCTTGTGCTATGCTTAGGATTGGGTCTTGTCCATCACATCATTCTCCTAATGATGTGATCCCGTTATCAATGACATCCAATGTCCATAGTCGAGAAACCATGACTATCTATTGATCAACGAGCTAGTCAACTAGAGGCTTACTAGGGACATGTTGTAGTCTATGTATTCACACGTGTATTACGATTTCTGGATAATACAATTATAGCATGAATAAAAGACAATTATCACGAACAAGGAAATATAATAATAATCCTTTTATTATTGCCTCTAGGGCATATTTCCAACAGGTTCGCCTCGTGAAGCCTCAGGACCAGCAGTGCCTCGCCTGGGCTTGGTGCTGAAGGCCCGGAACTTCACCAGCAGAGCCTCCTCTCGACCCTTCACGGCCTCAGCAGCGGCAGCGGCAAGCTCGCCGCTCACGGGCTCCAGCAGGCTGTCGAGGTCGACATCGAGATCGCGAAGGTAGATGTGGGTAAGGACGCGCGTCAGCGCTGCGGAGAACAGGACACGTGCCTCGGCCTCAGCCGTAGGACCAAGGCCAAGGGTGACATCTTCAAGGGCGCGGATCAGGAAGGGAAGCAGCTTGGCAGGGCCGTCCTCGGCGCCAGCCAGCGGGCTTTCCAGGCCGCTGTCGTAAAGCGAGCTCAGCAAGGTGCGAGCCTTCACGTCCATCTCCGCGAAGGCCACGCGGTCCTCAGCGAGGACCCGTGCCTTGCCATCCAGCTCGACTCTCTTCGCCCCAACTCCTGCTCCAGCGCACTCAGGCGGTCACGGCGCTTGTTAAGCTTGGCATCCCGATCCTTGACGGCCGCCTCCCGAGCCTTCAAGTCTTCCTCCTTCTCTTGGCAAACGCGGGCCTCCTTGGCAAGCTGGTCACGCAGGCCCTGCAGCTCGCTCTCCAGCCCCTTGCAGCGGCCCCGGACATCGGCTACCTCCCCCAAGGCGGCGTCGCGAGCAACCTTCACCCCAAGGACGGCCTGCTTCTCCTCGTCGCAAGCCGTCGCGGCCTGAACCAGCGTCGCTCAAATCGAAGCGTCAGAGCGAACCCAGCCAGAGGCCAGCTCCAAGCGCCCGGCCACAAAGCGAGGGTCGGCGCCCAGAAGATCTTGCCGCATCCGGTCCAGTTCAGCAGCCACGATCCGGGGCGATGGGAGGAGTCGGAGAGACAGCAGTTGGTGGAGTAGGAGGAGAGGACGGCAGCGTAACCACAACACCCTGAGGCAGGGCCTTCTGCGCCCCAACAGCTGCGGCAGTGGCATCAGGCAAGGATACCTCGGGAGTCGCTTGGGCCATGGGGGCTGAGCTCGCCCCAGCCAGCTCCGCCAGGCCTCGCGAGGAAGATCGGGAGGAGAGGCCCGTGTCTTGCCGTCACCTTCTTTCGCGGGCGGAGGCGCTGCCCCAGTCAAGGCCTCGGGAGCTCCCTTCAGCTTCTTCGCCGCAGGCGCCAGCCTAGCCAAGGGATACAGATGTCAAGCCTCAACGACAAAGCAAGAAATAAAACAAGGATCAAGCACTTACTGGTCATCGCTCGCGGGCTCGAGCAACCTCCGGCCATACTTGAAGCCCGAGAGTCGGCTGCAGGGATCAGCCTCAAGAGGCCCGGGAGCAGGAGGCACGTCTGCGGATCGCCTCGGAGCCGGGGCGGACCCGCGGGGGACCAGCCCAGTCCTGTCCTTCTTCGGGATCGGGGGCAGGCTCTCGCTGCCCCGCTCATCGCCATCCTCGTCGTCACTCGGCGAGAGGTGAAGAGCGCGGGACCTGCGCCCGGGGAGGGGCGCTCTCGACTCCCCGTCGGTCGCCTCGGAGTCAGGCCTCTCTTCCCGCTCCTCTTCTTCCTCCTCTTCGCTGGAGTCACCGGAGGACACGTTCACCGTCGCCAGGGCCGCTGGGTCCTCGGGAACCTCCGCGGGCACGGGCCCGTCCCCATTGAAGACGGGCATGGAGTCCACCGCCTGCTCCCAATCATCCCGAAGGAACAGAAGTGCAGAGGCGCCCTCGGCCTCGCCACGTCTCCCCCAACCAAGGATTGGAGGACCGCGGCCAGATCTTCATCGGCCAAGGCTGCGGGGGCTCAGGCGGGGCCTCCAGTGAGCGAAATCTTGGCGAAGTGGGGCCACCTGGTGCTCCAGAACTCCCTCGGGAAGCGGCCTTGCAGTCGGCTCCGCCCGTCGCCATGTTGCCCGGCCACAGGTCCGCGTTCATCTTCTCCAGCACCGGCTTCGCGCGGAGATCCATGAGTTCCGCGCGAGACCAATCGTCGAGGTCGTGGGGTGCTCCGTGGGCAGAATCAGCCGAGGGTGGATGCGCCCAGCATCTACCATGACCCACTTGCTCCTGAAGCCCTCAATCCTCTTCCCGGGCTTCGAGATGGCGTTGGAGCTGCCATACGCGACAAAGCTCGCGCACGCGGAGATGGGACCGCGAGAGGTCCGAAGATAGAAGTAGTGGCGCAGCAAGGCCACTGAGGGCTCCACCCCAGCGTGAGCCTCACAGTAGTAGGCGAAGATCGCCAGAAGGAGAACAGAGATGGGGTGTAGGTGCAGAGCTTGCAGTTTGTAATGGCGGAGGATAGAAAAGAAGAACTCAGAAAAGGGAAGCACCAGATCGGCAGCAATGGCGCTCACGAAGAGCGGATAGAAGGTGCTTCCTTGGCCCTCGGGAAGGGCGGAGCCGGCCCTGAGCACCGCTGCCCCGTCGTTGCCTTGCGCCGCCACCATCCGCGCACCCAGGCAAGGCCCTTCTCCGACACGTTCGGCGAGTCCAAAGCGGGTCAGTACCAAGCTCCGGCCAGGGTCTGGCGAGGCGCCATGTCTTGCTGGGGCACGCGGTCGGAGTAGATCTGGAGATTTCGGAGGCAGGAAGGAAAGGCGCAAGAAAGGGGATCTGGGCAATGACCGGAGGAGGCAAAGCCTAACGGGTGCCGCACTTTTGTCGAGTCGCGCAGTTGCTAAAGGCGCTCACGTCCAATCAACCGCCACGCGCCGCCCAAGGCCGCAGGCTGTTAGGGCCCGCGGCGCTTCGCACTTGCCCCTTCACTTCTCTGCTCAGCCAAGTCCAGGCGCGCCTTGGGCCCGGGGGCTACTTTCGGCGTTGCAGGAGCAGGGGTACCCAGACTTGCACTGCGGCCCGCGGTGTGGCTCAAGGGTGGCCCAAAGACGGCCCATCTTCATCGGCACAAGATCAAGACCCTCGCGAGGCCAAGCCTCGCGGGGCGGACGACAGGAAGCTTCCTCAGGCACGGCCTGGTCGGGCTGGCTCGCGAGGAGGCGGAGAGATCAAGGCGGGGTACCTCACGAGGTGCCCATGATGCAAGCCATGACGACCAACAAGCCCGCGCAGTGTCCTCATTTCCTCTTTGGTGCAAAGGGGGCAAGCGCGTGCGAGAGCATCAAGCAAAGGCATCCGTTTCGGTGCAACAAGACCAAGACCGTCGCAATGGCAGGAAGGAGGTCATCATGGAGCCCAAGCCAAGGCCACCACCAGTGAGCCTTTGACTGGCGAGGACCAACTTTAGTCAGGATAAGTGTACTAGATGTTCCCCTTCAAAATGGCCAATTGTTGGCGCCCTTCCCGCTCAATATTTGGGAAGAGGCCCAGGGCCTTTGCCTATAAATAGGACTAGCCACCCACAGGGTAGAGGGATCTGGAAGAACGGATCAAGAGACCAATCGCAGAGAGAGAGAGAGAGAGAGAGAGAGAGAAGCGACTGAACTCCCCCTAGTAGTTCATCGCACCAGCCAAGAACAGACCCTCACGAGGCTGCTCTTCCTTGTATTGTTGATCATCAGCCCAAGAGGCAATCCACCACACCACACACTGGAGTATGGTGTTACACCACAATGGTGGCCCGAACCAGTATAAACCTTGTGTCTCTTGTGTTGTTCCTTTCATAGTTTAGATCCTAGCGAGGCGGCGAGGTGTAGGTAGGTAGGGGGTGAGATCTCCGTGCGCACCCCAGAGTTCGAACCTAGAGGGTCTGCCGGAACCTGAAATCGACAATTATAAAGATGCTCTACAGGTGTCTCTGATTGTGTTTGTTGAGTTGGCATAGATCGAGATTAGGGTTTGTCATTCGGAGTATCAGAGAGGTATCTTTGGGCCCTCTCGGTAATGCACACCACTATAAGCCTTGCAAGCAATGTAATGAGTTAGTTGCGGGATGATGCATTACGGAACAAGTAAAGATACTTGCGGTAATGAGATTGAACTAGGTATGAGGATAACGATGATCGAGTCTCGGGCAAGTAACATACAGATGATAAAGGTAACAACATATGTTGTTATGCGGTTTGACCGATAAAGATCTTCATAGAATATGCAGGAGCCAATATGAGCATCCAGGTTCCACTATTGGTTATTGACCGGAGATGTGTCTCAGTCATGTCTACATAGTTCTCAAAGCCGTAGGGTCCGCACGCTTAACGTTCGATGACGATTTATACTATGAGTTATGTGATTTGATGACCAAAGTTTGTTCGGATTCCCGAATGAGATCACGGACATGACGAGAAGTCTAGAAATGGTCGAGAGGTAAAGATTCATATATTGAAAGGTTGTATTCGGACATCGGAATGGTTCCGAGTGATTCAGGCATTTTTTTCGGAGTACCGGGAGGTTACCGGAACCCCCCGGGGGAAGATTGGGCCTACATGGGCCATAGGGAAGAGGGGAGGCAGCCCACAAGGGGCAGCCGCGCCCCCCTCCCTGTAGGGAGTCCGAATTGAACAAGGGAGGGGGCGCCCCCCCCCCTTCCTTCTCCTCCTCCTCTCCCTTCCCTCTCCCCCCTCTCCAGAAAAGGAACGGGAGTCCAACTAGGATTGGGAGTCCCGGTTGGACTCCTCTCTATGGTGCGCCCCCTAGGCCAGCCGCCTCCTCCTCCCCTCCTTTATATACGGGGGAGGGGGTCACCCAAAGGGACAACAAGTCTTCTCTTAGCCGTGTGCGGTGCCCCCCTCCACAGTTACACACCTCGGTCATATTGTCATAGTTCTTAGGCGAAGCCCTGCACCGGTAACTTCATCATCACCGTCGTCACGCTGTCGTGCTGACGGAACTCTCCCTTGGTCTCAACTGGATCAAGAGTACGAGGGACGTCATCGAGCTGAACGTGTGCTGAACGCGAAGGTGTCGTACATTCGGTGCTTGGATCGGTTGGATCGCGAAGACTTTCGACTACATCAACCGCGTTACTAAACGCTTCCGTTTTCGGTCTACGAGGGTACATGGACACACTCTCCCCGCTCTTTGCTATGCTTCTCCTAGATAGATCTTGTGTGATCATAGGAATTTTTTTGAAATACTACGTTCCCCAACACCAATATTGGCATCCAGATTCCGCTATTGGTTATTGACCAGAGAGGTGTCTCGGTCATGTCTACATAGTTCTCGAACCCGTAGGGTCCGCACGCTTAACATCCATTGACGATATAGTATTATATGAGTTATGTATGTTGGTGACCGAATGTTGTTTCGGAGTCCCGGATGAGATCATGGACGTGACGAGGAGCTCCGGAATGGTCCGGAGGTAAATATTTATATATAGGATGATATGGTTCGGCCAAGGGGTAAAGCCCACGGGGCTTTAGGTCGGTACAAAAGGAGTTTTGCGGAGGCCAGGGGGCCAAACGCCGGAGACCCTGGCGTCTGGCCCTGGGCCAGACGCCAAGGCCCATGGCCTCTGGGCCAGATGCCAAGGACTATGGCGTCTGGTCCTGGAAGTCTGAGAAGGACTCTTCCTTGCGAGCAAAACCGACTTTGAGGAGGCTTTTACTCCAAGTTTCAACCCCAAGGCTCAACATATAAATAGAAGGGCAGGCTAGCACCCAAGACATCAAGATACACCGAGCTGTGTGCGGGCAACCCCGTCCCTCTAGTTTATTCTCTGTCATAGTTTCCGTTGTGCTTGACGAAGCCCTGTGGAGATTGTTCTTCACCAACACCGTCACCATGCCGTCGTGCTGCCGGAACTCATCTACTACTTCACCCCTCTTGCTGGATCAAGAAGACGAGGGCGTCATCGAGCTGAACGTGTGCTGAACGCGGAGGTGTCGTACGTTTGGTACTTGATCGGGACGGATCATGAAGGTGTACGACTACATCAACCGCGTTGATAAATGCTTCCGCTTAGTGATCTTCAAGGGTATGAACATGCTCTCCCCTCTTGTAGCTATGCATCTCCATGGATAGATCTTGCGTGTGCGTAGAAATTTTTTGTTTTCCATGCAACGTTTCCCTGTGGCCCGGCCTGTTCCATTTCATGTTCCATTTTAGGTCCTTGAATATTGGAAGAGGTCCTTTCCTGTGACACACTTAGTCGGAAGTGAATTCTAACGCTTTTCAACTACCAGTAGGCCAGTCCACGGCGCCCTAGTCTGATTCCATTGCTCTTTCTCTTATCCTTGGTCCCGTTAGATGGTTCTCGAACCAACAGTGGCATCCGAGCCAGGTCTATGCGTAGATGATATGCATGAGTAGAACACAAAGAGTTGTGAGCGGTGATAGTCATACTTCTTACCACCAACGTCTTATTTTTACTCAGCGGTATTGTAAGATGAAGCGGCCCGGACCAACCTTACATGTCCACGTACATGAGACCGGTTCCATCGACAGACATGCAACTAGTTTTGCATAAAGGTGGCTGGCGAGTGTCTGTTTCTCCTACTTTAGTTGAATCGAATTTGACTACGGCCGGTCCTTGAAGAAGGTTAAAACAACAAACTTGATAAAACACTGTTGTGGTTTTTTGCGTAGGTAAGAACGATTCTTGCTAGAAGCCCGTAGCAGCCACGTAAAACTTGCAACAACAAAGTAGAGGACGTCTAACTTGTTTTTGCAGGGCATGTTGCAATGTGATATGGTCAAGATATGATGTGATATATGTTGATGTATGAGATGATCATGTTTTGTAATATCGACAACCGACGGGAGCCTTAGGGTTGTCTCTTTATTGTTGAAGTGCAAGCGCCATGTAATTGCTTTACTTTATCACTATGCATTAGCGATAGTTGTATAAGCAATAGTTGGTGTGACGACCTCGATGCAACAACGCTATGATGGAGATCAAGGTGTCAAACCGGTGACGTTGGAGATCATGATGATGCTTTGGAAATGGTAATCAAAAGCACAAGATGATGTAGGACATATCATGTCACATATTTTGATTGCATGTGATGTTTATCTTCAATGCATCTTATTTTGCTTAGAACAATGGTAGCATTATAAGATGATCCCTTCACTTAATTTCAAGATAAAAGTGTTCTCCCTGAGTATGCACCGTTGCTACAGTTCGTCGTTTCGAGACACCACGTGATGATCGGGTGTGATAGACTCTACGTCACATACAATTGGTGTAAGACAGTTTTGCACATGCAGAATACTTGGGTTAAAGCACACGAGCCTAGCATGTACATACATGGTCACGGAACACTAGAGACCGAAAGGTCGAACGTGAATCATATAGTAGATATGATCAACATAGAGATGTTCACCATTGAAGACTACCCGATCTCACGTGATGATCGGACATGGGTTAGTAGATTTGGATCACGTATCACTTATATGACTTGAGGGATTGATACGTCTCCAACGTATCTATAATTTTTTATTGTTCCAAGCGGTTATATTATCATTCTTGGATGTTTTACAATCATTTTATAGTCATTTTATATCATTTTTTGGTACTGACCTATTGACATAGTGCCTAGTGCCAGTTGTTATTTTCTGCATGTTTTTTACATCGTAGGAAATCAATACTAAATGGAGTCCAAATGCAGCGAAACTTTTTGTGGATTTTTTTGGACCAGAAGACATCCAATGGGCCAAAGAAGTACCGAAGAGGGAGCCCGAGGTGAGCACAAGACACTAGGGCGTGCCTGGAGGCCCAGGCGCGCCCTGGTGGGTTATGCCCACCTCGATGGCCTCCCGCACTGCCTCTTTGCTCTATAAATACCCCAATATTCCAAAAACCCTAGGGGAGTCAACGAAAATCAATTCCAGCCGCCGCAAGTTCCAGAAACACCAGATCCAATCTAGAAACCATCATGGAGGGGTTCATCATCCTCATTGGTGCCTATCCGGTGATGCGTGAGTAGTTCTTTGTAGACCTACGGGTCCGTAGTTAGTAGCTAGATGGCTTCCTCTCTCTCTCTCTCTCTCTCTCTCTCTCTCTCTCTCTCTCTCTTGATTCTCAATACAATGGTCTCTTGGAGATCCATATGATGTAACTCTTTTTGCAGCGTGTTTGTTGGGATCCGATGAACTTTGAGTTTATGATCAGATCTATCTTTTTATCCATGAAAGTTATTTGAGTCTTCTTTCAATCTCTTATATGCATGATTGCTTATAGCCTCGTATTTCTTCTCCGATATTTGGGTTTTGTTTGGCCAACTTGATCTATTTATCTTGCAATGGGAAGAGGTGCTTTGTGATGGGTTCGATCTTACGGTGCTTGATCCCAGTAACAGAAGGGGAACCAACACGTATGTATCGTTGGCATTAAGGATAACAAGGTGGGGTCTATTTCTACATAAATAGATCTTGTCTACATCATGTCATCGTTCTTATTGCATTACTCTGTTTTTCCATGAACTTAATACACTAGATGCATGTTGGATAGCGGTCGATGTGTGGAGTAATAGTAGTAGATGCAGGCAGGAGTCGGTCTACTAATCCTGGATATGATGCATGTATAATGATCATTGCCTGGATATCGTCATGATTATTTGAAGTTCTATCAATTGCCCAACAGTAATTTGTTCACCCACCGTTTGCTCTTTTTCTCTAGAGAAGCCACTAGTGAAACCTATGGCCCCCAAGTCTTTTCTTTAATATATTGTCCTTTGCGACCTATTTTCCTTTGCTTTTATTTTCATATCTATTAAACCAAAAATACAAAAAATACCTTGGTGCACTTTATTTTATTTGGCGATCTATCTATCAATTTATTACAACTTTCTCACGTCATTTTGCCAATTTCTGGCGCCGTTGCCCGAAAGGGATTGACAACCCCTTTAACACGTCGGGTTGCGAGTATTTGTTATTTGTGTGCAGGTGTTGTTCACGTAGTGTTGTGTGGTTCTCCTACTGGTTCGATAACCTTGGTCTCACAAATCGAGGGAAATACCTACCGTTGTTGTGCTGCATCATCCCTTCCTCTTTGGGGAAATACCGACGTAGTTCTAGCAGACATCAAAAGGAATTTCTGGCACCGTTGCCGGGGAGGATCACGTCAAGATAGTCTCCCATCAACTTGGCAATTTCTAGCGTTGTTGCCAGGGAGACATCATCAACATCTACCAGGTTCCAAATCACATCTCATCTCCTCATAATTTACATTATTTGCCATTTGCCTCTCATTTTCCTCTCCCCCACTTCGCAAAAATTTGCCATTTTATTCGCCCTATTATTCATTCGCCGTTTTCTCGCCAGATTTGTTTTTGTGTGCAAAATTGTTTGCCATTTTTGTCGTCATGGATAGTTCTTCCTCTATTGCGTGCACTCCCAAGAACGAGGTTCTCAACTTTAAACAAAGGGTAGGAGAGAATTTAAATGATGCTTGTTATAGGATTTGCAATGCTTATAATAGATCTATCCGTAAGCAATCTACCCTTGTTCTTCTTTGTTGTTTTTATGTGGGCATCACCACTTGGTATAGATTCGTCCTTGATATGATTATTGGTGGAAATTTCTTGATGTGTCCCTCTCTTGATGCTTTTAATGCTATGGTAAATTTAGTGGGCTCACCACCTCTTATGATTAATGAAACAACTTTGACTCTTGAGCATGTCATGGAAAGACTAGATGCTATTGAAAAGAAAATGCTTACCGAAGAACATGTTGAAAACTTGGATAAAAAGATGCATAATTTTGCTACTAAAATTGTGTCAAAAGTGGGAGAAGTTTTTAAGTTGTTAAAAGAAAAGGGAACCATAATTCACGAAAGATTTGAAGAAAGCCCATCTCGGATTGATAAACTAGAGGAAATCTTTAGTAATCTAAGCACGGCTTTTGCTTCCGCTAAGACTATTGAAAAACTCCCTTAAAGATTGGCAAGATTACTCAAGTTACTAAGAACAAGGGTGCAACTTCTAGTAATAATAGTAAAGATGATCTTAAGATGATTACTATTCACCCAAATTTTGTTGAAGTTATAAGAGATCCTTTGGGCAAGATGAATTCTTTAAACTTGTTCCTTGGAGTATTGTCATTGAAAATTTGTATGCTAAATCTTTGAAGAGTTCTAAGTGTTTGATTGAAGAATTGGGGAACAAAGATGACAAAACTTAGATCTTTGCTTTATGCCTGGCTAGGGGCGTAAAACGATAGCGCTTGTTGGGAGGCAATCCAACTTGTATATTTTTGCTTTTTGGTTTTCTTGCAGTTTTCAATAAATTACCCAATTATGCCTTTGGTTAGAAGTGTTTTTGTAGTTTAAATTAGTGTTTGTGCCAAGCAAAGCCTTTAGGATCTTGTTGGGTGATAGTTGATTTGATCTTGTTGAAAAACAAAAACTTTTGCACCCAGAAAAATAATTTTAATTAATCACAAAAACGTGCTTTTGCTCTGAATTGTTTACACAAGATTGATATACAAATTACCCATGTTGTCCTAATTTCTCAGAATTGTTGGAATTACAGAAGTATTCGAAGTTTTCAGATTGCTACAGACTATTCTGTTTTTGACAGATTATGTTTTCTTTGTGTTGTGTGCTTGTTTTAATGATTCTATGGTTTTCTTTGAAGAGTTTTTGCCATAGAAAAGTTGGAATACAGTAGATATAATGCAAGAATAAAATATGAATTGGTTTTCTATAGTACTTATAGTAGTGATTTGCTTTCTTATACTAACGAATTTCACGAAGGTTTTGTTGATTTTTGTGTGATTGAAGTTTTCAAGTTTTGGGTGATGTTACGATGGATGAAGGAATAAGGAGTAAGAATATCCTAAGCTTGGGGATGCCCATGGCATCCCAAGCTATTATCCAAAGAGAAGCAAGCAACTAAGCTTGGGGATGCCCGAGTGGCATCCCCTCTTTCTTCTAACGACCATTGGTATTTTACTCGGAATTATATTTTTATTCATCACATACTATGAGTTTTGTTTGGAGCGTCTTGTATGATATGAGTCTTTGATTTTTTTTTGCTTTTTGCTTTAAGTCTTGAATCCTTGCTGGACACACCTATTTGAGAGAGCCAAAATTATGCCATGACTTGTTAGAATTGCTCCCTATGCTTCACTTAAATCTTTATGAGCTATGGAATTGATCTAGTGCTTCACTTATATCTTTTTGAGCACGGTGTGCTTTGTTATTTTTGAAGAAATGCTCTCATGCTTCACTTAGATTTATTTGAGAGTTAGTAATTTTTTTAAGAAATTCTCTCTTGCTTCACTTAAATTAATTTGAGAGAAAGAAAGAAATATCATGCTCATGATCTTCACTTATATTTGTTTGATCTTATCAAAAGCAACACATGAAAATTAGTCCCAAAGTGATAGATATCCAAGAAGGATATAATAAAAACTTTCATGAAGATCATTGGACGAAATAAACTTGATTCCTTGTAATAGTTTTGAGATATGATGATGTGATATGCGAGTCTTGTTGATGAGTAATTATGCTTTAATAAGAATATTTGTGTTAAGGTTTGTGATTCCCTATGCAAACACGGAAGTCAATAGTTATGCAATGAAAATACATCCTACTTGTGGTGCATTATTCGGTGTTAATTATGTTCAATGCTCGCTTATGAGATTTTTCATTTCTTGGTTGGTCGCTTCTCAATCTTTTGCTAGCCTTCATTTTTTCACTAAGTATGATCACTACTTGTGCATCCAAAATCCTTTAAACCAGGTTTGCCACATGAGTCCAGTGTACCTATCTATATGCGGTATTTCCATGCCATTCTAAGCAAGTTTGCATGTGCCATCTCTAATTTTCAAAATAAACTTCTCTTTTGTGTGCTCGTACCGCTCATGAAACGGTAGGGGGTGGCTAATATATTTCCATGCTGGATATGTTATTCTCACGATGAGTGTTTATTCACTTGTCATTGCACGAGAGTAAGGCAAAGGTATTAGGCATGCCCAGTCCCGAAATGAAAAATGAATTTAATTTATGTTGTCAAATAATAAATTCCTTGGAAAGCGTTGGTATGGAAGGCACCCGTGGATACGGCTAGCCATGGAAAGTGAAAGTATGGTTGAAAAAGGAATAAAATTTAATTTCTGTTTGGGAACCGCCTATGATATATCTAGCATGGAAAGTATTGGGAACTTCTCGATCATTCTTGTTGATAGGAAAAGTATGCCTCCCAAAATGTTTTATCTCTAACTTTTTCACTTTGAGCTCTGGCACCTCTACAAATCCCTACTTCCCTCTGCGAAGGGCCTTTCTTTTACTTTATGCAATTTCTATTTTTATTTGAGTCTCCATCTTCTCTTATAAAGCACCAACTAAGGGGAACTATGATCGTACTTGAGCATTGGGTGTAGCTAATATGCGAGTGTGTTTCATGAATGGATCAATGATTGAGCATAATGGGCTAGGGATAACTTATTTTAGCGTTGATATTTTGAAAGACATGGTTGCTTGTTGATATGCTTGAGTATTTAAGTCTCATGTCAAAACTAGACTATTGCTTTGAACCATATAAAAGTCCATGCTATAAATAAAAGAATATGTGATGAACATGTTAGGCAGCATTCAACATCAAAAATTCTGTTTTTATAATTTACCTACTCGAGGACGAGCAGGAATTAAGCTTGGGGATGCTGATAGGTCTCCAATGTATCTATAATTTTTTTATTGTTCCATGTTGTTATATTATCATTCTTGGATGTTTTACAATCATTTATAGTCATTTTATATCAATTTGTGGTACTAACCTATTGACATAGTGCCCAGTGCCAGTTGCTGTTTTCTACATGTTTTTTACATCACAGGAAATCAATACTAAGCGGAGTCCGAACGT
Organism: Aegilops bicornis; assembly: GCA_021605145.1. Lineage (NCBI taxonomy): Eukaryota > Viridiplantae > Streptophyta > Magnoliopsida > Poales > Poaceae > Aegilops > Aegilops bicornis. The sequence continues at coordinate 109,638,506 of CM038671.1, forward strand.
AGCGGAACATTTTGTGGATTTTTTTGGACTAGAAGACATCAAGTGGGCCAAAGAAGTACCAAAGAGGGAGCCCGAGGTGAGCACAAGACACCAAGGCGCGCCTGGAGGCCTAGGCGCGCCCTGGTGGGTTGTGCCCACCTTGGTGGCCTCCTGCACCGCCTCTTTGCTCTATAAATACCTCAATATTCCAGAAACCCTAGGGGAGTCGACGAAAATCAATTCCAGCCGCCGCAAGTTCCAGAACCACCAGATCTAGTCTAGACACCATCACGGAGGGGTTCATCATCCTCATTGGTGCCTCTCCGATGATGCGTGAGTAGTTCTTTGTAGACCTACGGGTCCATAGTTAGTAGCTAGATGGCTTCCTCTCTCTCTTTTGATTCTCAATACAATGGTCTCTTGGATATCCATATGATGTAACTCTTTTTGCGGTATGTTTGTTGGGATACGATGAACTTTGAGTTTATGATCAGATCTATCTTTTTATCCATGAAAGTTATTTGAGACTTCTTTGAATCTCTTATATGCATGATTGCTTATAGCCTCGTATTTCTTCTCCGATATTTGGGTTTTGTTTGGCCAACTTGATCTATTTATCTTGCAATGGGAAGAGGTGCTTTGTGATGGGTTCGATCTTATGGTGCTTGATCCCAATGACAGAAGGGAAACTGGCACGTATATATGTATCATTGCCATTAAGGATAACAAGATGGGGTCTATTTCTACATAAATAGATCTTGTCTACATCATGCCATCATTCTTATTGCATTACTCCGTTTTTCCATGAACTTAATACACTAGATGCATGCTGGATAGCGGTCGATGTGTGGAGTAATAGTAGTAGATGCAGGCAGGAGTCGGTCTACTAATCTTGGATGTGATGCCTATATGATGATCAATGTCTGGATATCGTCATGATTATTTGAAGTTCTATCAATTGCCCAACAGTAATTTGTTCACCCACCGTTTGCTCTTTTTCTCAAGAGAAGCCACTAGTGAAACCTACGGCCCCCGGGTCTCTTCTTTAATATATTTGCCTTTGCGATATATTTTTCTTTGCTTTTATTTTCAGATCTATTAAACCAAAAATACAAAAAATAGCTTGCTGCACTTTATTTTATTTGGCGATCTATCTATCAATTTATTACAACTTTCTCACGTCTTTTTGCCAATTTCTGGCGCCGTTGCCCGAAAGGGATTGACAACCTCTTTAACACGTGGGTTGCGAGTATTTGTTATTTGTGTGTAGGTGTTGTTCACGTAGTGTTGCGTGGTTCTCTTACTGGTTCGATAACCTTGGTCTCATCACTGAGGGAAATACCTACCATTGTTGTCCTGCATCATCCCTTCCTCTTTGGGGAAATACCAACGTAGTTTTAGGAGACATCAGGGATGTCTATTTAAGTGGGAGTTCTTAAGTAATTTGATTAATTGAACTTAATTTATAATGAACTTAGTCTTAATAGTTTTTGCGTATCTATGTTGTAGATTAATAGCTCGCGATATAGCTCCCCTAATTTTTGATATGTTCCTAGAGAAAACTAAGTTGAAAGATGATAGTAGCAATGATGCGCACTGGGTCCATGATCTGAGGATTATCCTCATTGTTGCACAGAAGAATTATGTTCTTGATGCACCGCTAGGTGACAGATCTATTGTAGGAGCAGATGCAGACGTTATAAACGTTTGGCAAGCTTGATATGATGACTACTTAATAGTTTAGTGCACCATGCTTTACGGCTTAGAACCGGGACTTCAAAAAAGTTTTGAACACCACAGAGCATATGAGATGTTCCAAGAGCTGAAATTGGTATTTCAGACTCATGCCCATGTCGAGAGGTATGAGACCTGTGACAAGTACTTTGGCTACAAGATGGAGGAGAATAGCTCAGCCAGTGGGCATGTACTCAGAATGTCTGGGTACTACAATCGCTTGAATCAAGTGGGAGTTAATCTCCAGATAAGATAGTGATTGACAGAATTCTCTAGTCACTATCACCAAGCTACTAGAACTTCGTGATGAACTATAATATGCAAGGGATGACGAAAACGATTCCCGAGCTCTTCGTGATGCTGAAATCGGCGAAGGTTAGAAATCAAGAAAGAGCATCAAATGTTGATGGTTAAACAAGACCACTAGTTTCAAGAAAAAGGCAAGGGAAAGAAGGGGAACTTCAAGAAGAATGACAAGCAATTTGCCACTCCCGGGAAGAAGCCCAAAGCTGGACCCAAGCCTGAAACTGAGTGCTTCTAATGCAAAGGGACCGGTAACTGGAAGTGGAACTGCCCCAAGTATTTGGCGGATAAGAAGGATGGCAAAGTGAACAAAGGTATATTTGATATACATGTTATTGATGTGTACTTTACTAGTGTTCATAGTAGCCCCTGGGTATTTGATACCGGTTCAGTTGCTAAGATTAGTAACTCAAAACAGGAGTTGCAAAATGAAACAGAGACTAGTTAAGGGCGAGGTGATGATGCATGTTGGAAGTGATTCCAAGGTTGATAAGATCACCATCGCACACTCCCTGTACCTTTGGGATTAGTGTTGGACCTAAATAAATGTAATTTGGTGTTTGCATTGAGCATGAATATGATTGGATCATGGTTATTGCGATACGGTTATTCATTTAAGTCACAGAATATTTATTGTTCTGTTTACATGAATAAAACCTTCTATGGTTATACACCCAATGTAAATGGTTTATTGAATCTCAATTGTAGTGATACACATATTCATAATATTGATGCCAAAAGATGCAAAGTTGATAGTGATAGTGCAACATATTTGTGGCACTGCCGTCTAGGTCATATTGGTGTAAAGCGTGTGAAGAAACTCCATACAGATGGGCTTTTGGAATCACTTGATTATGAATCATTTGATACTTATGAACCATGTCTCATGGGCAAGATGACTAAAACTCCGTTCTCCGGAACAATGGAGCGAGCCAATGACTTATTGGAAATAATACGTACCGATGTATGCGATCCAATGAGTGTTGAGGCACACGGCGGGTATCGTTATTTTTTGATCTTCACAGATGACTTGAGAAGATATGGGTATATCTACTTAATAAAACACAAGTCTGAAACATTTGAAAAGTTCAAGGAATTTCAGAGTGAGGTGGAGAATCATCGTAATAAGAAAATAAAGTTTCTACGATCTGATCGCGGAGGCGAATATTTGAGTTACGAGTTTTGGCCTTCATTTAAAACAATGTGGAATAGTTTCACAACTCACGCCACCTGGAACACCACAGCGTAATGGTGTGTCTGAACGTCGTAACCGTACTTTATTAGATATGGTGCGATCTATGATGTCTCTTACTGATTTACCACTATTGTTTTGGGTTATGCATTAGAAACAGCTACATTCACGTTAAATAGGGCACCATCTAAATCCGTTGAGACGACACCGTATGGACTATGGTTTGGCAAGAAACTTTCTTAAAGTTTGGAGTTGTGACACTTATGTTAAAAGGCTTCGGCCTGATAAGCTCGAACCCAGATCGAAGAAGTGCGTCTTCATAGGATACCCTAAGGAAAAAATTGGGTACACCTTATACCACAGATCCGAAGGCAAGATCTTTGTTGCCAAGAATGGAACATTTCTAGAGAAGGAATTTCTCTCAATTTCGAAAGTAGCACATCAGAGAAATCCGCTCCCGTGATGCCTACACTAACCAAAGAGGAAGTAGATGATAATGATCATGAAACTTCAGATCAAGTTATTACTGATCCTTGTAGGTCAACTAGAGCACGATCTGCACCAAAGTGGTACGGTAATCTTGTTCTAGAAGTCATGTTACTAGACCATGGCGAACCTACAAACTATGAATAAGCTATGATGAGCCCAGATTCTGATAGATGGCTTGAGGCCATGAAATCTGAGATAGGATCCATGTATGAGAACAAAGTGTGGACTTTGGTGGACTTGCCCGATGATCGGCAATCCATTGAGAATAAATGGATCTTCAAGAAGAAGACTAACGCTTATAGTAATGTCACAATTTATAAAGCTCGGCTTGTCGCAAAAGGTTTTCGACAAGTTCAAGGAGTTGACTATGATGAGACTTTCTCACCCGTAGCGATGCTTAAGTCTATCCGAATCATGTTAGTAATTGCCACATTTTATGATTATGAAATATGGAAAATGGACGTCAAAACTGCATTCTTAATGGATATCTTAAAGAAGAGTTGTATATGATGCAACCAGAACACTACTAGGAAAAGGGCTATAGCTGATATGGACATTAATGGCGCATCATGTATGTGGTGCGCCACTGCTATATAGCAATGGCGCACCAGATACAGGTGCACCATTATTGACATATTACTAATGGCGCACCTGGTGTGTGGTGCGCCATTAGTAGTTTTGAAAAAAACATTGTTAGCAGTGGTGCACCAGGGGATAGTGCGCCATTACTAGTTGACATAATAATGGCGCACCACACCCACCGTGCGCCATTAGTAGTTTTGAAAAAAAATCATCACATACATGATGGCGCACTATCCCATGGTGCGCCACTACTAACAATTTCTTTTTCAAAACTACTAATGGCGCACCACACACCAGGTGCGCCATTAGTAACCCTGGTGCTAAATGCACCCCCCCCCCCTGTGGACCGCCTTTTCAGTTTAAAAAAATAAAAGAAAATGATTGAAATGTCAAAAAAATAAAAGAAAATAAGTTTCCCATGTGATATGTGGTCTAGTTGTCGGGAAAATTTACAAATATGAATTTCGACTTTATTTGCAAAATCTCTCTGGAATTTAGTAAAATGGGCATAACTTTTGAATACGAACTCGGATTAAAAAGTTTTTTATATGAAAAATCATCTACTCAAAAAGTTACATACGAATTGAACCGAGAGAACCCTTTTTAACATCTTCAAAATCCCCAAAAACCTAACATAATGAAAGATACATGGCTTTTAAGATCTAGAGGGGAAAATGAAAAAAAAATCAAACTTACTAGTGGCGCACCATTTGCTAGGTGCGCCACTAGTAACAGAAAAAAAATTGGTTTAAAAAAATTGGAATTTTTTTTCAAAATATGATACGTAATATGACCGGGAAGTTTGAAATATTTTTTTGAAATTTCATCACACTCATGAACATGAACAAAGTCCTAGACATCAACAAGGTTTAATAGGATTGATATGATAGATATATCAACAAGTGTGTGTGAAGTGAGCTGGTGCTGGGGTTGAATAGAATTGCAAAGTTAAGCGTGCTCGGGCTGGAGTAGTGTGAGGATGGGTGACCTTTCGGGAAGTTTGACCACGGAGTGCGATTTGACTTGAGATTAAGCATATTGACCTGAGATAAGCCATAGTGACTCGAGATTAAGAAAAAAAATTGAATTTTTTTTTGAAAAAAACTTGTTAGTAATGGTGCACTTCTATGTGGTGCGCCATTATTACTAAGTCAGATAGTAATGGCGCACCAGATAGGCATAGTAATGGCACACCTATAGTGCGCCATTACTATCTGGGATACTAATGGCGCACCAGAGGTGCGCCATTACTATTTTGTTACTAATGGCGTGATAATAGTGGCGCACCTATAGTGCGTCATTAATGGCAAAAACAGGTGCGCCACTAATTAGCCTTTTCCTAGTAGTGGAAGGTTTTGTCGATCCTAAAGGTGCTGACAAAGTGTGCAAGCTCCAGCGATCCATCTATGGACTGGTGCAAGCATCTCGGAGTTGAAATATACGCTTTGATGAGATGATCAAAGCATATGGTTTTATACAGACTTACGGTGAAGTATGTATTTACAAGAAAGTGAGTGGGAGCTCTGTAGCATTTCGAATATTATATGTGGATGACGTATTATTGATTGGAAATGATATAGAATTTCTGGATAGCATAAAAGGATACTTGAATAATTATTTTTCAATGAAAGACCTCAGTAAAGTTACTTGCATATTGAGAATCAAGATCTATAGGAATAGATCAAGACGCTTAATATAACTTTCACAAAACACAAACCTTGATAAGATTTGAAGAAGTTCAAAATGTTTCAGTCCAAGAAGGGATTCTTGCCTATATTACAAGGTGTGAACTCAAAGCCCGACCACGACAGAAGATAGAGAGAGAATGAAATTCATTCCCTATGCATCACCCATAGGTTCTACACGATATGCCATGCATGTTGTGTACCACACCTGATGTGTGTCTTGCCACTTATCTGGCAAAGAGGGTACAAGAGTGATCCAGGAGTGGACCATTGGACAGCGGTCAAAATTATCCTTAGGTGCCTTAAATAGGACTAAGGAAATGTTTCTCGATTATGGAGGTGATAAAGAGTTCATCGTAAAAAGTTATGTCGATGCAAGCTTTGACACTAATCTAGATGACTCTAAGTATCAATCTGGATACATATTGAATGTGGGAGCAATTAGCTAGAGTAGCTCCATGCAGAGCATTGTAGACACAGAAATTTATAAAATACATATGGATCTGAATGTGACAGACCCGTTGACTAAACTTCTCTCACAAGCAAAACATGATCACACCTTATTACTCTTTGGGTCTTAATCACATGGCGATGTGAACTAGATTACTGACTCTAGTAAACCCTTTGAGTGTTGGTCACATGGCGACGTGAATTATAGGTGTTAATCACATGGCGATGTGAATTATAGGTGTTAATCACATGGCGATGTGAACTATGGGTGTTATTCACATGGCCATGTGAACTAGATTATTGACTAGTGCAAATGGGAGACTGAAGGAAATATGCCCTAGAGGCAATAATAAAGTTGTTATTTTATACTTCCTTATTCATGATAAAGGTTTATTATTTATGTTAGAATTGTATTGATCGAAAACCTAAATACATGTGTAAATACATAAAAAAACACCGTGTTCCCAGTGAGCCTCTACTTGACTAGCTCGTTGATCAAAGATGGTTAAGGTTTCCTAAACATGGACATGAGTTGTCATTTGATAACGTGATCACATCATTAGGAGAATGATGTGATGGACAAGACCCATCCGTTAGCTTAACATATGATCGTTTAGTTTATTGCTATTGCTCTCTTCATGACAAATACATATTCGACTATGAGATTATGCAACTACCGGATACCGGAGGAATACCTTGTGTGCTATCAAACGTCACGATGTAAATGGGTGATCATAAAGATGCTCTACAGGTATCTCCGAAGGTGTTTGTTGAGTTGGCATAGATCGAGATTAGGATTTGTCACTCCAAGTATCGGAGAGGTATCTCTGGGCCCTCTCGTTAATACATATCATAAGAAGCCTTGCAAGAAAAGTGGCTAATGAGTTAGTTGCAAGATGATGTATTACAGAACAAGTAAAGAGACTTGATGGTAACAAGATTGAACTAGGTATGGAGATACCGACGATCGAATCTCGGGCAAGTAACATACCGACAGACAAAGGGAATTACGTATATTGTCATAAGGTTCGAACGATAAAGATCTTTGTAGAATATGTAGGAGCCAATATGGGCATCCAGGTTCCGCTATTGGTTATTGACCGGAGAGGTGTCTCGGTCATGTCTACATAGTTCTCGAACCCGTAGGGTCCGCATACTTAACGTTTGTTGACGATATAATATTATATGAGTTATGTATGTTGGTGACCGAATGTTGTTCGGAGTCCCGAATTAGATCACGGACATGAAGAGGAGCTCCGAAATGGTTTGGAGGTAAAGATTGATATATAGGATGATATGGTTCGGCCAAGGGGTAAAGCCCACGGGGCTTTAGGTCGGTGCAAGAGGAGTTTTGCGGAGGCTAGGGGGCCAAACGCCGGAGACCCTGGCGTCTGGCCCTGGGCCAGACGCTGAGGCCCATGGTGTCTAGGCCAGACGCCAAGGACTATGGCGTCTGGTCCTAGAAGTTCAAGAAGGACTCTTCCGTGCGGGCAAAACCGACTTTGAGGAGGCTTTTACTCCAAGTTTTAACCCCAAGGCTCAACATATAATAGAGGGGCACGGCTAGCACCCAAGACATCAAGATACACCAAGTCGTGTGCCGGCAACCCCGTCCCTCTAGTTTATCCTCTGTCATAGTTTCCGTTGTGGTTGGCGAAGCCCTGCGGAGATTGTTCTTCACCAAGACCGTCACCATGTCGTCGTGCTGCCGGAACTCATCTACTACTTCGCCCCTCTTGCTGGATCAAGAAGACGAGGACGTCATCGAGCTGAACGTGTGCTAAACACAGAGGTGGCGTATGTTCGGTACTTGATCGGGACGGATCGTGAAGGTGTACGATTACATCAACTGCGTTGATAAACACTTGCGCTTAGTGATCTTCAAGGGTATGAAGATGCTCTCCCCTCTCGTAGCTATACATCTCCATGGATAGATCTTGCGTGTGCGTAGGAATTTTTTGTTTTCCATGCAACGCTTCCCAACAAGTAGTCCTTTTGATAAGTAAGAGTGTCAAACCCAACGAGGAGCAAAAGGAAATGACAAGCGGTTTTCAACAAGGTATTCTCTGCAAGCACTGAAATTATCGGTAACAGATAGTTTTGTAGTAAGGTAATTTGCAATGTGTAACAAGTAACAAGTGTTACAAAGGTGTAGCAAGGTGGCCTGATCTTTTTTATAGCAAAGGACAAGCCTGGACGAACTCTTATATAAATCAAAGCGCTCCCGATGAAACATGGGAATTATTGTCAAGTTAGTTTTCATCATGCTTATATGATTTTCGTTCATTACTTTGATAATTTGATATGTGGGTGGACCGGTGCCTGGGTGTTGTCCTTACTTGGACAAGCCTCACACTTCTGATTAACCCCTCTCGCAAGCATCCGCAACTACAAAAGAAGAATTAAGATAAATCTAACCATAGCATGAAACATGTAGATCCAAATCAGCCCCTTACGAACCAACGCATAAACTAGGGTTTAAGCTTCTGTCACTCTAGCAACCCATCATCTACTTATTACTTCCCAATGCCTTCCCCTAGGCTCAAATCATGGTGAAGTTCCATGTAGTCTACATTCACATAACACCACTAGAGGAAAGACTACATACACCTCATCAAAATATCGAATGAATACCAAATTCACATGATTACTTATAACAAGACTTCTCCCATGTCCTTGGGAACAAACATAACTACTCACAAAGCATATTCATGTTCAAGGGTATTGGATATCATTAAGTATCTAAACATATGATCTTCCACCAAATAAACAACCTAGCATCAACTACAAGGAGTAATCAACACTACTAGACACCCACATGTACCAATCTGAGGTTTTGAGACAAAGACCAGATACAAGAGATGAACTAGGGTTTGAGAGGAGATGGTGCTGGTGAAGATGTTGATGGAGATTGACCCCCTCTTGATGAGAGGACTGTTGGTGATGACGATGGCTTCGATTTCCCGGCAGAACAGCTCCGCCGGAGCCCTAGATTGCTTCTGCCCAGGTTCCGCCTCGAGACAGTAGCGCCTCGTACCGAAAGCTTCTTCCTGATTTTTTCCAGGTAAAAACCCTTCATATAGCAGAAGATGGACACCGGAGACCTGCCAAGGGGCCCACAAGCCCTAGGGACGCGCCCAGGGGGTAGGGCGCGCCCCCAGGCTTGTGGCCACCTGATGGGTCCCCCTCTGGTATTTCTTCACCCAATATTTTTTTATATATTCCAAAATAATTCTCCGTAAATTTTTAGGACTTTTGGAGTTGTGCAGAATAGGTCTCTCAGATTTGCTCCTTTCCGATCCAGAATTCCAGCTGCCGGCATTCTCCCTCTTCATGTAAATCTTGTAAAATAAGAGAGAAAAGGCATAAGTATTGTACTATAATGTGTAATAACAGCCCATAATGCAATAAATATCAATATAAAAGCATGATGCAAAATGGACGTATCAACTCCCTTATCTTAGACCTCGCTTGTCCTCAAGCGAAAGCCGAAATCGATAATCAGGTCCACATGTTTAGAGATAGAGGTGTCGATAAAATAAAATACGGGCATGAGGGCATCATGATCATCTTTAGAACAACAACATACATTGTCGTATAATCTCTTATGATAAAGTGACAATTCGTTCACAAGATAAAGTATGAATCAGAAACTTTATTGAAAACTAACAAACTATGATCCCAGTCACTGAAGCAATTGCAATTTATCATAATATCGGAAAGAGTCAATGTAAGAGCTTTTGTATAGCAAGTCCACATACTCAACCATCGTTTAGTCTTTCACAATTGCTAACACTCACATGATACTTATGAGTTCAAAGCCTCAATCGGACACATAGAAAGATAGGGGCTTCTAATTTCGCCTCCCAACCTTTTACGTCAAGGGTAATGTCAACAATAATACTTTATGATAACCTACATCCGAGTGGGTATATATATATCTGGATCTTTCCCCAACATATAGTGCTTGCCGAAAAGGAAAGGTGTAAAAAGGAAAGGTGAAGATCACCATGACTCTTGTATGTAGGTAGAAGGTAAAAGTAAAAGATAGGCCCTTCACAGAGGGAAGCAGAGGTTGTCATGCGCTTTTATGGTTGGATGCACAAAATCTTAATGCAAAAGAACATCACTTTATATTGTCGCTTGTGATAAAGAACTTTATTATGCAGTCCGTCGCTTTTATTTCTTCCATATCACAAGTTCGTATAAAGCTTATTTTCTTCACACTAAAAGATCATACATATTTAGAGAGCAATTTTTATTTCTTGCACCGATGACAACTTATTTGAAGGATCTTACTCAATCCATAGGTAGGTATGGTGGACTCTCATGGCAAAACTGGTTTAAGGGATGTTTGGATGCACAAGTAGTATCTCTACTTGTTGCAAAAGATTTGGGTAGCATGGGGTGAGAAGCAAGCTCAACATGTTGGAGGATCCATGACAATATAACTTCTATTCGGATATAAGGAAACATAACCCATTATGTTGTCTTCCTTGTCCAATATCAACTTTTTAGCATGTAATATTTTAATGAGTTCTCACAATCACAAAAGATGTCCAAGATAGTATATTTATATGTGAAACCTCTCTTCCTTTATTACTTCCTATTAATTGCAACAATGACCAAAAATATGTTTGTCAACTCTCACCAAATTTTATTCATCATACTCTTTATATGTGAAGCCATCACTCTCCATAAGATCATTATGTAAGATCATTATATAGCAAGAAAGCAAAGCCCTCAACTCAAAGCCTACTCTTTATTATATAACTCACGGACTCAATTACATAGATAGATCACAAAGCAAAGCTCAAAACTAGATCATACTAAAAAAACTTTTATTCTACTATATCAAGATATAACCAAAAGGATCGAAGTAAGAAAAATGATAAAGGTAAAGATGTGATGGTGATACGATACCGGGGCACCTCCCCCAAGCTTGGCACAAGCCAAGGGGAGTGTCCATACCCATATACTCAATTTTCCTTCTTCGGAGGTGGTGATGATGGTGTAATGTTCTTAGCAATAATGCCCTTCAGGATGCGATTCTCCTCCTCAAGCTTTTGATTTTGTTGCCCGAGGTCCATATGATGGATTCCACTCGATGTAACCGTCAAGGTGACCTTGGAGGAATCACACCCTCGAAGGGTTCACACTTGAGGTGTTGCACGATAGAGTCATTATCGAGAGTGGTGAAGGAGGAATCACCATCCGTAATCCACGACTGATTAGCTACACTACAGAGTTATCATCAGGAGTGCGTTACGAGGTATCACCCTCGGCACTCGATAGTAACTCTGGAGAGTCTACAACTAAGGGGGTGTCAGGCTATGGACGTCGATCACGTTGATCGAGTCATCAGTGATAAAGCGGGGCAACAGAGACAAGGTGAGGGGTCACGATGGATCACCTACCAACCTATACTAAGCATATAGGATAACAGGTAAGGTAACAATAGCAGGTTAAAAATCAGGTTATGCATCAGAATAGGAGCAATCAAATACAATAGCAAATTCTAATGCAAGCATGAGAGAGAAGGAATGGGCGATATAGGAATGATCAAGGGGGTTTTTCTTTCCTGGAAGCTCTGCTAAAAGTGGCTGGACGTCAGGGGCGTGGTCGTACACGGGAGCAGCATCGGTCTCGGGGTCTACCGGAGAGAAGAAGAGGAAGATACAATAAATATAAAGCAAGAAAATGCATCATGATGCATGACATGGCAATATGTAGTGCTAGGGGTGACCTAACGCAGTGCTACACGTTACCGACGGAGCGGGAAATATCCGGGAATATTTTCCCGGCTCCAGGCATTTATCGGACAGATGAAACGGAGGGGAAGGTTCCATGTTTGTTGTGATGGAGGCATGTGATAGGTATGTGGATGGTGTATTCGGATTCGTTACATTTTTCTGATCATTCTTCATATATAAATTATTTTCATCGGAGTTATGGATTATCTTATATGAATTTTCAAAGATTTAAACATTTTCTGAATTTATTTCAATTAAATAATTCGAAAAATAGTTAGATAGAAAGGATTGGGTGCACCCGGTGCAGTGCACACAGAGGTGCACCAGTGGCCGAATGGTGGGGCCAGTCAACTGCTGATGCAGCAGTTGACTGGTCGACCTTTGACTGGTCAGCGGGTCCAGTGGGACCCACAGGTTAGGGGCTCTGGGCCAGTTAACCGCTTTTAATAAAAGTTAACAGAATTAGTTAGTGGCATGGAGCCCGTTGTCAGTGGGGGTTAGTTTTTGGTTAGGGGGGTTATTGACGTGCATGTCATCGTGGTTAACGTCGGTGAGGAGCTATAGTGTGCCGGCGACGGCAGCAAAGCGGGAACTCGTCGGGTTTGCACTAGAGCGTCGGCTCGATATGCTGAGGGCACTGATTTTTTTTAGAGAAAAGGGGGTTTTAAGCCCCCCTCCCCCCGGCCCCATTTTATTGATGAGACCAGAAAAGGAACACCAAATACAGTCATGCCCTGCATGTTCATTAACGACTAGGCGAAAAGAAAGGCAGGCGGACAGCTAATCAGAAGATCAGCCCTAAAACAAAGGTCTAAACAAATTCATTAAATCACAAAAAACGTGTTGCCCATTTTGAGTAACAGGCAATCCTCTCTTTTCTTAAACTGAAGTTTTTGTCCCATCTTCTCCATGCTTTCTCCCAGTTTCATGATGCTCACTAGGCAAGCCCCAGTGGCACCATTTCCTTCGCTGCAGCCACCGTGGTCGCACTTTTGTGTTTCTTCCATGGTTTTACTAGCGATCCACCCAACTCCAGAGGAGTGACCGGGCTGAGTAGCGTCGTCTTGCTTGTGCTCTTGCGGGGGCTTCTTGGTGGAGAGGCTTGGTAGCTTGGATCATCTGGGTTTGGGGTGCCATTTATCTTCAGTCTAGAGAGAAGGAGGGAGTGATTGAAACCACCTTCAGTGTTCCTCTCCCTATCAATCACCCTGTCAGAATTTGGAAGGTATCTTCCAGGATGCAAGAGATTTCTAAATGAATGCCTCCATCTTTGGCAAGGCAGGTCCTTCGAACAAGATCAACCATCTCCTAACATGTCCTAGTATCTTCCTCCATATCTGTTTCAAGTCATTCCATATAGCATTGTTAAAGACATGTGAATTTCTATGTTTCCACATAGTCCATAGAACACATGAACAGACTGAATTTAAAGCAATATGCCTCTTATTAGCTGGCCAAAACCTATCAATAGATAAGTAGTTAGTCCCTAGTTCAATACCCAATAATTCTGACACACATGTACAGATTTGCTTGGCAACAACACATTCAAAGAACAAATGTGTAATGGATTCTTTTTCAGAGCAATATACACACTCTGGAGTTTTTTATATGCCTCTCTTGGCTAGATTGTCCTTAGTCATCAGTTTGTTGTGGGAGAGCAGCCAGAGAAACACCTGGACTCTGGGTGGCGTTTTTATTGACCACACAACTGGTATATATACTGGCTGGATCCTCGTGAAATTGATGATGCTATAAAGGGAGCCAGTAGTGTACTCCCCTTTAGCCTCATATTGCCCAACCAGCGAGTCACCCTCTCTTGAAGTGGGTTGCTCCTGATGATTTGTTCTAGGGTATACCATTGTTCCATCATAGAAGGTGTAAAAACCCTTCTAAAAGTGAGTTTAATTTCATTATTGTCCCAGATCTCAGTTGTGGCAGAGCATTGTTGGTGGCAGATGGAGTACAGAGGCCAGAATTGAACAGAGAGGGGAGATGCCCCAAACCAGATATCTTCCCAGAATCTGATCTTCTTACCATCTCCTACCACTTATCTATATCCAAATTTCAAGGCCTTAGCAACCCAGATAACACCTTGCCAAAATCTGGAAGGGTTATGAAGTTTACTAGCAAATATATTAGGGGAGTTGTTGATGTATTTCCTATCCACTATTTGTTTCCAAAGCTTTCCTTCATCTTTGTTGTATCTTTTTACCCAGCTCCCAAGGAGGCAGAGGTTTACATCTCTGATGTTAGGACACTGATGGATAGTTGGGGGTCGTCCATGTCGAACGGTGGTCGCGGGATGACCGGAGGTGGACGGAGCTGAGTTGGGCGTCAACGATGGCAGCGACGATGTTCGGTGGTTGCGCGGGCTCGCTACACAGGCAAACAAATCGAGTGCCGTGACTACCCACATGCCACAAAGGATCACGCGCATCGAGTTGCACCAATGGTAGCACTGGTCGGGGTCAGGAACGACCGCAAGAACGATGGCCGACGATGGTGGCTATAGGAGCTCGACGGACTCGGTGTTTCAGCTCGCGTTTGAGCGATCAAAGGGGGCAGGCGGCATTGTGGCAGTGCACTGAGCACGTTTCCGTGCTCAGTATCGTCGGGCGTGAGCCCTAGCCATGGGAGAGACACGTGCGGCGCCGGCAGAGCTTCGTCAATTTTGGCGTGGCGGCTAGCGGCGGCTGTTGAAGGGAAGGCAGAGGGGAAATGCGTGAGTGCTCACTGTGAGGGGGTAGGCGTGCTCGGGGGATCCGGAGATGCTTGAGGTGGCACGGATCGACGGTGATGGCCTCGGTGACCATGGGTGAAGACGATGATGCGTGCGGCAACAGTGGAGCTCCCCCGCTCCGATCCGAGGGTGAAAGCGATGTAGAAGAAGCCGATGGGGCTGCTGGACAGGTTGGGTCGGCATGGAGAGGATGTTGGTCACGGGCATGACGGTGGCATGGCGACGACGCCGTCGGGAGAGCAAAATCCGAGAGGGAGAGAAGTGAGAGAGGGCTGGGTACGGTCCAACCCTAGAGCGTCGAGGACGGCCTTAACCGACTCGCAGGGCCGGCGGATGGAGGCCACGTGCCCATCGGCGGCATGTACGGGCACGCTGTGCCATGGCCTTTGTCTCTCCTTGGCCAGAGGTGGACGAATGGCCGGCCAGGTGGGCTGGGCCTAGTACAGTGGAGGTGATGGGCCAACTGCTCAGGGGTTTTCTCCTTTCTCTTTTTATTTTTCTTTCTGCTTTTCTTATTTCATCATTCTTTTCTATTTTCTTTTGCTATCAAATGAATTTAGTTAGTTGCAAAATTTAGCACACAAATACAAGCCACTACTTAGGAGTTGTCCAAAAAATTTGAGGTTAATTGGGCTTAAATAAATATTGCTTATTTTGAAAAGGCTATTTTAATTGCTATTGGACCACTTTATAAATACCTAGGGATTCATTGGTGGGTCAAATAATGTTGGCTTCAACATGAAAATTATCAGGGGAATTTATAGAATATTGTGAACATTTTAGTTTTATTTTTTGGAAGAAATAATTTATTTAACTTTATTTTAAATTTGAAATTGGCTTTGATTTTTATCAAGTGGCAATTTGGCTTAGTTAAACCTGATGACATGGCACCATTACTGTCAGGTCACTGTAGCATGACACTGGGGGTGTTACACTAGTGTTATTAGATATCATTTCTGAGGAGCAGTCTGCCTTCGTCCCAAATAGATTGATCACTGCTAACATAATTATAGCTTATGAGTACCTGCATTTTATGAAAATAAATTATGCAAAGAATAACAGAAGTTGTGCTCTAAAGTTAGACACGATGAGAGCATATGATATGGTTGAGCGGGTCTACTTGCAAGCAATAGTGTTGAAGTTGGGTTTCATTGAGCATTGGGTGCACATTGTTATGAGCATGGTGAGATCACTAACTTTTTCATTGTCATTCAATGGCAAGAAATTACTAGGGTTTAAACCGTCACGAGGAATTCGACAGGGTGATCCAGTTTTACCATATCTACTCCTACTAGCAGGAGAGGGCCTTCCGTGCCTCCTAAAATCTGTTGATGAGTCATCCAACTTGAGTGGTATAAAGGTGGCACCTTCAACGCCGCTAGTCAATCACTTGTTGTTTGCTGATGACAGCTTGCAATTTTTTGGGCTAGTGTTGGTGGAGCTAATGATATTAACCAGTTGCTGACCAATTATTATAGAACTTCGGGACAAAGAGTAAATCATGATAAATCCTCAATCTTCTTTAGCAAAGTCTGCCATGAGAATATAAGATAAGAAGTCAAGGAGTTGCTAAATGTTCCTAATGAAACATTGACTGCAAAATATCTTGGGATGCCATCTAATGTGGGATGCTAAAAAAATGGTGTTTTCAAATATTTGAAGGATTATTTATGGATTATAGTTCAAGGTTGGTTTGAATAAACTATGTCAAGTGCAGGTAAAGAGGTATTGGTCAAGTTAGTTGCCGAGGCAGTGCCAGTTTGTTCTATGTCATGTTTTAAATTACCACGTGGTTTGACAGAGCACTTAAATATGTTGATACGAAAATTCTGGTGGGGTATCAAGGATGGTAAACGAAAGCCTAGCTGGGTCTCGTGGGAAGCAATGGGACAACCAAAGAGCATGGGCGGTCTTGGTTTTAAATACTTTGAGTTGTTCAACTTGGCGCATCTACAAACACCTGAGTCCTTGAGTGCAAAAATGCTAAAGGGTGTGTATTTTCTGAATGGAAACATCTTGACCGCAGAACTAGAAATCCATCCAAGCCAAAATAACATTTGATCCTAGAGGGGAGGGACATTCTGAAGCAAGGTATGATCAAACGGATTGGCAATGGCGAGACAACCAATTTTTGGAATGACAGATGGATCCCCAGGGATGTCATGATAAGACCATATGGGAGTTGGGCCGACAACCTTCCAGAGTTAGTATCACACTTCATCGATCACACCATAGCTGCATGTGATATTACTAAGCCAGAGAAGTTTTGCCTACCGATTGATATTCCTTCTATCATACAGATACCTTTGTGCACATCTAACATTCCTGACTGTTGGGCATGGAACTTCGAGAAGAGTGGATTATTTACCATAAGATCGACCTACAGGATGATGGTGGAGACTAAATTCAGAAGAGGGGCGTGGTTGGATGGTGAGGCCGGTTCATCAAGTGTTGATCGTGATGCCTACTCATGGAAGATACTTTAGAAAAGACTAGTCCCAGGGAAGATCCGTATGTTTTTGTGGAAACTAGCTCGGCACTCTATTCCTACAAAAGATGTCTGGGCCAACAGGAAGATGTCAAGGTCTGGTGCATGTGGTTTGTGTGGAGCAGAGGATTCATCAAGACACTCCATGTTGGAGTGCTCGATGTCTAGGTGTGTGTGGGTGATCGTTGATGGAGAGCTGGCCGAGCATTTGTGTGAAACAACTAAGCCTAACACAAAGCAGAGTATTTTTGCTATGATTGACTCATTATCGGATGCATATTTTGTGAAACTTTCGGTGACTCTATGGGCAATATGGTGGGCGCGCATGAAAGCCATCCACGAGGAGATACTCCAGAATCTATCGGCAACATATCAATTCATATGCAGCTTCATAATAGAACTTGATTTTATGTTGCCTAAGAGTACAAATATACCAAGGGCCACAGGGCATGTTTCAGCTTGTCCCAAAGCCCCACCGCATGGGCATGTGAAGATTCACCTTGATGCAAGAATAGCACGAAACCAGATTGGTGGTGCGGTAGATGCAGTTTGTAGAGACTCGGGAGGAAATTATATGGGTAGCTCCTCACTGGTGAAATATGGCATTACGGACATGGCCACGATGAAGTGCATCGGTTACCAGGAGGCCCTTTCATTGGTAGATGATCTGATGGTTCACAACTTCACGCTAACCTTGGACTCAAAGCAAGTGGTAAGTCATATTGAAAAGGGAAGCAATGGGGCCTATGGCTCAATCATCAATGAGATCTAGATTAGAGCATTATCCTTTAATTGTAGATTTACTTCTGAAGGTCGAGAAACTAATAGCAATGCCTAAAGGTTAGCCAAGTTCTTGAACTCTCTTGATCAAGGAAGACACACATGGCTTGTCCATCCCCATGATCCTTTTGTAATCCCACATCATGTGGATTTTGAGCAGTAAAACTTGGTTATACCCTTAAAAAGATCTGGTTGTATTTCGTTTTTTTCTTTGTTGGTTTTATCGGTTTCTGAACTTTTTGTTTACAATTTTTTTATATTTTTTCTATTTAGTTTTCCCATTTTTTAGTTCTTCCTATTGGGTTTTTCCCGTTATTTTGTTTCTTTTCCAAATTCATGAACTTCTTTAATATATCATCAAATTATTTTAAAAAATCTATGACATATTTTTATATTTTATGAATGTTTCTTAAACGTGTGACCATTTCTTATTTGTTATCACATCAATAGGTACATATGTTAACTACCTTCACGCGCTGCCTTCACAACACTTTTGCCTCGATATAGTGGTAGCCAGCCTTGCTTTTTTAAAATCTACATGAGTGGCGCGAATTTTTTTTATCTGTCATGTGAACCTTTTCTTCAAAATTATTTGAATATTTTTCATATTTTATGAACATTCATGAGCATTTTTTAAAATGTATGGACATTTTGTTGAATGGTGCAAACATTTTAAAACATTTTAAAAATGTTGTAAACATTTTCATAAATGTATGAATATTTTATCAAAATTATGCGAGATATTTTTAAAATTGCATAATTCTCTTGTAAATACACATTAGCCGTTTTTTAAGATCATGCAATTTTTTACCAAAAAATGGCTAATATATAATAGCTTACCATAGAACTTGTTAAGGCTTCCTAAGGTTTTAATGGTTTAAAAGTTATCAAAAATCTGAAATAAATAGTTGAGCAACACTCTACTGTGAGATGATCCAGCAGAGCAATTGTGAAAATATGCATTTATGTGTCCTCGGCAAAAAACAAGCATTTCAGCTCACTGCAACATAAATATATGTTGAACTCCTTATTTTTTTTGGTTTTTATCATTTATGCCATTGGTTATGTCTCACTGCTTAGTCTTGCCACTAAGAATTTCAACTACTCAAAAATACCATCGCTTCATTAGGCGCATGCTCAAAAATGTCATTGGACACCTTTATTGTCAGCTCAAATCTCGCTTGCCATGTTATAATGA
This sequence comes from Aegilops bicornis, assembly GCA_021605145.1. Lineage (NCBI taxonomy): Eukaryota > Viridiplantae > Streptophyta > Magnoliopsida > Poales > Poaceae > Aegilops > Aegilops bicornis. Next base: position 109,657,879 of record CM038671.1, read on the forward strand.
CCAAATATCTATAGACCAACATGTCAGCTCTTCCTCTATCTCACTACCATAAAGTCTGGGTCCCACTTGATCCCAACAACGTTCTTATTTTCCTTTAATATTATTCACTTACTTACTCCTGGCAAGTTGGGTCCACACTTATCATTGTGAGATATAGAGAGCTGAGATGTCGGTATAGAGGTATTTTTGTCATTAGCATGGTCAGCGAGTTTGACCTGACAATAACAATGTTTAATGGCATTTTTGAGCAAACATCTAATGAAACAATGGCATTTTTAGATATCTGATGGCATTTTTGAGCAAACACGTCACAAAATGATGGCATTTTTGAATAGTTGTAATTTCTAATGGCAAAACTGAGTAGTGAAACACAACTAGTGGCATAAATGATAAAAAAATGTCCAGGACACATACAGCCGTGTTTTCTCAATCGCTCCATTGGATGATATTATGTTATATGTGTGTTGTTTCAGTTTTTTTTTCCAGGACTTTTGAGAACTAGTTATGTGGTAAGCTATGATAGAAAATCGTACTCTCTCTCTCTCTCTCTCTCTCTCTCTCTCTCTCTCTGCGCGTGCGTGCTCACCATTTCTAAAAATATAAATAACATGCAAGCATGTATGTATATCTGAGATAAAGAAAAACCTACATTGCTTATTAGGACTTCAGAATTGTAGATAAAAATGCATGGTGTCACTCTCACTCCAGAGAAAGATCGCCCTGCAAGATTTTGGGCAAGAGATGCATTGACACGGGCAGAGAATTCAGCCGAGCTCCAGGTTACTTAATTAGGGTTGAATAAGCTCACCATATTTCCAAGTCAACCATCAGATAAACCAAACTGTCCATCTCACACTGTGTGTGCAGTATACTCCTCCGGCCGGATGGAATTCAAGGTTTTGACTTCCAGATATATATGTCGCTTCTGTCCCTTGATATTATAAGCTAGTTAGGTCCGATGATCGATATAGTCCAGCTAGCTAGCAAAAATCTGCTTTTGGTGACGATGTCATGCATTCCAGTGGGCTCTCCAGTTTTGGTTTTGGTATTTCGTCCGCATGGGACTGTATCAGATGACGACATTTTTATGTGCCTAACATACACAAAGTAATTTTACGCCGGAGTTCATATTGTTTGTGTGAAGGGTTGCGTCATACTATCATGCTCTAAAATATTTATGCAGGTGGGCAGGTGGCTGTTAACTTGACTTATGAACATACTTTGATTGACCCGACTATTCTTTTATTGCAATATTCCTGAAAGTCTCCCCACAAATGGAAAAAAAAGGTGAAGATCGTATAGTCATGCACAAATGGGCTCTGGGCCTTCCCTCTGTCCAGAAATACTTGTCATCAAAATGGATAAAAGGTGATGTATCTAGATGTATTTTAGTTTAAAATAAATTTTTTTATCCATTTTAATGACAAGTATTTTCGGACGAAGGGAGTATGATACTTGGGGAGATACGGGCTCCTGGGCTGTCGCATCTCAGATCGAACGACAGATGGGAGTTGATGTAGCTGGTGGACCTGCGTGCAATTTTTAGACTCCCACAGATTTTATTTTTCAAAAATGTTCAACATCACCTGCAAGCCTTTTGATTTGAGATCCGAGGGACGAGCTCACATTGGAGCACCCGGGCTTAGGTGCTCCGGGAGCACCAGATACTTTCCCATGATACTTGAACTCCTTCGGCCACGCACTCTCACCAGTCCATCAATTAGTATACAAACTTAGATGAGAGGCCCTGTTAACCGAATTCCCTATTTGCCAGGAGCAATTAGGGGTTGGCCCTCAAAAAGCTAAGAGTACCCCTTGCAGGAGCCTTTTTAGGATCACTTTTGATGGACTGAGAGCATTGTTACTTGGCGCACTTTTCAGCCGCCGCCATGTACCACGTGTTGGGCGCTTTATCGGTATTTATTTTTTTATTTCTCTATATGTGTTTTTGGGGTTTAGATGTTTTTTTAGTTTTTCCCTGGTTTTTCAGATATTTTGGAGGAAGAATTCAAATTTCGTGTGAAAAAGAAACATATTTTTTTTGCTTCCATCCGAGGCACAAATTTGTTTTCCGTGGAGACACATATTTGCTTTCGCGAGAGGCATAGATTTGCTACCGCGAGAGGAAAGATGTGTTTTTCCCACAAGAGGATAGGTTATCTTTTGCAAGTTGTGAAGGAAATATGCCCTAGAGACAATAATAAAGTTGTTATTTATATTTCCTTATATCATAATAAATGTTTATTATTCATGCTAGAATTGTATTAACCGGAAACTTAGTACATGTGTGAATACATAAACAAACAAAGTGTCACTAGTATGCCTCTACTTGACTAGCTTGTTGAATCAAAGATGGTTATGTTTCCTAGCCATAGACATGAGTTGTCATTTGATGAACGGGATCACATCATTAGAGAATGATGTGATTGACTTGACCCATTCTGTTAGCTTAACTCTTGATCGTTTAGTTTGTTGCTATTGCTTTCTTCATTACTTATACATGTTTCTATGACTATGAGATTATGCAACTCCCAAATACCAGACGAACACTTTGTGGGCTATCAAACGTCACAACGTAATTGGGTGATTATAAAGATGCTCTACAGGTGTCTCCGATGGTGTTTGTTGAGTTGGCATAGATCGAGATTAGGATTTGTCACTCCGATTGTCAGAGAGGTATCTCTGAGCCCTCTCGGTAATGCACATCACTATAAGCCTTGCAAGCAATGTGACTAATGAGTTAGTTGCGGGATGATGCATTACGAAACGAGTAAAGAGACTTGCCAGTAACGAGATTGAACTAGGTATTGAGATACCGACGATCGAATCTCGGGCAAGTAACATACTGATGATAAAGGGAACAACGTATGTTGTTATGCGGTTTGTGACCGATAAAAGATCTTCGTAGAATATGTAGGAACCAATATGAGCATCTAGGTTCCGATATTGGTTATTTACCAGAGACGAGTCTCGGTCATGTCTATATAGTTCTCGAACCCGTAGGGTCCGCACGCTTAACGTTCGATGACGATCGGTATTATGAGTTTATATGTTTTGATGTACCGAAGGTCGTTCGGAGTCCCGGATGTGATCACGGACATGACGAGGAGTATCGAAATGGTCGACACATAAAGATCGATATATTGGAAGGCTATGTTTGGACATCGGAATGGTTCCGGGTGAGTTCGGGCATTTACCGGAGTACCGGGGGGTTACCGGAACCCCCCGGGGAGTCATTGGGCCTTAATGAGCCTTAGTGGGGGAGAGGAGGAGGCGGCCAAGCTGGGGGCACCCCCCAAGCCCAATCCGAATTGGGAGGGGGGCAGGCCCCCTTTCCTTCTCTCCCTCTCCCTCTTCCTTCTTCTCCTACTCCAACTAGGGAAAGGGGGAATCCTACTCCCACCGGGAGTAGGACTCCCCCCCTTGGGCGCGCCATGAGAGGGCCGGCCCTCCCCTCCTCCACTCCTTTATATACGGGGGAGGTGGCACCCCATAGACGCACAAGTTGATTGTTTAGCCGTGTGTGGTGCCCCCTCCACAGATTTCCACCTCGGTCATATCGTTGTAGTGCTTAGGCGAAGCCCTCGTGATAACTTCATCATCACCGTCATCACGCCGCGTCGATTTAAACTCTCCTCGACCTCACCGGATCTAGAGTTCGTGGGACATCACCGAGCTGAACGTGTGCAGATCGCGGAGGTGCCGTACTTTCGGTACTAGGATCGGTCGGATCGTGAAGACGTACGACTACATCAACCGCGTTGTCATAACGCTTCCGCTTTCGGTCTTCGAGGGTACGTGGACAACACTCTCCCCTCTCGTTGCTATGCATCACCTAGATGGATCTTGCGTGTGTGTAGGAATTTTTTTGAAATTACTGCGTTCCCCAACAAGTTGTGCCTCTCAAAAAAGAAAAAAAATGCATTTTTTTTCTTTCACGAGAGGTACAGGTTTACTTCTTGTGGAGGCATATGTTTGCTTCCGCATGAGGCACAATTGTGGCTCTTTGAAAAGGAAAGGAAAACACTTTTTTGTTTCCACGAGAGGCACAAGTTTTCTTCTTGTGGAGGCATGGGTTTGCTTCGACGAGAGGCAGAGATGTGCCTCTCGGAAAAGATAAAAACATTTTTTCCGTTCCACGAGAAGCACATATTTGCTTCTCGTGTAGGCAGAGATTTGATTCCGCGAGTAGCACAGTTGTGCCTCTCGAAAAGGGGGAAATGTGTTTTCGGCTATGGTTTTGCTTGGTTTCTCGTGGAAAAAAGTTTGTCAAAAACTATTAACATAGAATCTAGTTTCGAAGACCTCAACGCGAGGAATCTGACGATGCAAAAAGTTCAGGATTTGGACGTACGGTTCTTAGATAAAACTTAAAAAAATATAAGGAAAAAGGAAAAACTCTCATATTGCCACTTGTCAGCCTCTAAGAAGGTGGGAATGATATTTGCAAGGATAACTCTCAAGGGCATGTATAATGGTGCTATCTTAAGAGTGTCATGTAGGATAAAAGTTGAAGTGAGGGAGAAAGAAATCATAAGAAAAAATTTGTCTTCTCTTGTTTAAGAGATGATCTCTTAGCACAATATGTCTCATCACATTTTTAAAAATAGCTTTTTTAAGGTAGTTTTTAAAAATAACTAGTTGTTGAAGATAAGACTAATCATCGTAGACATGCTATTACTATCATCTCTAAATTACATGACTCTTCACACAATGGAGACCGCCGAGCGACCCGATGGGCAGGCCCATTTGTATACATAGTGTCGGTAAGTTCCCTGAACTGTCTTTTGTCTTTTATCGGTTTCTTTTGTGGTTCTTTTTTCATTTTTTGGTTATTATATCCTTTTATTTTTCATTTTCCTTTTTAGTTTTATATTTCTTTTTCATCTTTGTTGCTTTTCCTTTTTTGCTTAATGTTTGCGTTTTCGAAAAATGTTCGAAAAGTTTGCATTCTGTAAAAAAAACAATAGTCCTATTCCTAATCCTCCAAGCTATCATCAAATAAAATTGACTACGTATTTGATCCCTCACTTAACCAAAAATGTTTAAAAAATACAAGAAGTAGGAGGGGTTTAATCAGGAATCCATCGATTCTTCTCTTTAATTACTTTTTTGCCGCTTTTTATTTGGGTATATGGGGGTGAGAAGAGGTTACTTGGTGTTCATTTCACAAGCAATTATAGCAGATCAAGTATTCATGTATATATTATACAAAATATATCAAAAAGGAACTTGTATATGTTATCTTTCTAGAGGTTAATAAATATTTTTTAGTTTTTTCTATGGCTATTTTCTATTTGTAGGAGTAAAATAAGGATTAGGCAGTGGAGACATGGTTGAGTTGTTAATAGCTCCGATTTTGAAAACCGGTACAGTTCTAGGAACTATCGAGGATTCGAATCCCTCTCTCCCCTTTTGCTTATTGAATGCATTTGTTTCTTTTTTGTCGTACCTTTATCTTTCTTTCATAAAAAATATTAGTATTTTTCAAAAAATATTCAGAATGTCAAAAAATCTCACCATTTCAAAAAAATTGTCACAAACTCAAAATGTGTTCCCATTTTTAAAAAATTCTTGGGGATTTCAAAAAATGATCGCACTTTTCAAAATTTGTTTGAAATTTCAAAAAGAGTTCCAATTATCAAATTTTGTTAAAATTAGAAAAACGGGGTTTCCAAAAAATGTTCATGTTTTTCAAAATAGTTTCAAACTTCAAATAAGTATTCGTATGTACAAGTGTCCCTTTTTAAAAAATTGTTCACATTTTACAAAATATTCACTTAAAAACACATTTGAAAATTCAAACAATGTCCAGATCTGCCGCTACTCATAGTTCTTATTATTTTTTGCAAAAATGATCGGTTCTATAATAAAAGTTCACCGAAAGTACAAAGTATGGCAAACATAATAAAAATAACAGCGATATTCTGAGACTACCGAATGACCACTATTGCCGCTAGAACGAGCCGCTGACGAGTTGTTGTCGGTGCTCCCCTTCCCGAGTCGGCTTAACCTTGTCGATGACAGACGAGAAGTCTTTGTGCATGGGCCCCTAAGGACATATGCCCTGGAGCCATAGTTTTAGAAACACCTGACACCAAATCTCGCTGCATTACTAGAAGCCCTAACCTCACTGCCCCAAAGAGACAAACATGAATCTACCCTGGAGAATCGACTGCGTTCACACATACGAATTCGAGGAGATCGAAGCTCGAAAGACATAGTTGAAGAAGAACCACCACCATCCGCCCTAGAGTCGCGTCTGCGAGGACTAAAAAACCTAACCTAAAATACTACTTGGAGCTTAGGCACCTGAATTTGCATCCCCGCCATCAGTCGCCAGAATGGTAGGTAGAGGGGAGGCAAATCCACATGCTTGTCGGTGAAGCCATGAGGGAAGAGTTTGCCCTAGCCGCCTAGGGTTAGGGGAGGAAACAAGAATGGTGGTAGCACCTATACTGCCTTGTTTCCTAGATAGACACCAAAGCCCATCAACTCGTGTGGCTAGTGAGGACTGCCACTAGAGGGAGGTGCATGGTTCGTTCCCTCCAAGGGCATTTCTTTTTTTGTGAAGTTTTTACTGTTTCCACGCAACAATGGGCCAGCCCAGCTGGTGGGGGAGTTGTCCCTATGCGACGCTCACCAATCTGACGCCACTCGTGGGGTTTTGGTGCTGGCTTGTTAACCCCCCCCCCCCCCCCCCCCAGGGCTATATCTCACTTACTAACAGACATGGGCGATGCTGCGAGCTATCGACTCGGTTCAAGAATCATACCAGCTCGGGTTAGGAGCACTCTAACTGTCAGTTTTCATATTTTGTGATTCATTTTGGAAAACAAATTCTATAAACATGAGTATTTTTCAAGAAAATGGTATCTTTTTTAAAGGTGAACAAAATTTTCAACGCAAATATTGTTTTGAAAACTTCAATAATTTTAAATCCTGAATATTCTTTGAAAATTGAAAAAAAATCAAATCATCGACATTTCTAAAATTTTAGTCGATTTTCTGAATTGCGAACTATTTTTAAAATGCTCATGTTTTGTTATTATTGAAATCTTTCGTAAATCATGTTTTTTTAAAAACATCAACATAATTTCAAAATCCGAACATTTTCTAAATTGCGCACGAGATTCTTTTGGAATTTACGATTTTTTTACAAACAACAGCATTTTTCAAATTTGCGAATAATTTTTAGAAATATGAAAATAAAATAAAATTCTACTATTATTTATAAAATCATGAACATTTAAAAAAGAAATAGAGGAAAAAGCAGAAAAATACATAAAAAGGAAAACCGGTTAAGAAACTTTCTACAAGGTTGCAAAACAGGTCAGGAACCTTCTACAAGGTTTTCAATATCGGGTATTGTAGACCCTTTCTAGCTATTGATGTGTAACCCCTAAAGAGAATAGCTACTGATGTGTCGGGTCGTTCACTTGTTCGCTTCCAATTACTGTGCATTTCACCGACACTTTGAGGCAATGAACGTTGTATTGATTCACAGGCGCTGTTATGTATCGCGCGCGCGATCGCTAGTCTTGCGACGCCTGCAAGGTGTGCTCCCTCCCGTTAGTGGCCCGGTCCAGGACTGCGGCTCTTTTTTGCACCAGGTTTTTTACTAGGTCGGTTTTTTTTCCTAGTTAGGCTTCTAATTCAAGCAAATATTCCCAAATTCAAAATATATCTTGAGTTCGAAAAATATCCAGAAATTCATAAAAAACTTCACGAATTAATAAAGTATTCACGGATTTGAAAAATGCTTGTGAACTTAAAAAATGTTCATGAATACCAAAAAAGTTCACGAATTCAAAACTTATTCATGTATTGCAAAAAAAAATTTGGAAAATGTTCATGAATTCAAAACTTATTCAAGTATTGCAAAAAATGTTCACGCATTCAAGAAATGTTTGTAATTTCAAAAATATGTTCACGAATTCAAAAATTGTTATTGGATTTGAAAAAATCACGAATTCAACAGATGTTCAACAATTAAAAAAAATTGTTTATTCAAAAATATTTTCCATGGAGTTGAAAAAATATTCAGGAATCTAACATATTCATGAATTGGAATATTTACTGTAAAACATGAACAATTTTCTGTAATTAGCCCTTGGTTTTTTGCACAGACGTGTGCTTGAGTTATACAGGTATATTTGGAAAATGCTCAAGCTGGTTAGGTTCTCGTCTGAAGGACGCTATTCAGGCGATTTATTTTCTATCGAGTCATAGGGAAACCATATTATTAAGAGGGGGTCCTCGTCGGAAGGTATGTGTGGAATGAAACACGTGCACAAAACCATATTGCACCCACAAGATCTTCCCAGCAATCATGGAATTTTCCATCCTATTCTGTTGCTCATGTTTTTCCGTACCCCGTAGTACCATGGTAGGCAGTGTTAGTACCGCTCCCTTCATGGAGTCGTGCTTTCGTTGGCTGCCTATAGGCCGGTAGTACCGTGCCGATGACCAACGGTATCGATCCTCTATTGGAGCGGCACAGCTATATAAAGCGTCGGGCTACTACCAAACGATGCCCTCCAAGCTCCAGTTTTGCCGTGATACTAGTGCGGCACTGCTATGGCAGTATCGACTATTTGTTTTAGCCAGTACGAGCGATATCCCGTGCAGTAGTACTGCTTAGGCATTGCAGTGCAACCTGACGTGGGGCTGTGTTAGTACCGATGTCTACAGTGGTAGTACCACTCAGTGTAAAACTCAGGGAACTGTTGGATTTGGATGAGGCATATAAAAAGGGGTTCTTCTTCCCCAAGTTGAATCACCTCTTGCCTCTCTTTCCTCCATTATTATCCAAAGTTTAAAAGTCATAGATCTCTCTCCCAAGCCACCCAAACTCCTTGATCTTCTAGGATCTACCACTCGCCGAAGAAAATTCGACCTCCCCCCTTGTTTTACCTAGTAGATCCTATTATTCTTGGGTGTTCACTAGACGAAAGAGTTCACCTTGGGGCTCAAAATATTATGGTGTAAGGCTTCAGGGAGGTGTTGGGAGCTTCCAATTAAGTTATGAGGATTGGCCTAATCTTGTTTATGAAGGCTCGGTCGCAGCCTCCAAGGGCGCCACGTAGCGGATCAGGGAACCTTGCATTGTCCAAGGACACGAGGAGGATAACGTATGCCATTTGTGGTGCTTTGTGAGCATCATGCCGCCAAACGAGGGAACTCCGAAAACAACATCATCGTCTCCACTTACAGATTTTTTATTTGTATCACTCGTTATTATTTCGTGAGTTTGACATATAGATAGTCCATCTAGTTGCACATCTATAACATATATTATTGTTGTATTCCCATAAAACTTGAAAAATAAAATAAAAACTATTAGTAGCCTATTCACCCCCTAGTCAACCATATAAATCATTTCATGATTCTCGTGGGCCGGATTGTTAGTGGTTTCGCTAACGTTATCGAAACCTAGGCGGGGTCAACTTTGGAGCCTTCTTATTGTATTTTTGAAGGTTTCATCACTTTTTTGTTTGTTCCACTGGTTTTTTCTTATTCTCCGTATTCTACCCTAAGTATTCTCATGGTTTTTTGTTTTTTCCATGAAATAATTTTCTAATTTTTCCCCTTCTTTCTTTCTAAAAATATCATGAAGATAATATAAATTTTTGACTGATTATTGAAATATGTGATTTTTTTCAAATTCAAGAATACTTTTCAAATAAATGAACACACAAGAATTGGTGGGCAATTATTCAAATTCATGAACATTTCTTAGATGCCTGAAAATTTTATAAATTCTTGAACACTTTCTAAATTTTTGAACATTTTTCAAACTCATGAATAATTATTGAATCTTTTTTTGAATCCGCATTCATTTTTTTAATACATGAAAATTCTTTTTTGAATTCACTGAAACAAAAATTGAGTTCATGAATATCTTTTTCCGTTCATGATCATTTTTTGTTTCGTTATTTATTTAGTTCATGACTTTTTTTTGAACTTATGAACAATTTCGTAAATCCTGAAAAGTTTGAATTCATGAATATTTTTTGAATTCATGAACTTTTTTTTGAATTCTTAAACTTGTCTGAAGTCACGTGGACATTCTACAAGTTTATGAACATTTTCAAAACCATGGACGTTTTTTAACTTAATGAACAAAATTTTAATTCAAGAACATTTTTAACACATGATCATTGTTTTCAATTTACAAACCATATTGCAGGTCATCAATTTTTTATAAGTTTGACAATATTGAATTTCTGAACATTTTTTAATTCACGAACAGTTTGTGAATTCGGTGATAGTTTTTGAAATTATATTTTTATAGTCATTTATTTTGAATTCATAAACATTTTGTAAATTCGCTAACTTTTTTGAGTTTGTGAACGAATTCATAAATATTTTTTTAATTCTCATTTTATTTAGAATTCTTTTAAAAAAAGAATCCCTCAAAATTTTCAGCTTAGAATTAAACAACCTGAGATTAGAAAACGAAATGAAAAAATAGGCATGAACTGTGTCGCTAGCTTTAATTGTGCTCGCTGGGCGACGAAGGGGGTTGACGCGAGCAGAGCACCCTGCTCGCACTAGCGATACCTAAGCATGGGAGCTGCTATGTATCACGCGCGCGGTCGCTATGCTCACGTCGCCGACGAACACTCCCAACCTCCCGTTAGTGGGCCAGCCCAGGAACGTGGCTCTTGTTGTTTTCTGCCTCTGGTATTTCCGATGTTGTTTTCTCAATCTAGGTCGCTTTCTAATTCAACTTTTTTTGGAGAAATAAAACATCTAATCAAATTGTAAATAAGGTGAATTCATAAAAAAATGTCTCTGAAGAAATCTTCATGAATTTATAAAAAGGTTCACGAACTCAAAAAATGTTCGGAAATTCAGAAAGAGTCGATTTCAAAAATGGTTCGCGGATTTGGAAAATGTCCACAAACTAAAAAAATCAATAATTTTAAAAAGTTTCCTGAACTGGAAAAATGTTCATGAATTCAAAAATTGACCTTGGATGTGGGAAATATATTTGGAAATAAAGCAATTCAAAATTTTCTGAACAATTTATGAAAATTCCAAACATATTTTGACTACACTACCAACTTATAGAATATCTATTTTGTTTTGAAATTTATGTATAAAAAATAAAATTAAGAGAAAGAAAAGAGAAAAACAAAAAAGAAAAGACGAAGATAAAAGAACACATAAAAATAACAAAAAAGCAGGAAAGAAATTTTTTGGTCCAGGAACCTTCAAGAAGGCTCCCAAAACTGGTTAGGGACCGTCCAGAAGATTCCAAAAAGCGCCGGCACTCTAGCTTCTCTTTATCTCTGATGGGCCCATCTACGATCGCGCATGACTATCGGACCCTCAACAGTTGTTGCTACGAGCGATACACAATATGTGACCTAAGCAGCGCGAGAGACAACATGTAGGCTATATTTAGCTGCTCCTCGTTATTCTTTTTTTTAGAAACAGTCTATAGTGTTCTGTGTAGCAATTTACAAATAATATTGGCATATTTTTAAAAATTTCTGAAAATCAAAAGATGTTTGTGTTTATTCAGAAAATTGATCTTGCTGTCATGTTTTCAACAATTGATCAAAAAACTAAAACCCCATTGAAAACCGGTTGCTACATCGACCCTCTCGCTACAGCACTCGTCCCTGGAAAAGAATGCAGGGCCTGGCAGCAGCGGCTCGCCTGCTGAAGTCATGTTAATTTTTTTTTTCAAATTTTCAAAAATTGTATTCTTTCTTTAAAGAAATGCTAAGCATGCATGCTTTTTATGTATAAGGAAAATATATAATGTGAAACAGAAAATAGGAAAATGTTAATCATGGGCATGGAAAAATTGTTAATCATGGTTACGAAAAATGTTAATCATGGGCACAAAAAAAAAGTTAATCATGTGCACAAATTTGTTTATATACTACACTATAAAAATAATGTTCGTGTAATTCAAAAAAGTATGTTACAAGTTTTGAAAAAATATGTTTGGATTTTTTTAAAATTCTTGTACAATGTAAAAAAAAAGTTTGTATTGTTCAGAAAATATATTAAAAATGTCAATAGTATTTAAAAATTGTTCAATTGTATTTAAATATTATTTATCATGTATTTGAAAAAACATGATCAAAGCATGTTTTTGTAAAAAATGTTTAAAATGTATATAAAAATGTGAATAATTCATAAACAAAATTATATGTATATGAAAATTTTATAACATGTATGAAAAATGTAGACATCAAAATATAGATTAAAAATGTTAGCAATGTATCTTTTTAACGTAGTACAGACGTACATGCTCATACAGACGCACATTCATTCATCCGTATGAACACACGCACCCACATCCTACCCCTATGAGCACCTCTGAGAGACTGGGTCGGCACATCATCTTAGATTCACAAAGTCGCCACAGACGCCTTCGTAGTCGACCGGGATGTCTCCTCCCGCTGAACGCACATCGTCGGAAAGCCTTGTATAATTCCAGGAAAATGCGCTCACTAATGCCAAATCTAAGACTTTTTTTTTCGAAAGTACGCCAAAGGCGTACCTTAGCTTTATAGAAGAGTGAAAAATATTTACAAGAGCTTACTGACGGCAGGCATCACCTGGATGTGCCTACACCTGATCTCTCCCTAGAAATGTAAGGGACTACTCACAAAAATATAAAACTCCACTCCTACGCGCCATCGCCCACACCTGGCGCTCCCTAAATATGAGCTGGACAGTGCCAAGCTCGTTACAAATGTCATTCCTACCAAAAACTCTACCATTCAGTTGCTTCCACAAGCACCAGCAGATGAGCACCACCAAAGAGTCATAGTCCTTCCGGAGAGCCTCTGGCACCAGCTTCCGAGAGTCGTCCACCAATCTTCCATTGTATCTTGGCCGGATGGCGTGAGCTCCAGCGGCAGACCGATCTTGATGAAGCATTGGACCCATACTTGCTTGGCGAACGCACATTGGACCAAGATGTGGTCTACCGTATCCTCCTCCTGCTCGCAAAGATAGCAAGGTGATGTTGAGTCCTGCAGCCCGTGCCGGGTTCTTCTATTTGAAGTCCAAAGTCTGTACTGTGCCGCTAACCACATGAAAATTTTGCAAGAGAGGGGCGCTCCACACTTCCAAATTGGTGCGGCAAGCTGAAATCTGATCCCGCCTTCGCATAGCATGGCGTAGGCCGATGATGTTGTGTATTTGCCTGTGGAATTCTACTCCCAAATCGGCATGTCTTCCTCTCCTAGCTGCTGCTCAACTTGCATGACCGCTTCAAACAACCTCACAAATTGCATCAGCCCGTCCGTGTCCAGCATTCCCACAATATCCTCCATCCAAGCATGGAGGTGAAGCCCCTCCTTGACAGATCTATGGTTGATCACGCGCGTCTTGACCTTGGCAACAAGAGTGGGCGCCACATCCTGTACCGTCGATCCTCCAATCCATCTGTCTTTCCAAAAAAGGGCCTTCGACCCATCTCCAATCTTCCATTTGACAAGGCTGCCGAACGCAGAAACTGCTTGCTTATCCACCAGGTCGCTTAATCCCTGCCAAGGCCTAGAATTTTCAGTTCGGTTTAACCATTCCCACCTCATCCTCAGTGCGATCCCCTGCTTTTGCAGGTCAATTACTCCCAGCCCACCGAGGTACTTAGGTCTGCAAACCCTCTGCCAGGACACGGCGCACTTCCCACCAATAATATGATCTGAGCCAGCCCAAAAGAAAGCTCTGCAGCCCTTGTCCACCTTCTCCAATGCCCATTTAGGAGCTTGAGCCACAATCATGTGATGTGTAGGTCTTTCCCTCATAACCTGGTTAACTAGGATCAGCCTTCCGGGCCGGGTCACCATCCCTCTCTGCCATCCCGGTAGAATTCTCAGTGCAGAGCAATCATGGGCTGCCAATCCGAACATTTGAGCTGTTTGATGCTGAGCTGCAAACCTAAGTATCTACATGGGAACTTCCCAATCTGCCAGGGCACCATGCCTCGGACCAGCTCCTCACCCCCTTCTTCCCCTCTGATAAGAATGGCAGACGACTTCGCATAATTCACCTTAAGCCCTGATGCCTCTCCGAAGATCTTGAAAATCTCTTGAACAAATGACAGATCCGCATAGTTTGGCTTGACGAATAATACCACATCATCGGCGTACAGGGACAATCTTTGCGTGGCTCCGCAACCATTCATTTTGCTCAGGATCTGAGATTCGTGTGCCTTGATGATGATGGCAGTAAGCACATCCATCGCGATGATGAACAACAAAGGCGACAAGGGCTCCCCTTGCCTCAGACCGCAAGCATGCCTGAACTTCTCCCCAGCGCATCCATTGACCAGCACGCGGGAGCTGGCCGTTGAAAGAAGTGTAGAGACCGAAGATAGCCACCGCTCGGAGAATCCCTTTGCACGTAGCACTTCAAAGAGAAAAGGCCACGATAGGGAGTCGAATGCCTTCGAAATATCTAACTTGAGCAGCACGCCTTTAGCTTTCCTCTTATGCAGCCGCCGCGCCAATTGCCTGACCAGTAGAAAGTTTTCATGTATGCTGCATCCTTTGATGAACGCCGACTGGTTAGCGTTGACAAGCTCAGGCATTCACTTGCAAAGTCTGGATGCAAGTAGTTTCGACGCCATTTTGGGTATGCAATGCACCAAGTAGATCGGCCTGAAGTCCTTGACAGTGCATGCTGCCGCTGTTTTTGGAATGAGTGAGATGAGCGCCTGGTTGAGCCTCCCGAAGCCGCGCCCATTATCCAGAAACAATTTGTGCAGGGCAGCAAGGATATCTCGTTTGATCACATTCCAAGCTTTTTGAAAGAAGGCTCCAATAAATCCATCCGACCCCGGAGCTCTGTCCGACGGCATATCCTTGATCACGTCCCAAATTTCCTCCTCCTGAAACACCAAGTCTTGCTCTGAGAGATCCAGTGGTTGGATGTTCAGAAAGTCAATATCGACTGTGTGCTCTCGAGCCGAGTCCTTCCCCATTATCTCCACGAAGGCTTCAAGGAAGGCCTCCTCCTTACCCTTTTGATCAGTGATTGTCTGCCCGTTCCTAGAGATTGCAGGTATGTAATTTTTGGCCTTCCTCCCGTTCGCGATCAGGTGAAATAGCTTGGTGCTAGCATCTCCATCTTGCAGCCACCTGATGCGAGATCTCTGCCTGGCAATGGTTCTTTCCAGCGAGGCCATACCGAGAACCAAATGCTTAAGTGTGGCTCTTAGCCATCTTTCCCCCTCCGAGAGAAGCCTAGCCCCCTGTGCACAGTCAAATCTTAGAATGACCAGGTTCACACATGCAATTTGAAGCTTGATGTTGCCCACCCTCCGTTGTCCCCAAGCAGTGAGGTGTCTCGCCGTGTTCCGCAAGAGCACATCCAGACGCAAGAAAGGATCCATGATTTCCTCTTCGCAAACCCAAGCTTCAGCGACTGCCTCCAAGAATCCGTCGAGCTTGGTCCAAAATAGCTCAAACCTAAATCTCTTTCTAGGCTGCAAATGCTCCTCCTCCAGCGATAGATACAGCGGGCAGTGGTCCGAGACCGACGTGGAGAGAGCTTGCAGTAAACAGTCGGGATGGTCCAGCTCCCAGTCCACAGACACGAAGGCTCTGTCGATTTTAGTCAGGGTGGGAATCTCCCTTTCATTGCTCCACGTGTGCATCCTCCCGTGCAGGAAAAGCTCCTTCAGGCCCAAATCGTCCACACACCGCTTGAATTTTCCCATCATTCTGGGATCAAGCCTGTTGTTATTTTTATCTGCTGCATGGAGAATCAAGTTGAAGTCCCCGATGACCAGCCACGGCCCGGGGCAGAGCCTCCTCCTCTCCGTAAGATCGTCCAAAAATTGCACCTTCTCGATATCCTCCTATGGCCCGTACACCACACCAAGTTGGCCCGTCAAGAGGGGACACAAGAGCTGTGAGTAAGTTAGCGTCAAGTGCCATGTTAGTTAACTGCACCTTGGATGAGTCCCAGCCCACAATGATTCCGCCCCTCGACGCCGACGCCGGGAGATAAGCGAAACCATCATATGATGTTCCCATACATTGCAAGACAGTGAATTGGTCCACCCTTTCGAGTTTGGACTCCAGAATACATACGATCGCAACACGCACCGTGTCCACGAACTCCCTAAGTGTCTTTCTCTTGGCCGGGCTGTTTAGCCCCCTAACGTTCCATCATACAACTTCCAATGAGGCGTGCGACATGTAAAGATGTAGTGCATCCCGAGACATGACCACAGCTGCCTAAGCCGACAGCATGTTCGCCTGCTCCAGCTCGCATGCCAAGTTGGAAGGCATGATCTTACCAAATATGGCCGCGATCGCCCTCAGCTGCTGCTCCTGAACCAGTGAATCAAACATCTCCTGAAGCTGACCTAGCGCATTGTCCGGGACCGCCAGATCATCGCTAGTGATCTCTAGTGTTTTGAGAAGCACTGTCTCCGCGGCCGTCGCTTTGGTCTTCCTGTTCCCTGAAGCACACACCGATCTTGTGGCACGCCGAGGTGTGAAGGGATATTGACCCGTACGTACCCCTCGAATGCCTTAAATCTCCTTCAGAAGTGGCAGTGCCAGTTTTTTCAAGAGCCCCGAGTAGAAGGATTTAATATTCCCAAGTGCAGCCAGTTCCTTAGCGGATAGATCTCCTCCACAGCCTGTTCACCCTGGGGGCGTTGGTGCACGATGATTTCGTTGCCATGCAGGGTTGGAGCAACTATTGCATGGCCACTGGACGTAGTCCCATCAACCGCCACAGTATCCAATGGGGACAAGCCCCTAGCTGCCAGACCAGGATCACTGTCGGCCTTGCCCCGCGTCTCGGGATTCGCCGCACCAATCAGCTCAGATACCGGGGCCCAGCCCAACAGCTGTGGTGTGGTGTCGCCAAGATTGGGAGTCCCCACCGCTGTCTCCGTCAGGATTTCCTGTGGCGAGGCCAACCGCTGGCCAGGCGAGACCGAGTCCACAGTCGGGCCGGTAGGCCGCACCGGATCCTGAAAGCGCTCCCCATCCAGAGTAGGGGCCTGGTCTGGAGATGTAGGCCCCACCCTAGCATTCCTTTTGCCACTCCTCCCTGTCTCCTCCCAGATTCCCATCCTTGGATGCCATGGAGTGGCCCAGCACCGGCGCAAACTGTGGCCTCTCCGATCCCAACCTGTCGAGATCAGCGCCTGTCCTATGATCTGCCACCTGCGCCCACGTGACCGTCCTCACCAACTCTGGCCCATCCTGATCAGCCAGTACCGACTTGGCAGCTGGCGCCACCTCCATGGCCAGCTCTCTTTGCCCAATGATTGGGACGATGGCGCGCACTGGCGCAAGCCCGGACAGCTCGCCAGCTGTCCCCAGCATAGGGGCTGGCGCACGAAGCGTTGGGATAGGGCCGTTTGAACGCACCTGCTCCTGACCGGACTGGTCGTCGTGGGCCACCACTGGACCAGATGTGACATCCAGATTGCCCCATGTGCGGAAGCCTCCAAGCGGAAGGCCCCACCCTCCCTTCCAGCGCCGCTCTCTACGACCGGCGTTGCACACCGCCACCGCCGCCGCTGGCCGGAAAATGTGAACGACGGCCGGCGCCCCGATTGTCCAACACTCCACGAGACCATGGCTGCACGACCCACTCCCCTCCCTGGAATGAGCCGCCTGAACTGTCCGGCAGCCCACTCTGTCCACTCCCGCTATCTGATCCAGACTCCCGCTTCCAAAGCTCCGGCGGCGAGAAGTCCCTCATCCGACCGATGTGTATGAACGTTGGGTACTCCAACAACTGGCGGAAAGAAGCACGCCGCGTCGCGGGATCCACGTTCACTTCCGGCGGCTCCGGCACCCACAGCTTCCTAAACACCGGCACGTCATCCGGATCAACGCACCACGCTCTCAGCTTGAACAACGACATATCCTCTCCGCTAGCAGTCTCCGGCGCCACACTGTCGATCAAACATGCACTCCCTAACAGCTCAGCTGCCGTGTCCTTGGCCCAAGCATGAGATGTTATGCCCTCAGTCATGATGTCGACCTGAACACGCATAAGCCTTGAAGTTGCCTGCGCCTGCCTGAGCCATGGCTTGATGAAGAGCTTGATCCCAAGATGTTCAATGAACGGTACTGCCAAAGCTCTGTTCCTGAACTCGTGCGCAGCAAACACCACCAGAAAGTCCTTCGGAAAGAACTTGTGAACGGAAAAACGGAACCTTGGCATCCCTAGCTGAGCCGAAATCGCCACCGCCGCCTCGTCGCAGGAGAGCGGTGGCCGAGCTCCTCCCACGTACATCACCACGGCCAACTACAGCCGCCGCTGCAGGTCGTCCATGCCCTCCGACCACTGCAGCACACAGATCTCAGATGGCCCCGCATACAGAGCCGTCCCCGGTGCAACAGACGAGGAGGGGAGGTTGGGCGCAACTGGCGAGAGCGGCGCCGCTGGCGCGCTCTGCCCAGGCTCCGTCAACCTCCTCCTCAAACCCGGCGCCTGCCTGGGCGCCTCTGACCTGCGGGTGACCTGTGCGATCACCGCCCGGCGGAGCTCATCCGCCGAGATGGGGCTGCGCGGTTCCCGGCACTGGGAGGAGACATGACCAGGGAGGCCGCAGCGGATGCACAGGGCCTCATTGGTGCAATCCTGCCGTTGATGACCATCCTCGAAGCATCTGAAACAGAGACCGAACAGCTCCGGCGGGATCAACCTCCGCTCCGAGGAAGACGGGGACACAGCCCGGCCTGGGCTGCCGCCCGCCTCCCGCTGACGCCGCAAGGCCCGGTGACGCCGCCACATCGCCTTGCGGGATGGACCCGGCCTGCGCCAGCCCTCGGCTTGCGCCAGACCAGGCCCATCCACCGGACCACCACCCGCCGAGGACGAACGCGCCGAGCCAGGAGAGCCCGAGATCCCCAGCCCCGAGACAATTGGACGCTCCCGATGAAGCGCCGACGAGATCGAGGGGGGGCTGCAGGAGCCGGAAGCCATGGCGGAGAAGGAGTGACGGGGAGCGAGGGCGCCGAGGCCGGAGTGGCCGCCGGCGGGGGAGGTGGACGCCGGTGCCGGAGTGGCAGCCGGCGTGGGGAGGGAGCAGAGTGGAGCCCTCGTACCTGTCACAGCTGTAAAATGTTACGACCTAAATCTAAGACTTGAACCCTAGTGTTTCGTAGTTGACGGGGACGTCTCCTCCAACTGAACGCACATCATCGGGAAGCCTTGAATAATTCCAGGAAAATGCGTCCACCAATGCTAAGTCTAAGACTTAAACCCTAGTGTGTTGGTTTGACCACAAGAAACCTAACCATTTAAGCTATTCGGAAAATGTTAAACATGTGTAAAAAATGTTCTAGTGTTTATAGAAAGAAACCGAAAATGTAGACATGTGTTGTAAAAAATATAGACATGTGTTGTAAAAAACCGACAACAAAACCAATAAAAACCAAGAAAAAAACAGGAGAAAACAATAAAAGAAAAACAAACAAAGAAAAACCAAAAACCAATGAAAAACAAGAAGATCAGTGAAAAATAAAAAAACCGGTGAAAAAATAAAATAAATGAAAAAACAAAAGAAAAAACTAGCAAGTCGGACCTACAACGCCTAGGTGGGTTGTCTCCACCTGGTGGCCCCGCGAACCCTGAAACCGACGCTATAAAATCCTATTTTTTCAAAAAATATCAGGGAGAAAGAATTATCACGATCCACAATACGGAGCCGCCGTCACTTCCTGTTCTTCATCGGGAGGCTAGATCTAGAGTCCGTTTGGGGCTCCGGAGCGGGGGATCTTCGTTCTTCGTCATAACCAACCCTTCTCCATCACCAATTCCATGATGCTCCCCACCGGAAGTGGGTAATTCCTTCGTAGGCTCGCTGGTCGATGAGGACTTGGATGAGATTCATCATGTAATAGCGTTAGTTTTTATGGCTTGATCCCAGTATCCACTATTTTCTGAGATTAATGTTGCTATGAGTTTGCCATGCTTAATGCTTGTCACTTTGGGCCCGGGTGCCATGATTTCAGATATGAACCGTTTATGTTATCACCATTATATCCATGTTCTAGATCCGATCTTGCAAGTTATAGTCACCTCTACGTGTTATGATCCGGCAATTCTGGAGTGACAATAGTCGGGACCACTCCCCGTGATGACCGTAGTTTGAGGAGTTCGTGTATTCACCGTGTGTTTATGCTTTGTTCCGGTTCTCTATTAAAAGGAGGTCTTAATATCCCTTAGTTTCCAATAGGACCCCGCTGTCACGGGATGGTAGGACAAAAGATGTCATGCAATTTCTTTCCATAAGCACGTATGACTATTTACGAAATACATGCCTACATTATATTTATGAACTGAAGCTAGTGCCGTATCGCCCTAGGTTATGACTGTCACATGATGAATATCATCCAACAAATTACCGATCCAATGCCTATGAATTTATTCTATATTGTTTCTGCTAAGTTATTACTGCTATCATTACTGTTGCACTTACTACAAAATCACTGCTATCATTATTACCGTTACCATTGATGTTGTCACTATTATCAAAACTATCATATTACTTTGCTACTGATCACGTTGCTGCAGATAATTAATCTTCAGGTGTGATTGAATTGACAACTCAGCTGCTAATACTTGCAAATATTATTTGGCTCACCTTGTGTCGAATCTATAAATTTGGGTTGAATACTCTACCCTCGAAAATTGTTGCGATCCCCTATACTTGTGGGTTATCAAGCTCATAGAGTCGTCGTTGGAGACCTCGGGCGAGCTCGCCGGCATGCCCTGCTCGATCCACCTGGCATGGCGGGACTGCCTGGCGCCTGCAAGGGCAGCCCCCTCGTGCTTCATCTCCGACGACAGACTATCCCATAGAGCGTTCTCGCTCGCGGTCATTGCAGATGTGGAGCGGATGTGTTCTGGTGTGGAGATAGTCGGATGTGGCCGCCTTTAAATAGCAGATTACGGTGAGACCAAGCGTCTGGATGCGTCAATGCGCCACGTCAGAGTTGATTCCTTAGCCGACGAGCCTGCTTAACGGCAGCATACGGATGAACATACATTGATCGGGCGTGATAGATATGTGTACCGTCCTATACAACAAATGTCGCTCCGGCATTGAATAGGCGCGGACATCGGGGACGCGGCGCGGGCGGCTCTATCGGCCGGGGCGACTCTTTAATGTCGGTGCAAGTGAAAGGTCGCGTCCGCTCTGAGCCGACGTCATTGCGGAGTGGTCGCTCTACAACGGCGTGAACGCGGGCAGCTGGTGCCGGGCGGGAACACACGCGGGCGAGGGAGTACGGTTTTGGGCGGGCGGGGGCAATCAGGAGAGGACGTGCTAGCGGTTCGGAAGCCCGCAAAGCTCGCAAAGTGTCTACAGTTTACGGGAAAAAATATGTCAGACCACCGAGTAGACCGATACAGAACCGCGTTGGATGACACAACATGTTCGAACAACGCGGTTCAAATATATGCGGGTGGTTTGAGGGTTAGCATTGGAGATGCCATAACAGCCTCAATTCATTTTTGCTTAAAATTTCAGAAAAAGGGATGCTCGTTAATGATTTTGAGGATAACAGGCTGATGATAGGAGAGAGGAGAGATTAATCTCGGCATTGTTATGGTAGTGCCGGTGGTGGTGATTTTTTCAGTGTTTTGCTTTGCTTATATAAAGGCAAATTTTGTTCAGACACAGACACGGACAATCTGAACACTTTTGGACATACAACGCGGACCGTGAAATCCGTTTAAACGGGTATGGACGTCGGATTTTTTTTCTTTAACCTACACGTGTCCGTGAAGGAACATTTGATGATGTACATTGGATGATCCGCCGTAACATGTTTTGTCTGCTTATATAAATTTTCCTAAGCCTGTTTAGGTCAGAACGTTGTGTTGATCAGTCTCATTGATTACAGTGAAACTGAGAGCGAGCCTCCTTAAGCCGAAAAGAGCATATCGACCACTCAGTGTCACGGCGAAGTAGAATGAAAACAAGAGGGAACAAGTAGGGGTGACTGTAGACTCGCCGGGAGTACGTGTGGAATTTGGACAGAATAGCTACGCGTCGGGTCCCGGCTAGCCGGCAAGGGCACGGGGCGCACGCAGCGTCGCAGCCGGCGCGGGACTCATGTTTAACGCGCCGACTGCATGTGTGCAGCGTACGTGCATGCACAGCGTGCAGTCGACTTCCGCGCGCGTGGCCTGCGTGGCCCTGTGCCCTGTCGGTGGATGATCGATGAGTGACCAGTGACCAGTTTGCGTCGCTGTTTCTCTGACAAACAACGCGGAGGCCAGATTAATCTGATCCATCCACGCAGTACGCCTCCTCAATCAACACGGTGCATGCCCAAACCGAGTACGGTACGTAGCAATTAAATACTGCTCCATAGTCAGTCTTTTACTCGTGGGCTATTCATTTCAACACGTTTAGAGCGAAACGTAATCCAAATTAACAAGTGTCTTATATATAAGGTTGGATTGGATTCCGGTGGATTTGTAGTAGTATCATGCATGTGGCAAAGATACGAAATCCTAAGATTGTCTCCCTCGCCATCATCTCCCTGCATGTGCCTCGCAATCATGAAAAAGCTAGCAACGCACAGTTGCAACGCCCGCTAGTTTGCAACGAATGGCTCGCCGTCCTCCCTCCTTGCTTTCGTTTCACGGCTTTTGCAGCCGGTATCTGATCAAAGCGCTATCCGAAGGAAAACGTTTTACGACGCGTTTAGTTCGTTATATTTTCACTGTCTCCCGAATACAGTTGCTCACGATTACGTTACCTGCTTTGTTTGGGCTGCGTTGGTTTCAGCACCCATGTAATCGCAAACCATCCTTCACAAAACCGAAAACACCCGATACAGCTCGGTGCTGTATCGAACAACACCGTTCGTCCTAACCGTTTTCTTCACCAGGAGAACCAAGCAGCAGCGCCGGCATCTCCCTCCTCATGAGCAGTACCATCAATGTCTCAATTCACCGCCGCCTCTTAGAGTATAAGTCTATTCGTATTGTAATCTATCTCTATTAGTCTAGTCTTGGAGCCCAAGCTTTGTAATCTATATAAACAGCCCTTGAGGCCCCGATCAATACAACAATTATTTCTCCAATATCTCAATCTATCATGGTATCCGACGCCTCGGTTTTCCGCTTTGGTATGGCTCCGCCACCAGCGCCGCCGCCCGGCCGATTCGGCCCCTCTTCTCCTCGACCGAGTTCCGCGCCGCGGTGCCCCACCCCTACCTCCTCCTCTGCAACTACCCAAACACCTCCCCTCAAACCCTATGTTCTCCCTAGTGACACCATTGCCGGCGTCTCTCCCTTCATACCAATCTCATTAGACCTCGGCATCCACAACTACTACCATTGGCGCCACCTCTTCATCATCCATCTCAAGGCCGCGCCACGCCGCCACATTGATCCCTCCTACCCGCCACAGCCCGATCCTCATTGGGTGAAAGATGATCTCGCCATCATCCGGTGAATTTACACACACATCTCCACGGAGCTTTTCAATGCGGTGTCCGACGATGGCGCCACCGCCGCCCGATCTGGGCTTCCCTTCAACGTGTTTGGGACAACTCCGGCGCGAATCAACGCGCTCAACATCGAGCTACGCACAACCATGCGGGGAGATGTCGGTCTCCATCTTCTGCCCGGTGAATCAAGGCTATTGGCGATGAACTCCGTGAACTTGATGATCACGTCGAGGATCGCACTCTCATCAACGCCCTCCTCCAAGGTCTCGGTGATCAATTCAAGAAGTAGCAGTCCTTCATCCCCATGCTCAAGCCGTACCCCACCTTCAAGGAAGTCCACTCGATCCTCCAGCAAGAAGAGAAGAACCAGGCTCGCAAGGCGCAACGGGTGCCGCAGGTGTTTCATGCTGCCGCACTCTCTTCTGCAGCTCCCACGCCTGGCTGCCGCGGCAACCGACCGCCCTCCAACTCCTGCTTTGTGGCTGCCGCGCCTCAACACCACCACTAGGCTGGCGCCCGAGTCCCAACTACAAGGGCAAGAATCCCGTCTACCGGCCTCCTGCATCTCGTCTGCCGGACCTGCACCAGCCTCGTCATCCACCGCTCCGCGCCACCCGGCTCCGTCGCCATGGCCTCCTCGGCATGATCCTTGGGTGGCCTCGTCCGAGCTTGGTCGATGCCATGGTCGGCCCCTCGTCGTATGGTGCCCCTCCTGCGTACACGGGCACGTGGAGCCCGGTCTTCGTCCGACCCACGAGCTCTCCGGGACTCCTTGGACCCAGGCCGCCGCGACGCGTCTACACCGCCACTCCTACTCCGCCTACCAAAGACGCCAGACCACCGCCGTCGCCCTACAACACCATGCCGGCCTTCTCACGGCAACATGCGAGCTCAATCGCATACTACCCATCCGCTATCCCCTACGTCAACATGCAAGTTCCTGGCCCCTCTGCTCCTCCCCAACAGCGGCTTGGGACCAAGCCGCCTTCATCAACGCCATGAACAATTTTGTCCTCAACAGCGCGATGCGGATTGGATTTTCGATTATGGTGCATCAATGCATATGTCTTCAAATATGAATTGATTGTCAGCTTGTTTTCATACGCTTTTCCACTATCACCATTGGCGATGGCTCCACCATCCCTGTTTCATGCACTGGTCACTCTTACATCCCTTCCTCTCATGCCAATTTTCTTCTACGCAATATTCTTGTGGTTCCTTCCATCATCAAAAATCTTATCTCTGTCAGACAATTTTGCATTGACAACCAAGTTATCCTGGCCTTTGACCCTTTTGGTTTGTCTGTGAAGGATCTGACAACGGAGGCGGTCCTCACTCGGTACAATAGCACGAGCGATCTTTATCCTCTTCATGGCGCGCCCACATCCACCTCTCGTGCCATGCTCGCCTCTGTTGATCTATGGCATCGTCGTCTCGGTCACCCCAGCAAAAACACTTTGACGTCTTTACTCCAAGAATTTTGTATCCCTAGTTCTAGCAGTCCTCATAATCCCTCTCTCTGTAATGCATGTCAATGTGGCAAACATGTTAGATTACCTTTTGGAACCTCTACTACCATTAGTACTTTTCCTTTTGAGTTACTTCACTGTGATCTATGGACCTCTCAGGTCCCTAGTGTTTACGGTTATAAATATTATCTTGTGATCTTGGATGATTATTCTCACTATACTTGGACCTTTCCTCTTCGCGCTAAATTTGAAGTACCTGCAATCTTTCTCAATTTTCAACAATATGTAATCACACACTTTGGCTTGCCAATTCGATTTATTCAATGTGATAACGGTCGTGAATTTGATAACACCAAAACCGCACCTTCTTTCTCTCTCAAGGCATTCTTCTTCGCTTTTCATGCCCTTATACATCTTCTCAAAATGGTAAAGCTGAACGTTGTCTTCGCTCTATTAATGATGTTCTTTGCACATTGCTTTTACAAGCTTCTCTTCCTTCCCGTTTTTGGGTTGAAGCCCTTCGCACCGCCACACTACTTCTTAATATTCGACCAACTAAAACTTGCCCTCTTTATTCGCCTTTCCAATCTCTTTTTCTCTCCCACCACGACTATTCTTTTCTGCGTGTTTTTGGCTGTCTATGCTTTCCCAACATCGCCTCTACCGCCTCCAACAAACTAGAACCACGCTCACTACCTTGCATTCACCTTGGTCTTTCTGATGATCACAAAGGATATCATTGTTTTGATCCATCTTCTGGTCGTATCATTCTCTCTCGTCATGTCACATTCGATGAAAATACTTTTCCTTTTTCTGTCACTACAACCACAAAACCAATTCCACCACAATCCGCCACCACTAAAACCCCTTCCCTAGTTCGTCCTTCGGTCATCTCTGCTGCCATGGAATCTTGTTCCGTCTCTCCGCCGGAATCGCCCACCGTCAGCCACCCTCCTGCCCGTCCCCCACCTCTCCTGCAACTGCATCCTCTACCCAAGCCGTCTTTCCCTCACCACATCCTACCACGGAAACCACCTCGACACCCACCACCTCTGATTCTTCTTCCTCACCGTCTTCTTCAACCGAAAACCCATTGCCACCCAATGCCGTTCTTATACCACCGCTCACCAATGATCATGTCATGTGCACCCGTGGAAAACGAGGATTTCTTCTCCCCACCAAACATCTCAATCTTACCGCCACCCCAATCATCTCTCCTATTCCAACCAGTTATAAGCGAGCTCTTCTTGACCCTCTCTGGCTTTCCGCTATGCGTGATGAATTTGAAGCTCTCCAGCAAAATAATACATGGACTCTTGTTCCCAGACCTTCTGGTGTTAACATTGTTTCTGGCAAATGGGTTTTTCGTCATAAATTTCATTCCGATGGCACTCTCGCTCGTTACAAAGCTCGTTGGGTGTGTCGTGGTTTCTCCCAGCAGCATGGTATTGACTTTGATGAGACTTTTTCTCCTGTTGTTAAACCAAGCACTATTCATGTTGTTCTTAGTCTTGATGTTTCCTCTTCTTGGCCTATTCATCAACTTGATGTTAAAAATGCTTTTCTTCATGGCACTCTCAATGAAACTGTTTATTGTCAGCAACCCTCTGGTTTTGAGAATCCCTCCTCTCTAAATTTTGTTTGTCTCCTCCACAAATCTCTTTATGGCCTTAAACAAGCTCCTCGTGCATGGTTTCAATGCTTTGCTACTTTTATTCAAACCATAGGCTGTATTCCCTCCAAATCCGATTCTTCTCTCTTTGTTTATCAGTCTCCTACTCACACTGCCTACCTCTTGCTTTATGTTGATGATATCGTTCTCACGGCTAGTTACGATTCTTTTCTTCAACATACCATCTCTTCTCTCAATCGGGAGTTTTCCATGACAGATCTTGGTCCTCTTCATCATTTTCTAGGTATTCATGTTTCTCGCACAACATCTTCCCTCTTTCTTTCTCAACGATCATACATTTTGGACTTGCTTTCTCGTTCTGGTATATCTGATTGTCAACCCTCTCGTACTCTAGCCGACGTTGGTGCTAAACTGTCGGTTGATGGTGATCCTCTTTCTGATCCTACTTTATATCGTAGCATCCTTTGGCGCTCTTCAATATGCCACTCTTACTCGTCCCGAAATCTCCTATTACATTCAGCAAGCTTTGTCTCTTTATGCATGATCCTCGTGCTCCTCATCGGCTCATGTCGACGCATTCTCTGCTATATAAAAGGCACTCTTGATCACGGTCTCCTTATTAATTCTTCTTCACCTACAAGCTTGACAGTTTATTCTGATGCAGACTGGGCAGGTTGTCCAGATACTCGACGATCTACATCCGGATTTTGCGTTTATTTGGATGATAATTTTGTTTCTTGGTGTTCTAAAAGGCAGGTAACAGTTTCCAGGTCTTCTGCTGAGGCTGAGTATAGGGCGGTTGCTCACGTTGTGGCCGAGGCGGTGTGGCTACGGCAGCTTCTCGTTGAACTTCATCGTCCGCTCCCACGTGCTACCATTGTTTACTGTGATAACATCTCTGCCATCTACATGGCTTCCAATCCAGTTCAACATCGTCGCACAAAGCACATTGAGATTGACATTCACTTTGTTCGTGAAAAGGTGGCTCTTGGCGAGGTTCGCGTTCTTCATGTTCCTACAAGTGCCCAATTTGCTGACATTTTTACCAAAGGACTCCCGACTGCATCGTTCACCGACATACGCTCCGATCTCAACATTGTTTCACCCGACGTTGAGACTGCGGGGGATCTTAGAGTATAAGTCTATTCGTATTGTAATCTATCTCTATTAGTCTAGTCTTGGAGCCCAAGCTTTGTAATCTATATAAACAGCCCTTGAGGCCCCGATCAATACAACAATTACTTCTCCAATATCTCAATCTATCACCGCCGATCTCCATTCGCCTCCGCCGCCGAGCGCCACCGATCTCCATTCTCCACCGCCGCCGAGCGTCACCGGTCTCCGTTTGCCTCCGCCGCCGAGCGCCGCCAATCTCCATTCGTCTCCGCCGCCGTTAGTAGCGTCACCGATCTCTCGTCATCGCCGCCGCCGTGGGCAGCGCCACTGATCTCACTTCGCCGCCGTGAGCAGTAGCTTTGTTGTGAGGTGATCTCATTTTCCTTCACGAGCCATCCCTAGCAGCCGGCCGTCGTCCAGTCCTCCGGCATCTTCTATAAGGCTGGCAACGGTACTCCACCTCCACGGCTTCCCATTTCCTTGCGTGAACCAAACACTTCACGTATTCACTTACCCCTAATCTAATACAGTGTATTTAGATTACAACAGTGAATACATTACCTGAGCTCCAACCAAACGCGTCGTTAAATCATCCGAATGATTTCTTGGCATATCAGTTGCGTGTGGCGTCGTTCGATCCTTCATAATCGTGTGGCGCGGAGGTAGCCAGACCGTATAGCCGTGGTAGCAGTAACGTCTAGCCGCACTACTCAAGCTTCATATGATGCAAACAGAATTACTTCCTCCGTCCGGAAATACTTGTCATCAAAATGAATAAAAAAAGGAGAATGCTATTTTTCTGCCGACTGTCAGTTAGCGATAGGCACGTAAGATCGCTTCCGCCTGTTTTTTTTTCCTTCAATCTTTCTTTACCATCGCTCCCGCTCCCGCCGCTGTCGATCCACAATTCCCGCACGTCTCGCTCGTCCCCGCTCGAGCCTTTTTTGGGCTGTCTTTTTCTTAATTTCGGTAAAGAATAGGAGTGCTGGGGAGTCGAACCTGGGATCTGATAGATCCAGCAGTGTTAGGAACCTAGCAGCAACCACCTAAGCAAACTCTATGTTGTGATTTGATTCCTGTTACGTATTTTTCATACCTTTATATTAAGGTAGACTTTTCTACTCACAGATCTGATCGAGTGTTATTCTGCTGTCGTTTTCGGTTTTTCTTACAAACTTTTTACCAAAAAATATACAAAACATACATTTTTATCAAAAATAAATTAGAGATGTGAGTTGAGCTCACGATTTAACATATAAGACTAGACTCTTGTACTCTTTGTACATAGATATGAGCTGAGTTCATGGTCTTAACATGATAATTTATTCACATAACCTTGATAACTTACGTACAAATATTGTAGAAACCTCGATCAGGTGAAAAACCATTTTTGAAACACATCCCGATAACTCGTGTGAAAATAGCATGATAATATAAGTACCGTATACATGATAATTTTGGTTCAGTGGGGGAGTGTTGTTTGACGATAATTTATGTGTAAATAGCGTAGTAACTCGCATAACAAACTTGATCACTTATATACAAAAATCATGATAACTTTTGTACAAACATCCTTATAGCGTGCTAGTGGTCCGGCCCACGAAAACGACTTGTTTTTGGCGAGATATGGATCTCATAACTTGATGAACAAATATTATGTTAACTTTGACCCAGAAAAAAGTTGCTTAAATATACTCCGGCATCTTCAGTGGTACGTAATACTCACGGTATTTTTGACCCGGCAGAAAATAGTGGTTAAATACACAACTTGATGACTTCAATATAAATAGCATGGAAATATGCGCACCATAGACCAGATAACTTAGGGGCACAGACAATGTGATAACTTTGAACTGGGATTTTTCTTTCTTAAAATCATATCTTCAATTACTTATGTGTAAAATAATATGGTAATATACGCACCGCTTACCTGATAACTTAGGTCCAAACACCACGGTAATTTTTATCCGGGAAAGAAAATGTTGAAGACACATCCGCAATAACTTCTGTATAAATAGCATGATAATATACGACAACAAACCTGATAACTTAGGTACAAATACCCTGATAACTTTAATCTGAGGAAAAATGGTTGTTTAAAATGTAACTCCGGTAACTTTTGTGTGCCCACACCTCTGATAACTTATGTACAAAACACCATAATAACTTTTTACTTGGGCGAAAATATTTGTTGTGCGTGAGTTATCATGGTGTTTGTGCGTGAGTTATCATGTTCGATGCGTATACATTATCATGCTCTTTACAAAAAGTTACCGGGTATGTTACAACAACTTTTTTTCTTCGGGCAAAAAGTTAAGCAGTGTTTGTGAGTGAGTTAACAGGTTTGTGGCTTATATATTACCATGCTCTTTATAAAGAAATTATTAGGATTTGTTCAACAACAAAAAATCATGTGGTCAGAAAATTTACCATAATGTGTTGTGCGTGAGTTATTAGATTCATGGCGTAATAAATTATCATGCTCTTTTTCCAGATAAGTTATCGGGGTGTGTTACAACAACACTTTTTCTTCATAGTTACCACAGAGATTTGTGAGTGAGTTATCAGGTTCGTGGCGTATAATTACCATGCTCTTTTACAGATAAATTATCGAGGTGTATTATCACAACATTTTACCTAGGGTCAAAAGGTTACAGCGGCGCGCGAGTTATCAGGTCTGTGATGCATGGATTGCCATGTACAAAAGGAAAGGAAATTTGGTAAATAAAAAAGAAAGAAAGAAAAACAGCTTGTTTTTCTGGTCGCGTATGTAGAAGTACAAATATTTATTGGCATTCTATGTAATCACAACTTGAAACTAGACCAGATGGATATGACAAGCGATCTTGAATCAAGAGGTAGTGAGTTCAACTCCCACCTCATATACCACTTTTTACCATGTTTTTTCTACCACGCTAGGAAATAAAATGAAGCGGGAGAAGCGATGGGATGGGATCGAGAAAGAAGGATGTGCGCCAGAAAAAGTCGGATCTGTTTAGCACAGTCCGGTATAAATATTACCCAACCTAAATTATAGCTAGAATTTAAGCTAGTTCGGTTGGTTGTGAACAGCTATGGTGAACCGTAGGTAGTGGGTTCGAGTCCCACTTTGTACATTTTTTTTACCACGCCAGAAAAAAAAACGGGAGAAGGGAGGGGAACGAAGCGGGGAGCGGGAGAAGCGGTCGTGCGGATCTGTCGCTAACCACCAGTCGACTGGTGGTTAGCACAGTCCATAAAAAAATGTATCTAGATGTATTTTAATTCTAGATACATCATTTTTGTCCATTTTAATGATAAGTATTTTCGGACGGAGAGAGTACGTAGTAGTACCGTTGCCGGTTCGATGCGCCTGATCACACGCACTCGTCCTTCCCTTCATAGCACATCACACTCGTCTTCTCCCATGCAGCACGAGCACAACATTCCTCTCTAGGAATGCTTGGAGTAGCGCCTTTGTCGACGCCAACGCCGGGGCTGTCGAAGCATGTGTCATCGCAGCATCACTGAAGAAGACAGCCCACCATGCACACACCACGGTCGTTGAAGCAGTCGTGCCATCATCGCAACGTTGTCGTGGCCGTGAAGCATGCCATCGCAACATCATCGAAGCAACCGGACCTTCGTCGCGGCAGACATCAAACAGGTCGCCGCCGCATCACCACAATTGTTCAAAGCACGTTGTCACCGCAGCAGTCGGGCTGCCGTGTCAACGTCGCGGTGCTTGCGAAGCACGTTGTCGATGCAGCAGTCGAAGCACGTCAAAGCATGCCCATCACAACATCATCGAAGCAGCTGGGCTACCTTGTCAGTGTCGCCATGGTCGTGAAGCACATCATCGCTGCAGCAATCTAAGGACGTTAAAGCACACCCGTCGCAACATCATTGAACCAGCCGAGCCGCCATCGCAGCATTGCCGCGCTCGTCGAAGCACGGCATCGTACCATCATGGAGGTAGCCGGGCCTCCGTCGCAGTGTCGTTGCCATCGTCGAAGCACACTGTCGCCGCGGCCGTCGAAGCACGACATTGCATTATCGTCTTCAATGACCGTGGCAATGTCTTCCTGCCCATGACGACTTCGACGGCCACGACAATTCTTCAATGACTAGGGCGACGAGGCATGCCACGACAGCGTCGACAACCGCGGCCATGCAACGAGGCATGCTTAACGGTCCTGGTGATGCTTCGACGACTGCAGGAGGCTTGGATGACCACCATGACGGGTGTGCTTCAATGGCCGTTCCATGACCATGATGACTTCGACAGCCACGGCAATGCTTCAACGACTAGGGCGACAAGCCATGCCATGACGGCGCTGACGACCGTGTCCATGCAATGTGGCATGCTTCGGTGGTCATGGCAATGCTTCGACAACCACAACAACGTCGACGACCACGACGACGGGTGTGCTTCAATGCCGTGGCAATGCTTCCATGACCACGATGTTAGGCGTACTTCAATGCCCGTGGCAATACTTCCATGAGAATGATGACTTCGACAGCCACGGCAATGCTTCGAGAACTAGGGCGATGAAGCATGCTATGATGACGTTGATGACCGCGGCCATGCAACATGGCATGCTTCAATGTTTTTGGTGATGCTTCGACGACCATGACGACTGCGGAAATGCTTCGACGACCACGACGACGAGGCGTGCCGTGACAGCGTCCGCGACTGTAGCCATCAACGAGGCATGCTTCAATGAGCTTTGCGAGAGCATCACCAATGATCTTATGGAGCGTCTTGTGGCTGTTGGAGCATCTTCGGGGCTGTCGGAACACCATCGGTGCCGCAATGGAGCATCGTCGGGGCTGTTGGAACATCGTCGTTGCTGCATTGCATCTTCGTCTGCCGGAGAATGGCCGGTCCTACAACGAAGAACCACCGGGGTTGTGTTGGAGCGTTGCCGGGCCGCCGGGGCATCACCGGATGGTCGCAGCAGCGTATTGTTTCAACCCGGCGCTGCAGCCGTGGCCGTACATGGCGAGCTCGTCGCTGTTTTTAATGTGAGATGACCAGTGACGGGGCTGCCGCGACCTGGGAAAAAAGGATGATGTGCATATATCCGATGGCTGGCTGGAGTCGCTGCTACGGAGGAGAAAGAAGCGTATTTGGGATGGAAGTGATGGTCCAGAGATCAAGCGGCCCAAATCAACGATTGGCAAGGCAGTTTAAAAATCCCTATCATCAGCCGGTTTACAGGTAGCAGTGGACCTATCCGAAACCGTTGATTATGTTTGGTTGTGTTATGTTGGTATCAGTTACCGTGCAACCGTGAACCAACCAGACAGTGGTATCTTCAGCCCATCAGTGTTTAAATTCTGATGCTCGCATTTATTCTGGATTTATATCAAGATTTTTGGCAATACGCTTTCAGTGGGAAAAGACGTTCCTGTCGACTACCAGTCACCTACGGTGATTTCGTAAAATCTTGAAGGAGCTCATAGGGGTAAGGTATGCGTGTGTGCGTCCATAGGGGTGAGTGTATGCGTGTTTATATGAGCGCTTGCGTTTTTAATGTGTTAAAGAAAATACCATGTGACCAAAATACAGTCCTATACAAAACCGATTAGAGCAACTCTAGCAGACTCCTTATATCGCCCCGACCCGCAAAATAACCGCCATTATACGGTTTTGCGTGAAAAAAGTGTCTGGAATAGAAACCGTAAACACGTCCGACCCTTAATTTTTTCTTGCGAGGCGCGGTAAACTCCCCCCTTTGACCCGCGAAAACCCAGGTCCCTGATACGTCTATCTTGCATCATGTTTTCTTACTGTTATTTATAATGTTTTTATCCATAATAATGCTTTTTGGAGTAATTCTAATACCTTTTCTCTCATAATTTACAAGGTACACACAAAGAGAGAGAATTTCGGCAGCTGAAAATCTGGACCTGAAAAAGCTACGTCAGGCTACCTATATTGCACAACTCCAAATGAGCTGAAACTTGACGGGAATTTTTTATGGAATATATAAGAAAATTGGAGCCCATAACTAACAGAGGGGGGGCTACCAGGTGGGCACAACCCAATTGGGCGCGCCAGGGCCCCGTAGCGCGCCCTGGTGGGTTGTGGCCTCCTCGGCCCACCTCCGGTGCCCATCTTCTGGTATATAAGTCATTTTGACCTAGAAAAAATAAGGAGAAGGCTTTCGGGATGGAGCGCCGCATTCTTGAGGCAGAACTTGGGCAGGAGCACTTTTGCCCTCTGGCGGAGCGATTCCACCGGGGGAACTTCCGTCCCGGAAGGGAAATCATTGTCATCATCATCACCAACAACTCTCCCATCTTGGGGAGGGTAATCTCCATCAACATCTTCAACAACACCATCTCATCACAAACCCTAGTTCATCTCGTGTATTCAATCTTGTTACCGGAACTATAGGTTGGTGCTTGTGGGTGACTAGTAGTGTCGATTACATCTTGTAGTTGATTACTATATGGTTTACTTGGTGGAAGATTATATGTTCGGATCCAATATGCTATTTAATACTCCTAAGATCATGAGCATATTTATCATTTGTGAGTAGTTACTTTTGTTCTTGAGGTCACGGGAGAAATCCTGTTGCAAGTAATCATGTGAACTTGATATGCGTTCGATATTTTGAGAGTATGTATGTTGTTATTCCCTTAGTGGTGTCATGTGAACGTCGACTACATGACACTTCATCATATTTGGGCATAAGGGAATGGATTGTGGAGTAGCAGTTAGATGATGGGTTGCGAGAGTGACAGAAGCTTAAACCCAGTTTATGCGTTATTCCGTAAGGGACCGATTGGATCCTAGAGTTTAATGCTATGGTTAGAATTTATTCTTCATACTTTTCTCGTAGTTGCGGATGCTTGCGGGAGGGGTAATCATAAGTAGGAGGTTTGTTCAAATAAGAACAACACCTAAGCACCGGTCTACCCGCATATCAAATTATCAAAATAGCGAACACAAATCAAACCAACATGATGAAAGTGACTAGATGAAATTCCCGTGTATCCTCAAGAACGCTTTGCTTACCATAAGAGACTGTTTTGGCATGTCCTTTGCCTCAAAAGGATTGGGCTACCTTGCTGCATACTTGTTGCTAGTATTATTACTTTCTCGTTACAAATTATCTTGCTATCAAACTACTCTGCTACTTACAATTTCAGCGCTTGTAGACATTACCTTACTGAAAACTACTTGTCATTTTCTTCTGCTCCTCGTTGGGTTCGACACTCTTACTTATCGAAAAGAGCTACAATTGATCCCCTATACTTGTGGGTCATCAGTCCCCTCCCTTGCCCCGTCGGGGCCCTGTATCCAGCGAAAGCGGTTGGCTGGAGGGACATTTCAGCATGCGCCTTCCCCACATCCCCTCCAGTAGCCGCCCGCCACCATCGCCTCCCGCCCTGTCGCCTGCGTTTCCGTCCCCTTACGCCGGCGGAATCGCGCCGCCAGGCCGCACTACACCGGAGTCCACTCGCCGGCGCCCGGGATCCGCCGAGCCGAGCCGTCCCTGGGTTGCCGCCGCCCCGAATCTACCACAGCCACTGAGCCCCTTTTCTGCCCCTTGTAGCTCGACGGTAGCTAGCTAGAGACCCTGACCGCATACAAGCATTCCTTCAGACATACCGGTAGATTGAGGACGCAGACACCCACAATTAGCTTCAGGAGGACCTCATTGAGCACCATTTGCAAAGGCATGGCCAAAGGCATTGAGCACCATTGGCAAATTTTACATTCATTTCATTTAAATCATGTGTAATTGGCATCATTGTTGTATTCGGGACAATTGTTGTATTGAATCATTAGTTTAACTAGATGATACCCCGCGCGTTGCAGCGGGACATTGTGGGCCAAACATCTTAAGAGAAATGATAGGCGCTCTAGACCATAGAGAGAATAGATTGTTTTAAAATAAGAAAAGGAAAACGAACACGTTGTGATGGTGATGTATGATGATTTCTAGTCACTGACATAGGAGGTTTGATAGCTTGAGCGAACCAAAAGTGCTAAATGTATAAATAACAACATACTTGAGTGATGATTTTTTGTCTTCAAAACAATATCCTAAAATTTAAGATTATAGGTTGTCTGACATTACATTCTTCGATGAAATCACCCTTATAAAATTTGAGAGATTGCTCTAGCTTGTAATTTTGCAGCAAATTGTAAATCGAATATCTAGAGGTACAAAAAGAAAAGAACAATTGTTATTGTGTATCATCTTAGCAACAACTTTGTGTCAGTTTGCATCAACATCACCATAGGCTAATGTGCTTACCATAATACTTTGTCCCATGGTAAGTGATAATGCTTGAATATTTAACAAAGATGTTGAAATAAACGTCTAATTAAGGAACACCCTGAGTATGTAATACATGGATTGTTGTAATCTCCTTACACTGCTCCAAGTCTGCATTTTCAGTACATCAAATTAGCAACATAATAGGAAGTAGGAGAAGTTTTAATGGACCAAAGTCTACAGATCATTGAACACCAAAATACTGATTCCCATGTTGGCAACAACTGTGAAATGTGTTGATCTAGCGCAAAGGCTGAACTGAAACCCTGCCCAGATGTTGATTTAGCAGAGTAAAGCATGGTCGTTTGTCAGCTACTCCATCGCCTTGACCTGCAGCCCAACTTAGGTGCAAGCATTTCTCAAGTAGAGGCGATCAAGGTGATTGGTGCCATGTAAAACTTCATAAATTAGTAAATATCACTGAAAAACATATTTGAAAATTGTGTTTTGTAGCAACAATTGTATAGGCTGATATATGTTAAAAGAATAGAAATGCTTATGGTCACAACGAATGAACAACAGTAGCGAGGCTTTAAAATGTCAAGCAGAAAATGTATGACCAAAGTGATACCTTGTGATTTCGTTGTAGATGCTAAATTGTATCCATGTATTGAGCAGTTAACCTTGCAAACCCAATAACTATTTGCCTACATTACAACTTTCTAAAATAAATGTATTCTCCATCAGTATTGAGTAGCACGTGAATATGTACATGGAAGATATGGCACACAAATAAAGGTCCTTATTAGCAAATCGATTTGGTATGCTTGATGGTAATAGATAAAAGTATCTTCCATCAGTGCTGAGAGCACATGAATAAACATGGAAGATATGGCACACAAAAATGGTTCCCTATTGACAAAATGGATTTGGTATATATATATATATATATATATATATATATATATATATATATATATATATATATATAGAGAGAGAGAGAGAGAGAGAGAGAGAGAGAGAGATGAACTACAGACCAAAAGAACGTCGTGTAGAAGATTTTTCCTCCTGGCATGCAGTTGGGGATAGGCCCCTAAGCGATGTAGAAGTCCGTCAAGATGCAGCGGACGATGGGGATTACCTTGTGCAGTGGCTGGGATCCTCATGGGTAGAGGATGGTGATGACAACATTCGTCGCGAGGTGGGCGGCAGCTTCGATCCTGAACATCGGCGAACAACGAGGACGACATTGTGCAATCGCGTCGATCTTGGCGATTGCTGAATTTATCCTCGGCAAACAGGAGACCTGCAGAAATAGGCGAGCTTTATGGTGAAGGAGATCAAGGATATTGGTGAGGAAGGGGAACGAAGATAATTCGGGACTCGGGAGGCGGAGAGTCTGAGAGAGCAAGGCCGATTAGTTTATCTCTCACTGTAATCCATTGAATGGGAAATAAAAGAAGCTCGTGCGGAAAAGAGAGTAACAGACGCGATGAGGACGTTTGGGGAAAATGATCCGGAAGCAATGCAGCGGAAAATCCTCTGAGAAAAAAATATCTCGTCTGTTGTAGAGGACGGAAGAGCAAACTGGCTGGGGATGAGTGCGTACTAAGTTCATTTGCTGATTTTTTTTGATGAGGTGGCATTGTGGGGCATGTGTAATGAGGTGGATAGACTGCATGTCAAGAAAAATAGGATAGTGGGGATGAACTATTTAGGTATTATAGATTAGGTGATTTGGATAATTATTGTAATTTGAATTCATAATATTCACATACATTTATGTTATATTGAATTTGTAAATCTGTGTAAATATGTCATGTGTCATTCAGAAAAAGAAAAATGCGTTTTACGGGCTGACGCGGGCTGCGGTCGAACATACCCCACATAAGGAAACTGTATAGAGAATATCCTGGGCCGCAGCCCGCGCTAGCCGCAAAATGTGTTTTCCGCGAACTGTAAACGCGGTATAAGGGATCTGTTAGAGGTGCTCTTACACTCGTTGTAGGCCAGCAGCTCTGGTTAATTAGATTTTAATTGTAATTCTAGCGGAGATGGGTGCTCGCCGGCCGGCGGCGCCGCTTGGTCATCTACGACGAGTTGAGCACAATCCTTTTCTGGGAAGCAATCGAGGACCATACTGTGTCGTTGTGTGGTTGAATGACGCCTACAGTTTCTTTTTCTCTTCGCCACTACGAGCACCCGTCACCGCCGACATCCCATGTCATGTCCCAGTACGCCGCCACCGCTTATCTCCTGCCACATGCCGTCGGCATTCCCTCCTCCCACTCCGCTTCACCATCGAAGGAATTAAGAAGAAGCTCTCTTAATTGGAAGATTGGAAGCCATCTTTTTCGAGTCCGGCAGAGGTGGAGCGCCGCCGTGTTGATATCAGCGATATTCAGTTGTCCTCTTTGGATTCATGTACAAATACACCCAACCAACTCTAGATCGAGACAACTACTACTTCTAAGCCAAGGAACGAAATATCTGCAACACCATGTTTCTCAACTGCATCTCCATGCTCCGTGCACCTATTTCGCAACCATGGTTTGGATGCCGGTGCCCGGCGGAGACCGATCGCAGCCGCGGCAGCATCCAAATCATGGTCGACACCGAAGCTAGCAACGAGTCTCATGTCTGTGTTTCTTTCTGTATCAGATAGCAGAGCGAGGGGAAAAACAAATCTCGTTCTCATAGGCCAGACGAGGAAGAAGATCGAAGCTTCAAAGCAATTATTATTTTTGAATATGTAGAAAGGGTAAATATAATTAGCTAGAGCTGGTCCAGAATGGGAACGTGGCGCCGTTTTACTAGCCCTGCACAATAACTCCTGCAGGGAGCCCTGCAGGTGAGCCGAACCCATTACTAAGTATCCGGTTCAGAGGAGAAAAAGTAGGTGGAGACCATGCATGTGGTGGGATATTTACGATTTAGTGTCTGGTTGGGAGGAAAGAGAGAAGAAGGGGACCATGCATGTGAGGATGGGAGGAAAGAGAGAAGAGAGGGACCACGCATATGATTGGTCAATTGCATGTTCGGACTCCCGTAAAACCCCCCATATTTGTCTTCAAAATACTGGAATTTGGACGTACCGACAACTTCACGGACTGATACAGGTCCCCATTGGATTACAGAAGTGAACAAATGTGTTTGGTCAGACATATACCTATATTTTGCAAGTATCCCTTGATGATGCCCTTAATCTATTACTAACCCCCCTGAATTTCAAGGGTGCCTCCCCCTCCCCCTTAATCCAATCAAACGTAGCTAAGTCAGACCATCCCGTAAACATACATAAGTTTTTACGTGGATGTAGCATCCCTGTTTGGTTGCGTTATGCTGGTATCACTTACCGTGTAAAACAAGTTGCAGTCATATACAAACCGATTACACTTATCCTTGACCGTAAAGCGATCCCTTCCCGATCTCGCTTCTTCTCGCTTTCTTTTTTTCTCTCTCCCTCTCGCAATCTGCATCATAGCGATGTGGACACAACACTCGTCCATGGAGGAGCATCCGGTGCTGGCCATCGTGAGATCTGGGCTATAGAACAAGCATCGTTGCCGTCATTGGCACCACCCACCGCCGCTAATCTTTCGTCTGACCGAGCAAGCGAGAAAGAGGGTGTGGGCGCCGCCATAGGCGATGGAGGAAGATTGGGGCGCGCGAGGAAGATGAGGCACGACGTGGAGCTCCACGACAACTCCACCGATCCCATCCCTAGCCGGCGATAGTCCGCGTTCCCCACAGCACTCTCACCAAAGGCTGCCGCGGCGTATTGCCCGAAACGGCCTCCATTGAAGGAAATATGCCCTAGAGGCAATAATAAACTTTTTATTTATATTTCCTAATATCATGATAAATGTTTATTATTCATGCTAGAATTGTATTAACCGGAAACTTAGTACATGTATGAATACATAGACAAAACAGAATGTCCCTAGTATGCCTCTACTTGACTAGCTCGTTAACCAAAGATGGTTAAGTTTCCTGACCATAGACATATGTTGTCATTTGATGAACGGGATCACATCATTAGAAGAATGATGTGATAGACAAGACCCATCCGTTAGCTTAGCATGTTGCTCGTTCAGTTTTATTGCTATTGCTTTCTTCATGACCTATACATATTCCTTTGACTATGATATTATGCAACTCCCGAATACCGAAGGAACACCTCGTGTGCTCTCAAACGTCACAACGTAACTGGGTGATTATAAAGATGCTCTACAGGTGTCTCCGAAGGTGTTTGCTGGGTTGGCATAGATCGAGATTAGGATTTGTCACTCCGAGTAACGGAGAGGTATCTCTGGGCCCTCTCGGTAATACACATCACTGTGAGCCTTGCAAGCAATGTGACTAATGAGTTAGTTATGGGATGATGCATTATGGAACGAGTAAAGAGACTTGCCGGTAACGATATTGAACTAGGTATGATGATACCGACGATCGAATCTCGGGCAAGTAACATACAGATGACAAAGGGAATGACGTATGTTATTATGCGGTTTGACCGATAAAGATCTTCGTAGAATATGTAGGAACCAATATGAGCATCTAGGTTCCGCTATTGGTTATTGACCAGAGATGTGTCTCGGTCATGTCTACATAGTTCTCGAACCCGTAGGGTCCGCACGCTTAACGTTCGATGACGATTTGTATTATGAGTTATGTGATTTGATGACCAAAGTTTGTTTGGAATACCTGGTGAGATCACGGACATGATGAGGAGTCCCGAAATGGTCGATAGGTAAAGATTCATATATTGGAAGGCTATATTCGGACATCGGAAAGGTTCCGAGTGATTCGGGTATTTTTCGGAGTACCAGGGAGTTACGGGAATTGACCGGGAGAAGTAATGGGCCTTATTGGGCCATATGGGAAAAGAGGAGGCATGCCAAGGGGAGGTGGTGCCCCCCATGGGTCCGAACTGGACTAGGGGAAGGGGGCGGCGCCCCCTTGCCTTTTCCTACTCCCTCTCTCTTTCCCTCTTTCCTTCTCTCCTACTCCGAAAAAGAAAGGGATTCCTACCAGGACTTGGAAGTCCTAGTAGGACTCCATACTCTTGGCGTGCCCCTAGGGGGCCGGCCTCTCTCCCTCCCTCCTTTTTATATGTGGGCAGGGGGCACCCCAAAGACACACCAAGTCTTCTCTTAGCCATGTGCAGTTCCCCCCTCCACAGTTACACACCTCGGTTATATCGTCGTAGTGCTTAGGCGAAGCCCTGCGCCAGTAAATTCATCATCACCATCGCCACGCTGTCGTGTTGACGGAACTCTCCCTCGTCCTCAAACTGGATCAAGAGTTCGAGGGACATCATCATGCTGAACGTGTGCTGAACACGGAGGTGTCGTACGTTCAGTGTTTGGATCGGTTGGATCGCGAAGACGTTCGACTACATCAACCGCGTTACTAAACGCTTCCGCTTTCGGTCTATAAGGGTACGTGGACACACTCTCCCCGCTCGTTGCTATGCTTCTCCTAGATAGATCTTGCGTGATCATAGGATTTTTTTTGAAATACCACGTTCCCCAACAGTGGCATCCGAGCCAGGTCTATGCGTAGATGTTATATGCACGAGTATAACACAATGAGTTGTGGGCGATAATAGTCATACTGCTTACCACCAACATCTTACTTTGATTCGGCGGTATTGTTGGATGAAGCGCCCCGGACCGACATTACATGACCGCGTTCATGAGACTGGTTCTACCAACGTGCTTTGCACACATGTGGTTGGCGGGTGTCTGTTTATCCAACTTTAGTTGAATCGAGTTTGACTACGCCCGGTCCTTGTTGAAGGTTAAAACAACACACTTGACGAAAAATCGTTGTGGTTTTGATGTGTAGGTAAGAATGATTCTTGCTAGAAGCCCATAACAGTCACGTAAAACTTGCAACAACAAAGTAAAGGACGTCTAACTTGTTTTTGCAGGGCATGTTGTGATGTGATATGGTCAAGACGTGATGATATATAAATTGTTGTATGAGATGTTCATGTTTTGTAGAAGTTATCGGCAACTGGCAGGAGCCTTATGGTTGTCGCTTTATTATATGAAATGCAATCGCCATGTAATTGCTTTACTTTATCACTAAGCGGTAGCGATAGTCGTAGAAGCAATAGTTGGCGAGACGACAATGATGCTATGATGGAGATCAAGGTGTCAAGCCGGTGACGATGGAGATCATGACGGTGCTTTGGAGATGGAGATCAAAGGCACAAGATGATGATGGCCATATCATGTCATATATTTTGATTGCATGTGATGTTTATCCTATATGCATCTTATTTTGCTTAGTATGGCGGTAGCATTATAAGATGATCCTTCACTAAATTTCAAGGTATAAGTGTTCTCCCTGAGTATGCACCGTTGCTGGGTTAAATCGTCTTGACACACCACGTGATGATCGGGTGTGATAAGCTCTACGTTCACATACAACGGGTGCAAGCCAGTTTTGCACGTGCAGAATACTCGGGTTAAACTTGACGAGCCTAGAATATGCAGATATCGCCTCGGAACACTATGACCGAATGGTCGAACGTGAATCATATAGTAGATATGATCAACATAGAGATGTTCACCATTGAAAACTAATCCATCTCACGTGATGATCGGACATGGTTTAGTTGATATGGATCACGTGATCATTTAGATGACTAGAGGGATGTCTATCTAAGTGGGAGTTCTTAACTAAATGATTAATTGAACTTTAATTTATCATGAACTTAGTCCTGATAGTATTTGCACATCTATGTTGTAGATCAATAGCTCGCGTATAGCTCCCCTGTTTTATTTTTGATATGTTCCTAGAGAAAAATAAGTTGGAAGATGATAGTGGCAATGATGCGGACTGGGTCCGTGATCTGGAGATTATCCTCATTGCTACACAGAAGAATTATGTCCTTGATGTACCGCTAGGTGACGGGCCTATTGCAGAAACAGATGTAGACGTTATGAACATTTGGCAAGCTCGATATGATGACTACTTGATAGTTTAGTGCGCCATGCTTTACGGCTTAGAACCGGGGCTTCAAAAATGTTTTGAAAGCCAAGGAGCATATAAGATGTTCAAAGAGCTGAAATTGGTATTTCAGACTCATGCCCAAGTCGAGAGGTATGAGACCTCTGACAAGTATTTTGCCTACAAGATGGAGGAGAATAGCTCAACCAATGAGCATGTGCTCAGAATGTCTGAGTACTACAATCGCTTGAATCAAGTGAGAGTTAATCTTTCTGATAAGATAGTGATTGACAGAGTTCTCTAGTCACTATCCACAAGTTACTGGAACTTCGTGATGAACTATAATATGCAAGGGATGACGAAACGATTCCCCAAGCTCTTCGCGATGTTGAAATCGGCGAAGGTAGAAATCAAGAAAAGCATCAAGTGTTGATGGTTGACAAGACCGCTAGTTTCAAGTAAAAAGGGCAAGGGAAAGAAAGGGAACTTCAAAGAATGACAAGCAAGTTGCCACTCCCATGAAGAAGCCCAAAGCTAGACCCAAGCCTGAAACTGAGTGCTTCTATTACAAAGGAAATGGTCACTGGAAGCGGAACTGCCCCAAATTCTTGGCGGATAAGAAGGATGGCAAAGTGAACAAAAGTATATATGATATACATGTTATTGATGTGTACTTTACTAGTGTTCATAGTATCCCCTGGCTATTTGATACTAGTTCAGTTGCTATGACTAGTAACTTAGAACATGAGTTACAAAATGAACAGAGACTAGTTGAGGGCAAGGTGATGATGTGTGTTGGAAGTGACTCCAAGGTTGATAAGATCACCATCGCACACTCCCTTTACCTTCGGGATTAGTGTTGAACCTAAAATAAATGTTATTTGGTGTTTGCATTGAGCATGAATATGATTGCATCATGTTTATTGCAATACAATTATTCATTTAAAGTCAAAGAATAATTGCTGTTTACATGAATAAAACCTTCTGTGGTCATACACCCAAGGTGAATGGTTTAATGAATCTCGATCGTAGTGA
Organism: Aegilops bicornis; assembly: GCA_021605145.1. NCBI lineage: Eukaryota > Viridiplantae > Streptophyta > Magnoliopsida > Poales > Poaceae > Aegilops > Aegilops bicornis. Next base: position 109,701,749 of record CM038671.1, read on the forward strand.
TACACATATTCATAATATTGATGCCAAAAGATGCAAAGTTGATAATGATAGTGCAACATATTTGTGGCATTGCCGTTTAGGTCATATTGGTGTAAAGCAGATGAAGAAACTCCATGCTGATGGGCTTTTGGAATCACTTGATGCTTGCGAACCATGCCTCATGGGCAAGATGACTAAGACTATGTTCTCCGGAACAATGGAGCGAGCAACTGACTTACTGGAAATAATACATACTGATGTATGCGGTCCGATGAGTCTTGAGGCTCGCAGTGGGTATCGTTATTTTCTGACTTTCACAGATGATTTGAGCAGATATGGGTATATCTACTTGATGAAACATAAGTCTGAAACATTTGAAAAGTTCAAAGAATTTCAGAGTGAAGTGGAGAATCATCATAACAAGAAAATAAAGTTTCTGCGATCTGATCGCGGAGGCGAATATTTGAGTTACGAGTATGACCTCCATTTAAAACAATGTGGAATAGTTTCAAAACTCACGCCACCTGGAACACCACCGTGTAATGGTGTGTCCGAACGTCGTAACCGTACTTTATTAGATATGGTGCGACCTATGATGTCTCTTACCGATTTACCACTATCGTTTTTGGGTTATGCATTAGAGACAACTGCATTCACGTTAAATTGGGCACCATCTAAATCCATTGAGAAGACACTGTATGAACTGTGGTTTGGCAAGAAACCTAAGCTGTCATTTCTTAAAATTTGAGGTTGCGATGCTTATGTGAAAAAGCTTCAACCTGATAAGCTCGAACCCAAATCGGAGAAATGCGTCCTCATAGGATACCCAAAGGATACTGTTGGTTACACCTTCTATCACAGATCCGAAGGCAAAATATTCGTTGCTAAGAATGGATCCTTTCTAGAGAAGGAATTTCTCTCGAAAGAAGTGAGTGGTAGGAAAGTATAACTTGATGAGGTAATTGTACCTTCTCTCAAATTGGAAAATGGTTCATCACAAAAATCAGTTCCAGTGATGCATACACCAACTAGAGACGAAGCTAATGATGATGATCATGAAACTTCAGATCAAGTTACTACTGAACCTCGTAGGTCAACCAGAGTATGGTCCGCACCAGAGTGGTACAGTAATTCTGTTCTGGAAGTCTTGTTACTAGACTATGACGAACCTACGAACTATGAGGAAGCGATGATGAGCCCAGATTCCGCGAAAAGGCTTGAAGCCATGAAATCTGAGATGGGATCCATGTATTAGAACAAAGTATGGACTTTGATTGACTTGCCCAATGATCGGCGAGCCATTGAGAATAAATGGATTTTCAAGAGGAAGACGAACGCTGATAGTAGTGTTACTATCTACAAAGCTCGAATTGTCGCAACAAAAGTTTTTGGACAAGTTCAAGGTCTTGACTACTGTCGTGGAATTGTCACGGCAGATGTCCTCCGTGTCAGGACTTAGTCGCGAGGCCAATGCATCTGAAAGTGCTAGTTATCGACTAGAGGGGGGGTGAATAGGCGATTTTTAGGAGAGTCTTCAAAACACGAATATTTCGAAGACAAACAATAGAAATGACCTAATTGATATGCAGCGGAAGATAAACTACAACAAGCAAGCCATAGTCAAGTATGCAATACTGTGAACGGACAAGACTAACAGCAGCTATGTAGTAAGGATCGGGATGGAAGATAGTATGAAGCCAATCAATAAAAGAAGTCAAGCAATGAAGTCAAACAGGTATGACAAAGAGGCAATGACTTCACGAAGACAAACTCTAAGTAAAGGAGGGAAGGGATAGAACCAGTCACTTGTTGAAGACACAAGATTTGTTGGACCAGTTCCAGTTGCTGTGACAACTGTACATCTGGTTGGGGAGGCTGAGATTCAACTCAGAAGACCGCGTCTTCACCTTATTCCCCTTGAGCTAAGGACACACAGTCCTCACCCAATCACTCTGGTAAGTCTTCAAGGTAGACTTCCGAACCTTCATGAGCGACATTCACGGCAATCCACAATGACTCTTGGATGCTCAGAACTTGACGCCTAACCGTGAAGGATTCACAGGTCCTCAAGTGTAATAAGTCTTGAGGTCACACAGACAGGAAAACTTGATGATGCCTAACACTCTTTGACTCTGGGTGTTTGGGCTTTGTCCTCGCAAGGATTTCTCTCTCAAAGGCTTCGAGGTGAGTTGCTCTCAAATGACAAAAGCCGGCGCACTAACTCTGAAAGCAGCCACCAATTTATGGTGTAGGGGTGGGCTATTTATAGCTACTAGGCAACCCGACCTGTTATGTCCGAAATGACCACAGGTCACTAAGGAACCGACATGTGTTCCAACGGTCGATTTCAAACACACACGGCAACTTTACTTGGGCTACAAGCAAAGGCGACTCATCCAACTCTGGATAAGTTTTGCTCTCATTGTCTTCGCTTGAAGATATAGGATTTGGGTTGAGCATCACTTGATCATTCGACTATGATCACTTGGACCCCACTTAACGATGCGGTTGTTCCTACGACTCAACAAAGAAGAAAAAGGAAACAACGAAACGACACAGTCTTCGCGCTCCATAGTCTTCACTCAATGTCTTCTCATGTCATAGTCTTCAATGTGAATATATTCACATACCAACATTGTCGTCAATGTCTTCATACATTTTTAGGGGTCATCTCCGGTAGGTAAACCGAATCAATGAGTAACACTACCTACGTTATCCTGCAATTCTCACAAACGCATTAGTCCCTCTGTGACGCCCGGATAGTTAGACTACAGTAAAACCCTGCTAATGATGCCAGGTCACCCTTGTCATTGTTGCTAAACACGTGTTAGATCAATACGTTTCAAAATCAAATTTGGATTTAGGCAAACAACAAAAGTTTTCAAACATTAAAACTAAAATGTCCAAGATGTGTCAAATAAATCATGAATAATACTAGTGGAGAAACCACACTTTTATAAAATGTTTAAAGGCTCTAAGCTAATTAAAACATCAGCTATGACAATTAATTAAATGCCTTTTAAAAATAATAATAATGTAAACTATTTTAATTAAGTGTCAAACTTTTGGGGCAGTAGAATAAATTATAGCATTAATTTAGGAGTTGTATTTATATTTTATAAAATAGAAATTAAAAGAATAAAATAGGAAAGAAAAGAAAACAGAAAACTAAGCTAAAAAAAGAGAGAAAGCAACCCCCCCCCCCCACTGGGCTCCGGCCCAGCAGGCCACAGCCCCACTGGGCCAACCCACCAGGCCAGCCGGCCACCCACTCCCCCCCTTATCCACTCACCGCACCCCTCCCACTCCACCGACACCCCCACTTCCCCCACGAAAATATCTCCTCCCCCTCTCCCCTGATTGGATCGGATCGAGGAGGAGGTCGCCGCCCGTCGCCGCCGCTTGGAGAGCCACCTCGTCGGAACCTCCGCCGCCTGACGCCGTCCGTCGCCTCCCGGAGCCACCACGACGGCCTGCACCTCATCACCACGTCGCCGTCTTCTCCGTCTCCTCCCCACGCCCCGCTGCCCCGTCCCTACATCCCACGGTGAGGCCAACCCCGGCCTCTCTTTCCCTCCCCGTTCGCACGCCTGCCTCCGGCCACCCTGCCGTGCGCCAGCAGCCGCGGCCACCACCGCTCCACCACATCCTGCGCTCGCGTCGTCGTCGCGTCCGGCAACGCCCACGCGCAACCACGCTCGCCTGCTGGTGCCTGCTGTTGCCGCCTTCCTCCCCCCTACTCGTCTCGTCCCCGTGCCCTCCTACTCCTCCCGTCCCTGCCCGCGGCCGTGTCCCGTGCCCGCGCCTCCAGCGCCCTGCGCCCGGCGGCCTCGCTGACCACGCAGCGTCCGCCCGACCCGTTGGCGCGCCTCTGCTCGCCTCCGGCCACGACCGGCGCCGCCCGACCACAGCCTCGCCTTGCCACACTCGGCGCCACCTCCCGATCTGGCGCCGCCCCTCGCCTCCGCTTCATGGTGGCCCGGTAGCAGCGCCCGATTGCCTGCCGTGGTTGCCCGTGACCTTGTCCCGCCTGGTGAGTGCTCGCTTCGGGTGCACTCAAGACCGCCAAGGCCCCTTGGGCCTATGACAGATGGGCCCCACGTCAGAACGTTTTTTAGAAAAAGAAAAAAAAATATATAAAATAATAATTATTATTATAAATTTAATTAATTAATTAAGTTAATTAATCCTAGTTAATTAATCTAATTAACTAGTTAGTTTAATTAAACAGTAATTAAGTTAGTTAGACCCTAATTAGACTAAGCAATAATGAAGCAGGACCCACACGTCAGTTGACGATCAACACCTCTGTTGACTGGCGATGTCATGATAGCGTCGGCAAACAACATTACGGATAATGTTGTTTTAAAATAATTAAATAAATCTTAAAAATGATTTAAATCTTTGAAAATTAATATAAAATAAACCGTAGCTCGGATGAAAATACTTTCTACGAAAGTTGCTCGAACAATGAGGCGAACCGGAAGCGCAGCCCGTTAAATGCGCCCGTAAATCCTAGCATAGTGAACGTGCAACATTTCACCTCCGGTTCATCTGTCCGGAAACACGGAACACCGGGGATACTTTCCCGGATGTCCCCCCCCCCCCTTCACCGGTATCACCTCATACCGCGTTACAACACGTCTAGCTCTGCCTGTTAACCTGTTATGCACTTGCTTGCTATGTATTTACTGTTTCTCCCCCTCTTCTCTTCGGTAGACCCTATGGCGATCTTTGATGCCCTGTGGTCGACTACGTCACCGGCGACCCCTCCTTCTTATGCGAGCAACCAGGCAAGCCCCCCCTTGATCACGGATATCGCCTATTCTACTCTATCTGCTTGCATTAGAGTAGTGTAGCATGTTCTTGCTTTCCGTTATACCTATCACGATGCATAGCATTCCTTGCTACTCTTGTTGTTACCTTTACACCGCAATCCTACACGATTAGTATATGATGCTAGTATTTCCATCTGTGGCCCTACATTCTTGTCCGTCTGTTGTGCTATACTATCGGGCCGTGATCACTCGGGAGGTGATCACGGGTATATACTATATACTTTATACATGATACATGTGGTGACCAAAGTCGGGTCGGCTTGTGGAGCACCCGCGAGTGGATCTTTGTGGCGGAGCGATAGGGAAGGTTGAGACCGCCTAGGAGAGAGGTGGGCCTGGCCCTGTTCGGCGTTCGCGGATACTTAACACGCTTAACGAGATCTTGGTATTTGATCTGAGTTGGGTCGTTGACCTTATACACACTAACCGCCACGTGGGACAAGTTATGGGCAACCGCATCGTGGTATCACCGAAGCATTTCGTGACGTCGGCGGTAGCGGCCTTGGCCGGATTGGTCGAACGCCACTAGGCTGGAGTGCGCTTCGCCGCCCACGCAAGCGTCTTGAGGTGTGGTCAGGTCTATGGGCCCATACCCCTGTGCGCTTAGGTTTAGACCGGCGTGCTGACCTCTCTGTTATGCCTAGGTTGGGCTGCGACGTGTTGATCTTCCGCGGCCGGGCATGACCCAGAAAAGTGTGTCCGGCCAAATGGGATCGAGCGTGTCGGGTAATGTGGTGCACCCCTGCAGGGAAGTTAATCTATTCGAATAGCCGTGATCTTGGTAACAGGATGACTTGGAGTTGTACCTTGACCTTATGACAACTAGAACCGGATACTCAATAAAACACACCCTTCCAAGTGCCAGATACAACTCGGTGGTCGCTCTCTCGTGGAGTTACGAGGAGGGATCGCCGGGTAGGATTATGCTATGCGATGCTACTTGGAGGACTTGATCTACTCTCTTCTACATGTTGCAAGACGGAGGCTGCCCGAGCGTAGTCTTCGACAAGATTAGCTATCCCCTCTTATTACGGCATTCTCATTGGGTCCATTGATATTGCCGTTTACACATATATCCATGCATATGTAGTGTAGTTCCTTTCTTGCGAGTACTTTGGATGAGTACTCACGGTTGCCTTGTTCCCCCTTTCCCCCCTTTCTTTACCCGGTTGCTGCGACCAGACGATGGAGCCCAGGAGCCAGACGCCACCTTCGACGATGACTCCAACTACACCGGAGGTGCCTACTACTACGTGCAGCCCACTGACGACGACCAACAGTAGTTTAGGAGGATCCCAGGCAGGAGGCCTGCGCCTCTTTCGATCTGTATCCCAGTTTGTGCTAGCCATCTTATGGCAACTTGTTTAACTTATGTCTGTACTCAGATATTGTTGCTTCCGCTGACTTGTCTGAAAGGTCGAGGATATCGCCTAGAGGGGTGGGGGTGAATAGGCGTTTTAAAATAATTACGGTTTAAGCTTGAACAAATGCGGAATAAACCTAGCGGTTAATTTGTCAAGCACAAAACCTAAAACAACTAGGCTCACCTATGTGCACCAACAACTTATGCTAAGCAATATAAGCAACTATGTGATAGCAAGATATATGACAAAGAACAATATGGCTATCACAAAGTAAAGTGCATAAGTAAAGGGGCTCGGGTAAGAGATAACCGAGGCACGCAGAGAGGCGACTATGTATCGAAGTTCACACCCTTGCGGATGCTAATCTCCGTTTGGAGGCGGTGTGGAGGCACAATGCTCCCCAAGAAGCCACTAGGGCCACCGTAATCTCCTCACGCCCTCGCACAATGCAAGATGCCGTGATTCCACTAAGGGACCCTTGAGGGCGGTCACCGAACCCGTACAAATGGCGACCCTTGGGGGCGGTCACCGAACTCGTACACTTTGGCAACCCTTGGGGGCGGTCACGGTACCGTCCAATTGCTCAGGCGATCTCCACAACCTAATTGGAGACCCCTGACGCTTGCCGGAGCTTTACACCACAACGATTGAGCTCGAACACCACCAACCGACTAGGGCGCCCAATCACACAAGAGGAACAATCTCAAGGGCACCAAGCACCCAAGAGTAATAAGCTTCACAACTTGTAACTTCCACGTATCACAGTGGAGAACTAAAACCGATGCACAAATGCAATGTCAAGGGCACCTGAGTGCCCAAGTCCTTCTCTCTCAAATCCCACCAAAGCAACTAATGCTAGGGAGGAAAATGAGAGGAAGAACAAGAAGGAGAACACCAAGAACTCCAAGAACTAGATCCAAGGGTTCCCCTCACATAAAGGAGAAAGTGATTGGTGGAAATGTGGATCTAGATCTCCTCTCTCTTTTCCCTCAAAACTAGCAAGAATCCATGGAGGGATTGAGAGTAGCAAGCTCAAGGAAGGTCAACAATGGGGGCAAAAACGAGCTCAAGAGATGGGGAACCATTGGGGAAGAAGACCCCCTTAAATAGGTCCCCATGAATCTGCCCGTTATGTGTAGAAAGCTGTAGGACCGGTACAACCGGTGCACCAACCGGTACAACTGGCCAAAGCAAAGGAAAAACCAACCTGGGAAAAGCTCTAAGCGGTACAACAGCCTGGGGAACCGGTAGTACCGGTTAAACCGGTCAACAACCGCCCAAGAACCGCTCCAAGACAGAAACCAGTCCGGTGGTAGAGCGGTACATGGCCGGTACAACCTCGGACCAATGCAGGCGGTACAACCGCTCAAACACCGGTTATGCGGTCAGCAGTACAACCTCTCTACGGGGCGGTACAACCTCTCTATGTAAAATAGGCAATATCAAAACAGCCACAACTTTCGCATACGAGCTCTGTCGTGGAATTGTCACGGCAGATGTCCTCATGAAAGGACTTAGTCGTAGGGCCATCGTACGGGTTAACCTAGAGGGGTTAAAGCGGACACATGACACGGGAATTATACTGGTTCGGCCCCTTCGATGAAGGTAAAAGCCTACGTCCGATTGTGATGTGAGTGATATGATTTGGCGACTAGGAGCAATAGCTTTGCCTTAGCCTCGAATCCTCTCCCTAACTTCGCCGGGTCGTCCCCTTATATACGGGTTGGCGTAACGGTCTACAGAGTCTCGATCCGGCTCATACAAGCGTCCGGCTCGGTCTCTTTCTTTCTTAACTTACAACACAAGTTACAATACTAAGGCGGTTTACATAAATGGACCTTAATTCGCCTCTGGGCTCCAGGCCTCCTCCGTGGGCCTGAATCATGGGCGGGTAAACCGGCCCCTCGGCAGTTCACGCCCGATAGTTGTATAACATTAGGCCCAGTTGACTTGAACCGGTTCATGTTAATCTTCAACACCTTCAGAAACTCTTGATCTCTTTTCACATTTTTGTAAACCGCCAGCTGCTTGAACCGCCGTGATGTCATCTTCCGATCCGCGTGTCAGGGCGTTTTGACGTCATTTTTAATAAAGAAATCCAAACAGTAAGATTCCCTGCATTTAATGCCATCCCGGAAATCGAGGCGGCCGCTGCATCGTCCGCCGCTTTTGACTCCTTGAATCTCGCGCCCGTTGATTGCTCCGGTTCCTTATAAATAGACCGGCCGCCTCCTGTCTCTTCTTCTTCTCCTTCCTCGCACCGCTCCAGTCTTGAAGCTCCGCCGTCACCTCCGACCTTCGAACGACGCGTCAACGCCCGAACGCCGCATCAACCTCGACCGTATCGAGGCTTCGGCGCTCCTCCTCGGCTTCGCTCATCGTAAGGTCCTTTTCAACCCCTAGATCGCATCAGAGACCCTGTTCATCCCTTGATTCATCTGGTTTCTTCACACCTGCTCCGCCATGGCCATGCGATCGATCGCATCGTATATCTGTCTGAAGAGGATCGCCCGCCGTCCATCTAACCCTTCACGCATCGGCCTTTTTCCGTAGATCCTCGAGTTTAGAATCCCCGAACCCTTCTGTTCTTTATGGGGTTTGCATAGGTCGTGAAGGTTTTTTCTTACTGGAACTTCGGTAGATCTTGATTACTTCCCTTCGCATGTGAAAACTGTTTCTGTCCATACTTAGCAAATTTTTCAATTCTGCCTTATTCGGCGGTTTAACTTTTGATAGCTAATCCGTCACTCCATTAGCCCTCATTTAAACCGGAACGGGAGGCCGGCCGCTGAATCGCCGGTTTAACAATGCGTAATATGCTTGAACCGTTTAATGGTGAACCGTTTCTCCCTTTATTCCACAGCTTAGTCTTCCGGAATGGCTCCTCAATTCTCAGCTTGCAATTGGGTCCGGTCAAAATCAACTGAAACGCAACTCAACGGCTATGTCACCACTTTGGCGGTTTGGCTCCAAAAATGCCCTCCTTTGGCGTGTTCCGGATGGCGAGTTTCCTCCGGAGCCACAAGAGGGAGAAGTAATTGTTTTTATGCAGCATTTAGACCGGGGAGTTACGCCCGCCCGGTTCAAAATTTTTCGGGACGTCCTCGCAAGCTTGCAACTCCATCCGCAGGATATCGGCCCGAACTACATGTCAAACATATGCAACTTTCAAGTCTTACGTGAAGTCTATCTTGAGGAAGAGCCCTCTGTGGAGCTATTCCGGGATTTCTTTCACTTGAACAGCCGTGCGGAGTTTTACGATGGTCCCAACACGTAACTAGGCGGCGTTTCAATCGAGAAGAGGAAGGAAGCGGACTTTCCTCACGCCAAACACCACAGCCATCCAAAGGATTGGAACCAAACCTGGTTCTATTGCGGAACACCGCTCACCTTAACGAGAATCCTTTGCCGGGTTACCGTCCTCATTGGCTCAGCAACAACCATCCGCTGCCTTTACGCTTAACCGCATGAGCGGAAGAACTTCGCACCTCGGATCATAAAACTCCGGGCTCTAATGGCCAATGGACTAACTGGTGTGGACCTTGTGCGATCTTTGGGTTTCTTGGGGCATCTTGCCCTTAAGCCGCCGGCCGGATTGATGCTGCAGTATACTGGCAGCCTTAAAGACCCTCAAAGACGTCACGAATTACCAATAACTGAAATTGAGGTTACAGAGGCTGTAAAAAAGATGCTTGATGAACCAATCTCCGTCTGCAGTCTAACTGGGTTGGCTCCGTTCTGTGTTGCCAACCCGCCACCTGCGGTAAGACTTTGCTCACCGCTTTTCGGGCTTTTAACATTTTGTTGATATTCATTAATCCTTGCTACCTCGCGGTCGACAGCTCATACGAGACGGACCAAACCGGCCCGAGCTCTGCGTATAAAGTCCACGGCTACCAAAAAGGCTGGCAAGAAAACCGCCGGGTCTTCTGATCCGCCGGAAGATGGAGAATCTGAAGCTGAGGTAAAACTTGATATCCTTACGAGGGAGCCGCCGTAAACCGGCTCTCCTCCTTGTGTTTCTTCTTATGATTTATCCTCTTTATTCTTCCCTTCAACGACAAATTTAATTCCCGAGGATGATGCGAAGCCGGCCCGTGCCGACCATTTTGAGGTAGTCCTTCTTTCTTCCGACCCCGACCTCGTGCCGGTTCAAAGAATTCGTCGCGCCGTTCGGAAAGTGAAAAAATCTCATTCCTATGCTTATCTGAAGACACAGCAGGCTAAAGAGCGCCGTACAACCCGGCACAGTGGTCAACAGATTCTCTCCTCCGGTTTACGGATACACCAACCGGAAGCGTCGTCCGAGGTGACTTGTTCTCTGAAAAGCGTTATCCCTTAAAAGGTTTCTTCCGATGTCCTCTCAATCCGTCTGACCCGAATTATCAGGCCTCTTCCAACTCCTCTGGCGGTTCATCAACCACGCAACTGCCTCCGCTTAAAGTTGCTGCAGGGTATGTAGCTGTTGTCCATCAGTTTGATTTACAACTGCCTTGGTTGATTTTCCTTAATCCAATTCTGAATATTGCAGCACCAAGGCTCGCTTGAGTAAGAAAGCGAAAACCCTTGACCCTACTGCGGATGTTGATCCAGAAAAGACCCCGGAACAAACCCACGAAAATCATGAAGTCGCCAAAGATAGCTCTGGCGAGTTGTCCAAAGACGATCACTGGCGATCCGCGGAAGCTGAACCGGAGGTCCAAATGGAAACTTCACGACTGCTCCACCAAACCCGCCGATAGAGCGAGTCGTAACATTGAACCGCCGAGCGAGTAAGCAAACATCAAGCCCAAAGAAGACCGCGAAAATAGCGGCGTTATTGTGGCGAGCATCGGCTACGCTGCTCCTAGCCAACCGGTCGCTTTAACAAAACATATTGCCAAGGGCGAGTCGGCCGCCGTGAGTAAAGATAAAGAAAAAACAGACACATCGACTTACGACAACTTCTCCGCCCAAGAACTGCACTCGGGTTTTTGAACCGGCTCTATACCACCCGTGACCTTGAAGCTGGTGCAGTAAACCGGATGAAGGACCGCTATGAGGTAATGAATTATGTCTTTCTGTACTTTAGCTGTATAGTAGCCCCCAAGGGTCGGTTCAACTTAGCATAGTTAAGCGGGACTTAATTTACAGACCCAAATGGCAAATTGAGATCAATTAGCCATTAGCCCCCAAGTGCCAAGGTGAATATGTATATTGAGCTTGGGACTTGATAATGAGACACCTAACATGCTTCCTTTGTTACGAGAATGAAATAGAGCGACAAAGCGTGCAACTCAAAGACTGCGAGCCAATCTGGAGACTCCAAGCGAAACCACTAAGGCCAATGACGAATTGAGAACGGCCTTGGCCACTATGGAACAGTGAAGGAGTGGTATAAATCGAACGGGCCAAGCTGGGACACCGAGAAGGCCGGTTTGAAAAAAGCAGGCGGAAGAAGCCGAAGCAGCCCTTAAACCGTGGTGAAGAGCTTACGGACTCAAGCGCCAAGTGCATGCCATGACCTCTGCCGTTTTGGTAAGAAACTATGCAGCGACTATCTTAATTTTGATATTTCCGCGGTTTATCCTGAGTTGTCTTAAACCGGTGCGAGCAAGCGTATTGCACATATGGGTTACGATGTTGGAAGAAGCTCAAGGCCGCTTATACGCTGATTGAGCAGTTGTATACCGGCGCCCAATGAGTCATATCGCTACATCATACGACAACACGGCGCCGTCCTGATCGGAGAAACCTGGACCGGTTGTCCATGGTTCCGGGGCAACGAAGAGTTAAAGCGATCCGCGGCTCGGGCGGCACCTTCATCGGCTCGGCAGCGCCAAGGCGTGGATAGCAGATCTTGATCCGGTGACATAGCCAAAGGTTTCCCAGTGCTCAAGAGAATGGTGAATCCTTTGACAACGGCATACAAACGGATCACAAAAGGAAATGCGACATTGGCCGGCGAAGTCAATCGGCAGACGGGTTAAGCCAACTGACGGTTCACCGCTCCTTTTATGACGCCAACAACAAGCGGGTGGATTTTGTCATCCCTGAAGTGCGAGCCTTGTTCCCCAATCCTTAAGCACACTTACACCGACGCGTTGATCCGGCTGGCTGATAAGTGAAGAAGCTGTCTTCGTGCCTTAACCCGGATTGGTGGTCCACCAATGACTTCGGGCTTTGGGTGAGGAAGAAGAAGAAGTTGAACCGGCGTCAGCGCCCCTCTACCTCACGTCAACCCGGCGAAACAGCGTAATTCGTCAAGCGGGTGGCGCCTCCAAGCTTCAAGGCATAACCCCACATGAAACGCCGGGCCTCAAAAGGCTTTGTAATAGGATAGTCGATTACTTTGTTTTGAACAATGCCGTTGCAACCTCGGTCTGTAAACTTTTGCATGGCGGTCTTTGGATACTTTTGTTTTGAAGTAGTGAATCCTGCAACATATTTTGCCTGCAATCACAAATTCTTAAACCGCCATGGCGGATTGGCCTCTAGCCGGATTGTGATACCAATATATTTATATAAGAAAATATCGAGGTATCTGATCAAAATTTTGTGATACAAACATACACACTTGTTGTCGGGCACACAGTTGGCTTTAGCCAATCCTGAAGCGGACGCTTTATAAACCATCACTGTCAAAGGAGAACAATCCCTGTGTGTATAATACCGATGTACCGTGTAAATCGTGTCGGGTATGATAAGCCCCCTGTTACTCCATAATGGGATGTTAACAGCAAAATCAAACCGGAACAATCAAACCGGAACAATCAATACCGATGAAAACTTGAATCCGGTTGAAAGAAGGTTTGTCGGTTTAAGACAACAAACAAAAGCCAAATTATATGTATAAAAAACACATGGAAGCAAAAAACAATAACAAAGACTGTTTGCAAGAAGAGGCTTTATTGAGTCTGATCAGATGGCGTTACCATGGTCGGACAGGACCAAGCTCCCTATAAGGTGTAGCGATGGTTCAAGTCAGCCAGTCCCAGTGACATCGTGGCATTACGCCGATCAAGTGGCATTGCATTGGTTGGGCTCGACCAAGCCCCAAGTGATTCTATGGCCTTAGGCCGACCAAGAGGCGTGTTGGTTGAGGACGTGACCATGTCCCCAAGTGATCTGGTGGCTTTCGCCTGTCAAGAGGTGTTGCATTGGTTCGGACACGACCAAGCCCCCAAATGATCTGGTGGCTTTCGCCTGCCAAGAGGTGTTGCATTGGTTCGGACACGACCAAGCCCCCAAGTGACAAAGATTTCACAAAAGCAAGGCTAAGGGTTAAACCTGAGGCAGCTTCACGGCAACATCTCCATGTACCCAAACCGGACTTTGATCTGAGCAGATACCCCGCTTTAGCCGAGGATCCGGTTTATTGCCTTTATTCATAATATATATATTGTCTTAATATGTACATAAGTGGAGCTAATGGCTCAGGTATAATAAGGCCGAAGATGAGCTATGTTCCACGGCCCGTTGGTCTCCTCCTCGGCGTGCGTGAGTCCTTTCGCTCTCGAACATCAATCGGATAGTAGGACCCGTTGTATAGATTCTTGCTGACCACAAAGGCCCCTCCCAAGGTGGGGATAGCTTGTGCATATCTTTACGGTCTTGAATGAGCCGCAGCACTAAGTCTCCTTCACGAAAGGTTCTGGTTTTAACCGCCGGCTGTGATACCGACGAAGATCCTGGCGGTAAACCGCGAACGAGCAGCTGCCATATCGCGCTCTTCATCCGATCGATCCAAATCGTCTTGCCGTGCTGCCTCGCTATCTGCCTCAACATAAGCTGCCACCCGAGGCGATGCGTGGCGGATATCGCTGGGAAGGACCGCCTCCGCTCCATAGACCATAAAGAGCGGCGTGTATCCGATTGGATCGGTTGGGGTAGTATTTATACTCCATATCACCGATGGTAGCTCCTCCACCCAACAACCCGGCGTCCTCTCTAAAGGGACCATAAGTCGGGGTTTGATACCTTTCAAGATCTCCTGATTAGCTCGTTCCGCTTGACCATTGGATTGCGGGTGGGCTACTGAAGAAACATCAAGCCGGATGTGCTCTCGTTCACAAAATTCCTTCATAGCTCCTTTGGACAAATTGGTGCCATTGTCCGTGATGATCTTGTGTGGAAACCCAAACGGAAAATCACCTTTTGATGAACTGAACCGCCGTGGTAGCGCATCACACTTGCTAACGAGCTCTGCCTCAACCCACTTAGTAAATTTATCAACCGCCACCAACAGGTGGGTCTTTTTGTCCTTGGACCTTTTGAAAGGTCCAACCATATCCAACCCCAAGTCGCATAAGCGGCCAAGTAATTGGAATCATCCTCAATTCTTGGGCTGGCACATGAAACACGCTTTGGAGAACTTTTGGCAACCATCACAACGTCTGACGGATCCTCCGCATCGGCATGGGCGGTCAACCAATAGAAGCCATGGCGGGCGCTTTGGCCACCAAGGACTTTGAACCGGCGTGGTGACCACAATCCCCTTCATGGATCTCTCGCAATATCTCACAGCCCTTCTTGAGGGGACACTGGCGCTGAAACGCATACGACACCTTTGCAATGGTGCAACTTCGCCATTAACAATGGTCATAGACTTAGACCGCCGAACTATCTGCCGGGCCAACGTCTCATCTTCTGGTAACTCGCCCCGGTTCATGTATGCCAAATAAGGGAGCGTCCAATCCGGAATGACATGCAGGGCCGCCACCAATTGAGCCTCCGGATCAAAGATAGCCAAACCAATTTCATCAGGAAGCTTAACTGACGGATTGTGCAGTACATCAAGGAAGACGTTGGGTGGGACCGGTTTACGTTGAGAGCCCAGCCGGCTTAAAGCATCGGCCGCCGTTCTTCCGACGATCCACATGGTCCACGATATCCTTTAAAATGTCCTGCAACAACATCCACCTCCCGGACGATATGCAGCCATGAGTGGATCTTTGGAATCCCAAGTACACGATACTTGCCGAGCCACCAAGTCCGAGTCACCAAAGCATTTAACCCGGTGAGATTCATTTCTTTAGCCATCCGGAGACCATGGAGCAAAGCTTCATACTCAGCTGCGTTGTTAGTACAAGGGAACATTAGGCGGAGAACGTATGAACTTGTCACCTCGCGGGGAAGTTAATACGACTCCGACCCCGAGCCCTCAATTGCTGGACCCATCAAAGTGGATGGTCCAATAGGTATGATCCGGCTTCTCTTGAGCGCTTGCAACTCCGTCCAATCATTAATGAAATCCACAAGTGCACGAGATTTTACGGCCGTCGAGGCACATACCTTAAACCGTCGGCCCAAGTTCTATAGCCCACTTAGCAATCCGACGATCGCTTCCGGTTACGTATGATATCGCCCAAGGGAGCCGAATCCGACCCTTTGTGATGGGGTGCCCTTGGAAATATTGCTTTAGCTTCCGGCTTGCCATAAAAACCCGTGATACTAGCTTCGCCAATGCGGATATCTGCTTAGACTCAATGAGGACCTCGCTGATGTAATAGACCGGCCGTTGAACCGGATACTCCTTCCTGCCTCCTTCCGCTCCACCACGATAGCCACGCTTAATCGCCTGGCATTAGCGACAACATATAACAGCGGCTCTTTGTCAATGGCGGCTAGAACCGCGGGTTGGCCAATTGCCGCTTCAAATCCTCCAATGCTTCATCGGGCTGAACTCCGGACAAAGCGATCCGTTTTCTTCAACATACGGTACAAAGGAATGGCCTTCTCGCCTGGGCGGCTGATAAACCGGCTTAGCGCAGCAATCCGCCCGCCAAACGCTGGGCGTCATTGATGCACTTCGGCTTAGCCAAGGAGGTGATAGCCGTAATTTTTTCCGGATTAACTTCGATCCCCTGTTGGACACGAAAACCCAATAACTTTTCTTTGGAACACCAAAACGCACTTGGCCGGGTTGAGCATCATCTTGTACACCCGCAAGTTGTCAAAGGTTTCCTTTAGATCCTCAATCAAGGTTTCCTTCTTCCTTGACTTAACCACGATATCATCCACATAAGCATGCACGTTACGACCGATCTGTTTGTGCAAGCAACTCTGAGCATAACGCGATAAAGTCGCTTGGGCGCTCTTGAGTCCAAAAGGCATAGATACATAGCGAAGGCTCCAAAGGGGTGATAAGCGCCGTCTTCTCCTGGTCCTTAACTGCCATCTTAATCGATGATAACCGAGTACGCATCCAAAAAGCTCAAACGCCACAACCCGCCGTAGCATCAATAATCTGGTCAATGCGGGGGAGGGCGAAAGGATCTGTTGGACAGGCCTTGTTGAGATCTGTGT
Organism: Aegilops bicornis; assembly: GCA_021605145.1. Classification (NCBI taxonomy): domain Eukaryota; kingdom Viridiplantae; phylum Streptophyta; class Magnoliopsida; order Poales; family Poaceae; genus Aegilops; species Aegilops bicornis. Next base: position 109,718,217 of record CM038671.1, read on the forward strand.
AATCCACACACATGCGCCAAGTGCCATTCTTCTTAAGAACCAACACCGGATTGGCAAGCCACTCTGGATGAAAGACTTCGACGATAAAACCTGCTGCCAAGAGCCTAGCAACTTCTTCTCCGATGGCCTTGCGCCTTTCCTCATTAAACCGGCGAAGAAACTGCTTTACCGGTTTGTACTTTGGGTCTACATTAAGAGTGTGCTCAGCGAGTTCCCTCGGTACACCTGGCATGTCAGAAGGCTTCCATGCAAAAATGTCCCGATTCTCACGGATGAACTCGATGAGCGCGCTTTCCTATTTAGGATCAAGTTGGCGCGATGGTGAAGCGCTTGGACGAATCGCCGGGCACAAAATCAACAAGCTTCGTCTCACCGCGATTTGAACTTCAAGTCCGGATCATGCTCCGTGTAGTTGGCTTCTTCAAAGGGGTCATATCCGCCGGATCAACGTTGTCTTTATAATATTTTAGCTCCTCGATGGCACAAACCGACTACTGCGTAAGCCGCATCACCTTCCTCGCACTCCAAAGCGATCCGGCGGCTCCCATGAACCGTTATCGTTCCTTTGTGACCCGGCATTTTCAGCTGTAAGTAAACATAACAGGGCCGTGCCATAAATTTAGCATAAGCCGGCCGCCCAAAGAGGGCGTGGTAAGGGCTTTGAATTTTCACCACCTCAAATGTCAATGTTTACGATCCGAGTCATGTTAGTCCCCAAAGGTCTCCTCCAGAGCTATCTTACCGACGAATGCGCCGACTTGCTGTGCACCACTCCGTGAAACACTTGTCTTTGGATGGCCTAAGATGCCTATCCGTCAACCCCATACGCCGGAAGGTCTCGTGAGTACGAGGATGTTGATGCTGCTTCCTCCATCCATAAGAACCTTGGTAAACTTGTACCCTCCTACAGGGTGCCACCACGAGGCTAGCTGACCGGATTGTAAACCGGGAGGATGGTCCTCTCTGCTCCACCACGATCGGTTGCTTTCGGACCAGCGTAATGGTGTCTGGCCGGCAGTTCCACAATGACCGCCCGCTTCTGAAGTTTTCGGTCTCGTCTGTCCAAGCTGGTGGTAAAGGCGTGGTAATCGCATCCACCGTTCAACTGCTTTGGGTTACTTTGATAGCCCATTCTTGCTGTTGTTGATTGTAGCCCCTTGGTTACGATTGTTACGACTGTTACGATTACTTTGATTATTACGATTGCCTTGCCGCCCGGATTACCACGAATCCTGGGCGAATTTCCTCCACCGTAACCGGGCGGACCACGAACCGCCGCGGGCCCTTGATCGAGTTGGAGTTTTTGAACTCCTGCATAATGTAACAATCCTTCCAAAGGTGGTTCGCGGTGCCTCCTTCGTCCCATGCTTCGGACAAGGTTGATTCAATATGAAATTCAAGCGATCCGGATTGTGACCGCCCGGTTTGATTGCCTACCCTGCGCCGCTGACCCTTGTCCTGCTGGCGTTGGTGTTAGCCACAAAGCCCATGTTGCCGTTAAACTACGCTTGTTCCCTCCATTGCTGCCCGAATGATCTTTGCTGGCCCCGGAGTTGCCATTCTGTTTTCCCTTCCCACTTCATCATTCTCGGATTCGGGATCCTTGGTACTATCGTAATCAGCGTACTTTACCAAAACGCCCATTAGAGTGCCCATGTCATGGCAAAACGCTTCATGCGGCCATTGACTTCAATTTCAATGGCTCGAACCGGCAATTGGCTTCCAAAGGTCAAGATCGCGGAATCAGGGTTGATCCGATCCGAAGAATGTAAAACTTCGAAATGTGGCGCACTCCAATGGGTTGTGGATTCTCCCTCCGCTTTGGACACAAGCTGCTAAATCCACCACGGACATGGGCTGCTTACAGGTGTCTTTGAAATTTTGAATGAATCGGGTTATGGCTGGGTCCACGAACTGATAGAGTTGGGCGGCAAATTTTTCAACCAAGTCCGGGCCGTTCCTTCCAACATCATTGTGAAGTATTTCGCATGCGGCTTCATCCACATCTAGCATCTCCATGGCCATCTCATAGCTTTCTATCCATGTACGGAGCCAAATCGGCGGTATAATTGGGCACCTTGCGCGGCCCCTTGAAGTCCTTGGGCAAGCGCCGCGTTACGTAAAGCGAGACGAGGCAAGGCACCCCCAAAGAACCGAGCGTGACCCTGGTTCGAAGATGGTCAGACGAACCGGCGCGGCGGATGATCCTCTGCTTGCTGCTAACTCGGCCTCCCTACGTGCCCTGGCGCGGTCCACTACCACTTGAGCATCCTCAAAGCCACCCGCCGGATTGTTGCCGCGAAGTGGACCACGCTGCGCATTGCTTGACACGGCCGGCTCGTCGACGCGTCGGCTATAGCTCCGGCTTGGGCGGGGGGTGGAGTGGATCCGATCCCATCGTATGAATACGCTTCTTCCGAGCAGGGGCCGTCTGAGGAGCTCCTTAACCCGGCGTGTCTCTACCGCTGTGGTGAATCGCCTTCAATTGGAATCGCCTCCAACCGTGCCGCAGCCATACGAGGTTATCCATCGGGTTGGAGTAGTGACCGAGGCGTCTGCCTTGATGCAGGCGCCTGGTATGATGGCGGTAGATCCATCACACGGGCTGAACCGGTGCGGCCGTCCAGTGCTTCCGGCGGTTTACCGCCGGCAAGTTCTTGGTCCCCGCCCTGGGGTATTGAAAAGCTCTCTTCCCTCGAAAACCGAAGGTAAGCGGGACTGTACTTCCTTTTCATGACTTCATGTGGCGGCGCTCACGATCCAAAGATGAGCCTATAAGCTGCGCATCCAAAGCGGCCGCTCCGCTGCCATCTTCACGTCCGCGGCCGAGTCCGCTTTAGCTTTAGTGATCTGTTCTCTCACCTTTGCAATCTCCGCGTTGTGCAGGTCCTGATCCGGTGGATTAGCCTACGCCATGAGCACAGCCAACGTCGAAAAAGCTCGACAAAACTTGAGCGGTGAGCGCTCTGGGCCTCCTTCCCGGCTGCCATCACATTGTTGAACCCGGCGACCAGGCGCGCCAGCGGTCGAAGAGTGAAGCGCCGCTGCGTCACCGGCCATGAAGATCCCAACCCGGTTGGGTAGATCGAAGGGTCCGGAGTACTCTCACCGTCGGAACAGCCCCGATCTGGCCATCTTGTAGCTGGTATAGAGACTCGGTTTCTCCGGCCGACGATTAAATCGCCAGAGTAGACAACGGTTCGTCACCGGATGCTGATCCGTCCTCGCAGCCTCCGTGGGCGACTCCCGAAAACATGCACGACCGCCGGTTTAGCCAGGGCAGGACTCTTCTTCGCCCGCTGAGCCGTCTCGACGAGGTCGGTGCAGACGTCCGGCCCAGGCCCTGGCTCGCCGATCTTGCCGATGAACACGTGTATGCCGCCGAAGGGGACCCGGTACCCGTACTCGACTGAGCCGGCCTCGGGGCCCCAGTCCGCATCGTCGATGTAGAGCTTGCCGCGACGACTCTTAGTCATCCGGCCTTTGCATAACCTTGAGTCCTTCGAACTTGCCCTCTAAGATCATCAAACCATCGGGCGATAGCCCCACGGTGGGCGCCAAGCTGTCGTGGAATTGTCATGGCGGATGTCCTCATGAAAGGACTTAGTCGTAGGGCCATCGTGCGGGTTAACCTAGAGGGTTAAAGCGGACACAAGACACGGGAATTATCTTGGTTGGCCCCTTCGATGAAGGTAAAAGCCTACGTCCGGTTGTGATGTGATTGATATGATTTGGCGACTAGGGAGCAATAGCTTTGCCTTAGCCTCGAATCCTCTCCCTAACTTCGCTTGGGGTCGTCCCCTTATATACACGGGTTGACGCCCAGCCGGTCTACAGAGTCCCGATCCGGCTCATACAAGCGTCCGGCTCGGTAGCTTTCTTTCTTAACTTACAACACAAGTTACAATACTAAGGCGGTTTACATAAATGGACCTTAATTCGCCTCTGGGCTCCGGGCCTCCTCCGTGGGCCTGAATCATGGACGGGGGTAAACCGGCCCCTCCGGGGTGGTTCACGCCCAGTAGTTGTATCCCCAACAAGCTCCGAATTCGATGAAACCAAGTTTGTTGGAAAGCTAGCAACAAGGGCTAACACAATCTTGATAGAAATAACAATAAGAAGCAAATGAGAAAAGGCCCATAAGAAAATGGTAAGAACCCTTCCTTGGATAAGACCGGTAAAACCTCCAACACCGAAAACATCATAGAAGACACATGCGAACTCCGTTTTTGATGAACTCGAGCTTGTCATAAAAATGACCATAAGCTCCAAATCTCACAAGGAGAAGAACCAAACAAGAACCAAAAAGATGATGCAAGAATGCAATGGTTTGAGCTCTCTACTAATGATACGATCAAGCTACCAACTTGAGAGCCCCCCTTGATAGTACGGCAAACGATCCTATAACCCGGTCTCCCAACTACCACCACGAGACCGGTAAAATAGAAAACCTATCAAGGGCAAACCTTTGCCTTGCACATGGTCCAATTGAGCTAGATGTAGGCGATCTTGACTCCTCAAGTTGGACCACCTTTCTTGATTGCGTTGGCTCGATGAAGACTAGATGATTGCTCCCCATTGTCCACTATGGGTGAGCGACTCTTGACACATCTTCACAAGTCCATTGACACCACAATGGATGGCAAGATTCAAACTTGAATACTCCCCATACTCCATAATGGGTGAGCCACTCTTCGAGTTTCTCCACTTGAACATGCACACAACAAACAAGATGACGATCACCACTTGATGTCATCCTCCATGGGTTGTATGGGATCTTCCTCTTGAAGCAAGACCATGGAAACATACCTAACCCCACAAAGAACTCTCACGTAGACCATGGGTTAGTACACAAAGCGTAATGGACAATGCTTACCATACCATGGGAACACTTGGTCCCTCTCGGTACAACTTGTGCGCTTTGTGTGTTGATCAACTTGAATCACTCTACGTACTTAGGCTAGATCAACCTTGAATCTTTCCAACTCTCTTCATTTGGATGATGTCTTGAAGGTAAACATGAATGATCACATAATCTTCTTCTTCAAGACATGCTTGCAATAAGCTCAACACTCACATGACCAATCTTTGGATAATTCCTTAATAGCACCTTGGTCAACTCATAAACTCCTTGAAACCAACACATGGACTTCAAGAAAAGCCTATGGACAAAACCTTCAAATATAACTCAAGGCAACCATTAGTCCATAGAGATTGTCATCAATTACCAAAACCAAACATGGGGGCATCGCATGTTCTTTCATCGTCTATGATCGAGCACTTGTATTCGAGCCCTCGAGGCCCCTGGCTTGTATTATGATGCTTGTATGACTTATTTTATTTTTAGAGTTGTGTTGTGATATCTTCCCGTGAGTCCCTGATCTTGATCGTACTGCGTTTGCGTGTATGATTAGTGTATGATTGAATCGGGCGTCACAAGTTGGTATGAGCCGAGCCATTGCTCAGAAATCCCCCTTCCACACTCCTTGGCCGAAGTCGAGTCTAGACATTGCAAAAACTTTTACTAACATGGCTGTGTGTCCTACGGGCCCACGTCGCCATCGGGTGGTACTAGGATCTTTTACTCCTCGACCTTTACTCTGGGACTCTGATCTCTCTCCTATTCGGGTTTAATGAATTTACTAAAATCTAACTTTAGGATCTCGTTACTACTTCCTCCCGGAGAACCCCTCACTACAGGTGATTGCTCCGTGAACCAGAAGAATTTGAAGATACTCTCGATATTCTCTCAAGACCTTGTGCTGTCGCTTTTGCAATTCCCTACCAAAAACATCCCTATGGATAAATACTTACGCCTGTCGTTCTTACTTTTATTCCTAGTTAATCTTGTTATTACAAGATACCCCGAAATTCTCTCTAATGTTCCGAGAATACTTTGTGCCTATTGCCTTGCAGTTCTTTGCTACATGCATACCCCTACGGATAATTTCTCGCACTTACCGAGTATCCAGTCATCCCCAGTTGATTCATGTATGTCACCAATCCTCGAAATATCATTCGATCTTTCAAAAATCTTGAGCATCCTATTACTCTTGAAATTCTTGATTGCTTGCATTATGGTTAACCCAATGTCTAGTAATCTTGTTGACATCCATTGTCATTGTCATTGTCATTTTGATCATGTTGATTCAACATGTGTGTGAATGCACGCAATCATCGGTTGATCCTTTTAAAATATCTTTCCGGCTCAGATGTCATTTTGAAAGTGAGCTGGTTATTGACTCATCAAATTGCTGTCGACTTTACCCCTAAGTCTATTCGACATATCCATTCTAAATCAGACCATTGGCTTCCGATCCCTTGATTTGGAAACGATAATTTATTTGCATTGATCTTTGAATTAGTCAGTTGTTTCTATAATTTGATGCCCCTTGCGTTCTTCTTCCTCTGAGTGAGTACCGATACTCACATCAGCTCCGTTGTGGATCGCCCGATCCATTGTTGGATTGTTATCCGACGATTGTCCTTCATATTCAATCACCACAGGAGTCCTTCCCACGATACATAATGCCTTTGGTAAATTGTATCCTCTTCTTGGCCAACCATGCCACGCTTTCGAGCTTGTGTATTTACTTTTGAAACTTGTGGTATATGTTACTAAGATGCCCGATGGGTTGAACCTATGCCTTCCCTAATCCGTGAGAACCCGAAAGTTTTCACAAGTCATACTCTTCGGTGTTCTACGGATAAAATTCCAACACTACAGTTTTATCAAAGCGAGAGGTGAATGAAATGATATGCATTAAAGAAGTGGGAGTCGACCTTGAACCTTGTGTTCATGCCCATGAAAATGATGTAGACCGTTTCGGAAGCTTCTTGCAAAATGATTATCCAGCTGTATGATTCCTTTGGTATTCTTGAAATTGATTCCTTACAGTTATGGTTCCGACCATGCTGTTCTGATCTGATATATCTGATGGGAATTCAATCCAGTGCCTCGTCTAATTTTGGCAAGGTTGAAGTATCTATTGTCATAGGTCAATGACCCGGTTCTACTTCTATCATGTTCTACCTTCGAGTATTACCCCCTAGTATCTCGAAGATGTCTTGCCATTGCACCACATCTTACTAACCTTGTTGAAGTAATGTCTTTCCTTGTCGTAATCAATCTATGGGTTCTGGGTTGTCAACCAAGGACACTGACTAGTGAAATTATTCCACTACAAATCAAATACCCCTAGTATTTTTACCGGAAATTCTGAACTCAATCTGGTCATTCCTAGATTATCGGCTGCATCCTGGTCTTGCTATCTTTGTATGCTACCTCGTCCTTCTCTGGTGCACGAATTCTTCAGTGTGTGAGCACGACTTACGTCGAGCTTTCAACATCATGTTGCTTGTCTTGAAAGGCAACTTTGGTTCCGAGCTTGCATCTTATATATTGATCATATAACTTGTCACTTCGTCATTCCCTTGCTTGTTTCCGTTGTTGTTTGATGGCATCCTCTCGAAACCTCCCAGCAAAGGTGTCGGATCACCTTCAACACTTTGGCTTCTTCCGATATGTTAACTGTGTTCATGGTGAGAAATACCTTGCTTGCCCTCGATGATTTTTATTATCATCTACAACACCCTTGACTTCCTTTCGTCGCGAACTTGTCCACATTATGAATACAACTTGCTCTCCAGCTAGGTTGTGTTCTGCCTTGGAGTATTACTATCTTTTATGTCAAGGATGTTGTGAGGGCTGCTCCACTCTTAAGGAATTCTTGGTATTGTGATACTTCTCACCCTCACCATTCTTTCTTGGTCCCCATGTTGATTCTAACCGGGATACCAACACGTGAACCATGCTGCTTAGATTCTGTACTTCTAGCAACCCTATTACTTTGAAGTTAATGGTCAACATTTCATTCTTAGACCATTGGTTATCGAATCACCATTCTAACATTGATCCTGCTACCTAAGCCCATATTTTGGTTGCACCTTTCTTCTCAGGCATCCTGAGTGTGAGTTATCCTAACACCCATCAGATCTGAATCTCGGTCAGATATGATGATTGGGACATATTTCCAAGAGTTATAACATTTGTCTTTATATGACACGGTAAGATAATGTGATGCCTAGCACATCTGACCGGAGGACCTATTGTTATAGTATCCTCTTTAGCAATGTTAACCATTCTTTCGTGAGGAAATTGTAAGACTTATTCTATAAGTTGTTCCTGATGAATCCTTTGAGTATCCAAAGTCCGATCTGGCTCGAAGACCATGTCAATGCTATCTCGAAGCATGTATGTGGTAATCCGATTTTCAATAAGAGCATTTGAAGCACAATGCTAAATGTTTCTTGATCAATTATCCAAACATTGTTGTATGGGTTTTGTCATCAAATTCCTCTCCCCTTACCTAAATGGTTTCTACTTTCTATCCCATCGTGGATATCTTGCTCTGCTTGTCCTTGGGAAGGGTATACCCCTGATATATGTGTCAAACACATTTTCCTTTCCATTGTTCTGTCTGATCTGATGATCACATTTTCCTTTCCATTGATTTGTTTAACCTTCCTTGTGATCCATATGATCTAAGCAGTAATATTCTTCTGCTTATGTAAACACCTTGGTGTACAACTGTGTCAGTAAGACCCCGTTGACATTGTCGATAGCATTCCGGTCACCACCGATGGACGAGAACTTTTCCTACTGGTCCGCCTCGTTCAACGAGAAGGAAAATGGTTCTCTTCGTCCCTCGCCCTTGGTACCGACGTTGTTGCCGACATAATCGACAGGCTACCCTCTGACATGCCTTGCTACCATGACCGTGCAATATGTCGGCGTCCTTCCTACTTTTGAACCACATGGTGGGCCCATAACCCAGTTCCACAGGATCGAAACGACTCTCGTGCACCCCCTGTTCCCAAGGTTGTTCTCGCGTGTGGCCTCGTATGTAATTCACGAGCCACCTTCCGAGGGATCATCAAATCTGTTACCGGACGCAATACTTATTCCCGATTGCTTTGAGCCCCTTTCACGCCCTGTTTCAGGCATCGAACGGTCGCCTGCTTGCTCGAAACTTCCCCTGAAACCTCATTACTTTGCTCTCGATATTTTTCTCAAGTTTAAATTCGAGAGTTACTTTCTGCCACCTTCCCCGATGTTATCGGCCAGATAGTCAACCTTGTAGAGGTTCGTTCTCCCGGAATACCCCTTATTCTTTCGTAAGTACGACGGAACCCCCGAAGAAAGGATACCGACTTCATCTTGATGACTTGAAGCGAAAATGAAGACATCAATATAATGGATCGACCACTTCGAGAAGAGCAACCAAGACCGAGAAGATTCGTTAGAATTACGTAACCAGATCCCTTCCCCCTTACTCCCGCTCCTAAATCTCAGGACGAGATTTCTTGTAGTGGAGGAGAATTGTGACGCCCGGATAGTTAGGCTACAGTAAAACCCTGCTAATGATGCCAGGTCAGCCTTGTCATTGTTGCTAAACACGTGTTAGATCAAAACGTTTCAAAATCAAATTTGGATTTAGGCAAAAAACTAAAGTTTTCAAACATTAAAACTGAAATGTCCAAGATGTGTCAAATAAATCATGAATAATACTAGTGGAGAAACCACACTTTTATAAAATGTTTAAAGGATCTAAGCTAATTAAAACAGCAGCTATGACAATTAATTAAATGCCTTCTAAAAATAATAATAATGCAAACTATTTTAATTAGGTGTCAAACTTTTGGGGCAGTAGAATAAATTATAACATTAATTTAGGAGATGTATTTATATATTATAAAATAGAAATTAAAAGAATAAATTAGAAAATAAAATAGATAAAGAAAAGAAAACAGAAAACAAAGCTAAAAAAAGAGAGAAAGCAACCCCCACCCCACTGGCTCGCCCAAAGAGCCACAAATTTCACCGGGCCAACCCACCAGCCACCGCCACCCACTTCTTATCCACTCACCGCACCCTCCCACTCCACCGACACCCCACTTCCCCACGAAAATATCTCCTCCCTCTCCCTGATTGGATCGGATCGAGGAGGAGGTCGCCGCCCGTCGCCGCTTGGAGAGCCACCTCGTCGGAACCTCTCACTTTGGACGCCGTCTGTCGCCTCCCGGAGCCACCACGACTGCACCTCGTCCTGCCACCACGTCGCCGTCTTCTCCGTCTCCTCCCCACGCCCCGCTGCCCCGTCCCTACATCCCACGGTGAGGCCAACCCCGGCCTCCCTTTTCCTCCCCGTTCGCACGCCTGCCTCCGGCCACCCTGCCGTTCGCCGGCAGCCGCGGCCACCACCGCTCCACCACATCCTGCGCTGGCGTCGTCGTCACGTCCGGCAACGCCACGCGCAACCACGCCGCTTTCTTGGTGCTCGCTGTTGCCGCCTTCCTCCCCTACTCGTCTCGTCCCGTGCCCTCCTACTCCTCTCGTCCACGCGGCCGTGTCCCGTGCCAGCGCCTCCAGGCTGGCCCCGGCCGACCTCGCTGACCACGACGTCGCCCCGACCCGTTGGCGCGCCTCTGCTGCGCCTCGCCAGCCACGCCCGACCCGCGCCGCCAAACCCAGCCTCGCCTTGCCACACTCCGGCGCCACCTCGCCTTCGCCGTGGCCCGGTACTCGCGCCTTGATTGCCCGCCGTGGTTGCCCCGACGGCCTTGTCCCGCCCAGCGGGCGAGTGCTCGCTCGGGTGCACCCGCACCCGCTGTACCAAACCCGCCAAGGCCCCTAGGGCCTATGACAGATGGGCCCCACGTCAGAACGTTTTTTTAGAAAAAGAAAAAATATATAAAAAATAATAATTATTATTATAAATTTAATTAATTAATTAAGTTAATTAATCCTAGTTAATTAATCTAATTAACTAGTTAGTTTAATTAAACAGTAATTAAGTTACTTAAACCCTAATTAGACTAAACAGTCAATGACGAACGGGACCCACACGTCAGTTGACAAGTCAACACCTCTGTTGGCTGGCGGCGTCATCTTGATGTCATGATGACGCCAAGAAACACTGTTCGGATAATGTTGTTTTAAAATAATTAAATAAATCTTAAAAATGATTTAAATCTTTTAAAATTAATATAAAATAAACCGTAGCTCGAGATGAAAATACTTTCTACGAAAGTTGCTCGAGCGATGAGACGAACCTTAAACGCAGCCCGTTAAATGCGCCATGCATTCCTAGAATAGTGAACCTGCAAAATTTCATCTCCGGTTCATCTGTCCGGAAACACGGAACACCGAGGATACTTTCCCGGATGTTTCCCCCCCTTCACCGGTATCACCTCATACCGCGTTAGAACACGTCTAGCTCTGCCTGTTAACCTGTTATGCACTTGCTTGCTATGTATTTACTGTTTCTCCCCCTCTTCTCTTGGTAGAGACCCCGTGGCGATCTTTGATGCCCTGTGGTCGACTACGTCGCCGGCGACCCTCCTTCTTGTGCGAGCAACCAGGCAAGCCCCCCCCTTGATCACCGGATATCGCCTATTCTACTATATACCGCTTGCATTAGAGTAGTGTAGCATGTTACTTCTTTCCGTTATACCTATCACGATGCATAGCTTTGTCCTTGCTACTACTGTTGTTACCATTACCTGCAATCCTACATGCTTAGTATAGGATGCTAGTATTTCCATCGGTGGCCCTACATTCTTGTCCGTCTGCTGTGCTATACTATCGGGCCGTGATCACTCGGGAGGTGATCACGGGTATATACTATATACTTTATACATGATACATGTGGTGACCAAAGTCGGGTCGGCTTGTGGAGCACCCGCGAGTGGATCTTTGTGGCGGAGCGACAGGCAGGTTGAGACCGCCTAGGAGAGAGGTGGGCCTGGCCTGTTCGGCGTTCGGATACTTAACACGCTTAACGAGATCTTGGTATTTGATCCGAGTTGGGTCGTTGACCTTATACGCACTAACCGCCACGTGGGACAAGATATGGGCAACCGCGTCGTGGTATCACCGAAGCATTTCGTGACGTCACCGATCGAAGCGGTAGCCGGATTGGACCGAACGCCACTAGGCTAGGTCTGCTTCCGGGCGCCCACGCAACGTGCTGGTGTGCTATGGGCGATGGGCCCAGAACCCTGTGCGCATAGGTTTAGACCGGCGTCTTGACCTCTGTTATGCCTAGGTGGGGCTGCGGCGTGTTGATCTTCCGCGGCGAGCATGACCCGTAAAAGTGTGTCGGCCAAATGGGATCGGCGTGTCGGGTAATGTGGTGCACCCTGCGGTGAAGTTAATCTATTCGAATAGCCGTGATCTTGATAGCAGGGCGACTTGGAGTTGTACCTTGACCTTATGACAACTAGAACCGGATACTTAACAAAACACACCCTTCCAAGTGCGGATACAACCCGGTGGTCGCTCTCTCTCTCGGGGTTACGAGGAGGGATCGCGGGTAGGATTATGCTATGCGATGCTACTTGAAGGACTTCAGTCTACTCTCTTCTACTTGTTGCAAGACGGAGGCTGCCAGAAGCGTAGTCTTCGACAGGATTAGCTATCCCCCTCTTATTCTGGCATTCTGCTGTTCAGTCCACTGATATGGCCCTTTACACATATATCCATGCATATGTAGTGTGGTTCCTTGGTTGCGAGTACTTTGGATGAGTACTCATGGTTGCCTTGTTCCCCCTTTTCCCCCCTTTCTTTACCCGGTTGTTGCGACCAGACGATGGAGCCCAGGAGCCAGACGCCACCTTCGACGATGACTCCAACTACACCGGAGGTGCCTACTACTACGTGCAGCCCAACCATTTACGACCAATGAGTTTAGGAGGATCGAGGCGGGAGGCCTGCGCCTCTTTCGATCTGTATCCCGGTTTGTGCTAGCCATCTTATGGCAACTTGTTTAACTTATATACGTACTCGAGATATTGTTGCTTCAATGACTCGTCTATGATCGAGCACTTGTATTCGAGCCCTCGAGGCCCCTGGCTTGTATTATGATGCTTGTATGACTTATTTTATTTTTAGAGTTGTGCTGTGATATCTTCCCGTGAGTCCCTGATCTTGATCGTACACGTTTGCGTGTATGATTAGTGTACGATTGAATCGGGGGCGTCACACCCTCAACCACATTTGTCGTCAATACTCCAAAACCAACTAGGGGTGGCACTAGATGCACTTACAATCTCCCCCTTTTTGGTGATTGATGACAAACTGGTTGAAGTTTTCAACGGGGATAAAATATGTGAAATTGTAAAGGATAGGGAATTGTCTTCATAAGTGGCAAAGGCTCCCCCTGTAGATGTGCATATAAGTAGTTTGCTTTTGGAATGCAAATGCACATGGCAGGTTGTACTTGTGGAGATCCTCTTCAACTTATGAAGATAATTCATCATGCATGAAATGATATAGCTAAGAGAATGACATGCATAATGAAAAATGGACGTCTGCAGAATGATCTAAGTGCGGAAGTTATCGTCGCACATGCGGAATTTATCATCGCACCAGAGTAAAGCAAATAAGTAGCAGCCGGCCATCGAGTTTAAGTGTTACAACTCAAAGAACCAAATGTATCAAAAGCGAGAGTTGTAAACACTAGGCAAAATATAGTGCAACCGCCCTTGTGAACCCGCTTGAAGACTATCAAACTCATATGCTTCTCCCCCTTTTGTCAGTAAGGACCAAAAAGGTTTGAAGACATAGAGCATCTACTCGTCCTCTTGAAGAAGATGATGCAGCAGGGTTGTCGTTGTTGGTTGGCGGTGCAGGCGAGCTTAGTGCGATGTCGATTAAATGCAGTAGAGGCGGTGAAGTAGCATTGGCTTCATCATTGATCACTCTGGCATTGACAGTTGCCGCGGAGGAAGAATAGTCATAGTCTTCAAGAGATGGAGTTCGTCGTAGGACTGCATTCCGTGGAGGAGTGGAGTCAAACTTGAAGCGTTGAGTGAAGCCATCGTCTTGAAGATCTGCTTCAAAGACCGAAAGGCGGTCAAACTCTTCCATGATCGCTGACATGTCTCGTGAGTGACAAAAGCATTCTTGGTGGCAAGGTTTCGAATGCGATTGATGTACACCGAGAGGCTTTGCATTTTACGCTTGAGCCAGGAGTGATGCTTATCTTGCTTTTGATGCAGCGCCACAAGAAGTTCTCGATCATTGAGGACTCGAGAGCGCTTCCGAGGCCTTTGGCCAATTGTGCTCTCAGTGGCTTCAGTCCGTGCACGATGAGGCAGACGTGTGTTCCCAGCCAGAGGATAGACACGAGATATTGCTGGGACGCCTTCCATGGGTTGAGAGAAGCTGTGGTGATCTGCATTATGAAGACTTAGTGGCTTTTTGGCAGGCTCAGGGTATATGGCTTCAACAGACATATCAACCTCTGGTAGAAAGATCAGATGATTGCGAGCAGAGGGTTCATAGTTGATAGCAGAGTGCATCTTGATGAGGCGCATGACCCATGGAGCATAGAACTTGGACCAAGCGAGCAGATCCAGACGCAGCCAATTGTCGGATGAAGAATTCTTGCGTGTTGAAGCTGATGCCATTGAGGATGTTGAAGACCAATGTCTTCATTGCTCCTTCAAGCTTTGCAGACGATGAATGCCCTTTGATTGGCCATAGAGTTCGCCTGATGATGTGATATATGGTGCGAGGCAGATACTCAAGGTCATCAACAAAGAAGTGTTGAGGGTATTCAGACATCGTGTGGCGATGGCTTCATCATGCTCGACATCGACCCATGTCGGGTTACGGCTTATGAAATATGCTCTCCAAGGCATCGCGGTGGAGTTGACATCGAGTTCAAACAGCTCTCACGGGAGTGGGTAGGCGGTGAGCTCAATGATGTCAAGAGCTTTGGCTTCATGATGAACATTTCCAGTCATCCACTCGAGAACCCATGTCTTTGTGTCTCTGTTGTAGCCATGGATGTGGAGGGTAGCATAGAATTGAAGCACTAATTCTTCATTCCGGTGTTCTTTATGCAGAATGAAACCAAGCACACTGCATCATGAAAGCGATCAAGTGCTTCTTCTAAGCACGGATCCGGCAATGGCTTCGGTGTCAAGGCGCATATGAGGAAAATGCGGCCTTGGTCATCTGAGAACACATGAGTAATAGCTTCTTTCGATAGCTCCAACCGGTCGGATGAGATCCTTGGCCTTGTGTAGGGGTTCTTTGCCTTTGTCAAAGAAAGTGTTGTGGGCTTTGAAGCCATTTGCATTGAAAGAACCCATTGAGGTGGCGGTTCGGAAACCTTGGCGATCTTGGCCCGGCCACGGACTGAGGCCTATGCTCAATATGATAGTCGAACCGAGGACCAGAGGCATGAGGCGGAGGGACGAGCGAACGGGCCATCTTCTTGTGACTAGCTTCGTCGTAGTTGTATGCTTGCTCGATTGTGTAGGGCCTTGGTGGCGGAACAGGAGGCGATGGCGACAATCGAGGCTTCAGTTGCTCGGCAGATGCTTGGGAGCGATTGCCTCATTGGCTTGAGCACATTTCCTTGGTGGCTTCAGGAGGCGGTTGGGACAGGCTCCACATTGGCTTCAGCCATGACCACGTCATTGGCTTCATTGGTGTTGGAGGTGGCAGCCTCAATGTTCTCAACCTCCACTTGAGGAGGCTGGAGGGTCGGGCACTAGCACGTTGATATCGTGTATGACTTCTTGATTCAGGGGTGTAGGGACACGTTCTTCTTCTTCTTGGGTGTCTGCGGTGATGCCGGATTGTCTTCAGCAGCTTTAGCTTCAGACTCAGAGACATTCGCAGTTGGAGTGGCTTCTGAAAACACTTGATGTGCAACAGGTTGGTGGTGCACTTCTCCTTCTGGAACGCTCGATAGAGGTACTTGAGGCCTTTGACCTTTGCGAAGCCTGCGAAACGCTGGCGACGCCTTTGGAGATGGGGTTGCCTGGGCCTCAAAGTCTTCCTCTTCTTCTTGTTGTTGTTGCTGGGGAGTGACTTGATGTTGGGGAGTATTGGGGAAGTCTTGTTGTTGCGGGCGATCAGCCCATGAAGCATCCTGTGTAATTGGCGTCAGAGGACGACCAATGCTGATGAGTTCATTGCTCGCATTTAACAGGCGATGATACCACATTGTACTCGATCCGAGGAAGAACTTCATCATCTTCAACATTGTCATGGTGACCAATGTCTTGGCGATGATGGGATCAGCTGCTGGAATCTCTTCAGCTTCAGGAGCCTCTGTGGAAGCAGGCTCATGAACAGCCATGCAAAGTTCTTGGGTTGCAGACGCGGGACGAACCCCAGAAATGGGTTCAACAATCAAGGGCTCTGTGGGAGCAGCCCTATTCTTCTTGGTCTTTAGCTTCTTCTTGGAGGGAGCAGCATCAGAGGCGTCAGGATTTTTCCTTTTTAAGCTTGACCTCGGCAGCCCTCGTCTTCTTACATTGAAGCGGTAGGCCGGACCTTTGGCTTCGAGCAGTCATGCTGCTTGGGAAGACTATGCGGGGCTCTTCACGCCTTGAAGGTGCAGCTTGGTCGATTGAAGACTTCTTTTCTTTGCAGCCATCACAGGGTCGATGGCGGGGCGGCCAAGAGCTTTGCGCTTCTCGGCCTCATTGTAGGCAAGCACACACTTATGCGCGAGCCTTCATGCACTCCACGAGAGCCTCGGCTTCTTCACGCTTCTTGACAAAGTTTTCTTTGAGGTCGTGCAGCATGACCTTGAAGTTTTTAACGTCTTGCACACTGAGTGCAGCCATATGCTTCTTGAACTGAGCCTTCTCGTAGTCAGTCTTGTGCTTCAGTTCAACAATCCGCTGAGCTAGAGCTAGCTCAGAAGCAATGGCACCATTGAAGGAGACGCTGAGGCCAATAGGAAGTTGCAGATCTTCAAACCTGATGTTTGGGGTATCAAACTACTCATCAATGAAGTGATGGATGATTGCCACATCAAAGAGAGGCAAGTTGTTGAAGATTTCTGCTTCTTCTTTGCTCTTGATAAGTTGCTCAAGGGCATCATCTGCAAGATCGTCATCACTTGATAGATCAATGTGCTCTTCACGCAGAATGGCAGCGAAGTCGGTGTCAATTCGGTGTTCTTGACAATTTTCTTTCTCTTCTCCGTCTTCTTGGAGATGCGGGATTGATCTTGGACCGCATAATCGGCTTGGGGAGGTGTAGTGGCCAGTGGCTTCACACGTGAAGCTTTTGGAGGAGCAGCTGACTTTGGAGTCTTGACTTTCTGAAGCTTCTGCGGCTTTGGAGCAGGAGCAGGAGCTGGAGCTGGGGCTTCATCAGAATCAGCCTCGTCATCAGAGTGATCCACTTTGGCACCTTGGACCAAAATGTAAGTGATGAGGCCATAAAGGTTTGAGAAGGGACCGATGACATTGGGTTCAGCGTCACGTGAGCCGTCAGCACGGGGAAGCGAGAGGACCAGGGTTGAAGTCTAATCCCAATGATTTCTTGTTTTCCTTTGCGAAGCCTTTGCGTCTTTGAAATTGCGCTTGAAGAGATTGTCATCACGACACCAGAGCAAAGACGTCGGATCGGCATTCTCAGGCTGAGGTCCATGGACCATGCAAGGATAGAAACCTTGTGCAATAGCTTCAACCATGTTCTTGGGAGGAAGGCTTCGAAAGAGAATATCACCCCAAGGGATTCTGATGGCATTCTTCTCGGCATATTCCTGAGTGACGAAGTTGTACTTGAACCACTGTTCAGCCCAATATCGACGAATCCATTGGATTCACGTCTTGCGCTGATTGTAAGACTCTTCGGGATCTGTCTTGTACAGCTCTGCGAGGTCATCAGGCAGATCTTTTGAGGTTCCCTCACGACGCTGTCTTCCGCCCTTCCTGACTGATTTATCTTTAGCCATGAGCTTCAAACTGAATGGCTTCACGTTCAAAGGCTTCAAAGGCTTGCGTTCTTTGAATGAGTGAGGCGGCAGGGAGTGTTGGTTTGATGCCGTAAGAATTACGCAAGCGAATGCGGACTATGAGAACCAAGGGATTCTCCCACGGACATGTACCGTGTGACATTAGAGATGTGAGGAAGGGGAAGAGGTCATATGCATACTCGGAAGATTTTGAAGATAAATCGGTTTGAAGACATTGACCTCATGATGCGAAGACATTCACTTATCTGTTGGGAGTTAGTTCCAGATTTATGCGAGTCCGTGAATAAGTACAAGTGAGGAATCTAACTAGTTGTGAAGCTTAAGTGAATATACTAGGCGATCTGAGATGCAGACAGAATAGATCTAACATAGTATGGGCAGAAACCAATTTCGGCAAGTGGGATGAATCTTGAAGATCAAAAAGATGGTAAAAATAGAGTTATATTTACCTCTTCGAAGAACTGCAAGACGGAAGGAAAGGAGGCTGAGCAGTTCAGTCCACGGTGCCCTAACTTGGCAACGGAGGACACCTACGGCGGCGGCGGAGATGAAGATGTTCGCGGCCGGCGTGAGGACGGCGTCGGAGAAGTCACGTCAGCTAAGCGCTTCGTCGCCAGCGTCGTCGAGTGCTAGCGGTGGCGCTAGGGTTTTGACGAGGTGGAGAGGTGGAAGAAGAGTTTCTTTACCGTAGGGGATAGGTATTTATAACGAGGTGTGTGCGGTATGGCAATTCACGCAGTGCCTGGCGGTTCACATCTGAGGGGCACGTGGCACGCATGCAACTCTGAGATGTCCCACGTTCCCACGCTCGCCCAGTTTGTCGGAGGGTCGTTCCGGCTTCTCCGGAGTTCAACAGTAATGATGAATCATTTAAAACAGACTTAGTTTGTCTCTGTGTCTTCTGCTGACAAGGACGCAGAGAAGACATTCGACAGTTTCAACAGAATGCATACGATTTGGACAGATAGAGTTTGAGATAGGAAGCATAGAGAGATTAGGGTCCGATCACATTCACTTAGTTCAAAAGATTCAACTTGAAGACATAGCTATAAGTGAATGTCAGAGAGGACAGAATCAATATATATATATATATATATATATATATATATATATATATATATATATATATATATATATCAGACAGCAACCAAATCAACATAATCAAGATAATTGAAGTTGAAGACAAATCAAATGCGAATAGCTTCAAGAAATAACGCCATGAGTGAAACACTTCAAACAAAGAAATTTGGTGGTGGCGTTACCCACCGTATAGGAAGTATTAGACCCAGACACGGCGCACAATTATCGTGGCGCTCGAAGTCAAATTCACGTTAATGTATTCACACTCGAATGTAAGTCTTCATTGATTGAAGATATACGTTACTTCGTGTGTTGCACATCTAAGTCATCAACATGCATAAGTGTTAGGATGTGTGCTTGATCACGGGACATTTGAGGATTCCAAGATATTTAGCTCACACCGTAACTTGCAAAACCTTTTCTCATTCAAGGGCTTTGTGAAGATATACGCGATTGCTCTTGGTGTTGGCGTGAATGATGTCAATATCTTTCTTCATGACATGATCCACGAGAAAATGATGACGAATTTCAATGTGCTTTGTCTTCGAGTGCTGGACTGGATTGTTGGCAATCTTGATGGCGCTTTCGTTGTCGCAGAAGAGAGGTACTTGTGTCGATTGATGCCATAGTCCTTGAGAGTTTGCTTCATCCATAGAAGCCGAGCACGAGGATCCAAATGACAATGTATTCAGATTCTGCAGTTGAGAGTGACACAGTTACGCTTCTTTGAAGACCAACAGACAAGTGATCGTCCCGTAAAGTGACATGTGCACGATGTATACTTGCGATCCACCTTGTCACCGACATAATCGACATCCGAAAATCCAACCAAATCAAATTTTGAGCCCTTTGGATACCATAATCCGAGTGTTGGGGTGTGAGCCAAATATCAAAGAATTCGCTTCACGGCTAAGTGATGCGATTCCTTTGGTGCCGCTTGGAATCGAGCACACATGCAAACACTAAGCATAATATCTGGCCTAGATGCACATAGGTAAAGTAAGGAACCAATCATGGAGCGGTATACCTTTTGATCGAACTCTTTACCATTGTCGTCGGGACCCGGATGGTGTTTAGGTGGCATTGGCGCCGTGTATCCTTTCCACTCTTGCATTCCAAACTTCTTGAGACAATCTTGGAGGTATTTTTCTTGAGATATAAAGATGCCATTCCTTTCTTGTGAATTTGAAGACCAAGGAAGAACTTGAGCTCTCCCATCATGGACATACGATATTGTTCTTGCATCATGTATCCAAATTCATCACTATACTTACGGTTGGTGCAGCCGAAGATAATGTCATCCACATATATTTGGCATACAAGCAGTTCACCATCATATGTCTTCGTGAAGAGTGTGGGATCAAGGGATCCAGGTTTGAAGCCTTTGCTCTTGAAGTCTTTGATCGTATCATACCAAAGCGCGAGGAGCTTGTTTGAGGCCATATGATTGCTTTATTTAGCTTGTACACCATATCAGGATGTTTTGGATCTTCAAAGCCAGGTGGTTGAGCGACATATACTTCTTCTTCAATCTTGCCATTGAGAAATGCACTCTTCACATCCATTTGATAGAGCAAGATGTTGTGGTCGTTAGCATAGGCTAGTAGTATGCGAATAGCTTCAAGCCTAGCTACTGAGGAGCAAATGTTTCATCGAAGTCAATTCCTTCAACTTGAGTATATCCTTGAGCCACAAGCCGTGCTTTGTTTACGACGACTTGACCATGCTCATCTTGCTTGTTTCGATATATCCATTTGGTGCCAATAATGTTATGCTTGCGAGGTCGAGGATGCTTGAGAAGTTCCCAAACATTATTCAGCTTGAACTGTTGAAGTTCTTCTTGCATAGCTTGAATCCATTACGGTTCCATAAAAGCTTGACAACTTTCTTGGGTTACGATATTGACACAAATGAAAAGTGCCCACGTAAATTTGCTAGTTGTGTTGCTCTTGAGCGAGTAAGCGGACCAGGTGCATTGATGCTATCGATTATCTTCTCAATCTGTACTTCATTTGCAACTCGAGGATGAATCGGGCGAAGACTTTGCTCACTCGATCATTGTCTTCATTGGGAGGATTGTCTTCAGTGAGCATTGTCTTGAGTTGGTTAGGTGCGAAATGATAAGTTCCTCTTGAGTTGTGCTTCATTTGGCATGATTTCACGGTACCCATCAGCTTGATAGATTCGTTGGGTGGAGCTTCGTCTAGTGTACTTGGCAGGAACTCTCTTTGTGAACCATTGGTTTCATCAAATTGCACATCTACAGTTTCGACGATTTTGTAGAGATAGAGATTGAAGACTCTGTAGGAGTGTGAGTCCTTTCCAGAATCGAGCATGAAGCCTTCATGAGCTTTGGGTTCAAATTTTGACTTGTGATGGGGATCCTTGATCCGACACTTAGCTCCAAATACTCTGAAATGGCGACATTTGGCTTCTTGCCAGTAAGGAGCTCATAGGATGTTTTGTTCAGAAGCTTATGGATATAAACACGGTTGATGACGTGACAAGCTGTATCAATAGCTTCAGGCCAGAAATTTCTTGGTGTCTTGTACTCGTCAAGCATTGTTCGAGCCATCTCAATGAGGGTTCTGTTTTTGCGCTCCACGATGCCATTTTGCTGAGGTGTGTATGGAGCAGAGAACTCATGAGTGATACCCATGGTATCCAGATAAAGATCAAGTCCGGTGTTCTTGAATTCAAAGGTGCCGTTATCACTTACGATATGCTTGATCTTGGCGCCATAATTGTTCATTGCTTTCGATTGGCGAAGCGTCTGAAGACATCTTGCACTTCAGTCTTGTAGAGAATTATGTGCACCCATGTGTATCTTGAGTAGTCATCAACAATGAAGAAGCCATAGAGACATGCAGTTGTTGTGAGGGTAGAGTAATGAGTAGGTCCAAACAAGTCCATGTGTAGCAGCTCGAAGGGTTGAGATGTTGTCATGATTGTCTTCGACGGGTGCTTTGCCCTAGTCATCTTTCCAGCTTCGCAGGCACCACACAAATGATCCTTCTTGAACTTGACACCTTCGATGCCTATGACATGCTTCTTCTTGGCGAGTGTGTGTAAGTTCCTCATGCCAGCATGCCCCAGCCTCCGATGCTAGCCCGGCATTCAAGCTTTGCGAGAAGACATCTGACAAGTTGTGGACCTCGAGAAGTCTACCATGTATAGATCATCTTTCCTATACCCTTCAAAGACTAGAGACTTGTCGATTCCATTAGTACAGCATAGCGATATTTTTCGAATATCACAATCATGTTCAAGTCACAAAGCATTGAGACGGACATCAAGTTGAAACCAAGGGATTCAACAAGCATCACTTATCCATGTCTTGATCCTTTGAGATTGCAACTCTGCCTAGACCCAATACCTTGCTTTTACCGGTGTCGACCAAATGTGATGTGACTCTTGTCGATGGACGTAAGGTTGAGTCCATGAGAAGACTTGATCACCAGTCATATGATTAGTGCATCCATTGTCCATAATCCATTACGAAGCATGAGGTGTCATACCCTCTGATGCAGTTAGGGGGATAGGCTTCACCAAGAGCATTGTGAAGCATAAACATTTGACAGGCTAGTGGATTATTGAAGCTTAAATCAAGATTAGGACTGATAGGATGAATGGCAAACGATTCAGGAACAAAATACATAGTGAGACCATTTGGGCATTTGATCTTGTGCCCTAAAAGATGTTTTAGGTCCCCAAAGAATAGCATCGGGCGCCTTTGATTTTCGGTGGAGACCCTTTCACGCAAAGAGAGTTAATTCTTCTTAACCACCCACATCTTCGAGGATGGCTTAGAAGCAATGAGTCTAAGTGCAGCATCTGAGAATTTCGGCTTTGGAGCCCTAGCAAATAGCCTTGCAGGAGATGAATGATACTCATGTGAATAAGCAGAAAAGTTCTTAGTTCTACGAACATAGCGGTTTGACGATACACGCTCATATTCATAATCTTGAGTACGGTTTCCCTGCAAAACATTGGCGTTAGGGTGACTCAGGTGAGTCCTCTGTCTGTATGAGGCCTTTGGACCATATGACGCCTTAGGTCTGGGGTTTGTCTTCTTCCTAGGTGGTGTCATGATGACATTCACTGGAAGATTTTCAAGACAGCTTTTGGGAACCCAGATCTTCTTCATAGGTGGTCCATTCCTGCAGGTAGTACCAATATACCGGCAAACACTTCACCATTACGATTCTTGAACAGCTTATAGTTTGCATCAAAGGATTCATCAATGATAATAGGTTTAGCACGAGGTAAAGCCGGATAAGGTGGATGGATCCTTGAAGGTCCCTTTGCTGACAACCCATGTGGTTTTGGGATACTCCTCGGGCTTCCGGTAGGAACCATCAACATTCATTTTCCTCTCGAACCCAACACCCTCTTTCCTAGGGTTTCGGTTCAGAATCGCTTTTGAGGACATCGCGAAGTGTGTGATGCCCTTTCGGACTTTTTATACATCCTGTTTCAAGCAATGTCTTCAACCTAGCATTTTCATCAGCAATAGCGGTGGTATCCTCCGCAGAGGGGTTAGTTACCACATTAGTAGTTGAAGACAATGCAATAGTAGCAGACGATTGAACATTCAAAGAACAGAGGTAGTTATATCACGCTCAAGACATTTTAGACATGGTGGTTCAAATCCATCTGGCCAGGCCCGATCTGTTGAGCACGAAGTGACTCATTCTCTTTTTGAAGATCTTCATGAGCCGCTCTCAATTTCTCAAGCTCTTGCTTCCTTTGAAGATAATCATAGGAGAGCCTTTCATGAGTAGTTGAGAGCATTTCATGACAACTTTCAAGTTCTTGGTACTTAGCATGAAGATTTTTAATGTCTTCAACTAAGGACTGTGAACGTGTTATTTCCGCGTCCAACAGGTCATCGCTTTTGTCTAACAGTTTTTGAGTATGTTCCATAGCCCTTTGTTGTTCGGTTGCAATTTTAGCAAGTGTTTTGTAGCCGGGCTTGGATTCACAATCAGAGTCATCTTCACTTGATGTTTGAAAGTAAGCATCACGTGATTTTACCTTGGCACCGCGTGCCATGAAGCAGTAGGTGGGAGCAGGGTCGTCCTTGTCATCGGCTTGACGTTGGTGTAGAAGTCATTGTCTTGATGTTGAAGATGGACTTGGCAACATAGGTTGTGGCTAAAGCCGGACTTGCAATGCGGGTCGGACTCCTCTTGAGACTCCACTTCCACCTCCTCGAAGCGGACTCCTCCTCGTAATCCATTTCCTTGCCAACAAAAGCACGAGCTTTGCGGATGAGCTCTTCTTATGCGATGAAGACTTTGATGAAGACTTGGAAGAAGATTTTGAAGATTTCTTCTTTTTCTTGTCATCAGAATCATATTCCTTGCTCTTCTTCTTCTTCTTCTGATTGTCCCACTGTGGACATTCAGAGATATAGTGTCCAGTTTTCTTGCACTTGTGACAAGTTCTCTTCTTGTAGTCATGAGTGGAAGCTTCATCACCTCTTGAGCTGGATCGTGAAGACTTTCTGAAGCCTTTCTTCCTAGTGAACTTCTGAAACTTCTTCACAAGCATAGCAAGTTCCTTTCCAATGTCTTCGGGATCATCGTAACCGCAATGATTCTTCTTGGATGAGGAAACAACTTTTGCCTTCAAAGCGCGAGTCCGGCCATAGTTGGGACCATAGATATCTCTTTTCTCGTAAAGCTGGAACTCATGTGTGTTGAGCCTCTCAAGTATATCGACGGATCGAGTGTCTTGAAGTCGGGGCGTTCTTGTATCATGAGGGCAAGGGTGTCAAAAGAGCTGTCAAGTGATCTTAGTAGTGTCTTGGCGATTTCATGCTTGGTGATCTCGGTGGCGCCCGAGAGCATGAAGCTCATTTGTGATGTCGGTGAGGCGATCAAACGTGAGCTGGACATTTTCATTGTCGTTTCTCTTGAAGCGGTTGAAGAGGTTGCGAAGAACACCGATCCTTTGATCTCTCCGAGTTGAGACGCCTTCGTTGACCTTGGATAGCCAGGTCCAGACTAGCTTCGACGTTTCCAGAGCACCCACACAGCCATACTGTCCTTTGGTCAGATGACCACAGATGATGTTCTTTGCAGTGGAGTCCAGTTGAATGAACTAATTGACATTAGTAGGGGTGACACCTTCACCAGATTTAGGAACGTCGTTCTTGATGACATACCAGAGGTCGACATCATTGGCTTCAAGATGCATGCGCATCTTATTCTTCCAAGAGGGATAGTCGGTTCCATCGAACACGGGCAAGCAGCGGAGACTTTGATTATCCTTGCGATCGACATAGCTAAAACTCCGGTGGTTAAACTGAATCACACGTAACAAGGGAGTACCTTGCTCGATACCAATTGAAAGTGCTAGTTATCGACTAGAGGGGGGGTGAATAGGCGATTTTAGGAAAGTCTTCAAAACACGAATGTTTGAAGACACAAAATAGAAATGACCTAATTGATATGCAATGAAGATAAACTACAACAAGCAAGCCATAGTCAAGTATGCAATCACGTGAGCGGACAAGACTAACTGACTATGTAGTAAGGATCGGGATGGAAGATAGTATGAAGCCAATCAATAAAAGAAGTCAAGCAATGAAGTCAAACAGGTATGACAAAGAGGCAATGACTTCACGAAGACAAACTCTAAGTAAAGGAGGAAGGGATAGAACCGGTCACTTGTTGAAGACACGAGATTTGTTGGACCAGTTCGATTCTTTGTGACAACTATACATATGGTTGGGGAGGCTGAGATTCAACTCAGAAGACCGCGTCTTCACCTTATTCCCCTTGAGCTAAGGACACACAGTCCTCGCCCAATCACTCTGGTAAGTCCTCAAGGTAGACTTCCGAACCTTCACAGACGACGTTCACCGGCAATCCACAATGACTCTTGGATGCTCAGAACGCGACGCCTAACCGGCTGGAGGATTCACAGTCCTCAAGTGTAATAAGTCTTTAGGTCACACAGACAGGAAAACTTCATTGATGCCTAACACTCTTTGGCTCTGGGTGTTTGGGCTTTGTCCTCGCAAGGATTTCTCTCTCTCAAAGGCTTCGAGGTGGGTTGCTCTCAAGACAAAAGCCGTGCACTAACTCTGAGCAGCCACCAATTTATGGTGTAGGGGGTGGGCTATTTATAGCTACTAGGCAACCCGATCTGTTATGTCCGAAATGACCCTGGGTCACTAAGGAACTGACATGTGTTCCAACGGTCAGATTTCAAACACACACGGCAACTTTACTTGGGCTACAAGCAAAGCTGACTCATCCAGCTCTGGATAAGTTTTGCTCTCATTGTCTTCGTCGAAGACATAGGATTTGGGTTGAGCATCACTTGATCATTACGACTATGATCACTTGGACCCCACTAAACAGTACGGTGGTTCCTACGACTCAACAAAGAAGAAAAAGGAAACAACGAAACGACACAGTCTTCGCGCTCCATAGTCTTCACCCAATGTCTTCTCATGTCATAGTCTTCAATGTGAATATCTTCACATACCACCACTGTCGTCAATGTCTTCATACATTTTTAGGGGTCATCTCCGGTAGGTAAACCGAATCAATGAGGGACACTACCTGCGTTATCCTGCAAGTCTCACAAACGCATTAGTCCCTCAACCACATTTGTCGTCAATACTCCAAAACCAACTTGGGGTGGCACTAGATGCACTTACAACATCTATGCAATAGCTTGAGAGGGGTTGATCGGGACGAGAGACACAACACATAAGACGAGGATTTAGACAGCTTCAGGCCCCGGGAAACATCATCCGGTAATAACCCTACATGTTGTTTGTGGCTAGATCTCATTATGATCATGAGAGAGTCGCCGGTAAGCCGGCTCTTCGTGTATAGCCCTAGAGATTGTTTCTTCTTGCTTGTCCCCTCTTGGGGTGCCCTGCCCCTCCTTATATAAGTTAGAGGGGCGGGTTACATGTGGAGTCCTAGTAGGACTAGAACTAATCTATCTTCTCTTACAAGTTGAATACAAGTCCGGGTCTTGCTTCCTCGTAAAGGAAATATTCGTCAACCCTTTCCTCTTAAGCCGGCCCATCATAACGTGAGCCGGCCTTCTGAGCTTTGGGCCTTGTTGTGCACATGACCCGCCCGCCGGGTTACTAATGAGTCGCCAAGATCGTGCGGGTTATCTGTGAATCGCCAAGCTCCAGGCGGGTCACCAGTGAGTCGCCACGCTCCAAAGGTCATTCCTCGGCGGGTCATACCGCTGGGTATATCCCGACATTAGCCCCAGTTTAATTTGGATTTATCCATGTTAAATCGATCCTCAGAAACAAACACAAGAACAAACTTTGATAGGTTGTGCTCCGGGTTAAATATTTTCCTGAACCGGCACCTGATCATCTTTAAGTCCTTGTCATTTCCTCCTGGATGCATACTCAAGATCTTATAGCAAATCTCTTTTAACAGATATGTTCAAATTTTTCCAATGCAAAAAATCCAGATAGTTCCTTTGAAAAATCCGGGTCAACAGGCCAGCTTCAGATTCAATTTGCTGACATTGGTCTCTTGTTGAGAAATATTGTAAGAGATAATCCACTTGAGTCGGCTTTCAATGCTCTGACTTGACAAAAATATTGGTCTTCAAATATTCAACTTATATTCAGCCGGCTTGAAGATATAAAACTTGCCGGTTTATGATTTAACAAAATTGTCGGGTTATAAATAGATGATGCCGAGTCATAATTGTCACCGACGCCGGTTTATGATTTTTGCGGAACCTTTGGGTCAATCTGATTTACTCAAACCGAGAATTTGAAGATATTTCTCCCTTATATCCATATTACCTGTAGCCCCCAAGGGCCGGTTTACTCAGCATGAATAAGCCGGAACTTATCACCATGGCTTTAAATAAAATCCAGTTGTGTAGCCCACATGAGTTGGCTATAGTCATAGTAGTGTAGCCGGGTCATCGTAAAATTGTCTTGAAAGAACAATATACATTAGCCCCCAAGTGTCGGGTCATTATGTAATGATGAGCAGGGGACCTTGTAAATATGATGATGTAGATTTGAGCAAGAACGTGTAGCCCCAAGGGTCGCGTCTTAGTAAGATAATACCGAAATGGGACTTTTCATTGAAAATAATATCATATGATGTAACCCCCATCCTGGGGCTTGAACCCACGTCCACAAGGTTAAGAGCTTTGTGCTTTACCAACTGAGTAGTGGAACCTTCAATATAATGGAATAAGGCTTGTGTACCTTGAATTTTAATAGGAGCAATTGGTAGCCCCCAAGGGCCGGCTCATTACAATGGGATGAGTCGGGTCTTCAATAGGGCCAATAAAAATGACTTTGCATTAGCCCCCAAGTGCCATGGTGCATGTTGGCAGTGACATGGGACTTGTATATTCGATGTAATCTTGATTTGAACAATGTAGCCCCCAAGTGTCGGGCCGTAAGCCTGCAGCAACTCGAGACTATTTCCTCCATTGTAAAATAAAGCATGCCCATTGATAAAAATAATAGCCGTTGCGCTGAATCGACTTTGAAAACCTCAATCATAACACTGGTTATTGATAATCACAATAGAAATCCAGCCATGTTGGCTATTCAAGATTTGAATAATATAATCCGGTATGAAAACCTCAATCATTTAATATCATCATGAAAATCCAGCCACTTTTGGCTATTAAACATTTGAATACCTCATCGGTTGACAAGTAAATCCGGAGTTTAAATACCTGGCGGCTCTTGGCCGATGACGACTTAATGCGCATTCATTATGGCGGAATTTTTGTAACCCGGTGGCCTATAGCCCTTGAGAAAATCAATAATTGATAACCCTTTTGAGACACCAATTTCAGGTGATGAGCTTGGACTGAAGCATTTATACAAGTCATAGTTACGCAAATCGCACGTAGTTTAAACAACATATGCCCTGGCGACTTAACGTCAAGCGCCAGGGCGAGTAACCACCCAAATGTAGTCTTACCCTGCACACAAGTAGATCACAATAACCCTTGGCGGTTTGCCGTAGGGAGGGTCATATAAAAAACCCGAAAAGAATCATAAATAGATAAGCCGGTTATCAATCATGATGTTAAGACACAATTGATGTTATTATACTTATGATCCTTTGGATGATACCACCGGTTTATGTGACCCAGAGGGTGAAGTTGATAACTCAACCCTGTAAAAGCCGGCACATATGATATTTGTGATAACTCAACCCAGAGGGTGAAGTTGAGCTATGATTCGGATACGATCAAGAAGCCCCCAAGTAGGTTCAGCAGTTTGCTAATCAAAAGGGTATCGACAGCTATGTTCTATTTGGTTCGAATACGACCTATGTTTGAACAGGAAGCCCCCAAGTGACCATAAATTTGGCATCACACCGATCAAGAGGGTACCGACAGCTATGCTCGATGAACAGGAAGCCCCCAAGTGACCATAATAAGATAAGCCGTAAGGCATGATACCCATGTTTGAACCGCGCATCATGGTAGCAAGTTCTTTTTGGCAACCTTTACTTTGTCTGAGAACTCGAACTTGCGAGAGATTAATTCTTTTTGAACCAGAACTTTAAACCGGATTTGAAAGCTTCAAAAATTTGTGAGGGACAAATTTACCTTGAGCCAGATTTTGAACCGGATTTGAGAGCTTCAAAAATTTGTGAGGGACAAATTTACCTTGAGCCCGATTTTGAACCAGATTTGAGAGCTTCAAAAATTTATGAGGGACAAATTTACCTTGAGCCGGATTTTGAACCGGATTTGAGAGCTTCAGTGCTTTGTGGGAGAAAGATGTCTCTTGAGCCGGATTTTAAACCAGAGTCCTTATTTTGAGCCGGAAATCTTCTGGCGGCTTTTAAATTTTCATCGATCTAGCAGTAATCTCCGGGGCCGGGTTATTTTTCCCTTCAATGATCTTGAATTTATTGAAATCGGCTAATTTTGCCGAGTCATACCATTGTAGCCCCCGAGTCTCAAGACGACTTGAGGAGTTGGCTTGAGATTCTCCGTAATTAACCGTGATATAGACCAGTTTGAATCCTGCATGGGACAACTTGCAAACCAAAGTAATTGCTCTTTTGAAGAAAATAATATGTAATATAAAATATATTGGATGGACTTCGCCTGATATGTTAGGCTAGTGATTATCCACAGAAGGTTGAGGTGACTGCGGCGGGTTATAAATGATCCCGTATGAGCCGTGTCAGCAACTCGGCCAATGGTTCCTTCCAACTGGCTGTTTGAAGTTTAACCAAACTGTAGTGACGGCGACTTGTGCGCCTGCCCATTGAGCTTTCCAATGCGCATTTACGGCCGATAATACATGATAATTTGCCTCCAATTTGTTGGAAGAAAACCGGGCTTCCCAAGCAGTGACTTGCTCATATTCAATAAACAGTTCATGCAGACAGGTGCGGCCTGATGTGTTGATGTAGACCAGGCCACGAGAGACGGACGGTAAAGACGACTGCAACATCTGAGGCGGCACAGACAGATAAACCGCCGTGGCGTTGTAAGCCGGTGGGGACGGGCAAGTTGTCTACTTTGTTGTAAGCCGGCGTGGTCGCGGGAGACGGCCACGGCATTGTATGCCGGTGCGGGAGCCCGTTGAGTAACGACGACCACCTATGCCCAAAGATGTTGGCATACCTCCATCTCTGATTTTGCTCGGCCGACCGATGATCCATACGTAGCGCATGTAGGTAACCTTTCAGCGCTGTTTACTGAATTCCGTTTGATCCTTATGTACATCCAAAATATTTTTGCATTTAACCCCCTCGAGGGCCTTTTCAGAATTTGCCGCAGCTCCTTCTCACTTTTTTTTAGGATACTACGTACGATTGCTATATCATCTTCAGCGGTACCACTTGCCCATAAAACTTGGGACGTGCATGTTCCTACTTCTGCAGTAGCACAGGAAAGACCTGGCTCGGCCAGGTGTCACCGGGGCCGGAGTGACTCAGAGCGGAAATGACAGAGACGGCCGGCGGCTCAAGGCGACGACAATGGCTTGGTAGTAGAGTAGGAGTCAATGGACCTGGCGTTGCGCTAACAGAACCATCCACTTTGTCATATTTCTTGAGAATTGTACGAATAGCAATAGTACTAGCAGTCTTCCTTCTTGAACCATGATTTGTTGATCATTTATGAAGCATGGACGTAGGTGCCATGTATACTGTTGCCATCAATATGCCAGAACTGCAGTCACAGGCATCTGAAAATTCATCGGGCGCCTCGAGGCAAGTTCGCGAGCGCGGATCATGGAGGAATCCGGGTCGTGGCCGGTCCTGTTTCCGGGTCGTGGTCGAGGAGGCCAGGCGAATCCATCCCCGCATCTTCTGGGTCAGACAAGGCTCGCAGGCGGAGACGGGGCCGACTTCGAAACGAGCAGTGGCCTCGAGCGGCGATGAAGTGGCAAGGTGCAAGGGCGGCTCGGTCAAGCAGAAGTGAGGCTGCTCATCCTGGGCAGCTTGGTGCAGCCACAGCACAAGAGCTATGAGGCCGAAACGGGCCGCTGCTGTGGCTTAGAACCGTCGGTGAGAACGGCTCAAAACCGCGAAGAAGTAGTGCGGCTCGGCGCGGTTGGGTCGTGACCAGCGATTTGGAGGAATCCGGCGGCTCACATGCAGCGACGACAGCCGGTGGCACGCAGGCAAAGACCATGGCCGGCGACTTACGGCGGAACGACGCCACGATGACGCCTTGGAAACAGGCGACTTCACGGGTCTGCGGTGGCGATGGCGTCGCGGCTCGAGAGGCCAACGGGCGGCTCATGTGCGAACAGTAACTCGTAGGCACGCTCGAAGACGGCCGCTGGCAGCTTGTGGAGACGTCGGGCGGGTCGCGGCGCTCGGCGGCGTGCAGAGGCGGACAGACTGCAGGGCGAAGACAACTCAGGGCCGGGGCGGCTCACCAGCGGAAGCTCAACGGCGGCCGGTGGAACGAGTCCAAGCCCTCGTCCCCATCCAATCCGGGTCGTGGTTGTTTTGATTTTTTTGATGGACCAACCGTTCAACCAGGACTTTCCTTTCTTTGAGTATTTTCTCCGATCCAGCTCGTACTGCTTACTGATTGGTTTTGCAAAGTACTAGTCGCACTTGGTAGTTGATTTCCATGGGATTTTTTGCCTGTAACCCAGCAGCAGCTATTTTATGGAACTCGGCGGATCCGGCCGTACCTTTGGAATTTGTGACATACATGCAGTATATCAACTCTTTGTCGACCTCGGATTTGGCGTAAAAGCGGTTTCAACGGATCACCTTGTCACGTCTGGCGGCGTAGATGAAGGAACCCTAACCTTTTGATCTCAAACTTTGTGTTGTAAAATCCAAAGTTAATCGTGATTCTGACTACAAACAATCTTTTCTTCATCTGATCAATCACGAACTTCTCGATCCCTGTGAGAGATCCCTTCAAGAACTCAACACCACCGTGCGCGAGCCCCACGGTGGGCGCCAACTGTGGTGGAATTGTCACGACAGATGTCCTCCGTGTCAGGACTTAGTCGCGAGGCCAACGCATCTATGCAGTAGCTTGAGAGGGGTTGATCGGGACGAGAGATGCAACACACAAGACGAGGATTTAGACAGCTTCAGGCCCCGGGAAACATCATCCGGTAATAACCCTACATGTTGTTTGTGGCTAGGTCTCATTATGATCATGAGAGAGTCGCCGGTAAGCCGGCTCTTCGTGTATAGCCCTAGAGATTGTTTCTTCTTGCTTGTCCCCTATTGGGGTGCCCTGCCCCTCCTTATATAAGTTAGAGGGGCGGGTTACATGTGGAGTCCTAGCAGGACTTGAACTAATCTATCTTCTCTTACAAGTTGAATACAAGTCCAGGTCTTGCTTCCTCGTAAAGGAAATATTCGTCAGCCCTTTCCTCTTAAGCCGGCCCATCATAACGCGAGCCGGCCTTCTGAGCTTTGGGCCTTGTTGTCCATCTGACCCGCCCGCCGGGTTACTAATGAGTCACCAAGATCGTGCGGGTTATCTGCGAATCGCCAAGCTCCAGGCGGGTCACCAGTGAGTCGCCATGCTCCAGCCGGGTCATACCGCGGGGTATATCCCCGACAACTACGATAAGATTTTCTCACTCGTATCGATGCTGAAGTCTGTCTGAATCATGTTAGCAATTGCCACATTTTATGAAATCTGGCAAATGGATGTCAAAACTACATTCCTTAATGGATTTCTTAAAGAAGAGTTGTATATGATGCAACAAGAAGGTTTTGTCAATCCTAAAGGTGCTAACAAAGTGTGCAAGCTCCAGCGATCCATCTATGGAATGGTGCAAGCGTCTCGGAGCTGGAATGTACGCTTTGATAGTGTGATCAAAGCAATATTGTTTTATACAGACTTTTGGAGAAGCATGTATTTACAAGAAAGTGAGTGGGAGCTCTGTAGAATTTCTGATATTATATGTGGATGACATATTGTTGACTGGAAATAATACATAATTTCTGGGTAGCATAAAAGGATACTTGAATAAGAATTTTTTCAATGAAAGACCTCAGTGAAGCTACTTACATATTGGGCATCAAGATCTATAAAGATAAGATCAAGACGCTTGATAAGACTTTCGATGAGTACATACCTTGATAAGATTTTGAAGTAGTTCAAACTGGAACAGGCAAAGGAGTTCTTGCCTGTGTTGCAAGGTGTGAAGTTTAGTAAAGACTCAAAACCCGACCACGGCAGAAAATAGAAAGAGAATGAAAAGTCATTCCCTATGCCTCAGTCATAGGTTCTATAAAGTATGCTATGTTGTGTACCAGACCTATTGTGTACTTCACCATGAGTTTGCCAAGAGGGTACAATAGTGATCCAGGAGTGGATCACTGGACAGCGGTCAAAATTGTCGTTAGTGGAATAAGGATATGTTTCTCGGTTATGGAGGTGACAACAAGTTTGTCGTAAAGGGTTATGTCGATGCAAGCTTTGACACTGATCCAGATGACTCTAAGTCTCAATCTGGATACATACTGAAAGTGGGAGCAATTAGCTACAGTAGCTCCGTGCAGAGCATTGTAGACATACAAAATTTGCAAAATACATACGGCTTTGAATGTGGCAGACCCATTGACTAAACTTCTCTCACAAGCAAAACATGATCACTCTTTGGGTGTTAATCACATAGCGATGTGAACTAGATTATTGACTCTAGTAAACCCTTTGGGTATTAGTCACATGGAGATGTGAACTAATCACATAAAGATATGAACTATTGGTGTTGAATCACATGACGATGTGAACTAGATTATTGACTCTAGTGCAAGTGGGAGACTGAAGGAAATATGCCCTAGAGGCAATAATAAAGTTGTTATTTATATTTCCTTATATCATGATAAATGTTTATTATTCATGCTAGAATTGTATTAACCAGAGTACATATGTGAATACATAGACAAAACAGAATGTCCCTAGTATGCCTCTACTTGACTAGCTCGTTAATCAAAGATGGTTAAGTTTCCTGACCGACATGTGTTGTCATTTGATGAACGGGATCACATCATTAGGAGAATGATGTGATGGACAAGACCCATCCGTTAGCTTAGCATGTTGATCGTTCAGTTTTATTGCTATTGCTTTCCTCATGCCTTATACATATTCCTTTGACTATGAGATTATGCAACTCCCGAATAATGGAGAAACACCTTGTGTGCTCTCAAACGTCACAACGTAACTGGGTGATTATAAAGATGCTCTCTGGTGTGTCTCTGAAGGTGTTTGTTGGGTTGGCATAGATCAAGATTAGGATTTGTCACTCCGAGTATCGGAGAGGTATCTCTGGGCCCTCTCTGTAATACACATCACTGTGAGCCTTGCAAGCAATGTGACTAATGAACTAGTTACGGGATGATGCATTACGAAACGAGTAAACAGACTTGCCGATAACAAGATTGAACTAGGTATGATGATACCGACGATCGAATCTCAGGCAAGTAACATACTGATGACAAGGGGAATGACGTATGTTATTATGCGGTTTGACTAATAAAGATCTTCGTAGAATATGTAGGAACCAGTATGAGCATCCAGGTTCCGCTATTGGTTATTGACCAGAGATGTGTCTCGGTCATGTCTACATAGTTCTCGAACCCGTAGGGTCCGCACGCTTAACGTTCGATGACGATTTGCATTATGAGTTATGTGATTTGATGACCGAAGTTTGTTCGGAGTCCCGGATGAGATCACGGACATGACGAGGAGTCTCGAAATGGTCGAGAGGTAAAGATTCATATATTGGAAGGCTATATTCAAACATCGAAAAGGTTCCAAGTGATTCGGGTATTTTTCTGAGTACCGGGGAGTTACGGGAATTCACCGGGAGAAGTAATGGGTCTTATTGGGCCATACGGGAAGAGGAGGTAGGCCAAGGGGAGGTGGCGCCCCCCATAGGTCCGAATTGGACTAGGGGTAGGGGGCGGCGCCCCCTTGCCTTTTCCTACTCCCTCTCTCTTTCCCTCTTTCCTTCTCTCCTACTCCGAAAAGGAAAGGGATTCCTACTAGGACTTGGAAGTCCTAGTAGGACTCCATACTCTTGGCGCCCCCCTAGGGGGCCGGCCTCTCTCCCTCCCTCCTTTATATACGTGGGCAGGGGGCACCCCAAAGACACACCAAGTCTTCTCTTAGCCGTGTGCGGTGCCCCCCTCCACAGTTACACACCTCGATCATATCGTCGTAGTGCTTAGGCGAAGCCCTGCACCGGTAACTTCATCATCGCCGTCGCCACACCGTTGTGCTGACAGAACTCTCCCTCGTCCTCAACTGGATCAAGAGTTCGAGGGACGTCATCGTGCTGAACGTGTGCTGAACACGGAGGTGCCGTACGTTCGGTGATTGGATTGGTTGGATTGCGAAGACGTTCGACTACATCAACCGCGTTACTAAATGCTTCCGCTTTCGATCTACAAGGGTACGTGGACACACCCTCCCTGCTCGTTGCTATGCTTCTCCTAGATAGATCTTGCGTGATCGTAGGAATTTTTTTAAAATACTACGTTCCCCAACAGCCATCACCGTCGTGTCCGACGAGAACCATCGAGGCCATGGTCACCGCCTCGGCCGCCCCATCGTTGTTCCATGTTGGAGCTCTCGAGTGGTCACACCGCTTCTGGCGTCCACGAATCCACATTGGCGATGTGAGTATACAACTGTGCGCATTTACAAGGCAAGGTATACCGACTGTTATTCGAAAATTGGTGTCTTGTTTTTGTTATCATTACCGGAAAGAACCAAACAAAACGTGCAAAAGTCTCATTACAGTGTAATGTCATTATACTACCGTTTGTGTTAATAGTGACCCAACCAAACACGTACATAGTATTTTCAGATTAACAATGGACCATCAATTCCACTCATGAAAATGGGTTATATATCATAAATAATGTGCTATTATATCCATATGTATATTTACGACTATATATTATTGATTACCTCGTGAACTACTTATGCAACTCCAACATAGTCCATCAAAACAAATATCAAATGCCCGTCAGATGTGTCCACGAGCAGGAATAAGGGCCGCATACACCAAATGTCCGCCCCTGTTCTGGTTTCCTTCATTTGACATACATATATAGATCAATATCAATTTAACACGTGTTTAATAGTTTCAAACATATGCAATCACAACCAAAAAACTTTCCAGTACGGTTGTCCGTGCCAAAGATCTCCTTCTTCAGCTCTTAGTCCACCTGCTTGTGCCAATGACCTCACTCTTCGGATGGTCCGTCCTCCTCTGTTTGGCGAAGCACTTCAACAAGCCCGCATGGTAGGCTAGCACAATGTTCACCACAACGGAATTCAACTTTGACGTCTTCACAAACAACATTTTGGAGTTCTCTGAATCGGTCTTGACCTCAAGCTTTTTGTCTTGCATCTCCATGAAGATGCCAACCTCTCTGCCTTCTTTCCCTCCTTCACCTTATTCCATGCGACACATGCCTCCTCCTTCATCATGATGACCTCGGACTTGTTCGTCATCTTGGCCGCCACCCCTTCTCGCTTCTTCTTCCCCTCCTCCCACTTCCTCCCCGGTTTCTAATCACCTTCTTGGTCGAAGCAATCCCATCTTGAGCTGGAACGGTTGGTTCACTGCCTTCTTCTTCATTGAGCATGGCAGTCTTGACAGAATTGACAATAGCGGCAAGCCACTTGCTTTGGCCATTCAACTTTAACCAGCAATACATGTATATGAAGTGCACCTTCTCCATATTTGTGTATAACATGCACGCATATACGAGCTAGAAAAGTAAGATAATGGGTGATCAACAAGTTGCAACAAGCCACAAATCAATGAAATGGTCGACACATAGATCGAGCACCATGGCACAAAACTTACGAGCTCTTGCATTGTCACGCCACTTGGCGATTGTAGAAGTCGTAAAATTCGTTGACGTGCTCTTGAATGGTCTAGCACCGATTGATGAGTTACTTCGCATTGCGTTGATGGATCACTTCCTTGTGGTAGGGATAGTAGTGCTTTTGCTCATGAAACCAAACATGCATGTGATGCCAAAACTTCGAACCCCTTTGCTCCGTGCCGTGAAACCACGCCGCACTACGTGTCAATCATGCCTCACACAATAATCCTTCCTCCTTAGATAAATTTAGTCCCCTTCGATTCTTCCTTGGGTCGGCACCTGACGCTCACTGGTCTAGATCCATGTCACTTGTTGGATGCCGACAGTTGGGTACACGTGTGCTAGGAGTCCGGTTGCGGCTGTTCCTCCGATGCAGAGTCATCTATTTGTCTGTCTTCATAGCCGCCGTTGTCGTGGATAATGTACATCTTCGCCTCGTCGAATGCCGCATCCCACCTAAGAAGATCCATTTCGAGCAAGAAATGCACTTAGAAGGAAGCGTGGGCTGCAATTAAATTGGGCCGGAACTTCCGGGCTAATTAATCGCCAACAGAATTTTACAGCAGGAAAAAACTGTCGGGGGCCTTGGGCCGTACAAAGAGGAGAAATAATCTGCCGCCCAAAAAAACAATCTAAAACTGCCTTGGTTTGCCCCTAAAAACCAAACACACCTGCAGACTGCAGTACAGATCAACCCGAGGATTCACTCTGTGAACTAGGTAGATCTCAGGTTTGTATCGGCCGTGCACATCGAAGATCCAACGCCGTGCATGACCCCTGAAGATCAAAGTTAAACTGGAGCTGTAGTAGTAGTATTAATTATTCAAGACCAGACGGCAGTGGCCCAGCGGTCACGGGAGTAGGTGACTCGGAACGCCTTAACTCAAGGTTTGTACTACCTCTGTACCTCTGCTAGTCAAGAATGGACAGGCAATCCACTGATGCCTCCCCGTTCGCCACCGGCGATTCACCCCGCTCCGTGCGCGCCGACGTGGACTCCAACCGATCATCGGACGAACGGGCCGGGCATGAGGCCATGCCCTCCGCATCAGGAGGGCCATGGCGCCCTGCTCACGTACCAATTATTCGCCTAGTTAAAGCGACCCGGCCGGCCGTACTTGCCCTAGACAGGTACCAGCTACTACCCCCTACCGCCCACCGGCACAGCACGCGTGCTGGTGACCGCTGAGCTCCGTGGCGCAGCAGTGCCACACCGACGGCCGCCAGAGATTTGCAAAACGAGATTAGTTGGGGCCGTTTAGTTTAGTTTACTGCTTAATTTCGGCCTAAGTCCGTTAGTTAGTCGCTTGAACGCATGCGTCCGCGGCACCGGCCGGCTTGTTTTGTTTTGGTTAATTATAGTCTGGGAATGGGCTCAGCTCAAGCGTTTTAAACTAGGGTTGGCTTTTTGTTCTGATTAGAGAAGGCCAGAGGGGGGTCACTCAGGCTAATCGACGGCCTTTACTCGTCTTTGCCACCACGTTGGATGCATCTGCCGCTGGTCAATCAACAGCTTGCTTTTCAAAAGCGCAACAGCTTGCTTGGTTGATTGGTTGATTTTTAAAACGCCAAGATGTAGTCTAGTCAATTGATAGAAAGTGCCACCCTCTTCGAATATAGTTCCTATATTTTTTTATAGATGGTTAGTTTTAATTTCTTTTATAGAAAGTTGGAAACTCAGGAGATTAAACAAATTTTGCAGAAACCAACAAGGGAGTAATGTCAAATAGAAGAGATACACAGCCAGCCAGCTGATATTACTGTTCAACTGTTCAATGTATTTTCTGTACTTCTTATGCTTCTTCTTCTCTAATGAGAATCTGGGGCTCCCCTTTAAATAGTGATGAACCATCTTCTTGCTACGTGGGCTTTCATCTTTTGTGAGGAGAGGAAGTACTCTTGCCCGCCCGCTAATTTACTCATGGTACCTTTAATTAGTATTTGCTCATGGTAAAATTTCCATGACTAGTAGAGTAGTAAATTGTGCATTTCTGCATGCATCTGGGTACGACCATCAATATCATTGCCCACGATGAGTGGGCGACGTTGTTGACTACTCGCTCGTACGCGAAAGTGAAGTTTTTGGACCCTCATGAGCCAATCAAGGCGCCTATCGCTCGGCTCAGTTCGGGCTGATTGCATTGCCGCCATTGTCACGACGAAAGTTGTTCCATTCGGGTTGATTTCGTTGTCACAAGCAAAGATATCCACGTCCACGGCTTGCTGTTCGGCCGTAGAGCTGCCTAACAGCTGAAGAGACGACTGATCATCCACCGGCTCATGCATGAACACGTACGTACGAAGGAGGAAATGAATGCCGATGGGCGACGGGCAAACAGTTGTCGACGACGATGTGATTCCTCGTCGGCAGCACAGAGCTCAAGCACAGATGAACAGGTTGCTGCTTGGTTACGTCGTACGAACACGTAAACGCCCGGCCCCTTTCAGACCTAGCCTAACCTTAATGACGCCGGCCAAACAGCTGGCTCGCAAAGAATAATAGCCCTACGTGTTCCCATTTCGACTGTACTGAAAGTATATGTACCCGCACTACTGCCCAAGTCAACTCGGAGCTGGCATTCATCAACACTTTATACTCTAGATCGGTAAGTAGATCTGAGAGACTTGACCATCGTGCGCTCGTGCGTTCGAGTATTTTCTTACCTGGATCAGTCGATCTCCATTAATGAACAAGGCCAGTTATGTTACTATACCGAGTTCCAAGCTAAGCTAGCTCCTGCCACGATCGAGCGGATTAAATTAGTGCGAGCAGTACAGCCGCGGCATTAAGGCAGAGATCACGCATCAATATAAGTATGCTCCTGGCATATACTGCATGCATGCAGGGGCAGTCTGGTCAATGGCACCAGCTAGCTCCAAGCCCCTAACACAGGCCACGCACCGACGAAAACCTGATGGAGACCCGGGAGCGATTGATCGCTGTGCGCCGCGTGTTTCAGGGGGACGCCATCGTTTTCTAGGGTTCGTTGCGTTGCGTTGCGTCGATTAGCTATGCGTCGACGATGGCCGCCGTGCACTTTTCCGCACGTTCCCCTCGCTTGTTTAGTTGTTTTCTATGGTTTTGGCAGGTCAAACTGCCACTTACTTGGCTGATGATTAAGATCTCGACCCCCTCGAATCCGCAAAGTCGTTTTATTTCTTCGCCCTCACACCAGCAGCAGGGCCCGTAACCCGTATACTAATCGATCCCTTGCGTGTTGCTGGTAACACGTAGAGTGCTCCGTTTAACCTGATCGAGCGGCGGAATCTTGCGGCCGTTTCACGTGGATCCCATTTATTGTCAGCTTATGGGCGCTAATTAGACTTCACAGCCTCCCATACCAGCTAATAATTGTGCCTGTGCCACAGTGTGAGATCTTCTTCCACATGCATCTGCAGCGCAGATATGTGTCCCATTCGTGGAAACGCATATTCCAAATCTGCGACGCCTTCTAATTTGGCTTGCGGCCTGAGATAGTATCCCCTATTGCTTCGCCTTGCAAAATGGATCGGAGGAGGTAGAAACCGAGCGGAAGAAGCTAAGAATCTGACGTTGCTTTTCTCTGTGAGTGCGAAAGAGATGGTTAATTAGGCCGGACGAAGAGTAGTGGTGGAGGAACGTTCTTCTGTTGGGAAAGTCAACCAGGCTGAAAGTACTTTTGTTGTCATTTGCAAGCTTTTAAAACTGAATTTTGAAACCATTGACCTACGCGCAAACATGACTCGTTTCGGTCGCTCCACAGGCAGGAGATTTAACTTAAAAAGATGGACTAAATACTATAGTATACAATTTTGAAACGTCCACCACATTTTCTAGCTAGTATTTTACTGGAAATGGACCAGATATGAATATTAACAAATCCTTTTAAGAAGAAATTCTAGTAGTAACAGAAATCATTGCTATCATCGTCTCTGTAACTTGGTGAACAAAATGAAACCACGCATGTATCGGTTGGCCAAGTCCTGCTGAGATTGTAAGCCCCGGTGGCGAAATCACTTATTAATATAATCTCTATTACCGCAAAAAAATGATGTTGCCCTTCCTGGGAAAAAAAAGAGAGTTCATAAATTTACCGATGAAGGACGAAATAATGAGGGAAACAACCATTTTTAGGGTACAAAAATAGTCAGATCAGGTACAAGTCCATTAAACTCCTTCACGTGAACGAGTCATAAGGGAAAGCATGGGGGTGCATTACTGACAGTCGGCCCCGCGCCCGCGTGGCCGACGCAGGGGAACCCCATGACGCGTCCGCCGATCCCAGATGCTCCACGTCACATCCTCCTCTTGAATTGAAAACGGCGTCCGGCCCGGTCCAGCTCAACCGAGCGGCGCCGTCGGCGGGTGTACGTATCCGCGTCTCCACTCACCGGTTCGAGCTGAGGATGCACGGGGAGATTTGGTACGAGACCACGACCCACCACCGCTTGTTCATGTACCTCGCTTCATGACATGTGGGCCAGTTTGAAATTTTGTTTTTTGCGGAATAAAACGTGCTGTAGCCAAGTTTGAAAAACGCATACCAAAACGAACTGGGTAATTTTACCGAATGCCTTTGAGTTTAGGAACAATAAAATTTGATGTTAAATCTTTCTCAACATTCCATCGCCTTGCTACTTTGAACCTTGACTGGAAAATGGAACCATATAAAGACAAAAACTGGGACGGTTGTGCGAAACTACCCAACTTTGGAAATGAAATACCAAATGAACTGGGCAAGTTGGCTAATTTGTCTTACTAGTCAATGTGTACGTGCAATGCACGTTAATTTGGAAGTACATTAAGTGCATGCGAATATTAAGTAAGATATTATTTGCGTGTTATTATGTGATTAGCACTATATTTGACATGAAATTCATTGCACGCTAAACGCGTTGAGCGCTCGACATTGAAGCAGTCTAGGTCGTTGGATTGACATGATTTGATGGCCGAGATTAATTGGATCTGCCCCTTTGAATCTTTTTATATTGGTATAGATATAGATGACTGATAAACCATAATAAATGGGATGTATCTATTTTTTCTTAACATGTTAGAAAATGTAATTACATACGTCCGATTTGTCAGAGCAACAAGATTGAAACTAAACATATCACAGCCGACTAAATTTTAGATAATTATAACCAAACATGTCTAGTGCTTTACATATTCTTACTTGTATATGAACACATTTACAAATGACATCCAGAGGGTGGATCCTTGTAAATCACTCGGCTAGCATCACCCAATGGAAAGAATAAATTCCTTGCATTTTCCTGCACTACTAGTTATGTACATGCAACACACAATCCAAAATTCTAAAAATTCTGTTTTTTGGTTAATCAATGCTTGCTTCTTCGGATTTACTTAATCAGTCTTGCAAGTGGTGAATATCATTATCTCCGGCAGTGGACGCAAGACACCAAACAGTGGCACGGTTCGCGGCTTACAGGGTCGTGGTCTAGGTATCATGTCGAGTGGTTTGGAAACATTCCAAATTAAGATGTTTGTATTTTAGATTGCTAATTACGGTGCTTTGATTGATTGATACACTGTTTATTTTTGGAATGCTAATTATGATGATTTGATTCGATTGATACGATGTTTCTTATTTGAAATGCTATTCAGAGTGTGGTGATTGCTAATTATAGTGTGTTGATTGATTAATACAGTGTTTATTGTGGAATACTAATTATGATGATTTGATTAATTGATATGATGCTTCTTTTAGTGCTAATTTGTGTGTGTTGATTGCTAATTACGATGCTTTAATTGGTACGATGTCATTGGAGCAATGTAGGCCATCGGGTCTAAGATAACAAAGGGATGATATTCCATGTTTCTGTCACAACTCGCTTGTTTAATAATAGTGGAGATTTATTTCAGGCTTTTTTTCGATCGTTGTTCAGTGCGAGAAGACGTTCTAATCAACTACGAGGCAGCTATAGTGGCTTCATCAATCTCAAGATGTTTTGCCGACTCGGTATCTCATAGGTGCTCATAGGGGTAAGGTGTGCGTGTGTTCATAGGATGAGTGTATGTATGTGTATGTAAGCATATGTGATTGTACTATGTTCAAAAATATTATAAGAATTTTTCTCAGCTTCAAGATCGAGTAAAAAGAGCGGAAACGAACGACAACCAAGCAAAAATGGATTCTCAAATACGACGAACAACCAGGCATAAACGCATGTTTTTTTCAAAAACTCTAGACCATGATAATTTTTGCGAAAACACTCGGATCTATTATAATGAAAGTTCACCAGAAGCACGAAGCACTCTAAATACAATGCAAATTACATTGATGTCAGCGAACGACCATTACTGTCACTAGAACGAGCCAATGACACATCGTAGTCACCCCTTCTCTATCGGAGTTGGCCTAACCTTGTCGATGATAGACGGGTATTCTTTGTGCATGTGCCCCTAAAGACCAGCGCCCTAGAGTCGTAGTCGCCAACGTTGAGATCCCGAACTGAACCGAAACACATGTCACCAGAACTCATCGACGTGTACGCACAACGAGAAAACTCCACCTCGCCGCCCCGAGAAGACCACGTGAATATGTGCTGGACCTCCGTCTGTTCCGTCCCGTTGAACGAATTCAAGGTGGATTGGTGCCCAAAAGGGCATCTCGATGATGAAGCGCCACCATCGTCGAGCATCTTCTCTGCGAGGGCCACACCGTCCTCGACCCGCCATCCGATGGTAGGAAACACCACCGAAGCAAAGGTAAAAGCAGGGGAGAGTTTATTCCATGCCAACGGCGCCGCCATCATCTCATTGTCGCCCGCTGGCAACCCCTGAAGTGTTCTTACCTATATCACTACCGGACCAAAGCCTTGGGGTCCCCATCCCTTCCCGTCGTCAAAGCGGTAAATGGAAGGAGAGGGGGCCTGCGATCAATGTCGTGGAAGTGGGTATATTGGCCGCCGCCCGTTTTGCCTTGGTAGCAATATTAGGGTGGAAAAGACCCTTCATAGCTCCATAACCATTTGATCTTTTAAAGCACTAGATTGTATATGTCATAATGTCCAAGTACGTCCAAAAAGTAACAATTCCATGGTAAACATGTAAAGC
Source organism: Aegilops bicornis (assembly GCA_021605145.1). Taxonomy (NCBI): domain Eukaryota; kingdom Viridiplantae; phylum Streptophyta; class Magnoliopsida; order Poales; family Poaceae; genus Aegilops; species Aegilops bicornis. Next base: position 109,762,499 of record CM038671.1, read on the forward strand.
AATGCCATGCATGTAAAATTCCATATGAGGTTTTCCGAATATTAGTAATTTCAAGTAATTTGAATACAGTTGCATGGCACATAATTCCAACAACAGTGTATATGAATCAAAATGAAATCCCAATCTATAAAAGTGAACTCTCAAATAGTACAAAATCTAAAGGTAAACATCCATGCATGAGTTACGAAAAGCTCCATGAACCACAATCTCCAAAACACTAAGATCGTATGGCTCATAACCATTTATGAACTAAGTAAATTCCAAACTACATAAAAGAACAAAGCTTGCCAAACTATAAATAGTACACAAACTTTTGCACTGTACAAGCAAGAAGAAAAATAGACGACATCTCATTGACCATTGGACTGGAAAATAGGCCATGGAGTGAAAATTCCCAACGCGTCCCACGAGGACCGAAATGCGCGTGCCCGTAGCAGACCACCCATTATCCACGCTTTCACAAGGCCGAGCGAAACGAAACGCTAGGGCCACACGCAGTTCAGACGGGGGACCCCACAACGCCTTCCGACATGTGGGCCCGTCAAAACGAGCCAACAACGTGTGGATCTAAAAACTAGTCTCCGGCTTGTCCCATTCCAGTCACCCACCGGTAAGCTCACCGCCGTCGGTGGCCAGTTTATTTCTGGGCAGCGGCCCTCTCGCGTATATATGCACGCAATAGACGCCAAGGGGGGGGAAGGAGGAGACAGAGCGAGAGAGCCGGAAGAGAGGAAGAGGCGAGCGACGACGAGGAGGGAGAGGGAGAGGTTGTTGGTGGGCTGTTGAGAGGAAGCTTCTGGAAGCCGCCATGGGGGACTCGAGCGGGTCGGTGTCCATCGACGTGGAGCGGATCTACTTCGGCGGCAAGGTCCGTGCTCGCATTCCGGTTCTTGATTGATTGATTCCCCGTCCCTTCGTTTCGATGGGGGGAGCATTCTTGCGGGGAGGATTGATTTGTGTAGGGCGGGCTCCGTGGGGTTCCCGTTTGCTCTTTTTGTTTGGTTTGTTAGGGTGGTTGGGCAGGCAGAGGAGCTTGTTCTTGCTGATTTCTGCCCCTTTATTATTATTATCCCCACCTGTTCTTAATTAGTTGCAAATTAAGGATGCTATGCCAGATTGCTAGTGTGCTTCCTCTAATGGGGGACGCCGCAAATTGTATTATGGATTAGAAATATTAGCTGCTGCGTGGCTGGGCTTGTTATTTATTCTGTCAGACTAAACGAAATTCTTAGTTATGCTGTGGTTGCAATGCTGCTCATGAGTAGGAGCAACAAGAAATCAGGCTCAGAATTTGGTACTATTTCATTTTAAATGTATAGTTGCAACGGCCCCTGGTTTACGATTAGAAGCATATGAAGCAACCTGGAAGCAACGTCAGGAAGCGTGCTCATGCTATTTCTGTGTGTTAAGCAACGTATGGTGGCTGTTTTACCAAGGAAGACGTATTTCTGGACTCTGGTCAATTGGGGATGGTCTAAATTGGAATAGCTTGTTTACAGCTGTTGCTAAATTTGTGTTCTTGTGCCATGTGATTTATCAGGAGCATCCTGTGAGAACAAGATACGGCCCTGTATCGGTCTCCGTGTACGGCGACGAAGACAAGCCAGCGCTCATAACGTACCCGGATGTAGCTCTAAATTGTGAGTGCTGTCCCTTTCTTTGTGGTTGGTGTTATAAATTTTGCTATAACAAGGTAGCTCATGCGCTGTATTCCTGTTTGGTAGACATGTCCTGCTTCCAAGGATTGTTCTTCTGCCCAGAGGCTGCGTCCCTGTTGCTTCACAATTTTTGTATTTACCATATTACTCCGCAAGGCCATGAGGTGAGTCATCATCATCTGTTCCTCCATATTTTACGTGATCATCTGCTCCTATTACCTCCGGTTCTTACATGTTTGTCTTTCATGGCATCTGCTGTCTTACAGTTGGGAGCAGCTCCAATTCCATCGGATGTACCTGAGCTATCTGTTGATAATCTCGCAGATCAGGTCGCGGATGTTCTTGATTTCTTCGGGTAAATTATCTGATAATTGGCTTACTTTTTTTTTCATATTCTGTTGGTACCTAAAGGAGTTATCTGATGTTATTGTGGCATTGCTCTTGCAGTTTGGGGTCTGTGATGTGCATGGGTGTCACCGCTGGTGCCTACGTGCTTACCCTCTTTGCGGTAAGTGTTTGCACGATTAGTCCTTTAAAGCTTGCTATTTGATTTTGGCTAACAATTTATTTTATATGTTATCCCAGGCAAAGTACAGGGAAAGGGTTCTTGGCCTGATGTTGGTTTCACCTCTATGCAAAGCCCCATCTTGGAGTGAGTGGTTGTATAACAAGGTAATGATTGGTACTTCAGTTTCAGCCATGAATTTATCAGTGCCTTATTTCTGTGTGTATACTAACCTCATATTCTGATCTTTCAGGTATTGTTAAACTTACTTTATTATTGTGGCACTAGTGGACTAGTGAACGAATGCTTCCTTCAGCGGTATTTTAGCACGGTATATTTCGTCCTCCATAAGCTTGTTCTGTTTGCACCATTGTGCCTATTTAAGTCCGACTGAACATCTCTTTTTGCTACATACAGGAAGTTCGTGGAAGTGGACAAGAACCTGAATCGGAAATTGTCCAGGCTTGTAGAAGTGTAAGTTCTCCCCCCCTGCAGCTTTCTAGTTTCTAGAATATCAATTATCTCTACGGTTTCAACATCTGACTGAGGTCATGATTACCTTTTTATGCAGTTACTTGATCAGAGGCAGGGTGTTAATGTATGTCGATTCCTTAAAGCAATCAACGAGTAAGTAAACAATATCTTTGCTAGGCATTGCCTCTAAATGCCAAACAAATTTGGATCTGAACTCACCCAGTTCATCAACCTCTCCATCTATCAGGAGACATGACTTGACTGAAGCACTGAAGAAGCTCCGGTGCCGGACGCTGATTTTCGTGGGAGAGAACTCGCAGTTCCATGCCGACGCTGTCCACATGACCACAAAACTAGATCGGAGATACTGCGCTCTAGTCGAGGTACCACACATTTCAACAATTCATGTGATCACTTGAGAACCATACCCAGAGTAAGGCAGGTTCTGAGGAGTGTTTTTGTGGCAAATCGCAGGTTCAGTCATGCGGGTCGCTCGTCACGGAGGAGCAGCCACACGCAATGCTGATCCCGATGGAGTACTTCTTGATGGGATACGGGATGTACAGACCTTCCCAGCTCGAGAGCAGCCCCCGGAGCACCCTGAACCCGTTCTGCATATCACCGGAGCTGCTGTCGCCCGAGAGCATGGGGGTGAAGCTTAAGCCCATCAAGACCCGGGCCTCCCTCATTGTCTAAACAACATGCGGGGGGCGGATCTTGGATGGCCTGACGACACAGCTCGCAAAAAAGCGAAGACTGCTTGTTCGAGCTGATTGGAGCACGTCACCATGGCGAGACAAGTTTTGATACCTTCCGGTACCTTGGCACGCACGCATTGCATAGATCGAGATCGATACGCTGGCAGCATTTGCTGTAGTGGATTGCTGTAAGCCTGTAATCTACGTCCTCAGGGATAGGCAAGCAAGGGGAATAGGGTGAGGTTGTAGGGGAGGAATACGGCTGTTTGTTTCTTTGTTGATATGCTTTGTAGTAGTCCACATCACATGTGTATATGTCATCATCAGATCATTTCACACGGGAAAGCAATATATATATGGTAAAGCAGAAACCTGTCTGTTGTGGAGTCCCGGGTAGGGCACAGGCTTTGCCTTTGCTGAAAGTTTAGCCTGACTGGCTGTGATGTGCCCTGCTGGTGGCGAGCTATTGCTGTATGTGTCATGGATTGGGTGATCCATTGGTGGTTGGTTCGTTGTGTGTGGTTGAGTGGTGGTTCTACCATCGATGGCTCTGGTTCCTTGTCACTTTCCGCTGTACCAACATTGGACACATGCAAAGCATTGTGTGTGCACGCCGTTGCAGCAAGCTCAAAGCTAACATAAATGGAGCTCAGCCGCAGCATCAACATTGCATTGGACGCATGCAAAGGGTTGTGTGTGCCAGGCAACTTAGTGAAACAGAGAAGACCAACAAACAACGTCAAATAGACTATTATGCAACAACTGAATTTAGATTTGGAAGCATAATCTAGTAGTACTAGGCATACATATATAAGACAACTTTCTTCTTCTATATATAAACCGCGACCAAGATCAAGCCATCCTCGTTGTAGATTAAATGAGAAGATCTCTTGTTTCACAGATCTGTGGCATTTTTCTTCTTTGCCAATTGGTATTTTAACCCTTTCTTGTCACTGTTAGAGTCAATGGAGATTGTTGATCCTTCAACGGCTTCTCCATTGACAAGCATCTTGGAGATAGTTGTCATTATGTTCTTCTCTATCCACCTTTTTATGGGTCTTGCACCATACAACTGTGAAAGGCCAAGTAGTGTTGGTTATCAATAACATGCAGAAAACGGTTCGTTATGAGAATAGACAAGCTGGACTGTATGATTACTCTGAAAAGAAAAAAAAATACTTACTGGGTTGTGTGATTCTGACAAAATGACATCCAACGGAGCATCACTTAGAACAAGAGATATGCCCTTGCTGGCTACTCTAGCAAAGGCACTCTTCATTTGGATATTCACGATCTCTTTCAGTTCACGGTGTGAAAGCGGCTCAAATACTACAATCTCGCTTAATCTGTTGAGAAATTCGGGTTTGAAGCTTTTTTGAACCTACACCAACAAATATATATTATAATGAATCAATTAGCAGCTGGAAAATTCCAAGTGGACTATTTGTGATTCACAAACCTGTTTCATGAGAAGATTTCGTGAAGCAGCCGTTGTCTTTTCTCCAACCACTCCTACATTTAGGTGCTCTGCCCCAACATTGAAGTCATAAAGATAATTGTATTCTTGAAATCGACATTATGTCCTTTACCATCAGTCAACACACCATCGTCAAGGAGCTGAAGAAAAACATTCAACATCGACGGATATGCCTTCTCCACCTCATCAAAAAGGATAACGCTGTATGGGCGCCTCCTCACTTTCTCGGTTAGTTGTCCACCATTTTCATAACCAAGATAGCTGTATGATGTTATGAAAAAAACCATTTGTATAAGTACAGATAAATATTGTTCTATAATGATATAATACTTGAAATTAAGGTGTAAAGAAACCTTGGGGGTGCTCCAATGAGACGTTGCACGGATTCGGGACTAACATACTCAGACATATCAAAGCGAAGCATCATCTTCTCACTACAAATAGTTGTTCTGCAAGAGCTTTCGCAAGTTCAGTTTTTCCAACACCCGTCGTGCCCAAAAAAGAGGAAGGAGCCTATCGGCTGGCCAGCTTGGTGAAGGCCAATCCTGGAACACAACACTGCTTCTGCAACTAAATTGACGGCCTCATCCTGCCCAACTATTCTCTCATGCAATCTGTCGTCTAAGTGAATTAACTTGACACTCCTCTTGATTAAGCGTAGCTATAGGAATTCCAGTCCATCCGCTCACAACCTTCAAATGAAAAACCCAGTTCAAACATAGTACTACATGACAAGCACATACTGTCGAAATAATAAAAGTGACGTCCATGACTACCTGTGCAACATTATCCGGCACAACAACTGTATTTTCTCCTCCTAGCTCTATTCTCGTGCAGGCCTCGTCAATGAGGTCAATTGCCTTATCAGGAAACCGACGACCTACACATATAGAACAATGATATCAGCACTCGGCTCACAAGCAAATTTGGTCTGAAACAACTGTAATACAATAATGCAGTGTGGGTTGAGCCAACGATCGCCTACAGCGAAGTCGGTGTCGTTTACTCAGAGTGTAGGGATGTCGATGACACCTCTAGGGGAGGAGTGATGACGAAGACGCCTTTGTGCTGTTTCGCCGAGACCCTATTTGGAGTGGCATGCGTGGGGTTTTTTAGTGTGCCGCTCAGTGGTTGTGATAGTTATCGCTCGGTTCTTCATAATTAACTGGGCAATCTGGTGTTTGCGTGGTTTTATCTAATTAACTAAACAACTTTTTTCTCCTTAATGAATGCAGGATAATTGTCATTTTGAAGAAAAAAAATAATGCAGTAAAATTGCTAGTATAATCACCTGCGATATAGAGGTCAGCGAGGTGTACGACAGCATCAATGGTACCATCAAGAATTTCCAAGCCATAATGCTTTTCACTACCGGACTCCCCCTCTAAGCCGACGGCCCCAGGCCGTCGGCATAGGCCTTTTGCCGTCGGTTTAGGTCTATGCCGACGGCCCCCGTCGGCATATGTCGTCATAGATCACATCAACGTAGATGTGTCAGACCGTCGGCATAGGAAAGCCGTCGACATAGGCACATATGCCGATGACGTCCGTACGATCGTCGGCATATCATCACTGTCGGCAATGATTTTCACCTGACGGCAACCGACGGCGCCGTCAAATGCGCTAACAAATCACGGGCTGCCACGTGGCAGGGATATGCCAACGGCCAAGCCGTCGGCATAGATTTTCATCTATGCCGCCGGGAGCTCCTGGCAGTAGGGATATGCCGACGGCTTGGCCGTCGGCATATCTCTACCACGTGGCAGCCGCTGGGTAGTCCTGGGCATATCTATGCCGACGGCTTTGCCGTTGGCATAGATCTGTGCTGTTTTTTTATATTTTCTCTGTTTTCTCTCTTTCAATTCATTTTGACAGCATTCCAAACCAGAAAATATGGGATTATGCAGAAATATGACGATTCATCATCTAAAGATACTCAAGATCATCATCATCATCATCTAAACATACTCAAGTTCATCATGTAAACATACTCAAGTTCATCATCTAAAGATCATCATCGGCGAAACTTCATGAACATAAGTATTGCAAGACATGGAACATCATCATCGTCATCTAAAGAAACTAACAAGTAGGAACATGAAAGGTATGGCACGACGGCCACATGCACGGGTATCATCATCGACATCAGGCAAGACCACCGCCGCCAAAACCACCAACGCCAAGACCACCACCGCCAAAACCACCACCGCCAAGACCACCTCCGCCAAAACCGCCACCGCCAAGACCAGCACCACTCTGCCAGATCGGAGTGACCGGGGTCGATGAAGTAGGAGTCGAGCCACCGGTCCCCTACATGTTTGAGAGAAGATTCTAACAGTAAATATGATATGATAGTGTTGAATGAACGAGAACTAATTTGTCAGTAGTTAGGCAAATGTACTAACCGGACTATCACTGCCTAGTGCCACCCATTCATCGAACATGGGCACGTGTGGGGGTTCTCCTACAGGTGGTGGTGGGGGTCCCAATTGTGGTGGATCTGCGCGGTTACTCCAAGACGCCAACATAGCCTGGATGTTAGTTAAACAAGCAAACTAGAAGGTCAGAAGGAACGAAAGTACAAAAAATTAGCTTGGTTTTAAGAGGGCAAAACTAACCGTCATCATCTGATGGTTGTAATCATCGTTTGCCTTCACTCGTTGCAAGTACTCCCGCACCTCGAGATTCCTATGCTCAATAAAGGCCTTATACGCCTACAAAATTTAGGTTGTTTCTAAGTGAGCAGTGCTGAAAATAAACTGAGAAAGTTAGAGAGAAAGAAGATAAAGGGGAAGTACTTACAACATGCTAGCGGGCTAAGGGAGGTTGTGAACGCCCCGTTCTCTCTAACGGGCTCGGGTTGGTAGCCCGAAGCCGTGTGTACGAGACCAAAGGAGTGATCAAGCTATCGAAACACGGATACCGGCCATGGGACTTCCCCTGGATGGCCACCACCGCCGTGTCGTCGATCTGAGACTGGACGACGTCAGGAACATCCGGATGCAACCTCTGAAACTGCTGAGTGTAAGACTCCATGTGCTCCTCGGTCTTGCTGTAGTACTGGCTCTCGCCGTCCTTGCGATCACTCCGCTCGCGGGCCAGCTTCCATGACTCAACGTCTGAGAGCGGCCTCTTCAACTTGTCCTCCTGCAACGTCAAACAGAAGTTAGCCATACATAAGAACATGAAGGTAAAGAAGAGCAAAAATGCATCATGCATATAGATATACCTTCATGGCCTTGAAGCCCCAGTGGTTCATGTTTCCTTGGCCGTGTGTCCGTCTTTCCAATGGTTGGCAGGGCCTTGCTTTGCTCTTGGCGACAAACTACATCGTCGCCGAGCCACCTATCCACCAAACTTCGCCCATCCGTCATCCTTTCCATAGCACCAACGAGGAATAACCTATGCAAATTTTGGAAGCATGACATGTGAGCACGAAACATATAATTGACTGCTTGAAACAATGAAAAGTCAGCAATAGTTACCTTCATGAACTGCTCCCTGCTCAAGGTAAGTCGTTGCCTCTGCGCTTGAGTTTTGGTCAGCTTTTGATGAAGTTAGGTGTGGTAGTACTGCCAGACGGCAACCCAGCGCACCTCGTACTGCAACTGACGAGCTTTCTTTTTTGTAGCCGCAAGCAAGACCACGTCGGCTCTGGCCTTGTGCTCGCCAAGAACTCTATAGAGTTGCTGCAATCATGCATAAAACCAGAAGCAAACAAGGCATGAGTTGAGTGATTCAATGATAAACTATGAACAAAACTGAAGACAAGTGATTCAGAAGAGAACTTACCCAAAATTTGGTGATCACGGCCTTAGCCGCCGTCCCGTACTCCACATGGCTGTAAGGCTCGTAGTGGGCCCAGCTCGTGGCCAAAACCCGCAGCTCCGGGTCCCTGTCTAGCCGCGGGCAGAATAGGCCCGGCCAAAACTCTTTCAACAGGACAATGATAAGGCTGTTCAGTTTACGGCCCTTTCCGTGAAGGATCCAGTTCCTGCAAAAGAATCAAAGGATTGGCATGTGTACAATAAGAAAATGTTGTCATGTGTTGAAAATATGATTGAGAGGCACTTACTCGTCTCCCCTTGAGGTTCAATGAGCCACTTGTGCGCCTCGATAGAAGGTGGTGTAGGTACTCCGGCAGTACCACGCAACCACCCCTTCAGAGCACCCAGCGGCAAGTCACCCCGCAACTCGGGGTCAACCTCCCCTCCACCACCCTCCTCGCCCTCCTCCTCCTCACCCTCCTCGGCCTCCTCCTCCTCGCCCTCCTCCTCCTCGCCATCAGGAACATACTCCTCCTCCTCAGACTCAGAAGGTGCCTCAGTATAGGAGGGCATCAAAGAAGACCCTCCTATTTCAGACACGGCCCGGAGTTTTTTGCCCCGGGTGCCTCTCCCCCCATCTCCTCCTCCTCTAGGGGCTCTCCCCCACCTCCTCCTCTAGGGTCTCCTCCCCCGATCCCTCGACCTCCCTATGAGGTGTCATCATCGCATAGTCGGGGAGGGGGGGACCTTGTGGGCTTGTCCACTCTGAGTAATTGATTTGAATTTGTTGAGGAAACCCGCGCTGCTGGACTTGCCCATGATTAGCAAACCTGCATTAATAAGAGAATAAACAATTAGTAAGGATATCGAATAAACAAGCATACAGAAAAGAACATTAATAACATAAGAGCACATTAAGCATACATAAAAGAACATTAATAATAGAAGAGCACATTAAGCATACTATTTTAATCTACCTCAATCATCATTAAAAGAACTTACATTTTCTAGAACCCATATGAATCATCACTATTGTAATCTATTTGTCGACCGGTCTCATCATCACTATCACGCATATCTTCTTCGTCGTCTGACGGAGGTGGAGGCTCTTCCTCATTGTCAGTGTCTTCATTTAACTTTTCAAGCATAATTATGTCTCTTTGATTCACAACTACCTCACCATCAATCCATGCGTCGTCGTCGTCGTTTGGGTCCAGGTCAACATAACCCAAGTCATCATCATCCTTGTTTCGGACCACGTCATCATGTTCCTCTTGAAAGAACACTTCCTCGTATGTCATGGGGTTTATGTTGCAGTAATCATCATCGTTCGGGTCCGGTAGCTTACCATGTGGCGACACCTTGAACACAACTTCCCAACCCTTTAGGTACTCTTTCTGGCATGGGTAAGGCAGATAATATACTTGTGTGGCCTGGGTAGCGGCGATAAAGAGATCAACTCCGGCATAGACGGTTGATGGTTTAACTTCAACTAAACCAACAGAAGGTGTATGTCTCAGACCCTTTTTGGGGTCGAACCATCGGCATTTGAACATAGTGAGACTTAGGGGTTCGCGGCCACATTTGAATGTAAGCTCGTATATTTTTCCTACCTTTCCGTAGTAATCTACTTTATTATCTCCTTCGGTGAAGACTCCGGTATTTATAGTTTTGGGATCAGGCCGACTGTTCTGGTGCTCCTCTGTATGGAAAAGATACCCATTCACATCATACTTTTCGCATGTGATGACGGCAGGGTCAAAACCCATGGAAACCCATCTCAATTCTTCATCCATTGATTCGTTCGGATCATTTCCCTACAAGTTTAATTGAAATTATAGGGTGCATGAGTTTAATTGGAATTGTAGGGTGAAATAGGTAATAGGGAAGTGTGAAAATTTACTTTCTCCATGAACCACACAACAAAATTTTTCCTTCCATCAGCACCCTTTCGGGGAAGAGCAAGTGCCTCCGCTTCAGTAGGAGGCAGCATTCCCGTCCACTCTTCATGAACGAATCGACTACAATAAGAAAAGCGGTATAAGAACTAGGCAAAGTGAACATAACGAATTGACTAAAAGAATGGTGCAAAGGTATTACCTCATCCACTCATCCTCAACTTCCTTGATGTTGTGCAAGATATAGAGCATGACATCCTCCCACTCATCTCGTGGCATGATATAAGGTGTCGAGCATCCAGCCCTGCCACCTTGCCCGATGAATAGAGGCAGCTTGGGTTTATACTTGGGTTCTTACATGTATTGTATCGAGACACCTTATTGTGCAGCGTGGGAACATGGTAGGATAGTACACTGTCCCGAGGTATGCCACCTCCTCTAGGATAACTTGCCTCAACTATGGAAGCTTCAATCTTAGCTTTGTTTCCACATTTACATCTCGGATGCTTGTTACATCTCTTAGGGCCGTCGCCTTAGCGATTCTGCACAGGGCCCCCCAACAATACCTCGTTCGTGAGGTGCAAAATGAGATGTGTTATCAGAGTAAATAAGCCTGGTGGGAAGATCTTCTCTAGCTTGCATATCAACTCCGGCGCCTTCTTATGCATTTATTTTATCATCTCAGGACATACTTCTTGAGCACAAAGCGTGCGGAAGAAATGGCTTAACTCCGCAAGCACACGCCAGACACGCTCGAGAACATAGCCCCGAACCATCACCGCCATAATCCGCTCAATCCATACATGATAGTCATGACTCTTGTGCCCGGTCACTTTGCCTGTTGAAAGATTGACCCCCTTACTTATATTCGACGCATAACCATCAGTGAACTTCACGGCCGTGTTTCAGCCACTTGAATGCCTCCATCTTATGATCCTTTTTAAGTACGAAGTCAGCATCTAGCTTGAACCAAGATTTTCGACTGCCTGTGGGAGGCTGCATGTGTAGACGTGGTCTATCACAAATATTCTGTTGATCGACTCTACCATTAACATTATCCTTTGTCTTATCAGGAATGTTGAGGATCGTGTGAAAAAGGGACTCTGCGACATTTTTTCGGTGTGCATCACGTCGATGTTGTATGGAAGTTTGAGGTCCTTAAAATAGGGAAGCTGCGTGAAGGGGGTAATGTGAGTCCAGTTGTGCGTCTCACCATATCCTTCAAAACATTTTCCCTTTACCTTTTCCTTTGCCCTCGCCCTCGTCTTCGCCTGCGTCTTTGCCTTTGCCTTTGCCTTTCCCTTTGCTGGCAGGCTTAAGAGCTTTCAGTTGAGCAAGCACATCAGCACTAGAAAACATTGGAATCTTGTTTACTTCATGGACACCTTTGCCTTTTGTGAAGTTTTTCTTTTCTTCCCTATCAGGATGGTCTGGAGGGAGGAACAGTCGATGCAGGTCAAAGGCAACATACTTGCCACCCTTCTTCAGCCAAATGAAAATCAAGGCATGCATGCACACTGGGCAAGGCATCTTCCCACTTGTACACCATCCATGAGAATAGGGCATAGCCGGGAAAGTCATGCATGCAATACTGTAGCCAAATTTTCATCAAGAAATTTTTCTACAGATGCCGGTCGTATGTCAACCTCGGGAAGTACCAAGAATGGTGTAAATCATCCACCAACGGATGCATAAACACACTCAAATTCTTCCCCGGATATTCAGGCCCCGGAATTATAAGCGACATGAACATGGTCTTGCGTTGCATTATGGCATAGGGAGGGAGATTGAGCGGAATAACAAATACGGGCCAGCAGCTGTATGGATTAGACGACATACCATATGGATTGAACCCATCACCTGATATAGCAATTCTGACATTCCCAGCCTCGGCTACTTCCTCCGGGTATTCTATATCGAATGATTTGCATGCTTCACCTTCTGATGGATGTACAATTTTATTTCGATTGTACCTTTTCCCTTCCTTGTGCCACTTCATCATTTTGGCAGACTCCTCGGTGATGAAAAGGCGTTGCGGTCTTTTTATAAAATCAAGATACCGAAGAACCTTCACAGGGATTTTAGGCTGCTGCTTGACCTGCTCATCGACCACCTCAATATACCGAGAGGAACCGCACTTCCTACAAGAGTTGTCATTCGCATACTCATGCCTAAACAAAAGGCAATTCTTTGGACAAACATGTATTTTCTCATAATCCATGGAGCGCCTTCATAATTTTCTTCAGAAGCGTACATGGTTTTCGGCAGTTCATGGCCCTCAGGCAGGCTGTTAGCCCATACTCCCAGAAATGCTTCGAAGCAACCTCGGCTACAGCCGTACTCAGCCTTGACTGCCATCAGTTGCGAGATGGCATCCAACACAGAGAGCTTGGCACCCTCATAAAGGGGTTTCTTTGACGAGGCCAAGATATCCAGGAAGGCCTTTGCGGTTTCCTCCGGATCCTCCAGTTCATTCGCTGAATGTGACGGAGGTGTCGGCTGTGCAGCAAAGACATCATCTAGCATGTCTCTAACCCCATCGTCCTCATAACCAGCGGCAGCGTTGTCGTATCACCTCCTCTCTACCATGGTCCCACTGGCAAAGTTTATCGACATATTAAAGTTGGGCATAAATCCATGCGTGCGAAGGTGCTTAGTCATCTCACTCTTATCTCTGCGCATACGTCTCTTACATTTGGCACACGGGCATTCTGGCACAATCCTCATTGGACTACGGAATATCTCTTTCAAAAACACATCAGTTTTCTCGACCCACTCTGTTGTTACTTGATTCCGACGGAAAAACCCACTATACATCCTGATTATCTGCCATCTCTGCTTTATTGGAAGCCACACAACAAAATTAAGGATTCATTTAAATTACTCACATCAATATTTTATTTTTTACAGGGTTGACGAGAAACGACATTTAATCGACCTACATCTCTAATAGGTAAAGATGGGTCCTACTCCCACCCGATAATGTGTAGATTGAGTACGTTGTCCATGCTCTACCCCATTCCGAGACAAAATTTCGGTAGCACCTCCCCGCTGTTCTCCAAATACACGTGTCGGCAAAATGCCGGGAGAATGTGCATCCAGAGACCAACGGGGAGGCGCCGCCGAAATCCTGTCTCGGAACGGGGTAGAGCATGAACAACGTACCCAATCTACACATCCTCGGGCTGTCCGTGGAAAACGCTGGACAATCCGAAAGAGCTGTAGTGATAAATATGCAATTGAATGCATATTTATCGATGCAACCCTTTCGGACGGGAGACGCCTAGGTTACACGACTTGATGTGAAAATTTAGTCTACTGACATGGAAAAAAAGTGAACGAGGTCATGGAATTGTTGCTCACCCTCCGATGTAGACGATGTAGTCGATCAAAGGAGAGGGATGATCGTGGACCAACACCTCCAACGTCGACGATCACTCCACGAAGATGGAACACCACAAATCTTGTTAATTACACCGAGTGAAAAAATTAGGTCATCACCTCACATTAAGCATTGCCACTTTAAACTATATAAAGAAAAATCATATTTTGTCAAGTGTCAAATTTGGAAGCACTTATCATATCCCAATTTAGGTCATCACCTCACATTAAGCATTGACACATCAATTTTTTTAGCAAGATCATCATGATGAAATAACCACTTATCATATCCCAAATTTGAAGCACATCTCACATAACTACTTAACAACATCACAAACTGAAAATAAAATCTTCGTTCACAATTTTATAAACTAAGTGACTCAAGTTGCTTTTTTAACTATGATAATTCATTTTGCCGAGATTCATCCATCTAGCAACCTAACTGTAGCAAAATAATTCATTTTGCCAAGATTCATCCATCCATCTAAGACACATACAACATTCATCCATCTAGCAACCTAACAACACCCAACATCCATCCATGCATCCATTCATACGTCCAACAGTAGCTAAATAATGCAAAAAAATGAAAAAAACAAAGGAGTGTTAGCTCACTGGGAAGAGGGGCGTCGCGGTGGTGGAGTTGAAGGCAGGGGCCGGCGGTGGAGGGGACGAGAGGGCCGGGGCGGGGCTGGGCCGGCCGGAGAAGCCTGGCAAGCACATCAGGGGTGCATGCCGGCGAGAGCCGTGGCCAGCCGTGGTCAGGACCGTCACCGGCGCCGCGTAGGGTCGAGGAGGAGGCGGGGTGGTCGGGCGGCGGTGGGGTAGGGAGGAGGCGGACGGCGGTGCGGCCGGCGGGGTGGTCGGGGTGCATGGGGTTGGAGAGGGCAGGGGCGGGGTCGAGGCGGCGCGGGTTGGAGAGGCAGGGCGGGCTAGGCCGGGTGGAGGCGAGGCGGCACGGGTTGGGCGGCGGCGACGGGGCTGTGCCGGGATGGATGCGGCGACGGCGTCGCGGGTGTGGAGGAGGCGGCGGCGTGGGCGGGTGGAGGCGGCGACGTGGGTTGGGAGGCGCGGGGGCTGGGGGAAAATTAGTGGAGGAGAGGGGCGCAGCGAGGGGATAAGGTAATCTATGATGTCGGCATAGTTTAAGATGCCACGTGGCAAACTATGCCGATGACTATGCCGTCGGCATAGATAGCATCTTTTTTCTGCAGCAGCATAGGTAGCATCTTTTTTTTGCAGCAGCATAGATAGCATTTTTTTTGCAGTAGCACAAGATGCCACGTGGCA
Organism: Aegilops bicornis; assembly: GCA_021605145.1. Classification (NCBI taxonomy): domain Eukaryota; kingdom Viridiplantae; phylum Streptophyta; class Magnoliopsida; order Poales; family Poaceae; genus Aegilops; species Aegilops bicornis. The sequence continues at coordinate 109,777,647 of CM038671.1, forward strand.
AACTATGCCGATGGAAAACGAACAATTACTCTGAAACTTTCGGTGCCCGGGCACCGATCCGGTTTCCGGGCACTGAAGGCTTCAGAGTAATCTTCCATTTTCCATGACGGATGCCAGTGTTTTTTATTTGCAGTCTGCATCCGTGTACACCCGACACGACCGTTCCCTCCCTGCAGGTGCCGACGGCGGCGCTGTCCATGAGGGGGCCACACCCCGGAAACGCGTGCCACCTCTTCAGACATGCCACCACACCACCCCGCATGTATGAGGGCCCGGTGCAATGCTCTGGTGGCATTGCTACCCCCGAGGGCCCCCGTCCCGCCTAACGCTGGGGCGGTTGACCACCAGATCTAGCCCTTTGACTTTCCACGGACGGGCTTTGACCAGTGGACCTCTCCACCCGGTTGTGTTAGGTCAGGACATAGGAACACCTGGGAGCAACATCCGGGCCAAACCCACAGCAACATCCCCTCCGTATAGACCCGACACGTCTGTTTCCAACCTCCAGGTGCCGGCGGCGGCGCCGTCCGTGAGGGGGGCCACACCCTGGAGACGCGTGCCGCCTCTTCAGACATGCCACCACACCACCCCGCATGTAGGAGGGCCCGGTGCGACGTTCCGGTGGCATTGCTACCCCCCGGGGCCCTCGTCCCGCCTAACGCTGGGGCAGTTGACCACGAGATCTAGCCCTTTGACTTTCCACAGACGGGCTTTGACAAGTGGACCTCTCCACCTGGTTGTCTTAGGACAGCCCATAAGAACACCTGGGACCAACATCCGGGCCAAACCCACAGCTACATCCCCTCCGTGTAGACCCGACGCGTCCGTTTCCCCCCTCCAGGTGCCGGCGGCGGCGCCGTCCGTGAGGGGGGCCGCACCCCGGAGACGCGTGCCGCCTCTTCACACATGCCACCACACCACCCCGCATGTATGAGGGCCGAGTGCGACGCTCCGGTGGAATTGCTACCCCCCTAGGGCCCCCGTCCCGCCTAACGCTGGGGCGGTTGACCATGAGATCTAGCCCTTTGACTTTCCACGGACGGCCTTTGAACAGTGGACCTCTCCACCCGGTTGTGTTAGGTCAGCCCATAGGAACACCTGGGAGCAACATCTGGGCCAAACCCACAGCTACATCCCCTCCGTGTAGACCCGACGCGTCCGTTTCCCCCCTCCAGGTTGTCGGTGTCAAAACCGGCGGATCTCGGGTAGGGGGTCCCGAACTGTGCGTCAAGGATCGATGGTAACAGGAGACGGGGGACACAATGTTTACCCAGGTTCGGGCCCTCTCTATGGAGGTAATACCCTACTTCCTGCTTGATTGATCTTGATGAATATGAGTATTACAAGAGTTGATCCACCATGAGATCGTAATGGCTAAACCCTAGAAGTCTAGCTTGTATGACTATTGTAATGAGTATCCGGTCCTATAGACCTAACCCTCCGGTTTATATAGACACCGGAGGGATCTAGGGTTACATAAAGTCGGTTACAGAGAAAGAAATCTTCATGTTTGATCACCAAGCTTGCCTTCCACGCAAAGGAGAGTCCCATCCAGACACGTTGAGAGTCTTCGGTCTTCATATCTTCACAGCCCATCAGTCCGGCCCATGGCTAACAGGCCGGACGCCCGAGGACCCCTTAGTGCAGGACTCCCTCAGTAGCCCCTGAACCAGGCTTCAATGACGAGGTGTCCGGCGCGCAAATTGTCTTCGGCATTGCAAGGCGGGTTCCCTTTTCCGAACTCCAAGATAGTCTCCGGACGCGAGATGTGTCCGGATTTGCAACATAAATATCACACACACAGCCGTAGAGAGTATAATATTTCACCGGTCCAATCTGCTGACAACTTTTTGCAACATGACATCATGCTGGCCCGGTCTTTATTTCAACTGCTTTTTGTCCCCGTTGCTCCACGTTTCGAGGCGTGGCCTCTATTGCACGTCTTGTCGAAGCAGAGATCGTGTCCCCTTATTACGGGATTCTTATCAACACGGTCGTGGGTAATCCAACCGTCTCTTTGGTACGATTCCTGGGGAATAGGCATGTTTTAAGGCCCGAGAGGAGGCGTTTTGATATTCACAGCCTTTATAGAGGGGTACAGACACGCCCTTCTCCTCTGCGCTTTCTCCTTCTTCAGCTTTCCCCACCTCGAGCTCTAACACCCGGCTTTCAATCACCACGAGCCTCGATCATGTCCAGCTCCAGCCGTCAAGGCCGGTGGGTGGCTTCTTCTGTTACAGAGGAAGACATCGTGAAACTCCGAGCGGCAAGATATCTGACCGCGGAAAACCTCCACCGGCTCACTGCTGAAGGGCAGGTTATTCCTATCCCTAGATCTGGCGAGAGGGTCGTGTTTATCTCCCACTTCCTCCGAGGTTTAGGGTTTGCTCTCAATCCCTTTGTTCATGGGCTCATGTTCTATTACGGGTTAGATTTTCACGATCTGGCCCCGAACTCCTTCCTTCTCATATCGGCATTTATCGTCACGTGCGAAGCTTTCCTCCGAATCCCTCCACACTTTGGCTTATGGCCGAAGACCTTCAATGTGAAGCCGTAGGTGATCGAGGGGAGACAGGCGGAGTGTGGTGGTGCCACCGTGAGCAAGCTTACTAATGCTCCTTGGCTAAAAGGATCCTTTACAGAATCTTCAAATTTATGGCAGCAGGAGCGGTTCTATATCACCGAGCCTCGTGGTTCCAAGTGGGCCGCTGCGCTAGCGTTTTGATCTAGCCCTCCGACTCAGCTCGCATCGTGGATCAATAAGGGGCTAGACTGGGGATCAATTGATGAAGTGCAAACTCTGCAGAGCCGCATCCGAAGCCTCCTCGAGAATGACATTGATCTTATCAATGTGGTTCAAGTAATGCTAGTTCTCCGGACTCTCTACCGTGCCAATAACGGCTTCTCCGTCTGTGGGAGTTTAATCCGGAAGGAGCGCGGACCCTCCAACACTTCTTTGGCACTACGCACAAAGGGATGTGAAAATTGTTTTTCGGGAAACGAAAACAATGGCCGGATACCACCGAGGACATCGGCCTCGATTGCAACCATCCGGATACCCCGGTAAGCGCTTAACTCCCGAACACTTTGAGTACGCTGTAATATGTTACTAAGCATACTGCCTATTCCCAGGGCTGGATAAAGAAAGCGGAGCGAATCAGGTGTTCGGCTCCCCTCCCCGAAGACTCAGCGGATTCCCTACTAACAAGGGTGCTGGACCCGGCACCATTCCAGATGCCTCTGGAGGAGGACAAGGCGAAAAGCGGAAAGGAAAAAAGAGTCTTCCACCCCGAAGGCATATGAGGCACTGTATCCGGGGGAATCAAAATTCCATCGTCCGAGGACAAAAGTGAAGGAGAAGTCAAGGTAACTTCCCCCCAGGGTAAGAAAAGGGGCACCTCCGAAGATTGGGAGGAAAAGGCCCCCAAGCGAGGCAAGATGCCATCGTCGGTGACTCGAGCTTGGAAGGCAGCGTTGTCGTCTGAGTTCCATAGTGAGGATAAGCCTCTGACATAATCGTAAGCTGGACAAGGGAGTTCTTAAACGTATCTCGTTCCTTTCCCGCTACCAAGGTAACATTGGGAATATATATTTTGCAGTCCGGCATGCCGTCCTCTTCAACAATCCTCCTCCTCGGGGGACCTTCTTCCGGAGATGATGGAGAGCGAAACACCTCCACCAATTTCCTCACCCAATAAGGCGGACGACTTAGAAGTGTCGTCCCGGAGGGTCTCTCCCGATCAGCAAGAAGTGCGGGGATTGAAGAAGACATCACCCGAAGGTGATATCCAAGTCGCCCAGGGTTCGGGGGCCAACAATGAAGGCCCCGTACTATCCGGTTTACAGCCGGAGATGATTGTAGGGACGAGCAAACAGGTTCCTTCAAAGGGAGGCCGTGCTCCAACGGCGGCTTCCGAAGATCTGAAAGCGCTGGATACATTGATGAACATGCTGCGACAAGCGTCCGTCTCAGAGGAACACCGAACCTTGATGGGTACGGTTATTGAGAGGGTTCATTCCGCGAAGAGCGGATTGCATGAAGCCTTCACGAGCCTGCTAAGAGGCTTCTAGGCTTGTGATGTAATATCTTCAACTGTGTTTTATTCGCAAAATTCACCTGTATATAGGTAGTAGCCCCTGAGACTCGGATTGGCTTCCCAAGGGAGGCGATCAGAGGATCAAAAATAAATATGCTCAGGGAATGACGTGATTGAATTGGGAGTTTGGGACACATGCAATTTCCCCATCAGTGACCGCCCGGACTACCGAAGTCACCGAACTTCAGCGGAAGCTTGATGTGGCGAGTGAGGACATCACGCTTATCCACAAGCGTCTTGACGAGTCACAAGGTATGTATTTGGGGCAGTCATTATATGCACTTGCTTATAATATAAGCAGGACATGAAGGAGTGTATGCTAAAATATGCATAACTGCAGATGGTGCTGCCGCGATTGTGATTCTTCGGGCAGAGCTATTCCGAGTCAAGGAGCAGGCCCGGTTTAGTAATGCGGTTGCCGAGAAGGCATCGACCGAATTGAAGGCCGAACAGGCTGCTCGGCGTCAGGACGTGGAGAAAATATCCAAGATGACGCGTGAGCTCGAAGGTGCCGCCAGCTGCTGTGAATTCCTTGAGAAGGATAATAAAGCAAAAGCGGCTGATCTTCATAAGGCCTTACGAGAGGCAAAAGAAGTGCGGTTCGAGTCTAGAGCGGCTCGGGAGGAGATCCAGCAAGCTGGGGAGATCCCGGCTGCTAAGCCCTTTTTATTGCAAACTAAGTTTGGCGATCCGTATTATACCCCGCTTAACCAAGTGTGGAGTTCTCCAGACGCGTTATTGGACTTGCCGAAGAGTGCGGCCGATGCGACGCAGTTTTACCAAGCGCAAGAAGGATATACAACAGAGAAGCTTTTCTGGTCACAATTCGGTGCGTCGAAGCGCTCGCTATTGCTAAACAAACAGATGACCCAATGGGCCAAGCTTCACAGGCTGTCCGGTGGTGCCATGAATGACGTCGTGGTCCGGCTATGGCCAACTGAGCCAGTTTCAGATAGTTATTTTGGTTTGGTGCAGCAACTTGCTGACGCGGTGCCGCGTATCGATGCTGTGAAGCGATCAACGTGCATTGAAGGTGCACAGATGGCCTTTGCCCGTGTCAAGACATCTTTGGGCGAAGATGAAGGCCACCGATGTTGCGTGAAGAGTCCACCCAAGGGCAAGGATCGTCATGTGCTAGAGCACTATTTCGAGGATGTCTTAGAGGGTGCCCGCTTAATAGAGGGTCAATGCTCGAAAGATGTAATTTTCGAGTGAATTGCATGAAAATTGTAAAAGAGAATATTATAATAAGGCTAGTTTCTTTTTAGTTTCGCCTAAAAACTTCTATTCCTCCTGTGCGGCCGTTTTTGTATAATTTGAAAGTTTTCCAGTCGCCGGCTTCAGCCCCCTCATAAAAAATATGGGGGTGTTCGGAAAAGCATTTGATCACTCTTGACCCAACGTCTTGGTCCATTAAGGAGGTGTCAATGCGGCGAACTAGGCAATCAGACTATAGGGAGCTAACACTTTCACTTAGCCATAGGAGTTTTATGGTGGGTCTACGATATAGCCCCTGGTATGCACGCGGCTTATTCCAATATGGTGCGTTGCATATGTGACCTAAAGAAAAGGTCCTTCGTATAATACAAAGGGAATCGTGACAGATCCCGATAAGTCATCGAGTGGTTGACCAGCTCTCGCCGCATCATGATGATCGGTTTTGCTTTCTCTCGAGGTGCTTGACCAGATGAACCGGAAGCACAATCGTAGTAGTTCTCCCTTTACTACCTTAGCCGATAGAGCGGAACGTAAGATAGCAAGCACAGGAGCCGGGCAACCCAACTATTGACCCAAGACATGATTCGGAGCTGATGCATATAAGGCCAAACTCGCGACGCCAAGGTACACTATAAAGCTATTTGGACTTTGTCGGCAACTCATTTGCTCTCATTCCGAGCCCCTGGCAAGTTATGCCGAGGTGTGAAAACATCCAAAGGAGCAAAATTCAGTTCTTTAGAAAAAGGTGAATGCAGAATACCGATTATGTTCACTGTCACCTGAGTGATATGCAATCATTATGTTACAGAAAAAATGCCACGACCCCGTCTATTTGACATGCCAGGGGTCGAAGGCTGAGGAAAAAAGGCACCTTACAGGCTCGAAATATAGAGTGCGGTCTACAAAAAGTTATTTTGGACCTCCTGTCGCACGTCTGCGTCACCTGTCCTCGGTTAAGGGACTCCTTTGACGGGAATGACCCTTGGATAAATGTACGAACCCTGAACTCCGATAGAGTTCGTGAGATAACCAGCCTCTAATTCACCTATAGAGGGACATAAGAAAGAAAAAGGTAGTTAGAAGAAATAGGATGGGCTATGGAAGTGCTTGCAAGTCCTTCCATATTGTGCTTCCGCCGATGCTGAGGGTATTTCAAGTGCATAATTATGTATGCGTAGTACCAAATTCGCAGGCGTTTTAGGCGAACGGCGGAAGCCGAATTGCTAGTCCAATATGGACATTAATCGGTCATGTTGAATGGAGACCGGCGGCTTAATGGCCGATGAGGTGTGCGGTGTGATAGGGCCGCTGTGCAGTTCGGCTGAGTTAGCCGTGGCGTGCTCTTCTGTACGGAGGGAGTGTTCCGTGCGTTCCCCTGTAGGGGTGTGTGTCACATATGCCATGTTCACTATTTTTACTTCGGGGGGAAACTGCTTTTGACCCCTGGTATTTGTTTGGTGAATTTCTTCGTTGTCGCTATCACCGGGCGGCCTGCTCCCCTTGTGTCCGGCGTTGAGCTTGCCGGCCTGCTTGAAGACCCAACAACTTCTGTTGGTATGATTGGCTGGTTTGTCGGGGCGGCCATGTATCTGGCATGGCCTATCCAGTATCTTGTCCAAAGCGGATGGTCCGTCCTTGTTTGCCTTGAATGGCTTTTTCTGTTGACCGGGTTTGGGACTGCTGAATCCAGCGTTGACCGTTGTGTCGTGCATTTTTTCATTGTGTTTGTGCTTGCTGCGTCGCGGCTTGCCATTACCATCTCGGACTTCGGACGTGCCCGGATCGCTGGCGCTGCTGCTTTTATGAGCCATCCAGCTGTCTTCGCCCGCGCAAAAGCGGGTCATCAGAGCGGTAAGGGCTGACATGGATTTTGGTTTTCTTGTCTAAGGTGGCGGGCAAGCCATTCGTCTTGGATGCTGTGTTTGAAGGCCGCTAGGGCTTCCGCGTCTGGACAGTCGATGATTTGGTTCTTTTTAACGAAGAATCTAGTCCAGAGCTTCCTGGCTGACTCTCCGGGCTGTTGGACAACGTGACTTAAGTCGTCGGCATCTGGTGGCCGGACATATGTTCCTTGGAAATTGTCACGGAAGGCATTTTCCAAGTCCTCCTAGCTGCCGATAGAGTTTTCTGGCAGGCTGTTCAACCAGTACCGTGCTGGTCCTTTGAGTTTTAGTGGGAGATATTTGATGGCATGCAGATCATCACCACGAACCATATGAATATGGAGGAGAAAATCCTTGATCCAGACCGCGGGGTCTGTTGTCCCATCATATGATTTGACGTTTACGGGTTTAAACCCTTCTGGGAATTCATGATCCATTACTTCATCAGTGAAGCAAAAAGGGTGTGTGGCGCCTCTATATCGGGCCACGTCACGACGTAGCTCTGATGGAGTCCGTCTGCGGAGTTCGGCCCGAGAGTGACTAGTCTTGTTGCGTCCGAATAGGTGGCCGTAAATCACGTGTCGAGAACGCGCCCTCGCGATCCGTAGATCGATCTAGTATGTCCTGCATTATTATCCAATTTTTGCTGCAGGTCGTAGGTATGTCCCCGAGCTGTTTTACCTCTACCCTAACGGTGAGATGGAGCAGGCTGGTGTTCGGCTTGAGTTGCCGCTTTGTCCCGACCCCGTGGTGGTCGGTCAGCCACATTGCACGATGATGGTATGGGCTCCAATGCCTCATCGTCAAACTGAGGTAGCAACTTATGCTGAGGGTAACTTTTGGCTGGGCGATTAAGGCCGTATTCTTCGTCCGCCAGGACATCAGTCCATTTATCATTGAGCAGATCTTGATCAACTTGAAGCTGCCGCTGCTTCTTTTTCAGGCTCCTTGCAGTGGCTATTAGCCGGTGTTTAAGGCGCTCCTGCTCGAGAGGTTCCTCAGGTACGATGAAATCCTCGTTGCCGAGGCTCTCCTCATCCTCGGAGAGTTGCAGATAATGATTGTCCTCCGAGTCTTCATGTGTGGCCTGTTCATCGGGGCTAACGTGCCCGTTTATTTGTTCCTCCTGTTCGGAAGTTATCTCAACAGGGCCTTCATTGTTTTCGACATCGTCCAGAGTATTATTTTCTCCGGTGCCAGTATTGTTGTTTTCGAAACGACGTGACTTAGAGCGGCGGCGGGAGCGCCGGCGTTTGGGCTGCGTCTCAGAGGATTTATCCTCAACTGGATCTTCTTTGTCGTCGTTGTTAGATTCTTTAGGTGTATTCCACCATGTATACATCGTGCGAAGAAGTGGCCATCCAGCATCCAGTAAATGGCGGGTTTTGGCCGTGCTCCTCATCGGCATCATCGTCCATACCGTCGATGTCTTCGGAGCCGTAATCGAGCATGTCGGTTAAGTCTTCGACAGTGGCTATGAAGTGGGTGGCGGGTGGGAAACAAAATTCTCCATCATCAGCCTTCAGTTCGGACCGAACATAATTCGGCTGTGAGTCCCTCGCTAAGGACAGATTCTTTAATGAGTTTAGCACATCTCCGAAAGGCGAGTGTCGGAAGATGTCCGCGGCGCTGAATTCAAAGATCGATAACCGATCAAGCTCGGTGTCTGCGGACGCACATGGTTTGGAACTTATAGCCGGAAACGAGTCCGGAATCTGTGGCCTCTGTGGCGGGGTTGAGCTTCCCGTCCTCGGATGGCGCGATTTGCTCCGGATCTAAGGCCAGAGTAGTTACAGGAGCTATCTCCTGGATGTGGTCTGATGACAGATTTAAGTCATGTTCATCGATGTGACACGGAGCGGCTGCCGCGGTCTCGAATCCGTCGAAGATCAAGTCTCCGCAGATGTCCGCGACGTAATTCAAGCTCCCGAATCTGACCTGATGGCCAGGGGCGTAGCTTTCGATCTGCTCCAGATGGCCAAGCGAGTTGGCCTGCACTGCGAAGCCGCCGAATATGAAGATCTGTCCGGGGAGGAAGACTTCCCCCTGGACATCATCGTTGTAGATGATTGAAGGGGCCATCAAACCTCTTGGCGACGACACAGAGGAACTCTCAATGAAAGCACCAATGTCGGTGTCAAAACCGGCGGATCTCGGGTAGGGGGTCCCGAACTGTGTGTCTAGGATCAATGGTAACAGGAGACGGGGGGCACAATGTTTACCCAGGTTCGGGCCCTCTCTATGGAGGTAATACCCTACTTCCTACTTGATTGATCTTGATGAATATGAGTATTACAAGAGTTGATCTACCACGAGATCGTAATGGCTAAACCCTAGAAGTCTAGCTTGTATGACTATGGTAATGAGTATCCGGTCCTATAGACCTAATCCTCTGGTTTATATAGACACCGGAAGGATCTAGGGTTACATAAAGTCGGTTACAGAGAAAGGAATCTTCATGTTTGATCACCAAGCTTGGCTTCCACGCAAAGGAGAGTCCCATCCGGACACGTTGAGAGTCTTCGGTCTTCATATCTTCACAGCCCATCAGTCCAGCCCATGGCTAACAGGCCGGACGCCTGAGGACCCCTTAGTCCAGGACTCCCTCGCAGGTGCCGGCGGCGGCGCCATCCGTGAGGGGGGGCACACCCGGGAGACGCGTGCCGCCTCTTCACACATCCAACCACACCACCCCGCAGGTATGAGGGCCCGATGCGACGCTCCGGTGGCATTTCTACCCTCCCCCAGGGCCCCCGTCCCGCCTAACGCTAGGATGATTGACCACGAGATCTAGCCCTTTGACTTTCCACGGATGGGCTTTGACCAGTGGACCTCTCCACCCGGTTGTGTTAGGTCAGCCCATAGGGACACCTGGGAGCAACATCCAGGACAAACCCACAGCTACATCCCCTCAGTGTAGACCCGACGCGTCCGTTTCCCCGCTCCAAGTGCCGGCGACGGTGCCGTCCGTGAGGGGGGCCACACCCCGGAGACGCGTGTCGGGCGTTTGCAACCGCCACAACACTTCCAGACTTGTGAGAGGCCGCCTATGCAATATTTGGTGGCATGCTAGCCCCCGGAGGGCGCCTACGCAATATTTGGCGGCATGCTAGCCCCCGGAGGCCGCCGACCACAGTCGTAGACACGCGAAGGGCAATCCGCGTAGAGGGAAGTGTTCCGATACTTCTCCATCACCAAAAATTATGAAAATTTACCATCAGTCCTATAGCACATGTGCCCACATCATGTAAAAAACTCATGATTTTATCGCGCTCCCAGTATTTAATAATATTCATGCCGCGCCATTACCGCAGAATGTCGTCTACTACTGTGTCATCGCCATCCGTGAGGGGGGCCACACCTCGGAGACGCGTGCCGCCTCTTCAGACATGCCACCACACCACCCCGCATGTATGAGGGCCCGGTGCGATGCTCCCGTGGCATTGCTACACCCCCAGGGCCCCGTCCCGCCTAACCCTAAAGCGGTTGACCACGAGATCTAGCCCTTTGACTTTCCACGGACGGGCTTTGACCAGTTGACCTCTCCACCCGGTTGTGTTAGGTCAACCCATAGGGACACCTGGCAGCAACATCTGGGCCAAACCCACAGCAACGTCCCCTCCGTGTAGACCCGACGCGTCCGTTTCCCCCTCCAGGTGCCGGCAGCAGCGCCGTCCATGAGGGGGGCCACACCCCGGAGACGCTTGGCGCCTCTTCAGACATGCCACCACACCACCCAGCATGTATGAGGGCCCGGTGTGACGCTCCGGTGGCATTGATACCCCCCCGGGCCCCCGTCCCGCCTAACCCTCGAGCGGTTGACCACGAGATCTAGCCTTTTGACTTCCCATGTACGGGCTTTGACCAGTGGACCTCTCCACCCGGTTGTGTTAGGTCAGCCCATAGGGACACCTGGGAGCAACATCCAGGCCAAACTCACAGCTACATCCCCTCCGTGTAGACCCGACGCGTCCGTTTCCCCCTCCAAGTGCCGGCGGAGGCACCGTCCATGAGGGCGGCCACACCCTGGAGATGCATGCCGCCTGACATGCCACCACACCACCCCGCATGTATGAGGGCCCGGTGCGACGCTCAGGTGGCATTGCTACCCCCCGGGCCCCCGTCTCGCCTAACCTTGGAGCGGTTGACCATGAGATCTAGCCCTTTGACTTCCCACGGACGGGCTTTGACCAGTGGACCTCTCCACCCGGTTGTGTTAGGTCAGCCCATCGGGACACCTGGCAGCAACATCCGGGCCAAACCCACAGCAACATCCCCTCCATGTAGACCCGACGCGTCCGTTTCCCTCCTCCAGTGCTGCATGGCGCGCCTTCCGTGAGGGGGGCACACCGAGACGCAGCGTCGCCTCTTCACACATGCCACCACATCACCCCGCATATATGAGGGCCCGGTGCGACGCTTCGGTGGCATTGCTACCCCCCGTGCCCCGTCCAGCCTAACCTAGGAGCGGTTGACCACGAGATCTAGCCCTTTGACTCCCCACAGACGGGCTTTGACCAGTGGACCTCTCCACCTGGTTGTGTTAGGTCAGCCCATATGGACACCTGGGAGCAACATCCGGGCCAAACCCACATGTACATCCCCTCCGTGTAGACCCGACGCGTCCGTTTCTCCCCTCCAGGTGTCGGCGGCGGCGCCGTCCGTGAGGGAGGGGGGGCACACCCCAGAGACGCGTGCGACCTCTTCAGACATGCCACCACACCACTCGATTGTGGTAGGTCATCCCATATAAACACTTGGGAGCAACGTCCCCTCCGTATAGACCCAATGCAGCTGTTTCCCCCCTCCACGTGTCGGCCGCCGGCGGCGGCGCCGTCCGTGAGGGGGGTCACACCCCTCCATAGAGAATCGAAAAGTAAGGTATTTATGGTTATATTAATACATGCTACATGTAATTAATTAAATAATAATACGTAAAAGAACAAAAAAATATATGAAATGCAAAAAAAAACTATACCGTCGGCATAGCCGAGGCCAGGGACAGATGGTCAGCGCGCCGCGGATCGATGACATGGCATCTATGCCGATGGCAGCCGTCGGCATAGGTGGTGGTCGGTGCGCCCCGGATCGATGACGTGGCACGCCCATCTATGCCGACGGCCGCCTGTCTTGGCTTTCATAATAGATCTGACGCCGTTAGCCGCACGTCACGGGCGTGCCGTCGGGCCCGCAACTATGCCGATGACTAATATATGCCGACGGCGGCTGTAGATGTAGGATGGGTCTAAGCCGACGGCAAATATGTGCCGACGGTGGCCGTTGGCATACCTCGGGATAGCCCGAGGGCCTGGATCCGGCTGTAAGCATATCCAGGAGTAGGCCAACGGTGGCCGTCGGCATACATATGGCCGTCGGCACCAGCCCCTGTTCTGGTAGTGTTTGGTAACGGGGTTTAAGCCCATGGAGGATAGCAATGGTGGAATGCGTGCTCGGCTCCTCAACGTGCACCTTTTGGAACCGCCGCTTGAGTGCAGGATTCTTCTCGATATACTTGGAATACTCATCGTCAGTAGTGGCATGTTGGCCGCGTCCATGTGGGTGCCCGTGGCCGCTCCGGCGCCAAGAAGCATGTGCATCTCGTCGACGAACAGGATCACCTTGCCGCGTGCAGCCGCCACCTTCTTGAGAAAGTCCGTCATGCACTCCTCGAACATGCCAACGTACGTCGTACTAGACACCATCGCCATGAGGTTGAGCTCAATGACACGTGCTCCACCGAGCTTGGACGGGACCTTCCCAGCGACGATGCGTTGGGCGAGGCCCTCGGCGATGGCCGTCTTGCCGACCCCGGCGGCATCCACAAGCATGGTGCAGTTCTTGGTCCGACGACAGAGGATGCGGATGACACGATCAATCTCATCGTCACGCCCAATCACCGGGTCTGCCTTGCCGGCCGTGGCCGTCATGTCCCGGCCGTAGGTGCGCAGGCATGTGATGTACCGGAAGTACCTCCATGCCGCCCAACACGCGGCTCCCGCACAGAGCACTTCTCGGAGCAACACTTCGACGGCATGGCTGGACGACGTATCGTCAGGTATGGCAGAGGAGTCCACAGTCCCTCTCTCCATGATCCTATCAAGCCATGACCAGGCCACGGTTGATTTTGGTCGTAGGCACGAGAGAGCTTGGGGAGTTCCATCCGCTTCAAATTTCCAGCGTCCCGTCCTCTTCCTTTGATTTGATGAACGCTCTTTCTTCCATCACCCTGTACATTTATAAGCAGAACACATACAAGGACACTTCACAATAGTTTGGATCAAAGGTAAGTCTGGCGTTCATATGGAAATTATTACTATTAGTTTAATCGTACTAGTGTTCGGAACAGTTTCTGACTGCGCGTTCCATTTATAGATTTCCCCTCCAGAAAACGCGCTAGCTGCATCAATTGGACTCAACCCCCTCCAGAAAACGTGCTAGCTGCATCAATTGGACTCAACCCAACCCAATCATAGTGGTTCTTGGCTTCGGACAGTGCTCCTCTGCTCCTTGCCGGCATGGTGCTCAGTAGGGCATGGCGGCTTGCACTGCGTCCGGATGGCCTTTGGTGGATCTAGCGCCTACTGCTGAAGTTTGGCTATCGTTTGTCTCCGCGAGGTGTGGTTGGCGACGGCGGTTCTTTGTGCCTCTTCATCGATGGAGGGGCTCGATGCTGGTGGTGGTCTGTTGTCGTATTGCTGTAGGGATGTGCTCAAACTCCGGGTGAGAACCCTGCATTGACTATGTTGATGTCCACGGTAGCGGCGTCTTGGACGTCGTTTCCTTGTAGGAGGTGCCGTCGTGGAGCTCCAACACCTGCAGTGCATTGTTTTGTGGTCTCCGAGTGAAAACCCAAGATCCGGGCTTGTCGGATCAGATGATGGTGTTGTATCCTCGACATCACTACCTCCTTGGAGGCGTCATCTTGGAGACCCAAACGACGACTTTTGCTGCTCTGTGTGGTCGAGGGTGGTGCGTTTGGTGGTGGTGGTGCGGCTAGCTTGGGGCCAACGGTGGTGTGCTCTTCTTCATGTGTTCCTCTTCGGTTGCCTTCATGTGGTCTGTGTCCTGTTGATGTGCATTCTCAAGACCCTCCCTAATGGCCATTGTGTTGCGGCGAGCTCCGGGCTCTTGGTGTCGTCCCCGGTTCACCTTTGCTCAATGACGAAGCACTGATGCCTCCCCAACTTGCTAATCATTCCGACCTCCTGTGGCGAAGCTCCCAGTCAAGGTTCGTGTTAAGCTTTGGCACTCGTTGATTGTGGATGCTCCTCCGTTGTGTCGTGGGGTTCGGCACGCACGCTGCTGCGGTGCGTTAGGCTGTTTGCAAAATCTTGGTATTGTGATCACTCGACAACACCCCTCATCTACGTGTGCCTCTCGTGGTTATTGTCGTTTGTTAGCTGCTAGGTCATGCCGTCTATTGGGCGTCCATGTCTTCTCTTTTCATTTAGCTTTGATACTTGTATGGTTTTCGTCCCAGATTTCCTTATAAATGGGGTCAATTTGTTAAGGTTTTCGATCCGGTTTCCCTTATAAATCGGATCTCTCTTCTAACATAATGGCTTTGAGTAATATACTCAGGGGAGCTCCTGTAACCTGCAACTGGGTCCCATCCACTGTCGCCAAAAGCAAACTAGCTGATTTTGTGAAGTCTGGCCATTTGCCAAAGAAGGAAGTCATGTCTTATCGCGTCCCTGACCCATCCGAAGAAAAGCCTCAACCCAAAGAAGGGGAGGTAATAGTTTTCACGGATCACATGAGCCGGGGATTTGCCCCTCCCGGCTCAAAGTTCTTCAGAGAAGTTTTAAGTTTCTTTGACCTTAGACCTCAAGACATTGGACCCAATTCCGTGTTCAATCTTTGCAATTTCCAAGTCTTCTGTGAAGTGTACCTGGGAGAGGAGCCAAGCCTGCTCTTATTCAGAGAATTGTTTTACTTGAACCGGCAGAATGAGCGCGCCAACGGGCCGAGTCTTGAACTTGGCGGTATCTCGATCCAGCGACGGAGAGACTGTCTGTTTCCTTATGCTGAGCTGCCGAGTCACCCCAAATTTTGGAACCAGTCATGGTTCTACTGTCAGGATACTTCTCCAGCTGATGAGCCGCCTCCGCCCGGCTTTCGCGCCCTGCGACTTGAGTCCAACCACCCGCTGGCGGATAAACTGACTGCTGTTGAACGTCTGCCGCTCAACCCCACCATCAAGAAGATTAAAGCTCTTCTGGGAAATGGTTTAAACGGCATTGACTTGGTCCGGGTCTGGGTCACTTGGCGCATACTCCCATTAAGCCGCCGCTCCGGCTTAATGTGCACCTATACAGGCAAACAGAACGACCCAATGCGCCACAGTTCTGACGACTTACCAGATGACGTAGCAGATGCTACAACCCAGTCACTGCTGAAGGAGGGTACTGTTATCAACAATACCTTCGGGTTACTTCCCTTCTGCAAAAAGAACCCGGCCCCTGCAGTAAGTTACCAATCTTAATAAATACTTTTTAATATGTTTACCTCCTTGTACTTATAATTCCTTATCTTTCTCACAGGCCAGTGATGATTTTTAGAAAGTCAAATATGACCACGAGGCCGCCCAACAAGCTAGAGCAGCCAAGAAAAATGAAAGGAAAAACGCCAAGACGGGGACTTCAAAAAAGAAGAAACCCAGCGCCTCTGAATTGCTCAAATTGGATGACTCTTCTTCAGATGAGGAAGAGGTAATCCCTTATTCTCTTTAACTCATTTGTTACTATTTTATTGATATTTCCGCCTTTTAGGAAGACATGGGAAACAACCAAGCTCATGGTGAAGAGGTAACTATAATTTCCTCCGACTCAGAGCCTTTGCCAAAGCACAAAACCCGGCGGGTGACCCGGAAAGTAAGATTTTCACATCCCTTAGCTTATCAAGATCCTCAATTTCTTTTGAAGCAACAACAGCTTGAGAACCGAAGGCAAACCGGACAAGTAAGGATGTAGAGCTCTCTTACGGCTTACTGACGAAGGTGAAACGTCGAACTGAGGTCATCTCCGCTTTGCGTTCTGTTTATCCTTTGGCGGGTTTAATTTGTCAGTCTCTCAATTCACCTGACTCCAATTATCAGGATACCTCTCCTTCTTCTGGTGAGTCTATGCAATCCAACATGCCGGCCTTCAAAACTGCCCCTGGGTAATGTACCTTTGTTATCCTCATGCTTTGCATTACTCATATTTTGTACTCATCCCTTTGTTTTATTCATAGTGTGCAGGCGAAGCCCAGTAAGAGGGCAAAGAAGAATAAGCCGATTGAAGACCGGTAGCAACGGAGCGGAACCCGGAACCACCGCCTACGATGCTTCTACTCATCAACCTCCTCCTGAGCCGGCCCATGAAATTCCGACACCATCTTCCGACCCGCCTCAAGAAAGCACTCTTGATAACTCCGATAAACCGGAAATTCCTAGCCCGGTCCGGACGGCTGAATCTGAAATTGAATACTTGAAAAGCCAGTATGTTGAGCCGGGGCGGCCTACTGTTCTTGCCAGGTGTACTGCTAAGGAAGAACTTGTCAAAAGCCGGAAGACCAAACAGGACATCGCTGATTATGCCCACTTAAGCATTGGCGATATAGTCTCAGGCTATCTGAATCAAGTGCATAACAGCCGCGACCTGGAAATTGACATGGTGAAATAGACACAACATAAATCTGAGGTATAACTTATATCACTTCTCCTGAATCTTACTTACTGTACCAGCCCCCAAGTCTACTGCTTATAGGTAAATATGCCGTAGACTTAGATACCGGCTTACTGATAGCTCACCCGGTTTACAAGAAAGTATATTAACCCGGCTGTAATATAGCAAATTTTAAAGAAGCAATACACATTAGCCCCCAAGTGTCAAGTATTTTTACTTGTAAAATGCTTGAGACTTTAATATGCATAATCTGACATTATAAAGTAAAATTTTGTTCAGCATACATTAGCCCCCAAGTGTCAAGGGTCTTTACTTGTAAAGTGTTTGAGACTTTAATAATACTTTACCATAACCTTACTTGTAACCCGGCGGTGTCAAGGGTCTTTACTTGTAAAGTGTTTGAGACTTTAATAATACTTTACCATAACCTTACTTGTAACCCGGCGTTATTGCAGGTCTCCGCTAGTCAATTCGAATTACAGATTGCTGACCTAAAGACCCGGCTGGCGGCCCAAGACCTTGAGATTCAAAAAGCCGACTCCAAATTCGCCTTCAGCATCTCTGAGCAAGAAAAGTTGAAGAAGGATTTTGACGCGGAGAAGAATGCCTGGGCGGATGAAAAATCTTCACTGGTGACCCGGGTCGAGACAACAGAAGCAGCTCTTGCCGAAGCAACTGCCGAATTGTCCGTCTTAAAGCACAAGATATCCCAAATGGTCTCAACAATTTTCGGTAAGTTACTATGTGTAACTTTTGAACATCACCATGATTCATTTGATAACTGTTTCATATATGATCTCCGGCTTAATCTTATATGCATAAACGCAGGTCCCAGGAGTACCAACCTGAAGCAAAATATGCTGATCAAGCTTAAGGCGGTGTACACTCTAGTGGAACAGCTGTACACCGGGTCACAACGTGCTTTAGCCATTGTGGCTTTATCAAATGATACTCCTTATCTTCTGCAGGATGTGCTCAAACGGCTTGCCGTGTTACCTCAACGGATTCAGGAGTTAAGGCGAGCATCTGGTAGAGCCGGGACCACATCCGCCTTAAGCCAGGCAAAAGCGTTGGCTCCAGAGCTAGACTTAGGCGATGTTGCTCTTGGATATCCTAGATTAAAGGAGGACGGCTCTGCATTCAATGAATCAGACTTCACCACCTGTGTGAGAGTAGTATGTCCTGTGGCCACCATCATCGGCAATGATATTGATCTTACAAAGTACCAGCCGGGTTATGACAACAAAAACCGGAGGATTCCAACTCCTCATTATGATGATGTCAGCCTGATCCCTCCAACTCGTAAGCATACCTTTGCTCTCGAAGTTGACCGGCCAGTTTAATAGATGATGAAGCTGAATTTGAAGCCTTAAGCGGCATTGACTGGACCTCGTCAACCTTCCAGGACAAAGCAGCAGATGAAGATGCGGAGAAGGATAACCCGGAGTCGTCAAGTCCACCAAAGGAGTAACCCGCCTGGCACTAAGTCTTTGAAAAAATAATGCCTCATTATTCAGACTCGGGGAGTCTTGTAATAGGGTAGAAACACTTCTTAACTCTGTCATGCCTTCGCGCATGTTTGTGGTGCTTAACAATGTCTCAAGCCGCTATTGTTGTGCACTGCCGGCTTGCTTGAATTGCTTCTTAACATCCAAAAGCTTTTTGCTTTACCCTGTGTATAAAAACAAAAAATTCCTTTGGCATCTCACCAAATCCGGGGTCGTAAAATAATATTAACCGGAGTAGGAACCAAAACATCATAAGTATCACCCGGTTTAAGGTGTACATTACCGGCTTACCTGTTCCCAAAAAATGCATAGTTACACTTAACTTCGAAAATTGGCACATATAATGTTTACCTGGCCCTTAATATTATTCACTCTTATAGAATAAGGTAAACCTAATTTTCAAAGGCCTCTGATTCGAATACGATCAGTAGAACCATTCCAAATGGGTTAAGCTAAGATTCGGATATGATCATATAGCCCCCAATGGCTTTGGCGATGCCGATCAAGTGGGTATCGGCAGCTATGTTCTCTTTGGTTCGAATACGACCTAAGTTTGAACAGGAAGCCTCCAAGTGACCATGAGAGTTGTTTAATGACGCTGATTCGAATACGATCCACGTCAGACCCAAAGAGGTTAAGCTATGATTCAAATATGATCAAGAAGCCCCCAAGTGGGTTTGGCAGTGTGCCAATCAATTGGGTATCGACAGCTATGTTCTCTTTGGTTCGAATCGACCTATGTTTGAACAGAAGCCCCAAGTGACCATGGCTTGACTCAGATATGATCATAAGCCGGACCAAAGGGAAAGCCGGATTCAGATATGATCCGCTCCCTGTTAGTCATTTCCACCACCTGGTAAAGAAGACACACAAACCTTGTAGGATGGAAAGGAAAGAGGTCCTGCTTTATTGCTTTATATAATATATACATTGCTAAAAAGAAAAAACAAATATACTCTGAAAGCCGGTGGCTTAAGTATAATAGGGCGGAGATGCGCTTATGTTCCACGGCCGTGGTCTCTTCCTCCGACTTACGTGAATCTTTGTGCTCTCGAACATCAATGAGGTAATATGACCCGTTGTTGAGATTCTTGTCGACCACGAAAGGTCCTTCCCAAGGAGGGACAGCTTGTGCGTGTCGATTGATCCTGGATGAGCCGGAGCACTAAATCGTCTTCCCGAAAGTTCTCGCTTCTAACCCGGCGGCCGTGATAATGGCGCAGGTCTTCTTGGTAAATCGCCGAGCGGGCTATTGCCAAGTCTCGCTCTTCATCCAACAAGTCAAGTGCATCCCGACGAGCTTTTTCATTATCAGCCTCAACGTAAGCCGCCACCGGGTGAATCATGCCGGATGTCACTTGGCGAACTGCCTGCCTCCGTACACCATGAAGAAAGGTGTATAACCAAGAGACCTGTTAGGCGTTGTGTTGATGCTCCATAGCACGTAGGGTAACTCCTCCACCCAACAACCCGGAGTTATTTGTAAGGGAACTAAGAGCCGGGTTTGATACCTTTCAAGATCTCTTGATTAGCTCTTTCTGCTGACCATTAGATCGGGGTGAGCAACGGGAAACATCAAGCCGGATGTGCTCTTGTTGACAGAACTCTTCCATGGCACCCTTGGAGAGATTAGTACCATTATCAGTTATAATACTGTGCGGAAAACCAAAGCGAAAAATCACCTTTTTGATAAACTGAACCGCCGTGGCTGCATCACACTTACTGACCGGCTCTGCTTCAACCCACTTGGTGAATTTATCCACTGCCACCAACCGGTGTGTCTTATTATCTTTAGTCCTTTTGAAAGGTCCAACCATATCAAGCCCCTGCATCGCAAGCGGCCAAGTAATCGGAATCATCCTCAATTCTTGAGCCGCACATGAGCTTGTCGTGAGAATTTTGACATCCGTCACATTTCTTGACCAGATCCTCCGCATCGATGAGCCGTCAGCCAATAAAAACCATGACGAAAAGCCTTGGCTACCAGAGACTTTGAACCGACATGATGACCGCAATCACCTTCATGAATCTCACGAAGTATCTCCTGACCCTCCGTAGGTGATACACAACATTGAAACGCCCCAGTGACGCTGCGGTGATGCAACTCGCCATGAACAATCGTCATGGATTTGGACCGCCTGATGATTTGTCTTGCCAAGGTCTCGTCCTCAGGCAACTCTCCCCGGGTCATATAGGCTAAGTATGGAACCGTCCAGTCCGGGATGGCATGGAGAGCCGCCACCACCAAGCGCCTCGGGTCTGCAATCGCAAGCTCTTCCTCCAGAGGCACTTGGACAGAAGGGTTATTCAAAATGTCAATAAAATTATTATGCGGCACCTGCTTACTCTGATACCCCAAATCGGCTTAAAGCATCAGCCGCCTCATTCTTCCTTCGATCAATGTGCTCTACTTGATAACCTTTGAAGTGCCCAGCCACCGCATCAACTTCACGACGATAATCCTCCATAAGGGGATCCTTAGAGTCCCACGTGCCTGACACCTGTTGAGCGACGAGGTCTGAATCGCCCAGGCATCTTACCCGGCTCAAATTCATCTCTTTGGCCATCCGGAGGCCATGGAGTAAAGCCTCGTATTCAGCTGCATTGTTAGTACAGGAAACATAAGCCGGAGCACATAACAAAATTTGTCACCTCGGGGAAGTTAAAGCGACTCCGACCCCGATCCTTCCAACTGCTGGACCCATCAAGTGAATAGTCCAATATGTGTTATCCGGCTTCTCCTCACGGTGCCTAAAACTCCGTCCAATCATTGATAAAGTCCACTAGGGCTTGAGACTTGATAGTTGTGCTGCATATACTTCAAACCGTGAGGCCCAAGCTCGATGGCCCACTTGGCAACTCGCCCCGTGGCTTCCCTGCTCGGATGATGTCTCCCAAGGGGGCTGAACTTACTACGCTTATAGGATGACCCAGAAGTATCGCTTTAGCTTCCGGCTCGCCATGAACACCCCATAAACCAGTTTACGCCAATGCGGATACCTTTGCTTGGACTCTATGAGCACCTCATCGATGTAATAAACCGGCCGCTGAACTGGATGCTCCTTGCCGCCTCCTTACGCTTCCACCACAATGGCCACACTAACATCACGTGAGTTAGCAGCAACATACAATAGCAATGGCTCTTTATCAATCGGAGCTGCGAGAACCGCGGCTCAGCCAATTGTCTCTTTAAATCTTCAAAAGCAGCATCAAGAAATTTCACTCTGCATAAAGGTGTCTGCTTTCTTCATCATCGATACAGCGGTAAAGCCTTCTCCCTAGCCGCTTATGAATCGGCTTAAAGCAAAGAACGCGACCCGCCATGATCGCTGAACATCGTTGATGCACACCGGTTTAGCCAGAGAGGTAATTGCCTTGATCTTCTCGGGTTAGCTTCAATGCCCTGTTTGAGACCAGGAATCCCAAAAGTTTGCCTGCAGTACACCGAATACACACTTGTCCGGGTTAAGCATCATCTTATAAACCGGAGATTGTCAAAGGTTTCCTTTAAGTCGGAGATCAAGGTTTCCTTCTCTCGACTTCACCACAATGTCATCCACATAAGCATGAACATTGCGCCTAATCTGATTGTGGAGACAATTACGCACACTGCCGACGTCGTCGCTGGGCACTTTTAAGCCCAAACGGCATAGACACATAGCGAAGGCTCCAAACGGAGTAATGAAAGCCGTCTTCTCCTGGTCCTTAACTGCCATCTTGATCTGATGATAACCAGAGTAAGCATCCAAAAAACTCAAACGCTCGCAACCCGCTGTGGCATCGATGATTTGATAAATGCGGGGTAGAGAAAAGGGATCGGCCGGACAAGCTTTATTTAAGTCCGTGTAGTCCACACACATCCGCCAGGTGTCGTTCTTCTTGAGCACAAGCACCGGGTTAGCCAACCACTGGGTGAAAAACTTCCACGATGAACCCGGCCGCTAAGAGCCGAGCGACCTCCTCCCCTATAGCCTTCGCCTTTCCTCATTGAATCGCCGGAGAAACCGCACGACCGGCTTATACTTTGGATCAATATTAAGAGTGTGCTCAGCGAGTTCTCTCGGGACACCCGGCATGTCAGAAGGTTTCCATGCAAAGATGTCCCGGTTCTCGCGGATGAACTCGATGAGCGCGCTTTCCTATTTGGGATCCAAATTGGTACTGATGCTGAACTGCTTGGAAGAGTCGCCTAGAGTGAAGTCAACCAATTTTGTCTCGGCGGCCGACTTAAATTTCAACGCCAAGTATTGCTCCGTGGTTGGCTTCTTCAAAGAGGTCATAACTGCCGGGTCAACATTAGTTTGATAAAACTTCAGCTCCTCTTCAGCACAAACGGATTCAGCATAAGCCGCATCGCCTTCCTCGCACTCCAAGGCCACCTTGCGACTCCCATGCACAGTGATGGTGCCCTTGTAACCCGACATCTTGAGCTGCAGATAAACATAACACGGCCATGCCATAAACTTGGCATAAGCCGGCCGTCCAAACAGAAGCGTGATATGGGCTCTCGATTTTGACTACCTCAAACGCGTCGACTTCTCAAATTTCGGAATCATATTCGTCTCCAAAAGCCACTTCCAAATTTGATCTTTCCAACAGGATATGCCGACTTACCAGTGTACCACCCCATGAAAAGCAGTGTTAGACGTCCTCAAGTCCTTATCGGTCGGACCCATATGGCGAGAGGTCTCATAATAGAGAATATTGATGCTGCTCCGTCATTCCATGAGCACCTTAGTGCATTTATATCCACCAACACGAGGGGCCACCACCAAGGTCAATCGACCGGGTTATCAACCCGGAGGGGTGATCTTCTCTACTCCAAATGATAGGCTGCTCGACCACCTCAGATATCGGGAACCGCCGGTTCAACCGAATTCACCCTTTTTATGAACCTTTCCAGTCACGTTTACACAAGTTAGTGGTAAACACATGGTATTGCCCACCGTTCAACTGCTTTGGATGGCTCTGGTAACCTGACTGCTGCTGCTGCTGTCCTCCTTGACCGGCTGCTGCTGATTATAGCCACCTTGACCACCTTGAAAACCGGAACTTGAGCCGCCACCCGGGCCATGGAAACCACCTGCTCCTGAGCTGCCGCCTGATCCGTGATTGCCATCAAACATGTTTGAATTCTTGAAAGCCTTCATGATCGCGCAGTCCTTCCATAAGTGGGTGGCAGGATTTTCCCGAGTACCGTGTCTTGGACAAGGCTCATTCAGAAGCTGTTCGAGAGAAGGACCTGAGCCACCAGATCGAGGGGGTGCTCTCCCCTTACGCTTCTTGTTATTACCTTAGGCATTAGCATTGGCCACCAACGCCAAGTTACCGTCCGGCTTACGCTTGTTGCCACCTTGACCTACCGGGTGATGCTGCTGCCCTTTCCGTTGCCGTTCTTCTTTCCTTTCCCTGTCTTTTCCTCCTCAGACACGGGATCATCGGTAGTATCAGAATCGGCATATTTAACCAAAGCCGCCATCAGCGTGCCCATGTCATTGCAATCACGCTTAAGGCGCCCCAGCTTCTGCTTCAGCGGCACAAAACGACAATTCTGATGGAGCATAAGTACCGCAGAGCCGGCGTCCATCTTATCAGATGAATGTATTATTTCCTTGACTCGGCGCACCCAATGAGTTGTGGACTCACCCTCCTCCTGCTTACAATTGGTCAAGTCCACAATGGACATAGATTGCTTGCAAGTATCCTTAAAGTTCTGGATAAACCGGGCCTTTAACTCGCCCATGAACCGATGGAATTGGGAGGCAAACTTTTCAACCAAGATCGGGCCGTTCCATCTAACATCATGGTGAAATACTTAGCCATTGCCGCTGTTGACTTCCAATAACTCCATGGCCATCTCATAACTTTCAATCCATGCCCCCGGCTGTAAGTCGGCCGTGTAATTCGGCACCTTTCGAGGTCCCTTGAAATCCTTGGGCAGACGCACATCTCGCAGAGCCGGCACCAGACAAGGGACACCACCAGTTCTAGTGGCCACCCCTGCTCCAACAGAAGTCACCGGATACTCTGGGAGACCATCATATGCCGTCTGCTGAGCCGCTAATTGAGCCGCCCGTTCATCCAACTGACGCAATCGATCCTGCACCGGGTTATAGCCGCCGGGTTGGTTGCGACGCTGGGCATTGCTTGATAAAGCCTCTGACTCCATGTGCCTGGCCAGAACTTCGGACTCGGTTTGGACGAGGTGCTATCCAAGGCTGAGGAGTGGAATGAATCGTGTCCCCGCCAGAAGAATAGGTCTCTTGCCGTGCCAAGGCCGTCGAAGAAGATCCCTAACCCTCCGGGTTTCCACCGCCGTCGGTCATCACCATCTCTTTGGAAGAGCCGCCAGACGCTACCGATGCTGCTATCAAGTTCTCCATGGGGTTGGAAAAGTGGCCGGAGGTGTCGGTATGTATCGGGCGGGCCATGCTCCCGTGAAGAGGTGCCATCTCTCGGGCTGAACCGCCCTCCAGCTCCGGGTGTCATAAATTGATTGGCTTGGGCGGATTACTAGGACCAGCTCGAGTGTCGTGAAAAGATTCCGAGGATCATAAACCGAAGGCAGACGGACTGGGTCTTCGATGTCTCCTTCTCATCACCTCATTGGACGATTCAGACTCATGTTGTTGGAAAGCCTTCGATGGAGTCGCTGCACCTGCATCCAAAGCCGCCCACTGCAGCCTAGCTTTGGTGTCCTCACCGCCAAGGCCTCCTTGGCCTGTGGCTATCTCCTCACGCACTTTTGCCACCTCCGCGTTATGCTCATCCGGATTTGCAGGAATAACCGTGGTGGTTAATGAGCCGCCAACTTGTCCATAAGATCTATTAGCACTGAGCCGGGCGGGCGGGGCCTCTGCCCGGCCGCTCGACCGGATGTTATTCTTGTCGCCGTCGAGTTTTGGCCGGGTTGGGTACCGGCCATGAAGACTCCTGCCCAGCTTGGGGGCTCATAGCAATCCGGAACGCTAGAGTCGTCAGAATAGCCCCCAAGCATGCCTTCTTGGACCTGATACAGAGAGTCTGTTGAACCGGAGGACAAATCATCATCTGATGGGACGGCTGTCTCTTCGCCACCTTTAGATCCTTCAGAAAGTGCCTCTCCGTGAATACAACCCACAAAAGCATGCTTCATGGTAGATTGAATCCGGGCGGGTCTCGCATGCTGAGCCGTCTCAATGAGGTCGGCGCAGCTGTCCGGCTCGGGGCCCGGCTCACCAATCCGGCCGATGAAGACATGGATTCCGCCAAAGGGGACCTGATACCTGTACTCAATTGAGTCGGCCTCGGGGCTGACCTTCGTTGTCGATGTAGATCTTGCCATGACGACTCTTGGTCATCTGGCCCACTGCGTATCCCTTGAGCCCTTCGAAGCTGCCCTTCAAGAACTCAAATCCACCATGCTCTGGCCCCACGGTGGGCGCCAGCTGTCGTGGAATTGTCACGGCAGATGTCCTCTTGCAAGGACTTAGTCGTGGAGCCATGGCAACTAGGAAGCTTAAAGGGGTTAATCGGGACAAAGGACACGAGAGGTTTTATACTAGTTCGGCCCCTTACGATGAAGGTAAAGCCTACGTCTAGTTGGGTTGGTATTGCTTGAGGTTTCGATGACCGGGAGCGAGATACGCTATGCCCGGTTCTCGATTGGTTGTTTCTTGCCCTTAGCCGCCAATGTGTCGCCCCTTATATACACGGGTTGACGCCTGCGGGTTTTGCTGAAGTCCCGACCGGCTTATAAACAATGTCCGCTCGGTGACTAGTCAAGTCTACCTTATGATACAAGTCATGCCATTATGGCGGTTTACTACAACGGCCTTAAGTCGCCTGTGGGCCTTAGGCCCCTTTGTTGAGACGCCATCTTCATGCTTGGACTTGGGCTTCTGTCTGGTAATCTCTTTACGTAACCCGGCCCCACCTGGGCGGCTTACACAAATAGTTATATCCCCAACACTACCTAACATAATTTTCAATGTAATTCTCTTTATTGTGGCATGAATGTTCAGATCCAAAAAGATTCAAGATAAAAGTTTAATATTGACATAAAAATAGTAATACTTCAAGCATGCTAACCAAGCAATTATGTCTTATCAAAATAACATAGCCAAAGAAAGCTTATCCCTATAAAATCATACAGTTTGGCCACGCTTCATTTTCGTCACACAAAATGCTCCCATCATGCACAACCCCGATGACAAGCCGAGCAATTGGTTCATACTTTTTAACGCGCTTCAGCCTTTTCAAGCCTTACGCAATACATGAGAGCAAGCCATGGATATAGCACTTGGGTGGAGTAGAGTATGATGATAGGGGTTATGTGAGAAGACAAAAAAGGAGAAAGTCTCACATTGACGCGACTAATCAACGGGCTATGGAGATGCCCATCAACTGATGTCAATGAGAGGAGTAGGGATTGCCATGCAACGGATGCACTAGAGCTATAAGTGTATGAAAGCTCATCAAAAGAAACTAAGTGGGTGTGCATCCAACTTGCTTCCTCACGAAGACCTAGGCATTTTGAGGAAGCCCATCATTGGAATATACAAGCCAAGTTCTATAATGAAAAATTCCCATTAGTATATGAAAGTGACAAAATAAGAAACTCTCTATCATAAATATCATGGTGCTATTTTGAAGCACAAGTGTGGAAAAAGGATAGCAACATTGTCCCTTCTCTCTTTTTCTCTCATTTTTTTCATTTTTTTCATTTGTGCTTCTTTGGCCTCTTTTTTTAGTCTGGAGTCTCATCCTGACTTGTGGGGGAATCATAGTCTCCATCATCCTTTCCTCACATGGGACAATGCTCTAATAATGAATATCATCACACTTCTATTTACTTACAACTCAAGAATTACAACTCGATACTTAGAACAAAATATGACTCTATGTGAATGCCTCCGGTGGTGTACCGGGATATGCAATGAATCAAGAGTGACATGTATGAAAGAATTATAAAGGTGGCTTTGCCACAAATACGATGTCAACTACATGATCATGCAAAGCAATATGACAATGATGGAGCGTGTCATAATAAACGCAACGGTGGAAAGTTGCATGACAATTATCTCAGAATGGCTATGGAAATGCCATAATAGCTAGGTAGGGTGGCTACTTTGAGGAAGATATAAGGAGGCTTATGTGTGATAGAGCGTATCATATCACGGGGTTTGGATGCACCGGCGAAGTTTGCACCAACTCTCAAGGTGAGAAAAGGGCAATGCACGATACCGTAGAGGCTAGCAAATTGCGGAAAGGTAAGAGTACGTATAATCCATGGACTCACATTAGTCATAAAGAACTCATATACTTGTTGCAAAAGTTTATTAGCCCTCGAAGCAAAGTTGTAACATCACAAATTTTCAATTTGGAATGTTATACATAGGTCATCCATGCATATCATATTTTATTGCATTTTGTTTTTCCATCCTCGAAATGCTAAGCAGCTCAAGGACCCACAGAGAGAGTTGGGGATTTCACCGTTTTCATATTTGAATTTTCTCAAATATCGAAACAAGCATCATTTTGGTTTTAATTATTTTTCTCTCTAAAAATATTTCAAATTAAAATATATGAGAGGAGATAATACGAATTCTCCAAAATAAATGAAATATTGGAGGAAAAATGTTAAAATCAAATAAATAATTTATTTTGGATTTTATTGCTATTTTATTCGAATTAGAAAATATGCAATTTTCAAAATTGCATTTTTAGGCCAAGAAAAAGTTCACTTTATTCTAAATATTTTATTTAGAAGGTGAAAATTTGTTTTGGCATTTTTAGAATTTTATTTTTAGTTTTTTAGGATTTTTTTTCTCGGCGGAATCTGTTTTTTTTAACTCTTCGCGGACTTAACTGGGCCGAAGCCCAGCCGGCCCGGTACCGCCGCCGCCTTCCCCGCACGCCGCACGCCGTGCCCGAGCCGGATTTCACCGGAGTCCGGGACACCGCCGCCGCCTCGGTTGCCCCCTGCCCAAGCCGAGCCTCCCCTTTATATGCCTTGCCGCCTCGATCCCCACCGCCCGCCTCCATGACGAAGCGACAACACCCGCGCTCACCATTGCCACGCCATTGCTCGCACGCCGCCCAGCGCCCAGCGCCGCACCCGCCTGCCTTGGCGCCTCGCCTCGCCGGAGCCGCCGCCTCGCCGCCGGAGCCGCCGCCGTTCCCGATCCGATCCGGATCCACTGTTTTTTTTCCGGTTTAGGTAAAAACCGATCTGTTTTTTTTAAGAAACCCTAGACGCGTTTTTTTATTTTATCGGTTCGGTTTTTCTCGGTTTAGTTATTTAGTGGACGTTCGTCCGTTCGTTTGTTTTAAAGAACGTCGTTCACCGGTTAGGTTTAGACAGCGAATGTTTGTTCGTTAGTCTTTTCTTTTTATTTTCTTTTTCTGCAGGGACCTATCCGTGATTTTTTTATCGCATAGCCCCTGATCTTCAAACCCTCACCGTTTCTTATCCGTTTGCTCAAATCTAGTGAAACCAACGCCAAAGTCTTTGTCTCGAGCCCCTCTTTCTGTTTAAACAAGTTGAACAAGGTTTTTGACAATTTAAAATTTGGTTTCAAGCAGATTTGAATTCGAAGTTCTTTTGACTGTAGTTTCAGTTCCGTAGCTCCGATTCGATTGATTCTTTTTGCAGATCGAATCTCTTTAGTTGAGTTTTCAGTTTCGACCTTCTTATTTGAGTTTTACCCATGCATATTTTCTTGAGTGCTTATGTATGCTATTTTTTGTTTGTGATAGAATTCCCGGAGTGCAAAGCGTGCTACTACGAGTCTCTAGGGTTTGCGGATCATCAGCAAGGCAAGTAACACATTGATCATACTCTTCTCATACCCATTTTTATACATTAGATACAATCCTCAAATATTGCATGATTAGGATGTGATTAACTTGTGGGTTTCGGGAAGTAGATTATGAGGTAGAACCTATTGCCCTTTACTACCAAACCCTTGGGAGTTACTTCGACGTTATGCTTATATTGCCATGCTATGCTCGTAGACGTGGATTGGGTTTGAGTGTATCCATGACCGATGTGAGATTGTTAATTAATGGTTAACTTAAGGTGGCTACTTAAATACACATCTGGGTGGATTGGTTGCGGCACCTGGAGAATCCAGTGTTGTGCTAGAAACTTTCGTGTGCAGCCACAAGCTATTATGGGCTCTAGCATAGTTGCGTATGTTGCATGACCTCTTCCAGAGGTAGGCTAGCAGATGTAGGGGATGTAGGTTGGTACTGTCTACACAGGGTTAGAGTTATTGCTTCTGAAAGACTGTGTCTCGGCCATCCGTTTCTCAAACACCATGTAGTGTGATAAATCCAACGGAGGAGATCGGGTCTTGTGGGGAAAAGTGTGCAAACCTCTGCTGAGTGTACAAACTAATCATGGTTTGCCGTATCCCCGGTTATGGACATCTGGAGTATCTGGTACTTGAATTATTTATTTGATCTCATCACTCTAAATTAACTTGTTGGGTTGATAATTAGTTTTAATTGGGATTGAGTTGGAGGAACCTTCTCAATGTTTCAACTACCATGATAGTTAAATAAAATATATTCCTTTTCTATAGGAAAAAATTGGCTTTTCGCAAGATGTTATAACCATAGAGCCTCCACCAGCCATATATGCATGTAGTGATAGCTTTTACTTGTTCAAGGTTTCATCAGTGTTACATTGCCAAAGATATTCCATGTGCTGACCCGTTTTCGGGCTGCAACATATCATGTTGCAGACTTTTCAGACGAAGAGTAAGGTGTGCTAGGTCGTTGTCGTGCACTCAGCTATGCCGTTGGAGTTGATGGACTCACTTTATCTTCCAAGCCTTCCGCTGTTATCTTATTTAGATGGCCTTAAGCCATATTTATTGTAATAAGTTCTCTCTTGAGACTATCAATGTAATAAGCGTGTGATTGCTACTTTATTATAAATCCATTCAAGTACTGTGCGTGTCAGCACTACCGATCCAGGGATGACACTGAGCACAGAGATTTGACCGTCCGAGGTCGGATCGCTACAAGATGGTATCAGAGCACACGCTGAATGTAGGACACGACCACTAAGATGAGCCATAGGTCACTCTTCTCTACTCATTTCTGAGTCTTCTCCATTTTCTAATCTTTAGGATGGCAGACTCAAGGAACAAGTTTGCACAACCGGATGAAGACACACCATTTTGACGACACTTGAAGGAAGTCACTAGGTAACTGAACATTGGAATACCAAGCTTCACCGGGACCTACACCGCCACTTTACTAGAAGAGGAGCGTTGGAGGATTCAAGTTCAAGTTCCAGGAAGGACATTCACGCCAGTTACTAAGTCCATATAGTTTTCCTTCGATGCACCAACCTGGAGTCTAGGAAAGAGCATGGCAGCCCACATCGCCGTGGGACGCATCGGCGAAGTTTATCACAAGGAGCTTAAGGACACCATCTACCAGATATGTGGGCGCCGAGATGAGCAATGGGAGATGATCAGCACCAGGAGGGACATGTCCATTGCAGCTTTTATCCAGGAGCTAAACCAGCACATTCATCGCCAGGAAAACCAGATGTGTGCGAGCATGATAGACCATGAAGAAGGTGATGACGAGGAACATGGAGCTAGAAGAGGTACTCAAGTCTGCACTAGATGGATACGAGGAGGAAATCATAATACTAGTGGAGAAGAATGACGACCTAACAAGGAAGCTAGGAGTATTCATGGGAGACCCCGTGCTAGGAGGAGAAGATGATGAACCCAAGGAAATTCGTTCTGAAGACTACATCATCATCGACGACACCGACTCCGACCCTGATGGTAGTGATGATGATTATGAAGACGAAGCCGGAGGATATATCATGGAGTCTTCCACCATCAAAATTTCTAGATGACCACCATATGATTAGTAGTATTCCCCCATGTATATAGTAATAGTCCGAGCACTTTTGTAACGGTAGTTATAGACCGATTGTATGCCCTTGCTTGAATTGATTTGGTGTGATATGATTGTGTGTGTCTCATGTGCATCTGGGTAGTGCTTTCTCAATAGACCTCATTCTATTCTAATCTCTTCCCTCTAAACCCATCAGATGCCTCCGAGACGTGACACTGGATTTGTCTTCCCACCGGAGATCACTCAGTTGATCCAGCAGCAGAATGCCTTGATACAGCAACTAGTCTAGAACCAATTCAACAACAAAAACAACAACAACCCACCGCCACCACCTCCAATTGACAACTTAGCCCATTTTCTGAGGTTGCAGCCGCTGGTGTTTTCCAGTAGCACCGAGTCAATAGTTGCTGATGACTGGCTACGCAGGATTGGAAGGGAGTTGACCACCGCAGGTTGCACAGATGCTGAGAAGGTGCGTTTTGCCGCACATCAATTGGATGGACCCGCAGCCGCATGGTGGGAGAATTACACGACCACTTTCCCTATAGCCAATGTCACTTGGGATCAGTTTCAGCAAGCATTTCGCACTGCACATGTCTCAACTGGGGCTTTGAGCATGAAGAAGTGTGAGTTTTGCAACTTGCGCCAAGGAAACCGTACGGTGGGGCAGTACGTGGATGAGTTTAGTAAGTTAGCCCGCTATGCCCCGGATGATGTGGCCACCGATGCCGTGAAGCAGGAGAAGTTTATGGAAGGGCTGAATGATGAGATGAGCATGCAGTTGATGGTAGCGACATTCGCTAACTATCAGGAGTTGGTAGACAGGGCTCTTATGATTGAAGGGAAGTAGCAGCAAATTGAGAGTCGCAAGAGGAAGTATGGACAAGGGAAGTACAATTTAGGAGCCCAGCAGAAGCCTCGTTTTACCCCAAACTCGGGAGGATTTACTCATAACCATGGAGGCCACACTCACAACGAAGGAAGCTCGCACAACCACAGTGGCCCCAAGAATGGAAATGGGAATGGAGCAGGCAGCAATCAGAACCGCTCTAACCCAGCAACGCCTACCAAGAAGGACCTAAGTCACATTAATTGTTTCAAGTGTGGGAAGACTGGACATTACGCCACTGAATGTTCTGTAGCAAAGAATGGTAATGGCAATGGAAGCTCTGGGAAGAAGCCCAACCCTTTCAACAGGGGACAAGTGAACCACGTGAACGTAGAGGAGGTTGAAGGGCAGCCAGATGCAGTTATCGGTAAGTTTTTGGTTAAGTCATTTACCGCTCTTGTTCTATTTGATACTGGTGCATCACATTCATACATTTAAAGGGGATTTGTGGACAAGTTTAAGTTACCCACTTTAACCATTGGTAGCCATATTTTCCCCTCCGATCTAATAATTTTGGAGTCGCAAGGATTGGATGTGATACTAGGTATGAATTGGCTGTCGAAGTATGGAGGAAACATTGACTGTGCTAGTAGGTCAATTCTGCTCACCACACCGGAGGGAAAAAGGATCAAATATGTTTCCAGGCATGCGCCAAGGAGGGCCCAAGTAAATTCTCTCTCCGGAGTTGTTCAGGAAGAAGTGACTGTAGTGAAGGATTACCCAGATGTATTTCCAGAGGAGTTACTAGGCATGCTGCCGGATCGAGACATTGAGTTTTTGATTGAGCTATTGCCCAGCACCGAACTGATATCGAAGAGACCATACCGGATGCCCGCAAATGATCTGGAGGATATCAAGAAGCAGATTACGGAGTTGTTGGAGAAAGGTTACATTCGACGAAGTTCGTCACCTTGGGGAGCCCCAGTGCTCTTGGTTGAGAAGAAGGATGGATCGTTGTGAATGGTTGTTGATTATCGTGCCTTGAATGAAGTGACGATCAAGAACAAGTACCCACTGCCAATGATCAATGACTTGTTTGACCAGCTGCAAGGAGCGAAAGTGTTTTCAAAGATCGACCTGCGATCAGGATATCACCAGCTGAAGATTCGAGAACAGGATATACCTAAGACAGCCTTCACCACGAGGTATGGGTTATATGAGTATACAGTTATGTCATTTGGATTGACAAACACCCCTGCCTATTTCATGAGTATGATGAATAATATGTTCATGGAGTTCTTGGATAAATTTGTCGTGGTGTTCATTGACGATATTTTGGTATACTCGAAGAATGAAGAGGAGCACAAGGAACACTTGCGTTTAGTTCTCGAGAAGCTCAGGGAACATCAGTTGTGTGCCAAGTTCAGAAAGTGTGAGTTTTGGTTCAAGGAAGTTGGATTCCTTGGACATGTTATATCAGGACAAGGTATAGCAGTAGACCCCACCAAGGTTCAGTCAGTCACTGAGTGGTTGGCACCCACCTCAGTAGGAGAGATCTGCAGTTTTCTTGGACTCGCGGGATATTATCGAAGATTTATTAAGAATTTTTCCAAGATTGTGAAGCCTATGACAGAGTTGTTGAAAAAGGACACCAAGTTCAACTGGACTGATGAATGTGAGGCAAGTTTCCAGGAGTTGAAGAAACATTTGACTATAGCCCCAGTGCTGATTCTGCCAGATATACACAAGGATTTCCAAGTGTATTGCGACGCGTCACGCTTAGGACTTGGAGGTGTGCTGATGTAGGACGGGAGAGTTGTTTCATATGCCTCACAAAAACTTCGACCGCATGAGTTAAATTATCCCACGCATGATTTGGAGTTAGCAGCCGTAGTGCATGCGCTCAAGACCTGGAGACATTTTCTTATTGGAAACCGTTGTGATGTGTACACGGATCACAAGAGTTTGAAGTACATTTTCACAAGAAGGAGCTAAACCTCAGGCAGAGGATATGGTTGGAGCTTATAAAGGATTATGATATGAAGCTGCATTATCACCCAGGAAAGGCCGACGTCGTAGCATACGCTTTGAGCCGAAAGAGTTATGTTAGTACTCCCGTAAGCGGAGGTTTGCAAAAGGAGTTATCCGAGGATCTCAGGGAGCTTCGTTTGGAGATAGTTCCTAGAGGTTTTGTTGCAGCATTGGAGGTTCAGTCAACATTATTGGGAAAAATTTGAGAAGCTCAGAAGGATGACAAGGAAATTGCCGAAATAAAGGAGAGAATTAGCAAAGGAAAGGCCAAAGGTTTTCGTGAAGAAGAG
Organism: Aegilops bicornis; assembly: GCA_021605145.1. Lineage (NCBI taxonomy): Eukaryota > Viridiplantae > Streptophyta > Magnoliopsida > Poales > Poaceae > Aegilops > Aegilops bicornis. The sequence goes on from CM038671.1 coordinate 109,812,044, forward strand.
CATGGCACCTTGTGGTTCGAGGACCGTGTTTATGTGCCCAATAATGCAGAGATCAGGAAGTTGATACTTCAGGAAGCTCATGACTCACCATACACGATACACCCCGGAAACACCAAGATGTATTTGGATTTGAAGGAGCATTTCTGGTGGACTGGTATGAAGAAGAATATTGCCGAGTATGTAGCCGTATGTTATGTATGTCAGAGAGTGAAGGCAGAACTTTGGAAGCCAGCAGGACTACTGCAGCCTATGCCGATACCCGAATGGAAGTGGGACAAGCTTGGCATGGACTTTATCACTGGATTACCTGGGACCCGATCGGGATATGATTCTATTTGGGTAGTAGTGGATCGTTTGACCAAAGTGGCTCACTTTATCCCAGTGAAAACCATCTATACAAGTGCGAAGTTGGCCAATATATATATGACCAGGATCGTCTGTCTGTACCATCGTATCAGATAGAGGGACACAGTTTACTTCATAGTTTTGGCACCAGCTGCACCAGACTTTGGGTACCGGGCTAGAGTTCAGTACAACCTTTCATCCGCAGACAGATGGATAGACCGAGAGAGTCAATCAGATTCTGGAGGACATGTTGAGAGCTTGTGCGCTACATTATGGATCTAGTTGGGATGATAATTTGCCGTATGCGGAGTTCTCATACAACAATAGCTACCAGGCCAGTTTGAAGATGCCACCTTTCGAAGCCCTGTATGGAAGAAGGTGTGGAACACCGTTAATGTGGGATGAAGTTGGAGACCGTCAGTTGTTTGGACCAGATTTGATCAAAGAGTCAGAAGAGAAGGTTAAGCTGATTCGAGACCCACTGAAGGTAGCTCAGTCCAGGCAGAAGAGTTATGCAGACTCGAAACGCAAGGAGGTAGTCTATGAAATTGGAGACAGAGCATATCTTCGTGTGTCACCTCTGCGAGGAGTTAAACGATTTGGAGTTAAGGGAAAGTTAGCCCCGAGATTTGTAGGACCATACCGAGTTTTGGAATGTATGGGAGAAGTGGCCTACAAGTTGGAATTACTCGACGGACTGTCAGGAGTTCATGATGTGTTTCACGTTTCTCAGTTGAAGAACTGTCATGCTGAGCTGGCCGATATCCCTCTGAGAGATACAGTGCCCTTGGAAGCAATTCATTTGGATAGTGATCTGACCTATGAGGATAAACCAGTCAAGATTCTCAAGTTTGCCAGCCGAGTCACGCGCAGCAAGGTTATCAAGTTTTGCAAAGTTCAGTGGAGCCACCATACCGAGGATGAAGCCACCTGGGAACGAGAGGAAGACTTACGGAAAGACCACCCACACCTATTTTCTAGCCAACCCGAATCTCGAGGACGAGATTCATCTTAAGGGGGGTTGGTTTGTAACATCCCAAATTTTCAATTTGGAATGTTATACATAGGTCATCCATGCATATCATATTTTATTGCATTTTGTTTTGTGATCCTCGAAATGCTAAGAAGCTCAAGGACCCACGGAGAGAGTTGGGGATTTCACCATTTTCATATTTGAATTTTCTCAAATATCGAAACAAGGATCATTTTGGCTTTAATTATTTTTCTCTCCAAAAATATTTCAAATTAAAATATATGAGAGGAGATAATATGACTTCTCCAAATAAATGAAATATTGGAGGAAAAATGTTAAAATCAAATAAATAAATAATTTTGGATTTTATTGCTAAATAATGGAGTCCCGGACACCGCCGCCGCCTCGGTTGCCCCCTGCCCAAGACGAGCCCCCTCCCCCTTTATATGCTGCCGCCGCCGCCTCGTTGCCCACCCGCCCGCCTCAAGAAGACAGCGGCCGTGCCCACCGTGCCGCCGCCGCCACTGCGCCGCCCATGCCCTGCCGCACGCCGCCCGCCGCCGCCCGCGCCTGCGCGCGCACCGCCACACCGCCAGCGCCTCGCCTCGCCGAAGCTGCAGCCTTGCCGCCGGAGCCGCCACCGTTCCCGATCCGATCCGGATTCGCCGGTTTTTTTTGGTTTAGGTAAAAACCGATCGGTTTTTTTAGAAACCCTAGATGCGTTTATTTATTTATTTGTTCGCTTTTTCTCGGTTTAGTTATTTGGCGGACGTTCGTCCGTTCGTTCATTTTAACGAACGTCGTTTGCCGGTTAGGTTCAAACATGGAAAGTTCGTTCGTTAGTCTTTTCTTTTTATTTTCTTTTTCTGCCAGGGACCTATCTGTGATTATTATTTTTTATCGCAGATTAGCCCCTGATCTTCAAACCCTCGCCGTTTCTTAACCGTTTGCCCAAATCTAGTGAAACCAACGCCAAAATATTCATCTCGAGCCCCTCTTTCTGTTTAAGCAACTTGAACAAGGTTTTTGACAATTTAAAATTTGGTTTCAAGCATATTTGAATTCGAAGTTCTTTTGACCGTAGTTTCAGTTCCGTAGCTCTGATTCGATTGATTCTTTTTGCAGATCGAATCTCTTCAGTTGAGTTTTCAGATTCGACCTTCTTATTTGAGTTTTACCCGTGCATCTTTGCTTGAGTGCTTATGTATGCTATTGTTTGTTTGCGATAGAATTCCCGGAGGGCGAAGCGTGCTACTACGAGTCTCTAGGGTTTGCGGATCATCAGCAAGGCAAGTAACACATTGATCATACTCTTCTCATACCCAGTTTTATGCATTAGATACAATCCTCAAACATAGCATGATTAGGATGTGATTAACTTGTGGGATTCGGGAAGTAGATTATGAGGTAGAACCTATTTCCCTTTACTACCAAACCCTTGGGAGTTACTTCTATGTTATGCTTATATTGCCATGCTATGCTCGTAGACGTGGATTGGGTTTGAGTGTATCCATGACCGATGTGAGATTTTTAATTAATGGTTAACTTAAGGTGGCTACTTAAATACACATCTGGGTGGATTGGTTGCGGCGCCTGGAGAATCCAGTGTTGTCCTAGGATATCCCGGAGGACCCGTGTGATCATCCTACGGCTCGCCACCCAGGCTCAAATGGATCATAAGATTATTCATGCTAGAAACTTCCGTGTGCAGCCACAAGCTATTATGGGCTCTAGCATAGTTGATTATGTTGCATGACCTCTTCCAGTGGTAGGCTAGCAGATGTAGGGTCTGTAGGTTGGTACTGTCTACCCAGGGTTAGAGTTATTGCTTCTGATAGACTGTGCCTCGGTCATCCGTTTCTCAAACACCATGTAGTGCGAGAAATCCAACGGAGGAGATCGGGTCTTGTGGGGAAAAGTGCGCAAACCTCTGTTGAGTGTACAAACTAATCATGGTTAGCCGTGTGCCCAGTTATGGACATCTTGAGTATCTGGTACTTGAATTATTGATTTGATCTCATCACTCTAAATTAATTTGCTGGATTGATGATTACTTTTAATTGGTATTGAGTTGGAGGAACCTTCTCAATTTTTCAACTACCATGATAGTGAAATAAAATATATTCCTTTGCTGTAGGAAAAAATTGGCTTTTCGCAAAATGTTATAACCATAGAGCCTCCACCAGCCATATATGCATGTAGTGATAGCTTTTACTTGTTCATTGCTCTACTGTGTTACATTGCCAACATATTCCATGTGCTGGCCCATTTTCGGGCTGCAACATATCATGTTGCAGACTTTGCATACGAAGAGTAAGGTGCGCTAGGTCGTTGTCGTGCACTCAGCTATGCTGTTGGAGTTGATGGACTCACTTTATCTTCCAAGCCTTCCGCTATTATCTTATTTAGATGGCCTTAAGCCATATTTATTGTAATAAGTTCTCTCTTGAGACTATCGATGTAATTAGTGTGTGATTGCTACCTGTTATAAATCCATTCAAGTACTGTGTGTGTCAGCATTACCGACCAGGGATGACACTCAGCACAGAGATTTTACCATTTGAGGTCGGATCGCTACAAAAGTACTACTACGCATGCCCCTAGGGGGATAGATCGGTAGGAAAAGACCATCGCTCGTCCCCGACTGCCACTCATAAGGAAAGCAATCAAAGAACACCCCATGCTTCAAATTTTTCACACAACATTTACCATACGTGCATGCTACGGGACTTGCCAATCTTAACACAAGTATTTCTCAATTTCACAATTACCCAACGAGCATGACTCTAACATTACCACCTTTATATCTCAAAACAACTATCAAGTATCATAGTATTCAATGCACTTTATATGAAAGTTTTTGTTATACCCATCTTGGATGCCTATCATATTAGGACTAATTTCATAGCCAAAGCAAATTACCAGGATGTTCTAAAAGACTCTCAAACTAATATAAGTGAAGCATGAGATATCAATAATTTCTATAAAATAAAACCACCACCGTGCTCTAAAAAAATATAAGTGAAGCACTAGAGCAAAATTATCTAGCTCAAAAGATATAAGTGAAGCACATAGAGTATACTAATAAATTCCGATTCATGTGTTCCTCTCCCAAAAGGTGTGTACAACAAGGATGATTGTGGTAAACTAAAGAGAAAAGACTCAAATCATACAAGACGCTCCAAGCAAAACACATATCATGTGGTGAATAAAAATATAGCATCGAGTAAAGTTACCGATAGACGAAGATGAAAGAGGGGATGCCTTCCGGGGCATCCCCAAGCTTAGGCTTTTGTTTGTCCTTGAATTTTACCTTGGGGTACCTTGGGCATCCCCAAGCTTAGGCTCTTGCCACTCCTTGTTCCAAAATCCATCAAATCTTTACCCAAAAACTTGAAAACTTCACAACACAAAACTCAACAGAAAATCTCATGAGCTTCGTTAGCGAAATAAAAAAAACTACCACTTTAAGGTACTGTAATGAACTCATTCTTTATTTATATTGGTGTTAAACTACTGTATTACAACTTCTCTATGGTTCATACCCCCCAATAATAGCCATAGATTCATCAAAATAAGCAATCAACACACGAAAAACAGAATCTATTAAAAAGCAGAACAGTCTGTAGTAATCTGTATCAAACATATACTTCTGGAACTCCAAAAATTCTGAAATAAATTGTTGGACGTGAGGAATTTATCTATTGATCATCTGAAAAAAGAATAAACCTAAAATCACTCTCCAGTAAAAATGCCAGCTAATCTCGTGAGCGCTAAGGTTTTTGTTTTTTACAGCAAGATCACAAAGACTTCACCCAAGTCTTCCCAAAGGTTCTACTTGGCACAAACACTAACTAAAACATAAAACCACATCTAACCAGAGGCTAGATGAAATATTTATTACTAAACAGGAACATAAAGCAAGGAACAAAAATAAAATTGGGTTGCCTCCCAACAAGCGCTATCATTTAACGCCCCTAGCTAGGAATACAAACAAGAATAGATCTAGGTATTGTCATAATAATGGTAAGGTGAATCGCGAAAACTCATCTCATATTCCCTACGTTCAGTAGCAAGTTTTCTTTGTGGCCAGAAAAAAATAATCAAAAGGGCTAAATTTAATGGGACAAAAGTCCCCAAGATCAAGCTCGGGAGGTATGGGTTCCTCCTTTGGTCCCTTATATTGCACAACCAATTCATCATTATAAGCATTCTTTTGGCAGAAAGTCATGAGCCTTTGTTCAAGAGAAAAACCTAACCCATTGTTCTGAATAGCAAAATCATCATTGAGTTCAGAGATTCTATCAACTAGAACATCGGTAGGAACCCTTTTTCTAAGGTTTTCATTATAAGCAACATGATCTAAAGATCGTAAACGCATTAAGTCTTCTTGATTAAAAAGGATAGCTCCTATGGGAGGACGACCAGCGTCCACCATATAATGCGCAAAAAATTCATTGGCCTCTTTCATTATCAATCTGAACTCATGTGCCAAAAAGATAGTAGCTGCTCGCTTAACAGAAGAATGCTCGATATTGGAAAATTCTAGAAAAATCCTTTGTATGCAAGGATGCATATGAATAAATTGTCTTTCAAGTTCAACTACGAGGAAAGATATAGCATCCGCGAAACTACTAGTTCTATGAAGAATAGACCCACCCATAGTGGGCAGGGCACCGGCACAAGTAATGAAATCTTGGATAACTCCTTTTCCAATAATATTACCACTACCAATCTGAAACTTTTTAGTGTGTAAAATAGTAGGTTCTCCATGAGGATCATCAAAAGCATCAAAGTTTCCATGTTATTACCACTATCCTTATCAATGATAACCTCCCCAGTTTCAGACATGATGGCAGCAAATTGCATAAAGAACGAGCACACAAAAGGTAAGCAAAAAGAGACGAACGAAAAAGGGAGAATAGAACGGCAAGGGTGAAGTTGGGGAGAGGAAAACGAGAGGCAAATGGCAAATAATGTAATGCGAGGGATAAGAGTTTGTGACGGGTACTTGGTATGTCTTGACTTGTGCGTAGATCTCCCCGACAACGGCGCCAGAAATCCGCACGTTGGCGGGAGATCAAATCTTGACTTACTTGGCGTAAACCTCCCCGGCAACGGCGCCAAAAATCCTTCTTGCTACCTCTTGAGCATGCGTTGGTTTTCCCTTGAAGAGGAAAGGGTGATGCAGCAAAGTAGCGTAAGTATTTCCCTCAGTTTTTTAGAACCAAGGTATCAATCCAGTAGGAGATTAAACGCTAGTCGCCTAGTACCCGCACAAACAATCAAGAACCTTGCAACCAACATGATAAAGGGGTTGTCAATCCCTTCACAGCCACTTGCAAAAGTGAGATCTGATAAAGATAGTAAGATAAATATTTTTGGTATTTTTGTTGTATAGAATGGAAAGTAAAGATTGCAAAATAAAATAAATAGTAAACTAGAATTATATCGGAAACTTATATGATGTAAAATAGACCCGGGGGCCATAGGTTTCACTAGTGGCTTCTCTCAAGATAGCATATTTTACAGTGGGTGAACAAATTACTGTCGAGTAATTGATAGAAAAGCGCATAGTTATGAGAATATCTAGGCATGGCCATGAACATAGGCATCACGTCTGTATCAAGTAGACCGAAACGATTCTGCATCTACTACTATTACTCCACACATCGACTGCTATCCAGCATGCATCTAGAGTATTAAGTTCATAAGAACAGAGTAACGCATTAGGCAAGATGACATGATGTAGAGGATAAACTCAAGCAATATGATATAAACCCCATATTTTTATCCTCGATGGCAACAATACAATACATGTCGTTTCCCTTTACATCCTTTGGGATCGAGCACCGCAAGATTGAACCCAAAGCTAAGCACTTCTCCCATTGCAAGAAAGATCAATCTAGTAGGCCAAACTAAACCGATAATTCGAAGAGACTTGCAAAGATATCAAATCATGCATATAAGAATTCAGAGAAGAATCAAATATTGTTCATAGATAATCTTGATCATAAACCCACAATTCATCGGATCTTGACAAACACACCACAAAAAGTATTACATTGAATAGATGACCAAGAGAATCGAGGACAACTTTGTATTGAGATCCAAAGAGAGAGAAGAAGCCATCTAGCTAATAACTATGGACTCGAAGGTCTGTGGTAAACTACTCACGCATCATCGGAGAGGCCATGGTGTTGATGTAGAAGCCCTCTGTGATCGGTTCCCCCTCCGGCGGAGCGCCAGAAAAGGCCCCAAGATGGGATCTCACGGGTACAGAAGGCTGTGGCGGTGGAAAAAGTGTTTCGTGGCTCCCCTGGATGTTTTCAGGGTATAAGAGTATATATAGGCGAAGGAAGTAGGTCAGTGGAGATGCGAGGGGCCCACAAGGGTGGGGGGCGCGCCCACCCCCTGGGGCGCGCCCTCCTGCCTCGTGGCTTCCTCGCTGCTTCCTTGACGTCCACTCCAAGTCTCCTGGATTGCGTTTGTTCCAAAAACGATCCTCGCTAAGGATTCATTCCGTTTGGATTCAGTTTGATATTCCTTCTCTGCGAAACACTGAAATAGGCAAAAAAACAACAATTTGCACTGGGCCTACGGTTAATAGGTTAGTCCCAAAAATAATATAAAAAGGTATATTAAAGCCCATTAAACATCCAAAACAGATAATATAATAGCATAGAACAATAAAAAATTATAGATACGTTGGAGACGTATCACTTAGCCGCCTCTGGTATGCCAGGTCGCGATGCCGTGGTCAAGGCCAGGGGGTGAGGGCTAGAGAGTCAGTAGGAGCCCTTGAGGCGCGATGCTCAGGAGCCCCCTTTAGCGCGCAAGCGAATCGCGCGTGAAGGGGGTAGCCGGCGGGGCCACCCGTAGTTAAGCTCTGGAGATTCCTGCGAGTTAGTCCGGGGGGAGAATATAACTCATAATGACGTTTGCTGTCCTGCCGCTGATCTTTTCGTAAGAAGATGAGGCACTGATGATCTGGTGAGGTGACGTGCGTGGGACGGGCCATGAGCCAGAGCTCGATCTCTCAGGTTTATCAGCTTTGCAGGAACGGACCCGAGCACAAGCGTTGTGCCAGCATGTGTAGCCCGTTGTGGGTTGAGCAGGAGGCCGGTCACCAACGCGGGAGGCCACGAAGGGCGGCAAGCAAGCAAGTCACACCATAAATCATCTTAAGGAAGGAGGTAAAGCTAGTTCGGATAGATGCAAGAACGATGCATGCCGCAGGGACAGACCCACGCGACCTGGGGATGATTCGGCCCAAGGGGCGCCCCCAACAAAGCAAATCAAGGATGCAAAAGGATACATGTCGCAGGGACAAGCCCATGCGACCCGGGGATAATGCGGCCCGAGGGGAGCCCCCAACTGAACAAACTGGAAAATGTCACCTGGCACCGTTGCTGAAGAGATGTTGAAGTAGCCAAAGATGCGTGCTGAAGAGGCTGCTCCTCACGAGCCACCTGGGTCCTGAACCTCGGGAGGCTCGTGAAGAACCGTCGCCATCTCTACCAGGACCGCGTGGTGCCTGGCCTCCTGGTCGCCATGATGCTTCGTAGGCGGCGCTGGAAGGTAACAGCCGCGCTCGGCAGGGCGAAGGGCATGCGGACGTAGCTATGAGGTGGACCGTCGCACCGGCCAACGCGCGAAGGCCAGAAGCGCTCCTAGGATGCGGATCTGTTGAGCCCTGGAATGTCGATGCAGACACACAACTCATTGTCCTCTCTAGCAAGGAGCCGCGCCAGATGGTGGGCGGCGGTCGCCGCACATGGCTCTAGCCCCTTGAAGCTCCTCGGTTGCCTTGTGGATGAACTCCTGAGCACCTGGCACCCCGTGCCTGGTGCCCTCGTGAGGGAAGCGTGTGATGAAGCATGCCTCCATGTGGTGCCCGGGCGCCTCCCTCGTGACATTGGCTAAGTCAGAGGCCCTCCAGAAGAGAGCCCCCGAGCCCAGCCTGAGGAGGGCGCCGGGCACGCCTTCCTAGGAGAGGGAGGGAGGCGGCCCATCTGTGGGCGCAGGTGATACGTCTCCAATGTATCTACTTTTCCTAATGCTTTTCCTCTTGTTTTGGACTCTAATTTGCATGATTTAAATGAAACTAACCCCGGAGTGCTGATGTTTTCAGCAGAACTACCATGGTGTTGTTTTTGTGCAGAAATAAAAGTTCTCGGAATGGAACAAAACTTTGCGAGGATTTTTTATATCAATAATAAGAATTTCTGGAGCCAAGACCTGCTGGAGAGGGGCACCTGGGTGGGCACAACCCACCAGGGCACGCCCCCCTCTCCTGGCGCGCCCAGGTGGGTTGTCCCCACCTGGTGGCCCCGCAGACCCTGATTCCAACGCTATAAAATCCTATTTTCGAAGAAAAAAATCAGGGAGAAAGAATTATCGCGATGCATGAGACGGAGCCGCCGCCAAGCCCTGTTCTTCCTCGAGAGGGTAGATCTGGAGTCCGTTTGGGGCTACGGAGAGGGGGATCTTCATTCTTCGTCATCACCAACCATTCTCCATCGCCAATTCCATGATGCTCCCCACCAGGAGTAATTCCTTCGTAGGCTCGCTGGTCGGTGAGGAGTTGGATGAGATTCATCATGTAATCGAGTTAGTTGCTATGACTTTGCTATGCTTAATGCTTGTCACTTTGGGCCTGGGTGCCATGAACTTAGATCTGAATCGTCTATGTTATCATCATTATATCCATGTTTTAGTTCTGATCTTACAAGTTATAGTCACCTACTACGTGTTATGATCCAGCAACCCCGGAGTGACAACAACCGGGCCTACTCCCGGTGATGACCGTAGTTTGAGGAGTTCATGTATTCACTATGTGTTAATGCTTTGTTCCAGTTCTCTATTAAAAGGAGGCCTTAATATCCCTTAGTTTCCAATATGGACCCCGCTGCCACGGGAGGGTAGGACAAAAGATGTCATGCAAGTTCTTTAAATAAAGCACGTATGACTATTTACGGAATACATGCCTACATTATATCAATGAACTGGAGCTAGTGCCATATCGCCCTAGGTTATAACTGTCACATGATGAATATCATCCAACAAGTCGCTTGTCCAATGCCTACGAATTTATCCTATATTGTTTTGCTAAGTTACTGCTGCTATCATCACTGTTACGCTTGCTACAAAATTACTGCTATCACGGTTACTGTTACTATTACTGCTGTCACTACTATCAGAACTATCATATTACTGTGCTACTGATTACTTGCTGCAGATAATTAATCTTCAGGCGTGGTTGAATTGACAACTCAGCTGCTAATACCTTCAAATACTCTTTGGCTTCCCTTGTGTCGAATCTATAGATTTGGGTTGAATACTCTACCCTTGAAAACTATTGCGATCCCCTATACTTGTGGGTTATCAAGACCTTTTTCTGGCGCCGTTGTCGGGGACCATAGCTATATTTGTTTAGTCAATTGGGATTATTATCATATCATCACTATGAAGAATCTGAAGGACGCTAAGACTAATATATTTCCCTCAAAGACGAGGGGAGGTAAGGAACTGCCATCTAGTTCTGCTTTAGATTCACCTTCTGTTATAAGTAAACTTGCAATACCACCACATGCTATTAATTCTGGTATGTTGCAAGTTATTGATGATGCTACTTCTGCTATGGATAATTCTTATGATGATGCTAGTACCTTGCTTGATAATGATGATGTGCCACTTGGTGAATTTCTTGATAAACAAATTGCTAGAGTAATACAACATGATGTTGTTGAATCTGATGATGAGCTTGAAACTGAAACTCCTGAAACACCTGCTAGAACTAGCCCTCCTAGATATGAATTGCCTAAGGTACCGGAAGGTTATGTTATGAGTGAAGAAACAACTAGAGATATTCTTGCTTGCAATGATAGAGATGATCTAGAGAAATTATTAAGCAAGTATAAAGAAAAATCTCTGAATGCTAGAATGAAATGTGATCCTAAGTTTGCTACTTCACCTATCTTTATATATGATAAGGATTATGAATTCTCTATTGACCCAGAGTTAATCACTTTGGTTGAATCTGATCCTTTCCATGGTTATGAAACTGAAACTGTTGTGGCACATCTTACTAAGTTGAATGATATAGCCACCCTTTTTACTCATGATGAGAAGACTCACTATTACTTTATTCTCAAATTATTTCATTTTCATTAAAGGGTGATGCTAAATCTTGGTACAATACTCTTGCTCCTGGTTGTGTGCGTAGTCCCCAGGATATGATTTATTACTTCTCTGAAAAATATTTCCCTGGTCATAATAAACAAGCTGCCTTACAGGAAATATTTAACTTTGTGCAAACTAAAGAAGAGAGTCTCCCACAAGCTTGGGGGAGGGGGGAGGCTTTGCCAGTTACTTAATGATTTGCCTGATCATCCTCTTAAGAAAAATGAAATACTTGATATCTTCTATAATGGACTAACCGATGCTTCTAGGGACTTCCTAGATAGTTGTGCTGGTTGTGTTTTCAGGGAACGAACTGTTGGACAAGCTGAAGAATTATTGAATAATATATTGAAAAATTATGATGATTGGACTATTCCTGAACCGCCGGCTAAACCCACTCCGAAGAAGAGGGGCATATTATATCTCAGTCCTGAATATATGTTAAAAATTTACCTCCTACTGAAGAAATACATGGGCTTAATACACCACCACTGCCTAAGGTGGTATAGGTAAATTCTCTTCTGAAGTTCAATGATAATGACAATCCTTACAATATGCATCCTAGTCAATGCCTTCATGAGTTTCAAAACTACATTAGAAAACAAGATCACTTCAATGCAAATGTTATGAAACAGTTGAAATATAATTCTGATATGATTGCTCGCCTGAGTGACTTGTTATTTAGAATTTCAAATGATGTTAGATGTGTTGGAAAACATGCTTCTATGGTTCAAACTCAATTAGAACAAGTTGCTAAATCACAAAGGGAATTGCTTGATGAAATGAATCATAATATGCATGACTTTCCTGTTAGAGTTGCATCTAGAGGAGGTAAAATGACTCAGGAACCACTTTATCCTGAGGGACACCCAAAAATAATTGAACAAGATTCACAAAGAGTTAACACTGGAGCACCTAGTCCTTCTAGAAAGAAAAAAAGAAAAATGATAGGACTTTGCATACTTCTAGTGAACCTGAAATAGAGAAACCTCCTGATAATGATAATGAAACTTCTATCTCAGATGCTGAAACTCAATCTGGTAATGAACACTCACCTAGTGATAACGAAAAAGATAATGATGAAGTTCATGAAGACACTCAACCAAATAATCATAAATAACCAGACAATGATGTTGAGATAAAACCACCTGTTGATCTTGATAACCCACAACCTAAGAATAAAAGGTATGACAAAAGAGACTTCATTGCTAGAAAACACGGTAAAGAAAGAGAACCGTGGGTTCAAAAACCTATGCCTTTTCCACCCAAGTCAACTAAAAAGAAAGATGATGAAGAATTTGAATGCTTTACTGAAATGTCGACGCCTTGATCTTTTGCGTACTCGCTTGACTGATATCTTGAAAATGCCTCCTTATGCAAAGTATATGAAAGAAATCATCACTAATAAGAGAAAAATACTGGAAGCTCCACTATGCTTGCTAATTATACTTTTAAGGATGGAGTACCTAAAAAACTTGGAGGTCCGGGAATACTAACTATAACTTGCTCTATCAAAAAGAATTATGTGAAAACCACTTTGTGTGATTTAGGAGCTGGTGTTAGTGTTATGCCTTTCTATTAATATAAAAGACTTGACTTGAATAAACTCACACCTACTGAAATATCTTTGCAAATGGCTGATAAATCAACTGCCATACCTATCGGTATCTGTGAGGGACTGCCCGTTGTTGTTGCTAATGTTACTATTTTGACTGACTTTGTTATACTTGAGATGCCCGAGGACGACAACATGTCGATTATCCTTGGTACACCCTTCTTGAACACTGCAGGGGCTGTTATTGATTGCAATAAAAGCAAGGTCACTTTTCTTATCAATGGTAATGAGCATACGGTGCACTTTCCGAAGAAACAATTCCAAGTGAATGGTATTAATGTTATTGAAAAATCTCCGACAACCAATATTGGAAGTTTTCAAATACCTTTACCTACTGTCAAAAAGAAATATGAAATGCTTATTTTTGGGGAAATGCATATCCCCATTGAGGTAACTTAGTGATTTACGAAAGTTCTTCGGTTTCATGCTAATCGAAAGTGGTTGTTAATAAGACCTGATCAACCTTATTAATGAATCATTTTTGAGCGGTATGGAGTTGATGAATTTAGTAAGCACTACCTTCTGTCCCTGCCTTTTGTTTTCTGTTTTTATTAGTTAAATAAAATAAAGTGCCATGTTTTTTCTGTTTTCTAAATTCCCGGGGCAATAAAAAATGACCCAAAAATAAAAGTTCCCAGAGTGCCCTGAAAATTTTACACGATTTTTTCTAAATATTTCTGAATTTCTGGTGCAAATAATATCAGAGGGAGGTGCACCATGTGGGCACAACTCACCTGGGCGCTCCAGGACCCCCAGGCGCGCCCTGGTGGGTTGTGGTCCCCACATGGGCCCCTTCACTTACCTCTTCATCCCACATCATCACTTACCTTTAGAAAAAAAATCTCCATTGCTCTCTATCCCGTGTTCTTGCTCTCAAACCCGCGAATTTTGATCTCTTTGCTCGAAGCTCCGTTTCTGAAACTGTTTTGGGGGATTGTTGCTTGGTATGTGACTCCACTGTTTGTCTAATTAGTTTTTGTTTTAGTGGTTTATATTTTGAATAATTAGCTACTCCTGGTGCTGCTGTAGATGTGCTTGCATGTTAAATTCTTAGAGTTCTAAGTAGTTTGAATGCTTGTTATGACCTCTATGCATCCGTACGAGTAGCTACTATCAATTTTATAAAGTTTTGTTGACAAATTTTTGTCACACCCAAATTTTTTTATTTTCAGAAAATTGTACGCGGACATGAATATCTTTAGGAAGTTTGGCTCTAAGAAGAACTCCAAGGGTGTTATTGGGGAGTCTTATGACAGTGATCTCCATCCCCGGAGGTTGGCGGTGGTCCGACTATGCGAATGGCCGCACACCCCGTTCTTGGAAGAGGCTGGAATTCTCCAGGAGTTCACACAATATGTTGCCAATGCCGGCCTGACCGACTTCATCGCAGATGAGTGTGACCAGCACCAAATCCTCACAAACATCTTTGTTCAGAGTTTTACTTTCCTGCCTAGAAATAATCCTCGTGAGGTGAGCTTTGATTTATATGTTGAAAACCACCAGATACCACTTACTGAATTTTGTAACATATGCATGATCCCTTCTGATGGGAGCTTAGCTGAGCCTAGGCCGGCTGGGTTTGAGGACTTTTATCACACTTTGACAGTGGGAGATGAGAGAGGGGTGTCAGCCACCACGGCTGCTAGCATACACTTTCCTGCCGTACATTATTTTGCTTTATTTGTTGCTAAGTGCTTCCTTGCTAGAAAGAAAATAGGTGCGCTCAGCGCACCAGACTTTGCTGTTTTACGCCGAGCACTAGAGGGCGACAACACTCATAGCTTGGGAGCTATTGTGGCTCGTCGCCTCCATCTTAATAAATCACAGGGTGAAATACATGGTGGGATTTTTACTACTCGTTTGGCGGCTCACTTCGAGGTTGAGATACGCCCTCATGATTACCCTCTGACCATGGTTTACCTAGACAGGGCAGCCATGGAACACCATCATTTTATTGCACGAGATTATCCTAATATCCCCATTACTTATAACCTTGTTTTTAGCATTAAAATTCATGATATTATTCCACTGCCTGCACCTGCTTTGTTTGATTCTGCTGCCAGGGGCGGATATAGGATTATGCCTGCAAACATCATCGCCTACCAGAACGCTCAGGCTGCTGCGGAGGCAGCATAGGAGGAGCCTCAGCAGTGGGATGAGTGGATGCCCGATCCTCAGCACCCCTACCACCCTCCAGGCTACTGATTGACCGCCAAGTTAGGTGAAAAGCCTAAGCTTCTGGGAGTACGTGTTTCTCACCGACATTACATTCATGTCCACTTATATATTCATTTGTCGGTGTTCATACTTTTTCATTGTATCATCCATGCTTAAATTTATTTTCTTGCTTTCTTCTTGTGTGTTTGAAAAACTTTAGAAAACAAAACATTTAGTTGTAGTCAATTTACTTTCTATGCATGCTTATTAGTAATATTAAAAAGAAAACCCAAAAATATGTCATTGTTCTTCTTTTACTTGTTGGGAGCTTTCCCGTGTAAATAGTTTTTTCTCGTTTTTGCTTTTTTATTTGCTTGTTCATGAAAACCAAAAACTCCAAAAATATTTCGGTGTGTTTCTCTGAATTAATTTTCTTTTTATTCGAGTTGTACCAAGGAGAAGACCACGATGAAAATGTTGAATGGCTCTCATATGAACAATTGTTGAACTAATAAAGAGCACATTTTACCTTGTCTTCTCCTGTTGAATAAAATATTTGCAGATTCCAGCTTAGTCCATGGCACTCTTGCACTATTATTATTTTCACATCGTTCAGTCGTGCAAGAGAAAGGCAATAATGACGATATTCAATGAACTGGCCGGGGCAGAGAGAAACTGGTATGAACTCGACTTGTTCTGTTTGTGTAAATATGTTTAACCTAGTATCCATGATTCAACCCATTATGATTAAACATGTTTGCAATGACAATTAGAGATTATAGTTTCTCATGCCATGCATAAGTACCTGGGAGTTGATTATGATTTATCTTGGATATCAACATTGCATTAAAATGATTGTGATGTAGTATGATGATATGGTATCCTCCTCGAGTGGCTTGACTTGGCACATGTTCATGCATGAAGTTGAATCAAAACCAACATAGCCTCTATGATATTTATGTTCATGGTGTTCATATCCTACTCATGCTAGTGTCCAATGTTACTTATGCATAATGCATGGTTATGATCGTTGTTGCTCTCTAGCTAGCCGCTTCTCAATCTAATTGCTAGCCTTCGCCTGTACTAAGTGGGAATTCTGCTTGTACATCAAAAACCTTGAACCCAAAGTTATTCCAGATGAGTCCACCATACCTACCTATATACGGTATTACCCTGCCGTCCTAAGTAAATTGCATGTGCCACCTCTAAAAAACTTCTAAAAAAATATCCGTTTTGTGTGCCTGGATCGTTCATGGAACGACAGGAGGTGGTCGGTATCTTCCATGCTAAGCGGGTATTCTCAGGTCAAGTGTTTATTCACTCACCATCGCACGAGAAAAGGGCGGTAATATGGATGCCCAGTCCCAAACTGCAAACATGAAAAAGAGTTAATCTCTTAAATAATCAAACAAAAACTCCCAATGGAGTCAAAACCTTTACCTTTTATCGCTTGGGAACTGCCACTAGCTTGTTTATCATGGAAGTTATTGATAACTGATGGTCGTGAAGTAAATGAGAAGGATGCATGTCTCAAAATATCATTTATCTCTGTTTTAAAAATTGAGCTCTGGCACCTCTGCAAATCACTGATTCCCTCTGCGAAGCGACTATCTATTTACTTTTATGTTGTGTCATCGCCTTCTAAAACAAGCGCTAGAACCTAAGAGCACAACTATCATGATTCATGCATTGTGTGTAGCTAATGTTGGGTGCATCATGACTGGATCTTTTATACCATAAATTACAATGTTTAGTCGCTGCTTGAACTTTGGAGGTGCTCTGCATTTATGTTTTGCGGTCTCAGAAAGGGCTAGCGAGATACCACTATTGTCATATTATATCATGGCTGTTTCGACAACATGTTGCCATTTGAGATATCTTATTGTTGCTCGCTAGCTGATTATGTCATTGATACGAGTCATTATAATTTTTAAGAGTTATTGTCAGGATGGTTAGTTATAATGTGGCTGAAAACCTGGGTTTTGTTTAAGCCTATTTATGCAAACAAGAGCCAAAGAGTTCGTAAAAGTTTTCTTTTTCACTATCAGTTTATCAACTGAATTGCTTGAGGACAAGCAAAGGTTTAAGCTTGGGGAGTTGATACGTTTCCAATGTATCTACTTTTCCTAAAACTTTTCCTCTTGTTTTGGACTCTAATTTACACGATTTGAATGAAACTAACCCCGGACTGACGCTGTTTTCAGCAGAACTACCATGGTGTTGTTTTTGTGCAGAAATAAAAGTTCTCGGAATGGAATGAAACTTTGCGAGGATTTTTTATATCAATAATAAGAATTTCTGGAGCCAAGACCTGCCAGAGAGGGTACAGGTGGGCACAACCCACCAGGCGCGCCCCCTCTCTGGCGCACCAGTGGGTTGTCCCCACCTGGTGGCCCTCTGCACCACGATTCCAACGCTATAAAATCCTATTTTCGGAGAAAAAATCAGGGAGAAAGAATTATCGCGATCCACGAGATGGAGCCGCCGCCAAGCCCTGTTCTTCCTCGGGAGGGCAGATCTGGAGTCCGTTTGGGGCTCCGGAGAGGGGGATCTTCGTTCTTCATCATCACCAACCCTTCTCCATCGCCAATTCCATGATGCTCCCCACCGGGAGTGAGTAATTCCTTCGTAGGCTCGCTGGTCGGTGAGGAGTTGGATGTGATTCATCATGTAATTGAGTTAGTTTTGTTAGGGCTTGATCCCTAGTATCCACTATGTTCCTAGATTGATGTTGGTATGACTTTGCTATGCTTAATGCTTGTCACTTTGGGCCCGGGTGCCATGAACTCAGATCTGAACCGTTTATGTTATCATCATTATATCCATGTTTTAGATCTGGTCTTGCAAGTTATAGTCACCTACTACGTGTTATGATCCGCAACCCGGAGTGACAACAACCGGGCCCACTCCCGGTGATGACCGTAGTTTGAGGAGTTCATGTATTCAGTATGTGTTAATGCTTTGTTCCGGTTCTCTATTAAAAGGAGGCCTTAATATCCTTAGTTTCCAATATGAACTCCGCTGCCACGAGAGGGTAGGACAAAATATGTCATGCACGTTCTTTTAATAAAGCACGTAGGACTATTTACGGAATACATGCCTACATTATATCGATGAACTGGAGCTAGTGCCGTATCGCCCTAGGTTATAACTGTCACATGATGAATATCATCCAACAAGTCACCGATCCAATGCCTACGAATTTATCCTATATTGTTTTGCTAAGTTACTACTGCTATCATCACTGTTATGCTTGCTACAAAATTACTGCTATCACTGTTACTATTACTGTTACTGTTACTGCTATCACTACTATCAAAACTATCATATTACTATGCTACTGATTACTTGCTGCAGATAATTAATCTCCAGATGTGGTTGAATTGACAACTCAGTTGCTAATACCTTCAAATATTCTTTGGCTCCCCTTGTGTCGAATCTATAAATTTGGGTTATCAGCAGGTCCTGAGGTGGTGCCGCTGGAGACACTGCTCTCCCGAGGCTCTTGTTAGAGCAGATGCTTCTACTTCTTGGGGACAACCTCAGGAGGGTAGATGGCGCCTTCGTGGTTTGGGTCTTCGATCGCCGCAGACTGGTAGGCGCGCTCGAGGGAGCACAACGCGTCCTTTTCCTCGCAGGCGATCGTGATGATGTCGCGGTTCCCTGGAATCTTGAGGACTTTGTAGCCATGGTGGGTCACCGCCATGAACTTGGCCAGGGCCGGATATCCAAGGATGGCATTGTACGGAAGACGGATGTGGGTGATGTCGAAGTCGATTAGCTCGGTGCGGTAATTGTCACGCTGGCCGAAGGTGATAGGGAGGCGGATCTGCCCTATCGGAGTGGTGGAGCCGTCGGTCACTCCTGAGAAGGGCTTAGTGGGATGTAGCTGATTATACATCACTTGGAGGCGGTCGAACGTCTCGATGGAAAGAACATTGAGCCCCGCACCGCCATTGATGAGGGTCTTGGTGACAAGGACATTGCTGATAACGGGCGAGCAAAGCATCAGGAGGGCGCCGGCAGTCGCTGCACACTTGAGCTGGTCGGACAGGCTGAAGGTGATGGTGCACTTGGACCACCTGAGCGGACGCGTGGCCTCGAGCCTGGGGAGGACCGCGTTCACCTCACGAGTGAACTGCTTGAAGATGCGCTGGGAGGCTGGGGCCTGAGCGCCACCCAAAATGCAGGTGATGGCGCGAGGCTCCTGGAAGCCCCCAGCCCCCTCGTCTTGGTGGTGGCCGTCGTTCCTTCTTGGTGGTGGTGGCAGCGGAGGGAGGCCGGCATTTCCCTAAGGACGGTCCTCACGAGGCTGGTCTCTCTAGGCGCCCTAGTGATCGAGAGGCTGGTCACGCCACTCCTGGCGTGGACCGCTGTCGTCCCAACGTCCTGCACGTCCGCCTCCTCCGTAGCCGTAGCCTCGGTCGTTGCGCTCGGGGCGTCAACCGCGGCACCCATCGCGAATGGCCCTATGCTCTTGACAGTCATTGGTGTTGTGGGTGTGTACATTGTGGAAGACGCAGAATGGACGACTGCCCTTGGACGATTCTGGGTGGTCGCAGCCGCGCTTCATTTCTGGTTCAACCGCGAGCACGACAGCCCCCTTGCGCTTCACGTCCTTGACCTTGGCCTTCTTGTCTTCTGGGTCAGCCGCTGGGAGTTCGAGGAGGGAGAGGCGCCCCTCCTCAGCTCTCGCGCACTTGGTTGCCATGTTGAACATCTCCAGGGCCATGCACAGGTCCTCATGGATGGCGAGCTCCTCCTTCATCTTGACATCGCGGACGCCATCGGTGGACGCCAAGATGATGGATGATAATCCCCAAGTGAAGGGAATCATCGTAGCAATTCCCAATGGTGGAAGTGATAAGTATGGAGTGTCGAACCCACAAGGAGCTAAAGGTAAGATCAATATTCTCTCAAGTCATATCTGCCACTGATACGACTCTACGTACACCGAACGTTTGCTTCCAACTAGAAACGAGAGATAAAACTACGTTGTGGGTATGAAGAGGATAACTTTGCATCATATCGGAGAGTTAAAACATAAAAGTAGGTGCTGTTATCATAAAGTTAGAATATATTACTAAATATTATAAATAGCGAGTGCGGAATAATGATGGGTCAGTGTGCGGAATTATCCTACGCAATTGTTAACAAGACTGGTAGTCGTCACTGCAATTTCATATGAGGGAGAGGCATAAGCTAACATACTTTCTCTTCTTGGATCATATGCACTTATGATTGGAACTCTAGCAACCATCCGCAACTACTAAAGATCATTAAGGTAAAACCCAACCATAGAATTAACATATCAAGTCCCCTTTATCCCATACGCAACAACCCCCTTACTCGGGTTTATGCTTCTGTCACTCAAGCAACCCACTATAAGAGAATCATGAACGTATTGCAACACCCTACAGCAGGAATCCCTCACGCTTGCGCGACACGGAGGACACAATAGGACAGCACCAAAATAAAAAATACAACTCATACCAATCTAGATCATCAATCAACCCAAAGACAAAGGATATCTACTCAAAACATCATAGGATGGCAACACATCACTGAATCATAATATGTTGCATAAAGCACCATGTTCAAGTGGGGATTACACCGAGGTGCGGGAGAGTGGACCGCGTAAAAGAGATGAGGATGGTGATGTTGATGAAGACGATCACCGCGGAGATTATTCCCCTCCCGATGGCACTCCGGTGCCATCGAGAGAGAGGAGGAGAGGTTCTCCCCCTTGTGCTTCCTCCTCCATGGCCTCCCCCCTGGATGGGGAGAGGTTGTCCCTCTGGTTCTTAGCCTTCATGGCGATAATGGCCCCTCCGGGATCCTCCTCCATCGCCTCCGGTGATGATGGCCCCCTCCGGCAGGGTGCCAGAGAGGGCCTAGATTGATTTCTCGTGGCTACAGAGGCTTGCGGCGGCGGAACTTCCAATCTAGGTTATTATCTGGAGGTTTGGGTATTTATAGGAGAGATTGGCGTCGAGAACAAGTCAGGGGGCCCCACGAGAAATCCATGAGGCACAGGGGCGCGCCCTCCACCCTCATGGGGCCCACGAGCCTCCCCTTCGGCAACTCTTCGTTCCAGTACTTTTTATATTTTCCAGAAAAATTCTCTGTTGATTTTCATCGCATTCCGAGAACTTTTATTTCTGCACAAAAACACCACCACGGTAGTTCTGCTGAAAACAGCGTCAGTCCGGGTTAGTTCTAATCCAATCATACCAAAATCATATAAAACTATTCTAAACATGGCATGAATACTTCATAAATTATAGATACGTTGGAGACGTATCAATGGCTTCGTCCGAAACCTTGGGGACCTTGAGGCGAACATTGTTGAAGCACTGGATGTACTTCTGTAGGGTCTCCCATGGCTGCTGCTTGATGCGCCCCAGATCACCCGAGGCAGGCGGGCGGTCGCGAGTGCCCTGGAAGTTGGCGACTTAACGCTCGCGCATCTTGCCTTAGGAGGAGACGATCCCGTGGGCAGAATTAGGAGTCACGAGCATGCGCCATCTTTGAGGGCCATGGGAAACCAGTTCGCCATGACCTTCTCGTTGCCGCCGGCCGCCTCGATACTCAGCTCGTAGAGTTGTAGGAACTCTGTAGGGTCGGGGGTGTCGTCGTAGCGTGGAGGCAGGTCGGGCTTGAACTTGCCCGGCCAGACGACGCTGCGTAGCTCAGGGGTGAAGGCGCGGCAGCCCGCTATGATCACCGGTGCCCGTCGTGGAGGTGGAGCCTGATCTTGGTGCTCACACCCCACCACTGCAGGTGGCACGCGGTCTTGATGTGGCAGTGGAGGGAGTGCTGGAGCACCTTCTCGCGGCCGTTGGACCTCCCGGCAGTTTTCTTCTTTGCGTGCGGGCGCCCTGCGTGGTGGGTCACGCCATGGGGCCGTGCGTCTTGGACCATGGGCGATGTCCTGACGGGGAGGTGGCGGAGGTGCTCCATGGGCTACGTCACCCGCAGCAGGAGGCGGATGAGGTAACGAGAGGGATGGTGCAGGCGAGCCCCCAGCTACGCTGACTAGCTCAGCGATGCAGTCCAGCCAGTCTTCGTAGAGGTCGTCGACTGGGCGGTAGCGCAGGAGCTCACGCGCCATGTGTTGGGGAACATAGTAATTTCAAAAAAATTCCAACGCACGCGCAAGATCATGGTGATGCATAGCAACGAGAAGGGAGAGTGTTGTCCATGTACCCTCGTAGACCGAAAGCGGAAGCGTTAGCACAACGCGGTTGATGTAGTCATACGTCTTCACGATCCGACCGATCCAAGTACCGAACGTACGGCACCTCCGAGTTCAGCACACGTTCAGCTCGATGATGTCTCGCGAACTCCGATCCAGCAGAGCTTCACGGGAGAGTTCCGTCAGCACGACGGCGTGATGACGGTGATGATGTTGCTACCGACGCAGGGCTTCGCCTAAGCACCGCTACGATATGACCAAGGTGGAATATGGTCGAGGGGGGCACTGCACACTGCTGGGAGAGATCAACAAATCAACTTGTGTGTCTAAAGGTGCCCCCACCCCCGTATATAAAGGATCAAGGTGGGAGAGGCGTCCGGCCAAGGAGGGCGCGCCAAGGGGGGAGTCCTACTCCTACGGGAGTAGGACTCCTCCTTTCCTTGTAGGAGTAGGAGAAGGGAAGGAAGGGAGAGACAAGGAGAAGGAAAAAGGGGGGCGCCACCCCCCTCCTTGTCCAATTCGGACTAGAGGGGAGGCGGCTGCCCCTGGCCGCCCTCCTCTTCTCCCACTGAGGCCCATTAGGCCCAATATACTCCCCCGGGGGGTTCCGGTAACCCCCGGTACTCCGGTAAATGTCCGAAACCTTCCGAAACACTTCCGGTATCCGAACAAAGTCATCCAATATATCGATCTTTACGTCTCGACCATTTCGAGACTCCTCGTCATGTCCGTGATCATATCCGGGACCCCGAACTACCTTCGGTACATCAAAACACAAAACCTCATAATACCGATCGTCACCGAACTTTAAGCGTGCGGACCCTACGGGTTCGAGAACTATGTAGACATGACCGAGACACGTCTCCGGTCAATAACCAATAGCGGAACCTGGATGCTCATATTAGTTCCCACATATTCTACGAAGATCTTTATTGGTCAAACCGCATAACAACATACGTTGTTCCCTTTGTCATCGGTATGTTACTTGCCCGAGATTCGATCGTCAGTATCACAATACCTAGTTCAATTTTGTTACCGGCAAGTCTCTTTACTCGTTACGTAATGCATCATCCCACAACTAACTCATTAGTCACATTGCTTGCAAGGCTTATAGTGATGTGAATTACCGAGAGGGCCCAGTAATACCTCTCCGACAATCGGAGTGACAAATCCTAATATCGAAATACGCCAACTCAACAAGTACCGTCGTAGACACCTGTAGAGCACCTTTATAATCACCCAGTTACGTTGTGATGTTTGGTAGCACCCAAAGTGTTCCTCCGGTAAATGGGAGTTGCATAATCTCATAGTCATAGGAACATGTATAAGTCATGAAGAAAGCAATAGCAACATACTAAACAATCAAGTGCTAAGCTAACGGAATGGGTCAAGTCAATCACCTCATTCTCCTAATGATGTGATCCCGTTAATCAAATGACAACTCATGTCTATGGTTAGGAAACTTAACCATCTTTGATTAACGAGCTAGTCAAGTAGAGGCATACTAGTGACGCTATGTTTGTCTTTGTATTCACACATGTATTATGTTTCCGGTTAATACAACTCTAGCATGAATAATAAACATTTATCATGATATGAGGAAATAAATAATAAGTTTATTATTGCCCCTAGGGCATATTTCCTTCAGCTTCCCACTTGCACTAGAGTCAATAATCTAGATTACACAGTAATGATTTTAACAACCATGGAGTTTTGGTGTTTATCATGTTTTGCTCGTGGAAGCGGCTTAGTCAATGGGTCTGCAACATTCAGATCCGTATGTATCTTGCAAATCTCTATGTCTTCCACCTGGACTTGATCCCGGATGGAATTGAAGCGTCTCTTGATGTTCTTGGTTCTCTTGTGAAATCTGGTTTCCTTTGCCAAGGCAATTGCACCAGTATTGTCACAAAAGATTTTCATTGGTCCCAATGCACTAGGTATGACACCTAGATCGGATATGGACTCCTTCCTCTAGACTCCTTCATTTGCTGCTTCCGAAGCAGCTATGTACTTCGCTTCACACGTAGATCCCGCCACGACGCTTTGTTTTTAACCGCACCAACTGACAGCTCCACCGTTCAATGTAAACACGTATCCGGTTTGCGATTTAGAATCGTCCGGATCAGTGTTAAAGCTTGCATGGACGTAACCATTTACGACTAGCTCTTTGTCACCTCCATAAACGAGAAACATATCCTTAGTCCTTTTCAGGTATTTCAGGATGTTCTTGGCCGCTGTCTAGTGATCCACTCCTGGATTACTTTGGTACCTCCCTGCTAGGCTAATAGCAAGACACACATCAGGTCTAATACACAACATTGCATACATGATAGAGCCTATGGCTGAAGCATAGGGAACATCTTTCATTTTCTCTCTATCTTCTGCAATGGTCAGGCATTGAGTCTGACTCAACTTCACACCTTGTAACACAGGAAAGAACCCTTTCTTTGCTTGATCCATTTTGAACTTCTTCAAAACTTTGTCAAGGTATGTGCTTTGTGAAAGTCCTATCAAGCGTCTTGATCTATCTCTATAGATCTTCATGCCCAATATGTAAGCAGCTTCAGCTAGGTCTTTCATTGAAAAACACTTATTCAAGTGTCCTTTTATGCTATCCAGAAATTCTATATCATTTCCAATCAGCAATATGTCATCCACATATAATATTAGAAATGCTACAGAGCTCCCACTCACTTTCTTGTAAATACAAGCTTCTCCAAAAGTCTGTATAAAACCATATGCTTTGATCACACTATCAAAGCGTTTATTCCAACTCCGAGAGGCTTGCACCAGACCATAAATGGACATTTGGAGCTTGCACACTTTGTTAGCTCCCTTTGGATCGACAAAACCTTCTGGTTGCATCATATACAACTCTTCTTCCAGAAATCCATTCAGGAATGCAGTTTTGACATCCATTTGCCAAATTTCATAATCATAAAATGCGGCTATTGCTAACATGATTCGGACAGACTTAAGCATTGCTACGGGTGAGAAAGTCTAATCGTAGTCAACTCCTTGAACTTGTCGAAAACCTTTTGCAACAAGTCGAGCTTTGTAGACAGTAACATTACCGTCAGCGTTAGTCTTCTTCTTGAAGATCCATTTATTCTCTATGGCTTGCCGATCATTGGGCAAGTCAACCAAATTCCACACTTTGTTCTCATACATGGATCCCATCTCAGATTTCATGGCTTCAAGCCATTTTGCGGAATCTGGGCTCACCATCGCTTTTTTCATAATTCGTAGGTTCGCCTTGGTCAAGTAACATGACCTCCAGAATAGGATTACTGTACCACTTTGGTGCGGATCTTACTCTAGTTGACCGAGGTTCTGTAGTAACGTGATCTGAAGTTTCATGATCAATATAATTAGCTTCCTCGCTAATTGGTGTAGGTGTCACAGGAACTAGTTTCTATGATGAACTACTTTCCAGTAAAGGAGCAGGTACAATTACCTCATCAAGTTATACTTTCCTCCCACTCACTGCTTTCGAGAGAAACTCCTTCTCTAGAAAGGATCCATTCTTAGCAATGAATGTTTTGCCTTCGGATCTGTGATAGAAGGTGTACCCATGATTTCCTTTGGGTATCCTATGAAGACCCAATTCTCCGATTTGGGTTCGAGCTTATCAGGTTGAAGCTTTTTCACATAAGCATCGCAGCCCCAAACTTTAAGAAACGACAACTTTGGTTTCTTACCAAACCACAGTTCATAAGGCGTTGTCTCAATGGATTTCTATGGTGCCCTATTTAACATGAATGCAGCCGTCTCTGAAGCATAACCCCAAAATTATAGCGGTAAATCAGTAAGAGACATCATAGATCGTACCATATCTAGTAAAGTACGATTACAACGTTCGGACACACCATTACGCTGTGGTGTTCCAGGTGGCGTAAGTTGCGAAACTATTCTGCATTGTTTCAATTGTAGACCAAACTCGTAACTCAAATATTCTCCTCCACGATCATATCGTAGAAGCTTTATTTTCTTGTTACGATGATTTTCCATTTCACTCTGAAATTCTTTGAACTTTTTAAATGTTTCAGACTTATGTTTCATTAAGTAGATATACCCATATCTACTCAAATCATCTATGAAGGTGAGAAAATAACGATACCCGCCGCGAGCCTCAATATTCATCGGACCACATACATCAGTATGTATGATTTCCAACAGATCTGTTGCTCGCTCCATTGTCCCGGAGAACGGCGTTTTAGTCATCTTGCCCATGAGGCATGGTTCGCAAGTACCATTTTATTAAAAATCAAGTTATTCAAAAAGTCCATCAGTATGGAGTTTCTTCATGCACTTTACAACAATATTACCCAAACGACAGTGCCACAAATAAGTTGCACTATCATTATCAACTCTGCATCTTTTGGCTTCAACATTATGAATATGTGTGTCACTAATATCGTGATTTAACACAAATAGACCACTCTTCAAGGGTGCATGACCATAAAAGATATTACTCATATAAATAGAACAACCATTATTCTTAGATTTAAATGAATAACCGTTTCGCATCAAACAAGATCCAGATATAATGTTCATGCTCAACGCTGGCACCAAATAATAATTATTTAGGTATAAAACTAATCCCGAAGGTAGATGTAGAGGTAGCGTGCCGACGGCGATCACATCGACTTTGGAACCATTCCCCACGCGCATCGTCACCTCGTCCTTAGCCAGTCTTCGCTTAATCCGTAATCCCTTTTCGAGTTGCAAATATTAGCAACAGAACCAGTATCAAATACCCAGGTGCTACTATGAGCTCTAGTAAGGTACACATCAATAACATGTATATCACATATACCTTTGTTCACCTTGCCATCCTTCTTATCCACCAAATACTTGGGGCAGTTCCGCTTCGAGTGACCAGTCTACTTGGCAGAGAAGCACTTCGATCTCAAGCTTAGGTCCAGACTTGGGTTTCTTCTCTTGAGCAGCAACTTGTTTGCTGTTCTTCTTGAAGTTCCCTTCTTCTTCCCTTTACCCTTTTTCTTGAAATCGGTGGTCTTGTTGACCATCAACACTTGATGCTCCTTCTTGATTTCTACCTCCATGACCTTTAGCATTGCGAAGAGCTCGGGAATTGTCTTATCCATTCCTTGCATATTATAGTTCATCACGAAGCTCTTGTAGCTTGGTGGCAGTGATTGAAGAATTCTGTCAATGACACTATCATCCGGAAGATTAACTCCCAGTTTGTCGGGTGGTAGGTGGGACATATGCCAACGGGTGGCTTATCATTGTGGGAGCCAATAAGACGTTGCTGGTGCCTGGAAACGGGATAAGGTGAAGACATGCACGCTGGCGAATCTTACCCAGCTTCGGGGCTCTCCGTGGAGATAACACCCCTACTGCTGCTCTGTGGGGTCTCCGCATGATCACTAAGTAAACAAGTAGCTACAAGAGGCTCCTTGAGCTGTTTGGCAAGAGGAAGAAGAAGGGCAAGGCTAGCTCTCCTCTACGTGGTGTCTAAAACTCTAAGAGGTCAACCCTTTGCATGGGTGCCCTGGGGGGTTTATATAGGCCTACCCCCCGGGGGTACAATGGTAATCTGGCTGGGCGCGGGCCCTAGTCGTCAGTGTCTATGTTCGCTGGCTTCTCCACGGCTGCTGGGGCCCACCGACTGGTGGGTCCCGCCGGCTGCCGGCTTCCTGGTTGACAAGCTGGTCCCACCGCTCGGGGGCCTTGTCGGGGGCTGGTTATTGTTGCCTCACTCCTGATGACGAGGGCTTTGTCGAGGTAAGCATGGCTACAATGCTTCCGCCTGGCGGCGATCACTGTAGCCTTACCTCGTCTTGTCTCCTTAATGAGGCGCCTCCTTCGAGGGAGGGAGCTAGCCGGCTGTTGGGAGCCGGCCTTGTCTCAGGCAGACTGGGGGAGGCCAGGCCGCCTTTGGGCGTCTCTCTGTCCGAAGGGGCCCCCCGCCTGTGGGCTGTTTTGACAGCTCGTTGTGGGTGATGTCATGGTCAACATGGAAACAATGCCGCGCCTGACGGGTGATGGCCGCCCCGTACGGCGCACTGTGGCCATGCGTGCTCTGGGATTCGGGGCTGGAAGGCTTCACTGTAGCCACGCCCTGTCAGGGAGGCTGATCTGACCCACGAACACCTATGGGACCGGCGGACCGAGCCCCTTTCGGTTCGGCGGGGGGCGGAGGTCGCACGAAGAGCAGATCGAGGCGAGGCACACGAGCGGTTTACCCAGCTTCGGAGCTCTCCGGAGAGATAACACTCCTACTGCTGCATGTCTGAGTGTATTGAGTTCTTGCCCAGGAGCGCTGAGTGCTACAGTACACTCAAGCTGCTAACGAGACCGAGCGTGAGTGTCCAGCCCCTCCAACCCCCCTCTACGTTGCGCATGGGCCTCCTTTTATATGCTCAAGGGGTCTCCGACAGGTGGCAACGTAGACAAGGGTAAAAATGGAAAAGGAATGGTTGGTACAGCTACTTGTACAGTGAACAGTGTATCATACCTAACCACGACGGCGGGGGACAAGGGCATTAAATGCCCGTCACGCCGCCTAACGGTGTAAACAGGGGGACCGTCGGGGACGCCACCGCTGCCACGATGGCAATCTTGTCAGCGCCGCTTGCCACTGCGCTCCGCTGGCAAGACGGCCTCTTGCCAGCGATGCTGGAAAGGTCGAGGCGACACGTTAGTGGATGTCTTTGGAGCCTTGGTCTGAGTGGTGGTGCAGCGGCAAGCGCCTTGCCGCGGTTGTTGTCTTGTCGCGTCCGGAAGCTTGTCGCTCACCGGGCCTTCCCGGCAAGCTCCTCTTGCCGGGGCCTTGTCTTGTAGGTGCCTTGGGTGGCTTTCCCTGCAAGCTCCTCTTGCCGGAGCCTTGCCTCCTTGGCTTGAATACTTTGTTCTTGAATGGCTCCAAAGGAACCACGGAGGACCTTGGCAGTCACCCGGTAAGCCTTGCCGCGGAGGGCTGCAACTGCCCGTGCACAAGTGCGGGATACTAGGGTACCCCTACTCTAGTACACCGACAGGAGCCCCTGCCTGGGCCACACACGGTGCAGCGCTGTTGGGCCAGGCCCAAAACAGGCACGGCACGCAGCAGCCAGGTTACGCCGTAACTCACCCCGGACCCACCACGCCCTCCACGAATGGCACGCGTCGAATGCGGCCTCGTGTGAGAGATCGTGGGCGAGATCATGGGTGGTTTCTTTATTCGGAAAAACAGAACGTCCGCCCCTCCCTCTTTATAAGGAGGGGAAACAGGGGCAGTCCGCCCATCTTGCCAGTTGCTGTCCAATCTCGAAAAAACCTCCGCTGCTCCCCCCTTCTTCCCAAGGCTGAAGAGAGCAGCGCTCGCCCATCGCCACCGGCATCACCAACGCCGTCGATCTCCTCACCACCTCCGCCATGGCTCAAAGCCGACAAGGGAAGGCCGTGAAGTCGGCCGAGGCGCAGCAACTTCTTGCAACCTGGAAGGAGCGGGCAATCTTTCCCCAGCTCACCGCGAGGGAGCCGAGGGAGAACTACTACCTCTTCTGGTCGACGGGCGGGCTCTTCTTCTCTGCGGGCTCTGCCGCCTTTCTCTGAATTTTTACGTGACATCATGAACACCTACGGGCTCCGCCTCCTTGATTTCACCCCCAACGCTGTTCTGACCATGGCAGTTTTCGCACATCTCTGCGAAAACTTTGTCGGAGTCCATCCAAACGTAGCCCTTTTCCGCCACTTCTTTATGCCCCGAGTTGAGAGAGGAGAGCCTCTTGCCGGAGGAATCGCTTGGATCTCGAGGATCGGCAAGAAGGAAGCCTATCTGGAGGGAGAGCTCCGTAGCAAATGGGAGGAATGGAGGGCGGATTGGTGTTGGATTGTCGAGGAGAACCCACAGCCGTTTACCGCCCAGTGCCAAACCCCAATAGTGCGCGGCAATGATTGGAGCAACGTGGCCCCGGAAGATGCTAGGCTGAAGATTGCAGTTACCCGAATCCTTCGCCTTAGACTTGCCGGGCTCACCGTGAGGCACCGTTGGCGCAGACTTTCTTCGCCGCCAGACGCCCTTGCGGGAGAGGAGGAGACCCGCTGGGAGTTTCGAACGCGACAGATATCATGAGGCTGCGCCCAGGCCTCAACTTCAACTTCACCATCTTGGAACTTGACGTGATGCTCTTGGAGCTGTTCAAGCCCGATCCTGATCATCCAGAAATGTTTAGGTTGCCGAGGGGCGTCGTTCCGCTGTGCAACAATTCCTTGCTTGACCGCATCCGTGCAATGATGCTGTTGTGCGACTCGCATGGAATTGTCCCAACTTGGCAAGAGCTTGCAGATGACGTCGTGCGGCAGTTCTTTGTGATCTGGTAGAAATGCCGGTCCGCCCGATGAACAGAGGGGCCTCACCCGCGACACCACCGATGATGAGATGCGGCGCGCCATACCAGCTGGAAGAGGCGGTAGCAGCCATCGCCATGGCGAAGTTCGGATTCACCGTGGAGGAGGCAGAGGCAGCAGAGGCGGCAAGCCTTGTCGAGCGAAGGGAGTTTGCGGCGAGGAGGAGCTTGCCGAGCCTGAAGCTGAAGTCGGCGAGCCCGAGAGCGCCTCCTCCCCACCTTCAAACAGCTTGCCGCGAGCGGAGCCCCCAGCTCCACCAAGAAGGCGTCTTCGCAAGGCCAGAAACATAGCGGGGCGGCAGACGGGCCAACAGCCGCAGCGCCGCGCGACGCGCTCCACCGTAGCAAGCACTGTTGCCGCGGGAGCACCTCACGCCGCTGCGGCAACTGGAGCGGGGCCCTCGCAGACCACCGCTTCCGCTCCCGCCAAGCGGCCAAGGGAAACCACTCCTCCGCTTGTTGCTTTGTCTTGTATCTGATTTGCTTTACTCTGAACCCATTCCTTTTCAGGACGCTGGCCCAGAGAGCGTCGAAGAGAGCCAAGGCCCCGGTGATTGTCGTCAAGGACGAACCCACCGCGACAGCAGGAGGCGCGTCCGAGACCACCTTGCCGGACGCGGCAACTCTTCCTCAAAGCAGCCCCTAGCGTAAGTATATGGTTTACTTCTTGCTGTTAGGTGTGCATGGGTGCCCTTTCTTTGCTGACATCTGACTGCTGATTTGTGTAGGAGCAGAGCAGCCTTACCAGGAGTGCCCTGAAGCCGCTCCTGACATGCCTTCTGCTTCGACTACACCGCCAAGGGAGGATTCTCCGGCAAGGGAGCGTTCTCCGGCAAGGGGCAGCACCAGCGATCCTCTGGCGGCGGAAACCATTACTGCAGACCCTAGCGCAGGTAATCCTCTTGCATGAAAACTTTCTTTGTGTTCTTCTTCTTCTGATTTTGTTTTTGAATATTTGCTTGACTTTTCTTCATCCATCTGCCACAGAGCCAATGGAGACCGAGGTCGCCGGCGAGGAGGACGCGCGCGGCAATACTGACGACGCCGCTGCCATCGGAGAAGAAGCTGGCGCTAACGAGCCCGCCGGCGAAGAGGCCGCCAAAGCTGCCGCAGAGCCGGGCGAGGGTCCGGCGATCGTGACCGACGGCCCCGAGGCCGCAGGAGAGCGCCAGCGCCACGCCGACCGCCGATCCCTCCGCCGCTGCGACAGAAGTCGGGCTCGAAGAGCCCCAGCCCGGCGCCTATTTGAAGGTGGCGATGGCGTCTTCATCAAGCTCCCATGGGCGTCGAGCTCCAGGGCGCCGGCCGAAGGAGAAACTTTCGATGAAGAGCTGCTCGCCTCCGCTGGACTGACGCTGGTCGACGCGCCAAGCAGCAGCAGCGGCGAGTCTGAGGAGGAGCAGCTGCTGCGGAAGCTGCTGTCGCTCTACCGCGCCCGACAAGCCAAGCTGGAATCCCGGGAAGCGCTTGTCGCGAAGGCGGGAGCAGACATTGAGAAGCGCGCGGAGGAGCTCCGGGGTCTCAACCAGGAAGCTCTCCGGTCCTTGGCAGAGGAGCGGGAGCAACTCGCCGAGGAGCGCAAAGCCTTCCTCCTCGAGAAGGCCGAAGCTGAGGAGCAACAGCGGCTTGCCGCCGAGAAGCTATCTGCAGGAAGGCGAGTTAGGCGCAGAGGAAGGTTGGTCTTGACAGCCATGAGGAGGATCTAGCCACGCGAGCAAACATTTGGCGGGCTCTCAAGGAAGCAAAGGATGCCGCCAGCTTGCCGAGGCCGCCAAGAAGGAGCTGGAGATGAAGGTGATGCAGCTGGAGGCCAATCTCAAGGAGAGCGGTGAGGAGCTTGCTGCACTCAAGCATGAGCGCGAGAAGGACGCCTACACTCTTGGCGAAGCTGCAGGCTGCCGTCTCGCCGAGAGGAGCAAGGAGCTCAGCGCCGCCAAGGACTCCAACGCAGATCTTGAGTTGAAGCCGACCACCTTGACTCGAGCGGCTGGACGGCGCCAGGGAGCAGGAGGTGGCCTTGAAGGAGAAGATCAAGGCCGACGAGGCGCTGCTGGCGAGTGCTGCTGCCGCCCAGAATACTTTTAGGGAGAATGTGGAGCACTGGACCGAGGGTCTCGTGGATGTTGCTGCAGCCATCGACAGGGAGCTGGCGGAGCTGGGGATGGTGGATCTTGGATATTCCTCCGCTGAGCACCTCCAACCCAGCGCCAAGCTCAGCTTGTTCTTCAAGGGCGTGGTGACGGCCTCCAATGACTCGGAAGAAGTCCCAAAGCAGCTGGCCGAGGAGTCGCACCAGATCTGCAAGGAGCTCTTCAAAAGGTCTTGATGAAGGTGGCCTTCCATAATCCAGGCCTCAACCTCACCAACGCCCTCAAGTCCTTGCCGCCGGATGCTGATGTGGAGGCGCTCAAGACTTTGTCGCACCCATCGTGGATAGGGTGAGCGGGATCAAGAGGGTTGAGGGCGATCGCGTAGATTAGGCCGCCCGCTTTCTCTTTTCTTGCCGCTGCTGGTCATGTTATGAGAACCATCTATTAGAGCTGCGACAAGCTATCTTGTAATATAACTCTATTTCGGTAGCAATTGCTATGTTATTTCCTTTACTTGATTCCTTCCTTTGTATGTTTTTGCCCCACGCTTTTAGGGAACTTGTCGGTATGAGCACTGGCATGAGCGCCGAAAAGTCGGACGTCAAGACATCTTTGGCGGTGCCGCTTCCGACAAGTAACCTTGTCGCAACTAGTTGCAGCTCACTTAAGTTGTCGAGCGGACTCGAAACAAAGTAAGGGCGCAACTAGCTACCAGTTGGTTCCTCCGCGCACAGGTTTTCCATACAAAGTACGGTCGTTCGAGGAAGATAACTTAAATTTTTAAAACTGATCGCTCAAACTTTAACAACTTAGCTTTTCTGTCGTTTGCTTCCCGGTAAGGCTAGACTTCCTTGAGCGACGCTTGGTCCACACCATTATCTTCTCCTTTCCCCCCGGCAAACTTGTGTGCGAGGGAACCTTCCTTTCTTTGAGAAAGAGAAAGAAGAGAAAATAAAGATATGGAGCCTTATGGCTCGTTATTGCTTACCGGGGTAGGTGCTGCACAAAGTGTCAGATAACGCATGCAAAATAGAAGTAAAAAAGCATGAAATTGACAAGATGTGCGAAGCACGCTAGCTTTACTCATGCACGGGGTCTGCGCCCGGCTTTGTACAAAGGATTACATGCAACATCGGCAAGACTTGTACAAAAGGTGGTTGTCGGAACAGGTTCCGCAACCGCGCCTCTGAGTAAAACTTACGAAGATGCTCAATGTTCCAGGAGTTGCTCACCGGAATGCCATCTCCGGTCTCAAGGCGGACAACGCCAGGCCTAGTGACTCGTTTCACCCGGTAAGGGCCTTCCCACTTCAAGCGTCAACTTGTTGGAATTCTTGGCGGACTGAACGCGCCGAAGAACAAGGTCGCCTTCCTCGAGACTTCTGGCATTAACTTTGCGGCTATGGCAGCGGTGCAAAGCTTGCTGGTATCGAGCAACTCGTACAGCAGCCTGAAGACAATCCTCCTCAAGGAGCAGCGCGTCATCTTGTCGCAGCTGCTCTTGCTCAAGCTCATCATAAGCGAGCACTCGAGGCGATCCGTATACGAGTTCCGTGGGGAGAACTGCCTCTGCTCCATAGACTAGAGCGAAAGGTGTGCGGCGGTGGCTCGATTTGGCGTCGTCTGGCGACCAAAGAACCACCGGCAGCTCCTCAATCCAGTTTCTTCCAGACTTGTGCAGCCTGTCGAAAGTTCGGTCTTGAGCCCGCGCAAAGACTTCAAAGATTCGCCCTCTCCGCTTGACCGTTACTTCTCGGGTGAGCAATAGAAGCGAAGCAGACCTTGGCGCCAAGGTCTTGGATGTACTGCATGAAGGTGCGGCTCGTGAATTGCGTGCCGTTGTCGGTGATGATCCTGTTAGGGATTCCGAAACGGCAAACAATCGACCTAAAGAACTTGACTGCTGACTGTGTTGTCACCTTCCTCACTGCTTCCACTTCCGGCAACTTTGTGAACTTGTCGATTGCAACGTACAAGTATTCAAAGCCCCCGACAGCTCGGGGAAAGGGCCGAGGATGTCGAGCCCCCAGAACGAAAATGGCCAGGATAAAGGGATCGTTTGGAGAGCTTGAGCTGGCTGGTGTATCTGCTTGGAATGGAACTGGCACGCTTCACACTTGGTTACTTGTGCAGTTTGCATCCTCGGAGGGTTGTCGGCCAAAGAAACCTTCTTTGGAACGCTTTTGCGGCAAGTGCTCTGGCGCCAATGTGATGACCACATATGCCTCCATGTATATACGCCAACAGCTTTTGTCCGTCTTCGGTGAATACACTTCAATTTCACACCGTTGAGTCTTCTTACATGCAGTGTGTTGTCGACAAACTGGTACATACTTGATCGCCGGGCTACTCTTTCCGCTTCTTCTTGCTCTTCGGGAAGTTCTCTTGTCCGAAGGAAGCGGACAATCTCTTGTGCCCATCTTTGGAGCTTGTGGCTCGACAACAAGGACTAAAGGCACATCTGCTGCTGCGGGAACATCCGCTTCTCTGGCGAGAACCTGCGGCTCCGCCAGCTTGAGCGTTCCCTCGGCAAGCTTGCCGAGAAAAACTTGTCGGGAGCGCTCGCTTCAACGAAACAAACCCTAGGGCTTGTCGGAGCAGACTGCTTCTCAACATTGTTGGTGTTGATCTTGGGGACCTTCTTGACGGCGACTTCGGGAAGCTCTGCCGGAAAATAGTCACCAGAAATCAACTTCCTCTTCTTGCTCTGTCCGGTTGATTGCGTTACAGACAGTTGAGTCAGCTTGAGCACAAAAATCCCTGGTTCCATTGTGTAACTTAAGTTAACGCACTTCGACAGGCCATCGGCAATGTCGTTCTGAGCTCTTGGAATATGTTCCATTTGTAGGCCGTCAAAGTGCTCTTCTAGCTTTCTCACTTTATCAACATAAGCTTCCATCAACGGACTCTGATAACTCTTGTTCACTTGGCGGATGACAAGCTGTGAGTCACCCCTGACAATGAGCTTCTTAATCCCAAGGTCTATTGCGATCCTGAGAGCGTCAAGCAAACCTTCATACTCTGCAGTATTGTTTGTTGCTTGCTCCTTGGGAAAGTGCATCTGGACTACGTACTTGAGGTGCTCTCCGGTGGGTGCAACAAGTAGCACGCCTGCACCGGCGCCTTGTAGCGAGAAGGCACCATCAAAGTACATTAGCCATTCTTTGCTTGCTTCCTTGACGGGGATGCTCGTTTTTGGAATTTCTTCATCTTGTGTTGGCGTCCACTCTGCTATGAACTCCGCCAATGCTCTGCTTTGGATAGTTGAAGTGCTTTCAAACTTGAGGCCAAAGCTTGACAGTTCCAGTGCCCACTCGACAATCCTGCCTGTTGCCTCTGGATTTTGCAGTATCCTCTTCAGCGGAAAACGAGTGACGACTGTGATCTCATGTGTCTGGAAGTAATGGCGCAACTTTCTCGAGGCCATGAGAAGGCCGAAAAGCAATTTCTGCACACCAGAGTACCTTGACCTAGCCCCTCGCAGAAGGGAACCGACAAAGTAAACTGGGCGCTGCACCATTCTTTTTCTGCATCTTCTCATGCGCTCACAGTAGATCCGTCCTTGTCGGGACCAGAGCTTGCCGGTGAAGCCTCCTGCTTGTCGCTGGATGCATCTGCCATGGTTGCTAGCTCATCATCCGCCTCCCTCTCTGCTACTAACGCAGCACTAACCACTTGATTGGTTGCCGCTATATATAGCAGCAACTTCTCTTGTGGCTTAGGTGCGACAAGTGTTGGAGTGGAGGACATGTATCTCTTCAAGTCCTGCAGCGCAGCCTCCGCTCGAGTCCATTTCATCGGACCTGCGTTTTTCAAAATTTTGAAAAATGGCGAGGCGCTCAGCAGAACCTAGAGATAAACTCGCCGAGAGCAGCTACGCAACCGGCAAGCCTTCAGACATCCTTGACGCGCTTTGGTGCTTCAATCTGCTCAATGGCCTTGATCTTGGCGGGATTGGCTTCAATTCCCGCTGAGACACGAAAGAACCCGAGAAGCTTGCGGAAGGGACTCCAAACACACACTTCTCGTGGTTGAGCTTGAGGTTGATCTTGCGCAGATTTGCAAAGGTTTCGTCTAAATCTTTAATCAGAGTCGCCTTTGTCCTTGCTCTTGACCACTATGTCATCCATGTAGGCTTCCACATTTACGTGCATTTGCGGCTCAAAAGCGTCATGGACTACTCTTGCAAATGTTGAACCGGCATTCTTTAATCCGAAAGGCATCCGTATTTAAAACAGTATGTGCCACATGGAGTGATGAATGCGGTCTTTTCCTCATCATCTTCGCCATGAAGATCCGATGATATCTGAGTATGCATCCGTAAATGAAAGCAAATCACATCCGGCCGTGGAGTCAACAATCTGGTCGGCGCGCGGCAAGGAAATGGGTCTTTGGGACAAGCTTTATTGACATCGGTAAAGTCGATACAAAGCCTCCATTTCCCGCTTGCCTTGCGCATACAACTACAGGATTGGCCAACCACGTAGGGATGGAGCACTCCTCTGACAAGGCCTGCTGCTTCCAATTTCTTGATTTCTTCTGCGATGAACTCTTGGTGCTCCACTGCCTGCTTCAATTACTTTCCTGGGAACACCGGGGATGTCAGACGGTTGCCACGCAAACACGTTGACGTTCGCCCGCAGGAAAGCAACGAGCGCGCCTTCCTATTTAGGGTCGAGAGTGGCACTGATGGTGAAGGTACCACCAGTGCCGTCCTCCTTGGCGGACACCTTCTTGGTCTCTGGTGGAGCTGCCATCGTCTTCTTACACTTGCCGGTGGAGCTCGATGGTGCGTTCTCGACGGTAGCGCAGCATTCCGAAGAGGTGCGCTTGCCGGAGTGGGCATCAGAGCTCTTGCCGGACTTGGTCTTCTTCTTCGTCCAGGGAGCTTCAGCGGCAAGTGGCTTGCAATCTGCTGCAGCTGCTGCTTCCCGGTAGATCTTGTCGGCGCAGATAAGAGCATCCTTCTTATCGCCAGGGATAGAGATGACACTTATCGGGCCTGGCATCTTCAGCATGTTGTATGCATAGTGAGAAGCTGCTATAAATTTGGCGAGTGCTGGACGGCCAAGTATCCCATTGTAAGGCAATGGAAAGTCAGCAACGTCAAAAGTGACCATCTCAGTCCTGAAGTTCAACTCGCTGCCAAATGTCACCGGCAACGTGATCTTTCCTTCGCTTGCTCCTTCCGGATTGATTCCTTGGAATGTGTCGGTCTCTTCGAGCTCGCCATCAGGGATCTGGAGTTTCTGGAGCACCGTGGAGGAGATCAGATTCAAGCCGGCCCCGCCGTCAACTAGCATCTTAGTGACCTTGAGGTTGCGGATAGTTGGTGAAACCAACATCGGCAAGCACCCGACCGTAGTTATGCGATCAGGGTGGTCCTCAATATCAAAGATGATAGGCGTGCTGGACCATTTCAGAGGTTTGTGTGACTCGACGGATGGTTCTGCTGCATTGACTTCCCGCATCCACTGCTTGAGCTGGCGGTGTGAAGTATGCAGAGAAGCACCGCCGTTAACGCACATGACCTCTGTGGCTTTCTGGAACTCCTGCTCATCGGTCTCGTCATCATCCATGTCTTCATCATCGTCGTCTTCATCCTTGTCGCGCCGCTGGGAGGTCTCTCCTTGCCGCTTGGCCTTGCCGCGGCGTCCTCCTCGGCCGGACGCTTCTTGCTAGCTCCTCCAGACCTTCCTGGCCTTCTCCTTGTCGCGTCGTTCGTATTCAGCCTTCGCTGCTCGACAAGCTGCTCGACCTTTTGCAGCTCTGGAGGTCATGGCCCTTGGTGCGGTGGATCTTGCGATCTTGTTTGTTGGAGCCGTCCCGCTTGTCGGCGACCGCCACACTGGCGATTGGTGCCGGCAACCTCCTTGCCGGAGCTACCAGCTTTGGCTTTCTTGGCGCCACCTCCTTTGCGGACTGCTCAACAACTAGCACATCTTTGCCTTTCTTCTTCCTGTTGCTCCGCCCGGCTTTTCTTTGCCGAGGCGGTCTCCTCGCCATCGATCCTCCTGCTTCAAAGATTCTCTCCGGGAGTCTCCTCCCTTCCTCAAAGACGTGCACACTTGTCGGCCAGGGCATATAGCTCATCGACGCCTCTCGATCTTGCACATCGCCATCTCCTCCCGCATCCTGCGGTTTCGCGACGTTCTAATGGAACGCAGCTGATTACCGCGGCAGGTGGACATCCGGATGTTGTGTTGTACGCGGCTGAATCTACGAATGTACTTATGCAGGGGCTCTCCTTCCTTCCGGGCGAGCAGATGTAGGTCGCTTTCTTGGCCATGGGGCTTGTGGCGCTGTAAAGGCGCCGACAAACTGATGGCATAGATCTGCCCAAGAGGATATGGAGTTGTCCGGCAAGTGCATGAGCCAGAGATCGACATTGGGCTTGAGCACCGGCGGAAGTAGTTGGCAAGGATCTTGTCGTCTCGCCCGCAGCTTGCACCGCGATGGTGTAGATCTGAGGAACTCCGACGGATGCGTCTTGCCGTCGCATTTCTGGTACATCTGGCTTGAAATTCTTCTTGCTGGGCCACTGGACTTGCCGCAGCTCACGAGTGAACGCAGGGCAACCTACCGTGTACGGCAAGTCGCCCGATTCCCCTGGCGCATGCATGTCGACAAAGGGCCCAGCGCGCTTGTCGGATTGACGCCGCGCTTCTCCTCGGCGCTCGATGCGAGTTCGAGCGTCTTCTTGCTGTCATTCGTGAAGAACTTGGCGCTGATCGCGACGAGCTCGTGGATCCGATGATGCGGTGGAGTCGCTGTCGAGGTGGATCCGGCGAGTCGGCGATCTTGGCCTTCGGGCGGAGAGTGGATGGTGGTTGCACCCCACGGTTTCGCCGCCACCGGCTCGTGTTTGGCAGTCTTGCCGCGGCAGCGATGCACTCGGCTGCCGCAAGCGACGCCGTTAGCAAAGCCGATGAGACTTCGAATGGTGGCCCTCCATTCATCGACCTTGTCGGCTGTTGGAGGGTAATCCAGAGCGCTTGAGCTCTCGCCAAAGCTTCACGGAGTGGTGGGTGGCGATGGCGAGCGGCGCGAGGAACGGGATATGCTCGGACTTCTAAATATGTTAGAAGGAGCAAGATCCCGTCCAGCGATCGCGTTTCGCTTCGCGCCAGCATGTTGGCGTGCATGCTGGTCTTGAGCATCCCGAGATCCACCAGCTCGATCTTGGTCCAACGAGCGTATGGCGCTAGAATGCCATGACGCTGTCGGTCCCGCGCCTCCTGAGACGGGCGCGGTGCATGCACGGACGCCGAGGTCTGCGCAGCCTTGTCCTTGGACTTGGCAGCACCGTGGGCTCCCCCGTCAACGTCCATTCTTTCGCCAGCGTCTACCCCACCACCCGTTTGCTCCGGTGGTGGTGGTTTCGACGCGGACGGAACGTCTTCCGCCGAAGCCTTCTTCTTCGGTGGCATGTCGATGAAGATGATGAAGATGTAGCTCGTGTGGACGCCGGATCAGGTTCACACAATCTCGACGCCCCCTACCTGGCGCGCCAAAGATGTCGGGGAGGCTGATCCACCCACGAACACCTATGGGACCGGCGGACCGAGCCCCTTTCGGTTCGGCAGGGGGCGGAGGTCGCACGAAGAGCAGATCGAGGCGAGGCACACGAGCGGTTTACCCAGCCGGAGCTCTCCGGAGAGATAACACTCCTACCGCTGCATGTCCGAGTGTATTGAGTTCTTGCCAGAGCGCTGAGTGCTACAAAGACACTCAAGCTGCTAACGAGACCCGGCGTGAGTGTCCAGCCCCTCCAACCCCTCTACGCTATGCATGGGCCTCCTTTTTATATGCTCAAGGGTCTCCGGCTGTGGCAACGTAGACAAGGGTAAAATGGAAAAGGAGTGGTTGGTACAGCTACTTGTACAAAGGTACGATGTATCATACCTAACCACGACGGCAGGGACAAGGGCATTAAATGCCCGCTCACGCCGCCTCTAACAAAGGTAAACAGGGGACCGTCTGGGACGCCACCGCTTGCCACGATGGCAATCTTGTCGGCGCCGCTTGCCACAGCGCTTCTCCGGCTGCATCGGCCTCTTGCCACGCTGGCGCTGGAAAGGTCCTGTGGCGACACGTTAGTGGATGTCTTTGGAGCCTTGGTCTGAGTGGTGGTCTGCCGCGGCAAGCGCCTTGCTGCGGTTGTTGTCTTGTCGCGTCCGGAAGCTTGTCGCTCACCGGGCCTTCCCGGCAAGCTCCTCTTGCCGGGGCCTTGTCTTGTAGGTGCCTTGGGTGGCTTTCCCGGCAAGCTCCTCTTGCCGGGGCCTTGCCTCCTTGCCTTGAATACTTTGTTCTTGAATGACTCCAAAGGAACCACGGAGGACCTTGGCGGTCACCCGGTAAGCCTTGCCGCGGAGGGCTGCAACTGCCCGTGCACAAGTTTGGGATACCGCGGTGCTTCTAGGACGTAATTCTTCTGTGCAGCAATGAGGATAATCCTCAAGTTACGGACCCAGACTGTGTAATTGCTACCATCATCTTTCAACGTTGCTTTCTCAAGGAACACATTAAAATTCAACGAAACAACGGCACGGGCCATCTATCTACAACAACATAGACAAGCAAAATACTATCAGGTACTAAGTTCATGATAAATTTAAGTTCAATTAATCATATTACTTAAGAACTCCCACTTAGATAGACATCTCTCTAATCATCTAAGTGACCACGTGATGCAAATCAACTAAACCATAACCAATCATCACGTGAAATGGAGTAGTTTTCAATGGTGAACATCACTATGTTGATCATATCTACTATATGATTCACGATCGACCTTTCGGTCTTAGTGTTCTGAGGCCATATCTGCATATGCTAGGCTCGTCAAGTTTAACCCGAGTATTATACGTGTGCAAAACTGGCTTGCACCCGTTGTAGATGAACGTTGAGCTTATCACACCCGATCATCACATTATGTCTCGGCACGACGAACTTTGGCAACGGTGCATACTCAGGGAGAACACTTTTACCTTGAAATTTAGTGAGAGATCATCTTATAATGCTACCGTCAATCAAAGCAAAATAAGATGCATAAAGGATAAACATCACATGCAATCAATATAAGTGATATGATATGGCCATCATCATCTTGTGCTTGTGATTTCCATCTCTGAAGCACCATCATGATCACCATCGTCACTGGCGCGACAGCTTGATCTTCATCGTAGCATCATTGTCGTCTCGCCAACTATTGCTTCTACGACTATTGCTACTGCTTAGTGATAAAGTAATGCAATTACAGGGCGATTGCATTGCATACAATAAAACGACAACCATATGGCTCCTGCCAGTTGCCGATAACTTGGTTACAAAACATGATCATCTCATACAATAAAATATAGCATCATGCCTTGACCATATCACATCACAACATGCCTTGCAAAAACAAGTTAGACGTCCTCTACTTTGTTGTTGCAAGTTTTACGTGGCTGCTACGGGCTGAGCAAGAACCATTCTTTCGTACGCATCAAAACCACAACGATAGTTCGTCAAGTTAGTGCTATTTTAACCTTCTCAAGGACCAGGCGTAGTCACACTCGGTTCAACTAAAGTTGGAGAAAATAACACCCACCAGCCACCTGTGTGCAAAGCACGTCGATAGAACCAGTCTCGCGTAAGCGTACGCGTAATGTCGGTCCGGG
Source organism: Aegilops bicornis (assembly GCA_021605145.1). NCBI lineage: Eukaryota > Viridiplantae > Streptophyta > Magnoliopsida > Poales > Poaceae > Aegilops > Aegilops bicornis. Next base: position 109,854,628 of record CM038671.1, read on the forward strand.
CCGCTTCATCCAACAATACCGCCGAACCAAAGTCTGACATGCTGGTAAGAAGTATGACTTGTATTGCCCACAACTCACTTGTGTTCTACTCATGCATATAACATCTACGCATAAACTTGGCTCTGATACCACTGTTGGGGAACGTAGTAATTTAAAAAAAATTCCTACGCACACGCAAGATCATGGTGATGCATAGCAACGAGAGGGTAGAGTGTTGTCCACGTACCCTCGTAGACCGAAAGCGGAAGTGTTAGCACAACGCGGTTGATGTAGTCGTACGTCTTCACGATCCGACTGATCCAAGTACCAAACGTACGACACCTCCGAGTTCAGCACACGTTCATCTCGATGACGTCCCCCGAACTTTGATCCAGCAGAGCTTCACGGCAAAGTTCCTTCAGCATGACGGCGTGATGATGGTGATGATGATGATGATGGTGATGACGGTTGATGTTCCTAAACAGAACTTAAAATGCAAGAAACTAAAATAAAGTTGGGTTGCCTCCCAACAAGCGCTATCGTTTAACGCCCCTAGCTAGGCATGATGATTTCAATGATGCTCACATAAAAGATAAGAATTGAAACATAAAGAGAGCATCATGAAGAATATGACTAGCATATTTAACTCTAACCCACTTCCTATGCATAGGGATTTTGTGAGCAAACAACTTATGGGAACAATAATCAACTAGCATAGGAAGGCAAAACAAGCATAACTTTAAAACTTTGAGCACATAGAGAGGAAACTTGATATTATTGCAATTCCTACAAGCATATGTTCCTCCCTCATAATAATTTTTAGTAGCATCATGAATGAATTCAACAATATAACCAGCACCTAAAGCATTCTTTTCATGATCTACAAGTATAAATTTTTTATTACTCTCCACATAAGCAAATTTCTTCTCATGAATAATAGTGGGAGCAAACTCAACAAAATAACTATCATGTGATTGAAAATTAAGATCAAGATGACAAGTTTCATGGTTATCATTATTCTTTAAAGCATACGTGTCATCACAATAATCATCATAGATAGGAGGCATGCTTTCATCATAGTAAATTTGCTCATCAAAGATTGGGGACAAAAAATATCATCTTCATCAAACATAGCTTCCCAAAGCTTGTGGCTTTGCATATCATTAGCATCATGGATATTCAAGGAATTCATACTAACAACATTGCAATCATTCTCATCACTCAAAGATTTAGTGCCAAACATTTTAATGCATTCTTCTTCTAACACTTTGGCACAATTTTCCTTTCCATCATACTCATGAAAGATATTAAAAAGATGAAGCGTATGAGACAAACTTAATTCCATTTTGTTGTAGTTTTCTTTTATAAACTAAACTATTGCTAAAACAAGAAACAAAAAGATTCAATTGCAAGATCTAAAGATATACCTTCAAGCACTCATCTCCCCGGCAACGGCGCCAGAAAAGAGCTTAGTTGACGGGGTGTGAGTGCCGCTTACCTAGCCTCCCCGGCAACGGCGCCAGAAAAGAGCTTGCCGTCTACTACGCAACCTTCTTCTTGTAGACATTGTTGGGCCTCCAAGTGCAGAGGTTTGTAGGACAGTAGCAAATTTCCCTCAAGTGGATGACCTAAGGTTTATCAATCCGTGGGAGGCGTAGGATGAAGATGGTGTCTCTCAAATAACCCTGCAACCAAATAATAAAGAGTCTCTTGTGTCCCCAACACACCCAATACAATGGTAAATTGTATAGGTGCACTAGTTCGGCGAAGAGATGGTGATAAAAGTGCAATATGGATGGTAGATATAGGTTTTTGTAATCTGAAAATATAAAAACAGCAAGGTAACTAATGATAAAAGTGAGCACAAACGGTATTGCAATGATAGGAAACAAGGCCTAGGGTTCATTCTTTCACTAGTGCAAGTTCTCTCAACAATAATAACATAATTGGATCATATAACTATCCCTCAACATGCAACAAAGAGTCACACCAAAGTCACTAATAGCGGAGAACAAACGAAGAGATTCTGGTAGGCTACGAAACCACCTCAAAGTTATTCTTTCGGATCGATCTATTCAAGAGTTCATACTAGAATAACACCTTAAGAAACATATCAACCAAAACCCTAATGTCACCTAGATACTCCAATGTCACCTCAAGTATCCGTGGGTATGATTATACGATATGCATCACACAATCTCAGATTCATCTATTCAAACCAACACAAAGTACTTCAAAGAGTGCCCCAAAGTTTCTACCGGATAGTAAAAACGAAAACGTGTGCCAACCCCCATGCATAGGTTCATGCGCGGAAGCCGCAAGTTGATCACCAAAACATACATCAAGTGGATCAATAGAATACCCCATTGTCACCACGGGTATCCCACGCAAGACATACATCAAGTGTTCTCAAATCCTTAAAGACTCAATCCGATAAGATAACTTCAAAGGGGAAACTCAATCCATTACAAGAGAGTAGAGGGGGAGAAACATCATAAGATCCAACTATAATAGCAAAGCTCGCGATACATCAAGATCGTATCACCTCAAGAACACGAGAGAGAGAGATCAAACACATAGCTACTGGTACATACCCTCAGCCCCGAGGGTGAACTACTCCCTCCTCGTCATGGATAGCGCCGGGATGATGAAGATGGCCACAGGAGATGGACCCCCCCCCCTCCGGCAGGGTACCGGAAAGGGGTCCCGATAGATTTTTCGTGGCTACAGAGGCTTGCGGTGGCGGAACTCCCAATCTATTATGTTCCCCAAAGTTTTTAGGGTATATGGAGATATATAGGCGGAAGAAGTACGTCAGGGGAGCCACGAGGGGCCCATGAGGGTGGAGGGCACGCCCAGGGGGGTGGGCGCGCCCCCTGCCTCGTGTCTTCCTCGTTGCTTCCTTGACGTGGACTCCAAGTCCCCCGAGTTGCTTTCCTTCCAAAAATAACTTCTCCAGAAGGTTTCATTCCGTTTCCACTCCATTTGATATTCCTTTTCTTCGAAACACTGAAACAAGGGAAAAATGGAACTAGCACTGGGCTCTGGGTCAATAGGTTAGTCCCAAAAATAATGTAAAAGTGCTTAACAAAGCCCATAAACATCCAAAACAGATAATATAATAGCATGGAACAATAAACAATTATAGATACATTGGAGACGTATCAGCATCCCCAAGCTTAATTCCTGCTCGTCCTCGAGTAGGTAAATGATAAAAACAGAATTTTTGATGTGGAATGCTACTTGGCATAATCTCAATGTAATTCTTCTTAATTGTGGTATGAATATTCAGATCCCAAAGATTCAAGATAAAAGTTCGTATTGGCATAAAAAGTAATAATACTTCAAGCATACTAACTAAGTAATTATGTCCTCTCAAAATAACATGGCCAAAGAAAGTTCATCCCTACAAAATCATATAGTTTAGTCATGCTCCATTTTCGTCACACAAGAATGCTCTCATCATGCACAACCCCGATGACAAGCCAAGCAATTGTTTCATACTTTAGTAATCCCAAACTTATAAACATTCACCCAATACATGAGCGTGAACCATGGACATATCACTATGGGTGGAATAGAATATGATGATGGGGGTTATGTTTAGAAGACAAAAAAGGAGAAAGTCTCACATCAACGAGGCTAATAAATGAGCTATGGAGATGCCCACCGATTGATGTTAATGCAAGGAGTAGGGATTGCCATGCAACTGATGCACTAGAGCTATAAATGTATGAAAGCTCAACAAAAGAAACTAAGTGGGTGTGCATCCAACTTGCTTGCTTACGAAGACCTAGGGCACTTGAGGAGGCCCATTGTTGGAATATACAAGCCAAGTTCTATAATGAAAAATTCCCACTAGTATATGAAAGTGACAAAACAAGAGACTCTCTATCATGAAGATTATGGTGCTACTTTGAAGCACAAGTGTGGTAAAGGATAGTAACATTGTCCCTTCTCTCTTTTCTCTCTTTTTTGGCCTTCTCTTTTTATGGCCTTTCTTTTTTTATTCCTCACTTGGGACAATTCTCTAGAGAATGTTGATCATCACACTTCTATTTATTTACAACTCAATGATTACAACTCGATACTAGAACAAAGTATGACTCTATATGAATGCCTCCGGCGGTGTACCGGGATATGCAATGAACCAAGAGTGACATGTACGGAAGAATTATGAATGGTGGCTTTGCCACAAATACTATGTCAACTACATGATCATGCTAAGCAATATGAAATGATGAACGTGTCATGATAAACGGAATGGTGGAAAGTTGCATGGCAATATATCTCGGAATGGCTATGGAAATGCCATAATAGGTAGGTATGGTGGCTGTTTTGTGGAAGATATATAAGGAGGTTTATGTGTGAAAGAGTGTATCATATCACGGGGTTTGGATGCATCGGCGAAGTTTGCACCAACTCTCAATGTGAGAAAGGGCAATGCGGTATCAAGAGGCTAGCAATGATGGAAAGGTGAGAGTGCGATAATCCATGGACTCAACATTAGTCATAAAGAACTCACATACTTATTGCAAAAATCTACAAGTCATCAAAAACCAAGCACTACGCGCATGCTCCTAGGGGGATAGATTGGTAGGAAAATACCATCGCTCGTCTCCGACCGCCACTCACAAGGAGGACAATCAATGAACACCTCATGTTTCAAATTTGTTACATAACGTTTACCATGCATGCATGCTATGGGACTTGCAAACTTCAACAAAAGTATTTCTCAAATTCACAACTACTCAACTAGCACAACTTTGATATCACTACCTCCATATCTGAAAACAATCATCAAGCATCAAACTTCTCTTAGTATTCAACACACTCATAAGAAAGTTTTTACTAGTCTTGAATACCTAGCATACTAGGATTAAGCACATTACCATGCTGTTTAAGACTCTCAAAATATTATAAGTGAAGCATGATAGTTCATCTATTTCTTCAAAATAAAACCACCATTGTGCTCTAAAAGATATAAGTGAAGCACTAGAGCAAACAACAAACTACTTCGAAAGATATAAGTGAAGATCAATGAGTAGTCGAATAATTATGCAACTATGTGAAGACTCTCCCATTTTAAGAATTTCAGATCTTGGTACTTTATTCAAACAGCAAGCAAAGCTAAAGAAAATAAAATGACGCTCCAAGCAAAACACGTATCATGTGGTGAATAAAAATATAGCCCCAAGTAAAGTTACCGATGAACGAAGATGAAAGAGGGGATGCCTTGGTCATCCCCAAGCTTAGGCTCTTGCCACTCCTTGTTCCATAGTCCATCGAATCTTTACCCAAAACTTGAATACTTCACAACACAAAACTTAACAGAAAACTCGTAAGCTCCGCTAGCGAAAGAAAACAAAACACCACTTGAAGGTACTGTAATGAACTCATTCTTTATTTATATTGGTGTTAAACCTACTGTATTCCAACTTCTTTATGGTTTATAAACTATTTTACTAGTCATAGATTCATCAAAATAAGCAAACAACAGACGAAAAACAGAATCTGTCAAAAACAGAACAGTCTGTAGTAATCTATAACTAACTCAAACTTCTGGAACTCAAACAATTCTAAAATAAATTGGTGGACCTGAGGTATTTGTCTAGTAATCATATGAAAAAAGAATCAACTAAATAGCACTCTCCAGTAAAAAGTTGAAGCTAATCTCGTGAGTGCTAAAGTTTCTGTTTTTATAGCATGATCATAAAGACTTCGCCCAAGTCTTCCCAAAGGTTCTACTTGGCACAAAAACTAATTAAAACATAAAACCACATCTAACCAGAGGCTAGATAGATTATTTATTCCTAAAAATAACTTAAAAAGCAAGAAACTAAAATAAAGTTGGGTTGCCTCCCAACAAGCGCTATGGTTTAACGCCCCTACACTACAAAAAAAAGACACATCCGTGACATTTTGGGCCGAACGAATTTTTTTTGTCATACATATGACACTTCTATGACGATAATTGTGACAAAACCCGGTATCATCATAGATGTGGTGGGCTCCTACTTCTATGACAAAAATCATGATGTAAAATGGGCTTTTCGTCCTAGGCGGGCCGGAGACGCAGCTGCATGACATTCTTTTTGCCGTCCATGACAGAAAAAACCGTGGTAGAAGCGAGGGCGAGGAAAATTTCGGGGAGTTCCCGGTTACGGTGGGAGGTCGGGGGCCAAGGGATGCGCGTTTCTCTCGTAGAGGTACGCGCGTGTGTGCAAGGCGTTGGCTCTAACTGAACCCGAGTGAGGCGTTTGGCTCTAACTGAACCCGAGCGATTGCACTGCAGGCTACGCATTTCTGAACCCGATCGATCGATCGATGGCTGTTAACTGAACCCGAGCGATTGATCGATGGGTGTTAACTGAACCCGATCAAGCGATTCCTGCGCTACTGCTGCTAACTGAAGGCGATCGATGCTGCCTCTGGGATGAACAGTGAGCGTTGCGGGGGGTTGGATGAATAAGGAGTGGTGGCGTTGCCTCGGATGAACATGACCCGTGGTGTGGTGGAGGGCTGGATGAGCGATGAGACGGTGGAGGGTGCCCGTGGAGGGGTGGTTGAATAGTAGCCGGGGAGTAGCGCGGTGGAGGCTGGATGAACAGGAGCCCGTGGAGGCCGGAGGAGGTCGACGGTGGAGATGAACGGTATCTCGTGGAGTCCTGCTTTATGCACGCCACACCCCTCCCAATGAACAGGACCCCCATTTCGACCGTAGTGCTCCAACACAAGTCTGTTTCGTCCGTTTTGCGGTACGCCACACCCCTCCCGATCAACAGGACCCCCGTTTCGACCGTAGGAGGTCTGTTTACTCCGTTTTGCGGTACGCCACACCCCTCTTGATCAACAGGACCCCCGTTTCGACCGTAGGAGGTCCGTTTCCTCCGTTCTGCGGTATGCCACACCCCTCTCGATCAACAGGACCCCCGTTTCGACCGTAGGAGGTCCGTTTCCTCCGTTCTGCAGTAGGCCATGCCTCGTTTCCATCGCCTGTTCCATCCAAGCCCTCCCGATGAACACGACCACGCATTCTGTTCCGACCCAGCCGGTTGGCTCCCACGCGTTCCATTGCCTCCCGATGAACATGACGCATTCCGTTGCCTCCCCATGAACACGACACATTTTGTTGCCTCCCCATGAACACGACACATTCCGTTTCCTCCCCATGAACACAACAACGACGTTGTTTCTCCGTTCCGACCCAGCCATGTACATGAGCCCTGGCCGTACATATGCGCGAGTAGGCGTTCGAGACCCTGCCCGTATGTACGTACGTGGCCGTATTTTCTTTCTTGCACCTTGGCCATTGTACGTACGTGTACATGCTACGTGCGCGCCTCTACTATGAGACGTGCGCGCCTCTACTACGACACGTGCGCGCCTCTACATCGACCAGTATATATGTATGCACACGTTCGCGACCAGAATGACAACGCTATGTACGCTTCGACCAGGTGGGTCCCGACTGTCAGGCACTTCCTTGCGTGCGAAAATGTAGCTGGTGGGTCCCAGCAGTCAGGGGGGCGAATCATTTTTTTGCCCGGACGCACTTCCTTGCCTGCGAAGATGTAGCTGGTGGGTCCCAGCAGTCAGGGGGGTGAATCGTTTTTTTTTGCCCGGACGCACTTCCTTGCGACGAAGATGTAGCCGTGGGTCCCAGCAGTTAGGGCGAATCATTTTTTCGTGAAATACTGTGGCCCGTCCGGTGGGTCCCCGCCGCCGTGGAGGAATAGTTATTTTGCGGCGTAATAAGGAGGCACTTCCTTGCGGTTGTCGTGGACCCACTGTCGACCTCTCCACGCATGATCCACGTCCGATGGAAGTCGTTCCTTGACCACGTTGACCACGCCGCGCCGAGAGCACCGTATGAGGACGGGCGGCGAGGCTAGGAAGGGGAAGACGCGGCAGTGGATGCCCACGCGTAGAGGAGTATGATGGTTCACTCGTTCGGCTGCGGTGTGAGGCTGCCATCGCTGCAGAATAACAGGGGTGTGGGTGAGTGGAGGGATGTCCTGGCAAGCGGTGGGAGTAGTAGGGGGCGGTGAGGCCTTCGTGATAGCACAGCCGGCCATGGGAGGCAGGAGCAGGCGACACGACCGGCGCTGCTTTGGGCGGCTGGAGCAAGAAGGCCAGAGGTTGAAGAAGCACAACGGCCGTTGGATGGACATCGTACGGTCACTGCAGCTAGAATCGTTTATATTTACTAAGTTGACAAAGCCCTTGGTACGTCAACTTAGTAGGCCCACAGGTCAGCTTCCGAAACGGTGCGCCCCAGATGTCAGGGGGAGGAATCAGTTTTTGGGCGGTGAAGCTAGAATATCCGAGATTGAAGAAGAAGACGGCATCCGTTGGATGGACATCCAACGGCCACTGCTGATAGAACCGTGTGTTGACTATAAGTTGACAAAGCCTTGCATACGCGTCAACTCTGTTTTTTTAGGGGACGCGTCAACTTAGTAAGGCCAGAAGTGTGTGGCCAAGAACTTATAGCCCATTTGAGATTTGTAAGAATGTGCAGCCCATTTTTGAATTCTAATGGAATTTACTACAGCCCATTTACGGTTTGTTAAAAGTACAACCCATTTCAACCAACCGTTCAAAACAGAATTCAATAAAATTTCCCACATTTTGATGGGATCCGAAATATATTTGTCCCAAAATTTCTAGTCAGATTAGATACAATTTCAATATAAATTTATATTACATAAAAATCCAATGAAACATTGCGCTCGCAACAATTAATGAAAATAATGTTTTCAATATCCAAAAATAATATTTTATAAAGTAATTACGTGTTTGGTGCATTTTTTATAGTTACTGCCCAGCTTTTATAATTACATCCCATTTATTATTTCTTAAAGCCCATTTTCTTGTTAAGCCTAATGCATCCCTCCTAGGAAAGATTTGCAGCCCAGCGGGGCGGAGAATAACAACTTGACCTTGCCTGGGTATTCCTAAAATAAAGTATAGCTAGGCTAGCCATTTTTAGCTTGAAAAAAATTAATGTCTGGGCTGGATATCTGGCCTGGGCTAGACGGGCCACAACCCGCCTAGTTAATACCTGCAACGATGTTTTCGTTGTTGTTCAGAGGAGAAAAATTAATATCTGGGCTAAACATCAAAAAACTCTGCAGTGCTCACACCTCAAAAACACAAATACTGCTCGAGCTGCTTGGTCCCAGCTGTCGGCCGCTTCTTGTGCAATTCTCTCGTTTATTGCCTATACATAGGTTGACAATGGTGTGGGACAGTGATGTCAGGAAACCAGGAGGAAGCAAAATAAATTATAGTTACATATATATATATATATATATATATATATATATATATATATATATATATATATACATCTGGGCTATTACGATACGCGTAATGAATAATATTCATTACCCTTTCTGCATCGACGTGGTTCACAGTTTGACTGACGTGTTTTTCAACAAGAACTGATATTCCTGCGTGCACGACAGACGGAAACAGGGGATGCAACGTCGAGCTTCCGGTCGTTCTCCAGCGCGATGCTGCGGGCCATTCGTTGCTATAGGAGACATGTAAGGGGTTCCGCACGTGCGCGCGCTCAGCTGGATGTGTTTTGTGATCTGTAGTCACCGAAGGTGACGAATGGGCATTTTGGCGGCGGACATGATTTTGGGCGTCAGTGTTTACTGTGGTGTTCGTGGGCCTCAATTTACGTCGTGTTTGTCTTTTTTGATGTGAGAATTATCGGTATGTTATAGTTTTTTTAGATTATTTTCATCTGTAATTTATGATTACAAGTTTTGGTGTTCTTGGTCGTTTTCCACGCCCGCCATGGAAATCTGTTATTCTTTTTCTGTTGTTTTAGTTTTGAATTGGTGTTGCAGGGAGAGATATAAGGACTGTATGAAAAGATTTGCGTTGTCAATTTTGCTTTTTTGAGTTGTTTCTACCCTGGATTCCCATGTTATTTTGTCGTTGGCGGAGGTTGTGTATGGCGGCTGACTGTAAGCTGTGATTTCTTGTAATCTGGTCAAACTGTGTAATTAAATTGCGTGTTTTTCAGTGTTGCTTTCAATTTCTGCCGTATGTGTAGTTGGACTGCTGCGTGTCAAAGTTTTGTTACTGTGTGTTGACATCGGAGCCGCACCGATGGCTCTGCACTTTGATTATAAATCCCGAGCCCTCTGTCAGTTTCATTCTACGAGCTGCAACTAAATAAAAGGGTGATGGATCCTGAGCTGGGAGAGGTTACAGAGGAGGAGGGGGACGCCATAGATTTGAGGGCTGCAGTAGCGGAGCAGAGGAGGAGGAGGCGCAGGCGCAGGCAGATGGCGCGACGTGCTGCCGAGGAGGAACTGGAGGCAGAGTTCAACAGACGGCTTGCGCGTGAGGTGATGGATACTTGCAACTCCAATGAATTGGAGCTTCTTTTCCCAGAGGGCAGGGGAAGGAACCATATTCAGATCATTAGTTGGGCTAGGGCGAGAGCAGCCACGGCTCCACATCCATCCACCAGGGCAAAATGGCGTCGTTTCTTTGATTGTTATGACTGAAGTAGTGAATATTATGTTTTTTAAGATTTTTGTTGTGAGGGAGCAGATGTTCGAATGACTAAATGAATTCAACTTTGTTTTTGTCTTTGAATGTGTTGTTTTGTCTGCATATGTTCGACATGTGCACCTTTGAACTGCTTGTTTTTCTGAAGTTGAACTGATTTGCGGTCAAATGTTGCATGGCTTGTGTAATAACTATTTCCTACCAGCTGGCTGCCCATCTGCCTATTTATTATTTTTATAATCTGCGAGTGTCCCTGACTATAAACGTTATCCATCTATGTGTGGTGTGTGGCCAAGTCTTCCCCCTCCCTTTTTCTTCCTTCTTCCACAATCAGATCTAGGTTCCTCTCTCTTCTCTTCGTTGCCTTTTTCTCTGTTCCTGTGTGTTCGATGGAGGATTGTTCATGCGGATGTCTGGTAAAGATGGCGCGCATAGCTGATGGCTATGTGTACGAGTCTGGGTTTGGAGCTCACTCGGACTCGTGGCGTGGGCAACTTTCTTGTTTGTCAGACGGCAACCATGGGTTTCAGACACCCTATGTTTGTCGCCTCGACGGATGGTGACTTGAAGGAATCATGGGTATGTGTTTCTATTCGTTTTGTTTTCTACTTTCTTGTTGGTTTCTGTTTGAAACCCATGGACTGGATCTGCAGCTTTTGTCTTATGAATAGCTTGTCTATATTTTTTTAATTTGGTTTTGTCGATTTTAACAAAGAGGGATTTCGTGTGTATTTGTTCATTACTTAATGATATTTTAACCATTTTTTGTATAATCCCTGATCTGTTTATGAATAGATGTTTTTACTGTAGGTGTATTGATATGTATATTTTTCAGTTTAGTCAGTTCACATGTCTAGTTGGTTTTGTGTTATTGTTTTGGTTCAGATTTTTTCCATTTTAGTTTGTTATGCAAATCGTTCCTATATCTATGTAGAAATTCAGTTATGTCAGGTGTTCATTTTGTTTTGTACTCCCATGCCCATTTGCAGAAAATGTCACCCAGGATCAGGATTGTTGCTCCTAGTTCCAGTGTTCAAGATGGAGACTTGAGACAAGAATGGGTATCGCTTGATGGATGTTGCCTACCACATCGACTTTGATGGTTGCATCAACCTAACTACCGGGTGGAAGGAGTTTGCGGCTTAGTCTGGATTTGAGGATGGTGATGTGGTTATGGTTATGTTCTCGAGAGAAGACGACTCTCGACATTCGTAATTTATGTGTCAGAGGTTTAAATGTGGCAAATGACGCCTTTGTGAGATTTGTGTGTGGTTGATTATGTTGCAGTATTTTTTCTTTTAAAACATTTGCATGTGAGATGGTTGAATTGATTGGTATTATCGTAATGGTATGGAACTAGTTATGTAATGTTTTTCCTATTGTTCTCGCTCAATTATAACTGTTTTATTTATACATTCTTTATATTAGTCTTTGGAACAATTTCTATAGTTGAACTGATGGGCATCCTTTGTTTTGACCGGGTATATTTTTCATGTTCATAACTCGCATGACGGTGCTATACGCTGATGATTTTTTAGAACCCCTTTTTGTTATTGAGTTCTTGACCTTACATTCTGTCAATAATAGTACTGATCTATTTTAGGTTGTCAATTACCAATCAAATTTGTTTGTTGTATAATATTTTTTTCTTACTTTTTTACATGAATTTTGGAGCACGTTTTTTTCTTTTTTACAGATGAATAATGATAGTTTTGGTATTTTTAAAAATAAAAAAAATTAATCTTCGCTACACAGTACTTTTTTTTATTTGTACTTGAACCTTATGAATTGTAGTAGTTGAACTTTTTTGTAAATTCGTTTCTGAAATTTTTATTTACATATATTTTTTTTTACTTCTTACCATTAAGAGGTGTTTGAACTTTTTACAATATTTTTGTTTATTAACTGATTTTTATTGTGAGGTTTTTTAATTATTTTCATTTTTATTTTTGTCGTATGTGATCTCATCGGATTTTTGTAATGGGGCGAAGTACTTTGTTGGGCCATCGGCTCGGTCGTTGTATTCGCCCGGATAGCTTCTCTCGCTGTTGTGCGGCAAAGACGGGCGCGGCGTGAGCTATGTGTTTAGTCCCACCTCGCTAGTCGAGGGGCTCTAGACTTGTTTATAAGCGCAATGACGCTCACCAGTCGAACTCCTCTCGAACACTTACCAGGCGCTTATACACGGCGCCGCTTTCTCTCTCTCTCTCTCTTGACTTGTGGGCCCTGGACGGCAGGCCCTGCGGGTGTGCGGATTACTAGGGATTCGCCCACGGGCTCGAGTTCAAGTATCTAGCATTGTCAGGGCCTGCGCCTGTCCTTGGGCGGTCAATTTTTTTTGTTGTTGTTTTGGATCTAGTACTTGACTACAGCAGTAACTTGGACTGGTACTTTTTTGTGCTTGGGCTGTCAATTCAATTTTTTCCTTTTTCTTTTTTTTGTTTGTTTGAATATAGTACTGAGGGGCATGACTTGGCCCGCACCGAACCATACCGAGGGGAACAGTTGTACTGACACATCTTCCTTGTATGGACTTTGCCCCATATCTATCTTAGGGGTGTGGAGTGCGTGGGGGGGGACAGAATAACCGTGCGCTTTGTCAAACGAAGCGCCTGCCAGCGTTAAGGCGAGGCCGAGTCGGGGAGGGGTCGGGACCCATCCTCCCCATCTCGGCGAGGCCGAGCCAGAACGAGTCAGAAGTGACGACGCGGCGTGCCGCGGCGTTGCATGCGGAGGCGAGTCCGTAACATGACTTGCCCCATTATCTATCTTAGGGGAGTGGGTGCGTGGGGGGGGGGGGGACAGAATAACCGCATTTTCTATCTTAGGGGTGTGGGTGTGGGGGAAACATGACTTGCCCCGCACCGAACTGCATCGAGGGGCATAGTTGTACCGACACATCTTCCTTGTATGGACTTTGCCCCATATCTATCTTAGGGGTGGCTGCGGGGGGACAGAATAACCGCACCGCACCATCAAACGAGCGACCGCCAGCGTTAGCGCGAGGCCGAGCCGGGGAGGGTCGGGACCCTCCCCATCTCCGGCGAGGCCGAGCAAGGAACGAAGCCGTAGCGACGACGCTGGCGTGTCAGCGGCGTCGCATGCGGAGGCGAGTCCGTAACATGACTTGCCCCATTATCTATCTTAGGTGTGGGTGCGTGGAAACATGACTTGCCCCGCACCGAACTGCACTGAGGGGCATAGTTGTCTTGACACATCTTCCTTGCATGGACTTTGCCCCATTATCTATCTTAGGGGTGTGGTGCGTGGGGGGGACAGAATAACCGCCTGCGCTGTCAAACGAGCGCTGCCACAGAAGCGAGGTCGAGCCGGGGGGGGGGTCGAGACCCCTTCCCATCTCGGCGAGGCCGAGCCAGAACAGCAGCAGGCGATGACGCTGCGTCTGGCATCGCATGCAGAGGCGAGTCCGTAACATGACTTGCCCCATATCTATCTTAGGGGTGTGGGTGCGTGGGGAAACATGACTTGCCCCGCACCGAACCGTACCGAGGGGCATAGTTGTACTGACATATCTTCCTTGTATGGACTTTGCCCCATTATCTATCTTAGGGGTGTGGGTGTGTGGGGGAAACAGAATAACCACATTTTCTATCTTAGGGGTGTGGGTGCGTGGGAGACACATGACTTGCCCCGCACCGAACCGTACCGAGGGGCATAGTTGTCTTCGACACATCTTCCTTGTATGGACTTTGCCCCATTATCTATCTTAGGGGTGTGGGTGCGTGGGGGGACAGAATAACTGCATCTGCGCTCACAACGAGCGACTGTCACAGAAGCGAGGCCGAGCCGGGGGAGGGGGTCGGGACCCCCTCCCCATCCGGCGAGGCCGAACAGGAACGAGTCAGAAGAAGCGACGCCGACGTGTCACAAGGTTGTCGCATGCAGAGGCGAGTCCGTAACATGACTTGCCCCATTATCTTGTCTTTATTTTTTAGGGGAAAAACCAGCACCGTTATGAATTATTTTTTCATTTGTACTTTTTTGATAATTTTTTTGTACTGTTGTGAGGTATTATTTGTACTTTAGCCGCTTGTTTTCTCCATCTATATTAATTTTTTTATTGTATTTGATTTTTGGTATTATCTTTTGTAACTGGCCAGAGATAGTGGGCTTCGCCACGGTTGTGGGCTTTAGCCGTCCGTTTTCTCCCAGTCATCTTTCAACCCTCCCACTCACCTTTTAACCTGCAATCTTCCCCGTTCCGCTCCTCTCCCGTCCCCAAATCAATTCCGTCTTCGTTCCCCTCTTCTTCTCTTCTCGGAGGGGGTGTTGCTACTCCTGTTTCGCCGCGGGAGCGTCGGCCGGAGGGCTCAACCCCAGGGGTGGAGGTCCGTGTGCTCTGTTTGTCTCCTTTTGCTCTGCCATTGACTTTGCTTGTGTCCTCTTATGTTTAGATTTTCTCTCTATTTCTAATCTCTTGCTCTCTTTGCTATCCCAGGCTGCACTCGCTAGGGTTCCTTTGCTGTTCAACGAGCGTTTGGCGGGAGTAATCTTTTGGATTAAATGGCGGATTTTGTGTTTGCTGGTAAGAGTTTTGCTTTTGTATGGCGTGCTTCTTTTCTGAAATAGTTCAAATTCCTAATTTTTGTTCATGTGTCTTGAAGATCTGGTTCGGCAGGTTTTAGGACTGTAGATCTCAATGGGTACATCATCCAGTCCGGACAAATTGAATGCAAGTGATTTTCCCTGTATTTTGGATGATGTTTTAATAGATCTGGTTTTTAGGTTGTAGAGTTGTTGCCGTATCGACTTTATAAGTTGTATGTATTTTTATATGTGTTAATTTTGTCCTGGATTGTATGGCGTGTATGGTTTTGGCAGTTGATGCAACCTGCAGACGGGTTGTAGTACTTATTACCATGTGTATTTTGAACTGCTGTCCTTGCATTTGAATAGGTTGTAGTAGTCAGTGAAGAACTATTATGGTGTTGAAAGAGTTGTGTTTTCTGAAGTTCGTTCTGCAAGTGGTTGGTTCATATTTGTTTTATTAGGTGAACTTTTAGTGTTCACATAGTTGAACTGATTGATTGTTCTTGTACTTTTTTGCTAATTATGATGTTGTTGCAGATGTTGGAGTGCCGGTGCCTTCCCGATTCTCGACAAATCAGAACGCTTTCAAGATCTTGTGAATGTTATTTTGAGACACCAAATCCTCTAGAAGAACTTGCGAATGTTGCTGGTGTTTCCCTTAGATTTGCTCTTTTTTTATCAGCCTTTAATACATATATATGCTTAGTTACATCAGTTGTTCCTTTTTGTTTGTGTCTGATGCTATGCACTTTATTTATCTTTGTGTCTGCAATGTTAATTGTCTTTTGATTTTTTATGTGTGTGGTTATGCTATTGGTTTATGCAGTTAATGATAGCCATGGTGTTCCAGAGGACATTGCTGTTGTTGTTAAGATATTAATGATGGAATGTATTCACTTAACGTTGATGATGGTGATGGCAGCTTGCGGTTATGCATTACTCAGTCTCAAAGTGTTGATGGCACTGAGCCTGTTACCGAAGCTGAGGATGTTCCTATGAAGTTACAGCTCGAGGATGAAAGGATAAGAAAGAAGAAGTATGAATTCCAGAAGAGAAAGGAATTGGAATGGCGTCAAAAGGCTGCCTGTGTGCCAGAAAGTGATGTTGATGTTGCTCAAGCTCCTAAATGTGTAGGCGATGAAGGTGGTGACGCGGTTTTTTCAACTGTTAATGCCGGATCTCATGGAAGTGACATGCCTGTGAAGACAAACTTGATGCAAACTCGTTTGACGCAAGTGTTTGATCGTGATGGAGTTAAGGAGAAGAAAGATGTTTTGAAGAGGAAGATGTCAGATCGAAATCCTGATGGCACACAGAGGCGTAGCCCACGTGTGAAAGCTGGTTCCCAACCTAGTAATAGCAAAGCTGATGCGGATGGTGTTGCTGTGAAAATTGGTCCAAGCAAACTTGGTGGCTCCTCTGTTCGTCGGAGTCCACGAGGTTTGACAAATAAGAAGCCTTCTTCTCTCCTCTTCAAGAGCGGTCTTTGTTGAAAGAAAATAAGAAGCGTAAAGTTCATCCTGCAAAGGTGAACAAAGGTGTGAAGAAGCGTGCTCGTGTCGAAGCTGAAGATGCTGCATCTGAAGAAGATGATATTGAAGTTGATTCAGAAGATGAATTTGCAGTGGTATGTGTTTTGTACTGCATGTGACTTGCTAGTTGTACTTGCAACGATTTAATTGTGTTTGGGCTGGTATGCTGGCCAGGTGAGGCTGGTCATTGTTTTGCATCTATTTGATTGTGGTACTGATGTTGTTCTAATAGTTGAACTTGTGCAAACTTTTTTTAGTTTTACTTAACTTCATATGCTTGTTTTGTTTCCTATATTCATTGTTTGCAGTGGTATGTGTTTTGTTGTGCATGTGACTTACTAATTTTAATTGTAGTGATTTAATTTGTGTTTGGGCTGGTATGCTGGCCAGGTGAGGCTGGTCATTGTTTTCATTAATTGAGGGTTGTACTAATGTTGTTTTAATAGTTGAACTTGTGCAATTTTTTTTACTTAAATTCATATGCTTGTTTTGTTTTCTATATTCATTGTTTGCAGTGGTATGTGTTTTGTACTGCATGTGACTTATAGTTGTACTTGCAATGATTTAATTGTGTTTCGGCTTGTATTGCGGCCAGGTTAGGCTGATCATTGTTTGCATCAATTGAGGGGTGGTACTGATGTTGTTTTAATAGTTGAACTTGTGCAATCTTTTCTTTTTCTTTTACTTGCATTCATATGCTTGTTTTGTTTTCTATATTCATTTTTTAAGGTGTGGCTTTTTGTTTTCATTTACGTACTGTTAGCGTTATGAGTCCGGGTCAAGCCGGGTGGGAGGCAATGCCGAAAAGTTGCCTTGGATGAAGGTGACCAACGGAAATTGAACTTAACTGTGCGATGTTTGTTGAGAGAGGTTGAAGATTGTGCTAAATTGCTCGAGAGTCGACATGTGGCTAGGGTTCATGCATCTGGTTTTGGTTCTATCTTCAAGTGGAGGGTGAAATCTAACATTTCGCGCCCTCTGTTGGGAGTTTTATACCTGAGGATAGATTGTGATACAATGACTCTTGACATGGGTGAGGCTAATAAGAAGCTTCACATCACTAGCGATGGTATACAACAATTATTTGGTTTCCCTCGTGGTGGTCGTTCTGCGCCAAGGCCGTCAGAGGGCGGATATGACAATGCTCTGATGAAGTTAAGATCGGAGCTTGACATTAGTAGGGACAAAGATATCAAGACAAAGGATTTGAGGAATAAGCTCAAGGTGCTCGTCAAGGATCCTAGCAAAGGTGACCTTGCTCTGAAAGTGTTCTTCATGATTGTGTTTATGAAGGTTGTTTTGCCTGGTTCTGCCCCGCGTGTTTCCAGAGAGGCAGCAATGTTTGAGGGTCTCATCTTTGAGGACATGGCTAATATGGATTATTGCCAGATGGTGGTTGATGAGCTTAGAAGGGCTGTTGCCAAGTACCAAAATGGTGATACCATGGGGAAGGCAATCACAGGCTGTGCCATAGGGCCTGTACTAATGTACCTTGACTGCCTTATCCATGGCAAGATCAAGGAGCGACATGCGAGTCCTCCGCATATGTTACGTGGATCCCGCCAAGCTTCGATCTGGTTGATGCATATTTGATAAAAAAAAGGCAATGCAGATCCAAAGACTTGGGTGTTTGGGAAGCTTCCGGTGAGTTTTGTTTGTTTTGTGTCTTGCAGACCTTTTTTTATTTTAGGTATAGCTATTTTTTGTTGTAGTGGACATGTGTACTGTAGAGTTGTCTGTTTATATTTTGTATGGTTTAGATATGGTTTTTTAGTACTATTGTTTCGTGTGTGGTTGAACTGAATAACTTTGTTCAACTGGCCTGTAGGTAAATACTAACAAATTGGCAATGACAGTTAAAGTTTATTAGTGGTGTTGATTTTAAATCTGTTAATATCATGATTTATTTTTCCTATGTGTTGCATTGATTGATTAACTATTTTCCCTTTTGTTTGTAGTGGAAAACTTCGAGAGGATGTTGTTTTTTTTCCGAGTGTATAAACGGCCAGTCCGAGATGCCGCTGCCTCGTGTTCAAGTTTTCATCTCTCGCCCGATGAGTTGAGAGATGGCCGTGGTGTTGAGGGTGCTGGTTATGCCCCTCCGGCCCTAGTAATGCTAGTGCTTCACAGAGCTGTGGTTTTGGTATTGATGTTGTTGTTTCAGCGTTGGAGCGCTATTGAGCATATCTTAAGTAATATGTGTTACGAGCAAAAGGTCCCAACGACAGTTGAGCGTTTGAGCTGTATCAATGGTATCCTTCCTGAAGGTCATCAATTTAATGCTGAGGAAGTTGTTGACTACATTGAGATGGAGAGAATTTTAATCGGTGATATGCGTGACGGTGCCACTAATCTAGTTCAGAGCACGGTTCGTCTGTTGAACAACATGAAGCGTTTCAGAACTACGCAAAACTCTCGCTGCCATATGAAGAAAGTGCAAATGTTGTTATCAAGCAGTTTGAGCAGGATGAGGCTGCTGCCACCGACAGCAGGGCTGGTGATGGTACTGAGGCTAATGTTTTTGATCACGAAACGAATGATGTTGGCTTTGAGCGTCCTGATGTTGATGTGAGTCAGTCCTCGGTGTTTGCAATTTTTACTTTGTTGTCCTAATGTCAGTGTTCTAGTTGAACTTCCTCATGTTCATCTATTTATTAATAATTTTCTTTCATGCAGATTGATCATGATGAGGTTGGCACCGGCAATTAGGGCTGATGATGGTACCGAGGCTAATGTTTCGATCAACAGATTTAACGATGTTGTCTCGCAGCACCCTGTTGTTGATGTGAGTCACCTCGTTGTTTTGTATGTATTTACTATGTTGTTCTCATTGTCAAGATTGTAGTTGAAGTTCCCGATCTACATCTGTTTATTAATTTTATTTTTATGCGTGAGATCACCATAATGTTGAGGTTGCTGTTGACGGTGGATTTAATGATCCATCCACTGATAAATGCAAGGTTATTTTTATTTTCATTGTGTTTATTCATATTTTCTTAAAATTTCATGCACACCGATGTGTCTTGCTTGTTCATTTTTCTATCCCACACCGTTTATTGTTGCTCATAATAGCATTGTTTTTTCCTCATTACATTTGAATCAGGGTCCTATTGCTGGCGATGAGCCTTGTTTGCCTGTTGGTGATGTCGCTTTGAATGTTAGCAGCAACAAGTTTGATGATGTTGCTGTGAATGCTTCCAAGGTTTATTTTTCTGTGCACCTCTTGGTAGCTTATTTTTTATTGTTAGTTTTGTTCATATTATTCACTTTTTCTGAATTTTTTTCTGTCAGATTACTGATGTTGAGCATGAGGTTGTCCTTGGTGGTGGAGATGATGCTCGTGATGTTCCATTGAGTAGTGGGCGCAATGTTGGTACCAAAGTTGCTGATGAGGATGTTGCTGTTGCCAGCATACTTGATGCCAAATCGCCTGATGTTGGTATTGCTGGGAATGAAAATGTTTCTGGTTGTGAAGATTTGCCGCTGGAGAATTTCCCGCCTGGAGGTCTTGATTGCGGTGATGCATTGCAAGATGCTTCTAGCGTGGAGGAGGTGCCATCCGAGGATGATGATTTACATCAATTTCTTCTCGACCCTTGACGCAGGAGGCGCTCTTGTCGTCCCTGTGATTTTCTTTCTGCACTCGAAAGCGCATCAATATTGGTGTCCTCTCAAGATGTCCCATCGTCAAACCCTGAAACTGGAGGCATAATGGTCTCATCATAGGAACTACCGTCTTCGTCAAACCCTGATTGTCAAGGTAAGGACTTGTAAATGGGGCGTACTTCTCAATTTTGGCATTTTGGACATGTTCTCTTGTAGTTGTTGAACTTATTATTTTTCATCATTTTCTGCAAGCAGAAAGTGGTAATGTTGTTAAGGTTGATACGTTTTTCTTCGCTGTTACGAGGTTGCGCACGAACCGTACGAAATGGTTAGTTTGGGATTTTGCCCGTACCATTTTTGGTCTCTTTTTCTTTCTCTCGTATGATTATTGTTGTTGTTGCAGTAGTTTTAATTCATGTAATCTTTTGTGTTTTTCTGGTCACAAGCCGATGTTTCAAAATAAAGAATGTGATGCCAGTGTTGGTTGTATTGCTAAAGCGCTTTGTCCCCACGGCATGCTCAACTCGCATAAAGGCCGATGTTGTTTTATATTCTCTACGTCGAAGTCTGCAGACACCGACAAGTTGATAGTTCCCAGATGGGTGACGGTCGTTGTTACGCTTTTTTGTAAATAGGATGATAACTTGTTTTGCCAATTTTCTAACTGTTGTTGTTCTTTTTGTACAATGCACCAAGATACGTGATGGAAATATTTATTCCAATGTGCTAAATTGGTTCACGAGATCGGGTTCTGATGGTTTTGACCAAGTAGGTGAACTTGGACTTTTTGTACTCATGAACTAAAACTGTCATGTTTTCTTTGCAGTTTTGGGAGGTGGGGGAATGAACTTGATCTCAGGCTTCTTTACACCTGCACTTATGAATGATCCGTGCTTCTTTTATTAAAGCTGCACTTATTGTTGTAAGGAAATTGAACTGATATGATTGTTCCTCAATTTTGGGCGGTGGATATAAATTCTTTATGATTATGTGATTTTTTTGTTTGTACTTATGAATTTCAATTTCCCTCTTTTATTTTATTGTTTGGAGGCTGAATTTTTTGTTTCATTAAGGTTTGTTAAATTCATTTTTCCTCTGCGAATTTTTTTCCAGCTTCTTTTCCCTACATTTGATACGCCGTCATTTGTGGCTACCATGAAGCCTAGTGAAGAATCTGGGCATTTGTGCTTGGTTGTTCTGAATTTGAAGTTCCGTGGTTTCGAGTGTCTTGATTCACTCCGTGATGAAACCTGGGGTGATGCAGTTAGATTCTTAAGGAATATGACAGATAATATAAAGAAGCTTTGGAGGGAGTCCAGTGTAGACAGGGCCAAACCGTTCTCACCTGCGCAAGATATTGATGGTTTCTCTTATGAAGTTTGTGCGGGTGCCTCGGCAGGAAAACACGTGAGTATCCGCTTTTAATGATTTTTGCTGGTTGTTTTGTTCTTTGGAGGATGTTGTTCCTGTATTTTTTGGATTTTGTGTTGTACCATTTTTTGTTTTTTCCTTTGTTTACAGGCATGATTGTGGATTCTATGCTACAAAACTGCAAGACCTATTATTGCCGGGAGGATGGTGTAATTGAAATGGTCGATTACAGCCATGAAGACATTTTGGACATTAGGAAGACTTTGTTGTATACCTGCGCAACTAGCGATGTGTTTGATGTTGACTTCTGAGGTTTGTTTGGCATCGAACTCAGACGTGTGCATGCACTTTTGTAATTTTTGCAGCTTGTACTTCTCTATTAGTACTTGTCATGAAATATGTATTTGAACTTACGCTTTGTGCGGTCTTTTTTTTCGTGTGAGTGGCTGGATCTTGGTGAGCATGACTACTGTGTTCTTTGGTAGCCGCTTCGGAGCTCGAGCGCCAGAGCTATTGATCTTAGCCAGGGGCATTCTCCGAAAAAGACAAGATCCGGTGTTATGAAGGGGCGGTTGGGAGCTCGAGAGGTTCTACGGCTGCCAGCAGATAGCCCTACTACACCCAAGAATCCCATTGTGGAATTGATAGACAGTGATGATGATGTGTTTGACAAGATTCTTTGGCGTTGGAAGAGTCACGAGGAGCGTCACGCCAAAGGTTTATCTCCCTTGTCGGAATAGTGGCTCGTAGAGCTGGTGGTGCTAGGAAAGATCCCGCTTTGGATTCTAGCAATGTTGTAAGCACGAAGCGTGCGCCCAGAGCACCTATAAAGTTTTGCTCCCCTATGCAGCAGCTTCACCCTCATAAATTCCCTCACCTGGACAAGGCTCGCAGGTTGTATAATCTGTTGCTTAGTGATGAATGTCGAGAGAAGTATGCCGAGTGAGTATCTCTCATTATTTTTCCTCTTCCTTTTCTTCTGTTGTTTGTAACTGCTAGATAAATATGACCTGAACTGTTCCTTTTTATACAACTCGAACTGCTATGAATGCCTTATCTTGCTTCTCCTTCTTTTTGTTCTTGTGTGTGCCGCAGGAATACATTCTCAATGATACCTCACTGATGAAAGCGTAACTAACTTCAATTGGGAAGCGATCCGGGAAGTTTTTCACCGGGAAAATGATGGAGGGTGATGTAATGGACTTCCTCATTGATGATTGGAAGCAAGATCCCGATACAATGCTGATTTCGCATCTGGGAAAAGGATATTGCTGAGTCCATATTTCATCACGGTAATCAATCAGATCGGTTTCTTTATGTTGAACAAGACTTCCTATTGTTTTTACGAGTTTTAATAATACTTTTGCTTGTTGATCCTTTTCTGATGTCAATTTTCTATTTTGGCTTTTTTGCAGGTTGTGCTTGACTGTTCGTTTTACGAGGATGAAAATAAAGTGTTTAATGTGGAGAGTGCAGCGAGAGATTTCAAGAGCTATGTTAAAGCTAATGAAGACTTGCTCAGTGCCGAATTTTGTGAGATCTACTAGCTGATTTTTGGATTTTATTTGTTTGTTGTGATGCTGGTTTTTACTTTGAATATTTAACATCTTTTTGGTCATTTTTTTTAGATCATGATGCCTCTATTCAAGCCTATGGTTCTATCAAAGGATAGGAAAGTGAGCCACTATTCCTTATATGTCATGAATCGGTACCGAAGTAGCGTTGACATCCTTGACTCTTTACCTTATCCAAAGAACCCCCGTCCTTCGAAGAACACCTATCACAAAGACTGCGAGAAGATTGTGAGTGACATTTATTATCTGTATTGGATTAATACTTCTGCATCTTTGTTTCTGCCTTTTCTGAGACCTAAAACTGTGTGGGTTGTTTTGTTTTTTTATAGATTTCTAGATTGGTCAAAGTAATGAAGGCTGTGTATGGTGATGCTCAGTACAATGTGAGCAAGCAGCCCAATTGGGAGCTGTTTGCAAAGAAACCAACGTTTGTCAAGGTTCCACTTCAAGGGAAAAATGAATGTGGCCATTATACTGTGAAGTATGCGGGATGCTATGATGGTGAAAAGATCGTTGAGAACATTCGAAATAATGATGTGGGTTTCTTGTTGAGCTTTTCACTTTCTGTTTTTGGCTTATTGTGTATCCTTTTTTTTATGTGTCATGATTTTTTATAATTTGTTTTATTGTTTTGCAGCCACACATTGTTGATTGGAACGCTGAGGATCTGTATAGAGTTGTGTTCAACCGGAATAACCATCTTATGGTGACGAAGCTTCCCAAGGAGGTTCAGTGGCTCTCGATGCATAGGAGAAATGGTCATCATTTGCATAGTGAATTGGATAGTTGTGTGATATATCTCTTGAAAACATTGTAGGCTCTATTTTGTAGTGTTTGATGTCTTGTCGAGTACTATGTAATAACTAGTATATTTTGTGTTGTGTTTTAAGTGTGGCACAATGTTTCATCGGGAATTTGTTTTGGTTAAGTTTTATTTTTTGTACTGAAGACTTATATAATAGTTGAACTGAAAACACTTTTTTGTCAAGTGTATTTATGAGTTGTTGCTCAGAAAGTGAGATTTATTTTATTTTTATGTGATTCCATCCTAAGTTGGACCTTTATAGTTTATGTACTCTCGTTTTCTTGTACTTATGATATAGTTCTGTTAGTACTGATTTGTAATCTCATTCAGCGTAACGCTTTCAAAATTTTGGTGCCAAATTTCTGTTTGAACTTCTTGAACTTTAGTAGTTGAACTTCATAGTAAAAGTTAAAGTACTGGTTTAAATTAGCTACGTTTAAGAGATAGTCCTATTAAGTTCAAAACTATTTCTTTCTCAATGCATTAATTGGTATCATCATATCACTTACCGAATAAACTTAGTTGTACTGAGATTCCAATTGTGCTAGTACTTTTGATTAAATATTTATTATTTGTGTTGTTTGATGCTAGTGCGTCTTCTGTTGTGTTTCCTGTGATTTTTCTGTTTTTTCGAACTTATATCTTTTTGATTTAGTTTTTGGCCTTCTTTTTTTCTAGGCTGTGGTTCTTCTCCAGGCAATGTTTGGTATAATCCTAGCACTTGCCGTATAGACTTAGTTGTACTGAGATTTTAGTTGTATTGTTACTATTATTCTTAGTATGTCGCTGTTTTAAGGAATGCGAACTGAAGCTTCCCGTTCCTTTTTATATTTTGTAGAATGAACGTACCATGTGTTCAACTATACCAGAACTTTCAGTCCTAGCATGCTAGTGACTAGGAAATACGTACTGATGTTTCTTTGCTTTTCCTGTTGCAGTACTTTGTGAATTTCTAAATACTATTTAGCACGATGCTTTTAGTACTGAATGTTGTCCTCGGCTGAAACTTAGTCTTTTTAGTGTTCTTCTGAAACTAAAAACTGATTTTTTAGCGTGATAGTACTACCGTTCATGTCTAAGCTGTATCGAGCGTCAAGGCTACTATTTGCTTTTGTCCTTAGTTAGTCTGCCACTTTTTTTGCAAAAATATTCATGTGTTATTTTTTTCTCCATGACTAGTGCTGTGTGGCAGCCATCAAGTCTCAACTTCAACCTACTTCAAATTCAAATGATGGATCAACAAAATAGGAAGCTAGCAAACTTGTTGGATGATAGAAGCAAACGATGTACTTGATAGACATAGGCAAACTTGTTCAAACCCTGACACACATAGCATAAGGTAGCTGGTTCAACATAACGAAAGCAAACTACAAATCTGAAACAACAAGACTAAGGACAGGCATAAGCGCGAGCAACACGAATGCAGACTTTCATGCATCTTCATCCGCGAAGTTGCAGTGGTAGTAGGGGTCAGCCTCCTGCTCTTTTGAAATATCCCAACCTGTCACGATGTTGTTGATTGTCTTCCATGACTTGTACGTTGCGTATGCATCTATTCCTGCGTACGTGATGAGGTTGTCTGGCAGCGGGTTGGTCCCCCACAGTTTGTGGTCTGCCCTGTTCATCTTCTTCTTCATGCCTTCGTAGAATGGGTGGATGACGCCACCGCAACATCGGCCAAGGAGTCGTAGTATTTTTTGGTCTTTGGATCTTTCCACTTGCGCTGCATGTCGATGAAGTTGTTGGGGTTGATTTCCAAACCAGACTTCTCCAGCATCCGCTTGTCACCTCCAGTGCTCAAATCGACAAATGTGTATAATTTCTCCTCCTTCAGGAAGTCTTTGAGGCGCTTGGGCCTGCAAGGGGGAGACACACATTTAAAGATTAGTCTTCTTTTTTGAGGAGTTAATTCTTCTGCTTTTTTTTGTTTTACAAGTGATAATCCATGAGGTAGATGCATATATATTATGAGCCATGCATGAATGTAGTTCAGAAACTAGTACACAAAGTCCTGAAATTAAATTCAACTACACCGTGTTATTATTATTTTTTTGCTATCTTCGTTGCTTCACCAAATGCTTCACCAAATTAGAGAATCATTTTACCAGACTCAATGATATATGGGCTGCTTGATTCAAGTTTTAGTTTTCTTTTTTGTTGAATAAAAGACCTATACCAGTGCTTGATACATCTTTGTGCATTAATTCTATATCAAGTTCAAAAATTAGTTTGAGAAACATGTGCATCAAGATATGGACCTATACCACTTCACCAAAGATCTTTTAATACATCAATTCTATAAACTATACTAGTGCATCAAGATCAGAATCTATGCTAGTACATCAAGTTCAGAAATTAATTTCGTGCATAAAGTTCAGAATGCTATAAACTTTTTTTCAGATGCTAATCTGGTGAAACAATCCACTTCACAGTTTCGGAAATGCATGTAACTTGATAAACATGTAATCGTGCATCCACTTCATAGACTATAATAGTTCATCTAGTTGGGAAACAAGTTTTAATTAAGTTTTTAGTGACTAGTACTGGTACAATGTATGAATGAACAGTAGTATGGGTTACAATGGATGAATGTACTTCAAAAACTAGTAAAGAAAGTTCTGAAATTAAATTAAGTACATCATGTTATTCTTCTTCTTGGATTATACATAGTTTCAGTAAATGTTGTATGTTCTTCATTGGTACTAGTTTAGTCTACTTTTGTTGAAATAGGATAACATGTAACCAGTGCTTCACCAAGTCCTTAGTTTATTTTCTTACAAAAATAACATTAGATCAAATTCAGAAAATACTTCACTACATCAAGTTCAGAAACAACTTTTTTAATACATCGAGTACATAGACTACTCTATTGTATCAACTTCAGAAACTACACTAGTCGATCAACTTCAGAATTTAATCTTCCGCAAGATTTTCCAAATAGTAATCCAGTGCATCAGGTTCAAAAATACATTTATAGTATATCTACTTGAGAAAATGCAGTAGTGCATCCACTTGGGAAACAAGTGTGATTAAATTTTCAGGATACAGTACTAATAAAACAGATAAACCATATGCAGGGCAAATGAGTAGGATTGCTCACCATTTTGTGGCCGCTGCGATGTGGTAAACCAAGCAGAGTTCCTCGACACACAACTGCAGGACTGCCGCCATCTGTGGAGGTTTTTCCTCGTCGGTGTACTCCACATCAATTCCGATGAAGCTCGGATACAAGCCGCCTCCCTTCATCCCGAGCCAGCTCATCATCTCGTCGGCCTTGTCTGGTTCGCTGGTGCAGACGATCTCCAGCGTCTCCTTGCCGTGGAGCTCAACCCCTTTGAGCGTTCTGGTGTACTCGCGCTTCTCGCCGGGGACGTTAATGTCGACGAGGTTGCTCCTCTTGTCCGACGTCTCGGCATGATGACGCTCGGCGACGGTTCCTCCGCCATGGCCTTCCTCCCATGATCGTGGGCTTTGGAGACAGACGCTGGAGGTTTGTGTGTAGTGGAAATGGAAGCGGCAATGGTGGTTTGTGGGAACGAGGGAGAGATGGAAGACAATGGGATATTTTTGCAGTGCGCCGACGGTGGTGTGTGGGAGGCGGTTCGGCGAGGTCGCCGCTTGCAGTGCCTCGTGGAAACCGCCCAGTGGGTGGCGCGGGTGGTGGCGTGGAAGAACTAACCGTCCAAGACAAATGTTTTTCCTGGTGCACTGTTTAGTCTTGTCAAGCTGTACTTACGATCTGCCAAATCCCACTTGCACGTCTCTGCGGTGGTAATGATGGCATGCTGCACTGCTTAGGTGACGTATGGATCTGTGATGTTTTTCCGTGTGGATGTTTAAGTATTGTTTTTCTATTGAAGCCTTTATACACTAGTGTATGTCAAAACATTTTTCAGTGCCCTGGGAGTTGTTGCTCAAAACTTGTACTTATTTTATTTTCATCTGTACCAACCTAAGTTAGGCCTTTATAGTTTTTGTATTCTCATTTTTAGTGCACTTATGTTTTAGTACTATGTGAACTGAATTGTAATTTCAAACAGCGCATGGGTTTGAAATTTGATGTCAGAGTGGTGCCAGTGGCCTGAATGATCTTGTTGTTTTAGTACTGATGTCGTATGTATGTTTGAACTGATTTTTTTATAAGTTTGGTTGGGGGTGGGGGTTTGAGATTATTTTACGACCAGATCGTTCGTTGTGGCGTGGACAGATTTTATATAAATAAGAAATTTAGCAAAATTGACAAATAAATTCTATTTGAACTTTTGGAGTTTTAGTAGTTGAACTTGTCAGATTTTGTATAAATAGAAAATTTAGCATAATTGACAAACATTATATGTTTGAACTTTTTGAATTTTAGTAGTTGAACTTGTCAGATTTTATATAAATAGGAAATTTAGCATAATTGACAAACATTATATGTTTTGAGCTTTATTAGTTGAACTTGTCAGATTTTCTATAAATAAGAAATTTAGCATAATTGACAAATATTATATGTTTTGAACTTTTTAAGTTTTAGTAGTTGAACTTGAAAGTAATTTTTAATTTTGTTTTTAAAATTATGTATATTTAACAGATAGGCTATTAAGTTTTGTTCTTTTTAGAGGTTCATTGTTTTTGTATCATATTTTTTCCTTTTTTCTTGTAGAGGTTAATTGACAAACATTTTTCTTGTAGTTTATATTTCTTTGTCCCGCCCTCTGGTTTGTACACCTGGGCTTATTTGGTGTGGTGTTTTGTTGACGATGTAGGCTATTGGGCTGTTTTCCGGCCCAGATAGCTCGTCTGCGCGCCTGTGCAATGCGTCGTGCGCGTGCGCTCTGGGTTTAGTCCCACCTCGCTAGTCGAGGGGGCTCCGGACCTGTTTATAAGCGCAGCCGAGGCTCACCAGTCGAACTCCTCTGAACACTTACCTGAGCGCTTATACACGGCGCTCGCTCTCTCTCTCTCTTGACCTATGGGCCCTGGTCGGCGGGTCCTGTGTTGTGTGGATTACTAGGGATTCGCCCACGGGCTCGAGTTCAAGTATCTAGCATTGTCAGGGCCTGGGCCTGACCTTGGGCGGTCAACTTTTTTTATGTTTTTTTTTGTTTGTTTGAATCTAGTACTTGACTCCTCCAGTAACTTGGACTGATACTTTTTGTTCTAGTTCTTGTCAGTTTTGTGTGAGTGTAATATTTTTCATTTGAGTTTTTTGCCTTCTTTTTTGTGTTTGTTTTTGTGATTATTCTCAAGTGTCTTCTGGTGTCATTTTCAGAACTATGCTACTTGCGTGTAGACTGAGTTGTACTGATAGTGCATTCATAGTAGTGCTTACGGACTGATGCTTCTTTGTACTTTTTATTGTAGTAAGTATGTAATGTCCGATCAAGTGTACTGAGTTGTACTGACATGGAACAACGTTGTGTGATTAGTTGCATCATAACTAGTACTTTAGAGCAACAACAACGTTCCATTCAGAAGCTACTTTCCAATTTTGAAATGATGGATTAACAACATAGGAAGCTACCAAACCAAACTTATATAATGAGATAAGCAAAACATTGTACTTGATGACATAACTAAACTTGTTCAAACATGACAAGCACGACATAATCATACTGGTTCAACCCAACAAGAGAAAACTAATATTTGAAACAACAAGATAAAAGGCAAGCACAAGTGGAAGTAAAACGAAGGCAGGCTCTGATGTATCTTCATCCCGAAAAGGGGCAATAGGGGCGGTCATAGAAGTTGTCAGCCTCCCGCTCTTTCGCATATTCCGAACCATCTGTGATGTAGTCGATCATGAACCATGACTTGTACGCGGCGTACGCATCTACTCCTGCGTACTCGATGAGGTTGTCTGGCAGCTCGCTGGTCCCCCACAGTTTGTAGTCTTCCTGCGTGTTGATCTTGTTCTTCATGCCTTTGTAGAATGGGTGGATGACGCTGGCTGCAACATCAGTCAAGGAGTCGTACTCTTTTCCGGTGTATGGAACTCTCCACTTGCGTTGAATGTCGATGAACTTGTTGGGGTTGATCTCCATACTGGACAACTTGACTTCTCTTTGTCGCTTTCAATGCTGAAACCGCAAATGTGAACAACTTGTCATGTCAAGAAAGATGTCGGTCAGCGCTTGGGCCTGCAAGGGCGTAGACATTTTGAATATTAGCATTACTTTGATGTTTGAATTATCAATTTTTGTTTTTGTTTTACAAGCGATGAATCCATGAAGTAGTTGTTTATGTAGGATAAACAATGGATGAATGTACTTAAAAAACTAGTAAAGAAAGTTCTGAAATTAAATTAAGTACATCATGTTATTCTTCTTCTTGGATTATACATAGTTTCAGTCAATGTTGTATGTTCTTCATTGGTACTAGTTTAGTCTAGTTTTGTTGAAATAGGATAACACGTAACCCTGCTTCACTAAGTTCTTAGTTTATTTTCTTACGAAAATAACATTAGATCAAATTCAGAAAATACTTCACTACATCAAGTTCAGAAACAACTTTTTTAATACATCGAGTACATAGACTACTCTATTGTATCAACTTCAGAAACTACACTAGTCGATCAACTTCAGAATTTAATCTTCCGCAAGATTTTCCAAATAGTAATCCAGTGCATCAGGTTCAAAAATACATTTATAGTATATCTACTTGAGAAAATGCAGTAGTGCATCCACTTTTCACAAACCACACTAGTACATCTAGTTGGGAAACAAGTGTGATTAAATTTTCAGGATACAGTACTAATAAAACAGATAAACCATATGCAGGGAAAATGAGTAGGATTGCTCACCATTTTGTGGCCGCTGCGATGTAGTACACCAAGCAGAGTTCGTCGACGCACAACTGCAGGACTACCGCCATCTGGGGAGGTTCATCTTCGTTGGTGTAGTGCACACCAACACCGACGATCCTATGAAACCTGCCGCCAAGCTTCCTCCAGAGCCTGGAGATCACCTCGTCGGCCTTGTCTGGTTCGCTGGTGCAGACGATCTCCAGCGTCTCCTTGCCGTGGAGCTCAACCCCTTTGAGCGTTCTGGTGTACTCGCGCTTCTCGCCGGGGACGTTAATGTCGACGAGGTTGCTCCTCTTGTCTGACGTCTCGGCATGATGACGCTTGGCGGACGGTTCCTCCGCCATGGCCTTCCTCCGACGACTGTGGGCTTTGGAGACAGACGCTGGAGGCTTGTGTGCAGTGGAAATGGAAGCGGCAATGGTGGTTTGTGGGAACGAGGGAGAGATGGAAGAAAATGCGCCGACGGTGGTGTGTGGGAGGCGGTTCGTCGGGGTCACCGTTTGCAGTGCATCGTGGCAACCGCCCAGTGGGTGGCGCGGGTGGTGGCATGGAAGAACTAACCATCCAAGTTAAATGGTTTTTACTGTTGAACTGACTAGTCTTGTCAAGCTGTACTTATGACCTGCCAAATCCCACTTGCACGTCTCTGCGGTGGTGATGATGGCATTTTACTGTGGCACCGATTCGTATAGTCAAGCTGTGCTTATCAGCTGCTTATCCCACTTGCACGTGTCAGCGTCGGTGTTTGAAGTGTAATTGAACGTACCAAATACCAGCGAGACTATGTGTAGTGCTAATGTTTTTTTAAACAATTTTCATATTTTTAAAGGATTGTTTATATCGAGATAATCTGTGAGTATTTTTTACAGATAAATTAGATTTTCACCAGTACAGGATGTATTATATTCGCATTTTGCTTGAGGTAATTATTTTTATGTACTGATGGTCTTTCTGAATTGGGACTGGCAGCAAGAGCATAGCTTTGTTTTTTCAAAAGCGATTTTTTCAGTCGTTCACTGGTGTGTTTGTTATTACTATGCCTTTTGTCTTTGGCGATCGAGAGTTATCGATCTTGATGTAATACAAGACTTTAAATTTTTCCTTGACATTTTTTTTGCTGAGTTACTGGTTGACAGTAGCGTTTTGCGTCAGATATATCAAGATAAGTTTTTTCAAATTTATTTGTGAATGCATTCAAAAGGATTATCAAATGGTTTAAATAATAATGTCACTGCTTTAGCGGGCACAAATCAGAAATTATATCAGTACTGATGTGTACTCTGCCTTGTACTGACGACTGATCGTTATCAGTACTCATGTGCTACAAGAGTTTAAAATTTCCCTTGATATATTTTTTCCCGAGTTCTTGGTTCATGAGCGCTTTTCGTCGGATATATCCAGATAAGTTTTTTCAAACGTATTTTGTGACTGCATTCAAAATAACGTCACTGCTCCAGCGGGCACAAATCAGAAACTAAAAAATAACTTTAGTTCTGATCGACAAATCGATGATAAAGCTAAATAAGTTTTGGTAACGACAGTGTTTTGTGAAATGCTTCCTCATTGTGTGCTGATGCAACTGAGACTACAAGGTTATTTTTTAGTTGACGCAGCAGGATAACCACTATGTATTGTTCAGTCTTGAGCTTCTCCTAACTGTCCCCGAATGTTGTGCCTTGCCGGCGCTCTTTCCAGGTTGGCCTTGGCAGCTTCATCGTCAGTTTCAGTTTCCTCGTCCCCGACGCTGTCATCTTCATTGTCTTCGTCTGATTGGCCGTCATTCTCATCAAACTCTTCTTCTTCATCGTCTTCATTTGATTCCTTGGAACTCTGTACCTTTCCCTGTTTATGTTCAGCTCCACTGACTTCCTTGCCCACTTTGCACGTCCGGGCAATATGCCCGCTGGGCCTCGCCACACTTGCGGCAAGTGTAGCTGTTACGTGTGTTGTCTCCATTGGTAGAAAGTTGGGTGGCTCCAATCTACTTGTTCTTGTTGACAGTGGCATCTGTGCAGAGTGGGCATGTGCGGTAGTTATGGTTGCTCACGATGTTGCAGAATCCGCATGCCCTTACCCCAAGGGGTTTGCCATCCGGGCCAAATTCCACGCGCTTGATGGGGCGTGGTGGCTTTTTGGCTGCTGCTTTTGCATCTTTCGCTGCTTGCGTCTTGCTCTTCCTCCCCTTTGTGTTTGAGAATATTGGGGGTTTAATCACCCTTTCCTGCTGCTGCTGGTAGGATGTGCTATTGTCATGTCATTCGCCTACAGCACCATCGAGCTCATGATCTCGCATGTGAGTTTGTCGGTGCTCTTGAGTGTGCACACGGGCAAGCTCCGGTTGCTGCTGCTCCTCTTCCTCGTTCTCAAACGGGTCAATAGCTCCCATATGGTTCATCTCGGATAACATTGTAGCAATATCCTGCTCAATGGCTTCATTGTCCGTGACACCTCCATTTTCAGCAGAATGCATTGCTTGAGTTCTTGTTCAAGTTTGTCCATGACGACCCACGTCCTTGCCATTTGCTCTTGGCTTCTCAAGCTTTTTCTGTGCACCCTCATGTTCAGCATCAGCAGTGAGCTTTCAATGCAGTATTGGGATGCCTTGTTTGACACTACTGTCCTCAAGTCATTTCTGTCAAATGTTGGCCGGATGTTCGGGCATTTGGTGTATCTCCTGAGTATGTATTTCTCTGGAACGCTTTCAGCCTTAATTGTCTGCATCATGAACAGGACATGGATGCATAAAAGACCTGTATTTGTTTTTGGAAGAGGTGCATGTTTTTTTGTCATTTCATTCGAACAAAAACTTTGCAAAAAAAGTAGTACAGTATGTAACATCTTTTTCGTAGTCCTTACCTGTGTGGTCCCATAGCCTGCACTCGCACTCATATGTTTCTCCCACGGGGTCTGCAACCACCTGGAACGCGTGCTGAGCCCACACAGACAGTTTTTGCGGGTGGTTGTAGCGCACTAGGTACTTTGTGGGCTCTTCCGTCTCTGTCGCCGTGAAGAGAGTGCTCAGTTTTAGCCTATCTCTGATCTCGCTGTACACAGCTCGCGTGTACAGCTTTGCCATCTGGGGTGTCAAACCCATAGAAGGTCGGCGTGTTTTGTTCCTTCTGCAGATGCAGGAATGATGACCAAATTGTTAGTTTTCTCGCAGGAAAAACTTCTAATAAAGTTTTTACGTTAGTAAGCATGTAATTTTTTGTCTTACGACAAGTGATAGAGCTATACCCGGTTACCCATTGTCTCCTGGTTCTCTGTCTGCCTCCTGGTTTTGACGCGGGATTTTACCTGGCTGACAAACCGGTGTAGGTTATGTCTCTCATTTACATAGTTCTTCTTGAGCACATAGTTCATGCTCTCACTTTGCTGTGTGGATGTCATTTTGGCGCAGAAAATTTCTTTGAAGTAGGCTGATATCCATTTCTCACGCTTGTTCCACATGCCCAACATTGTGGCATCATCGTGGAGGTTGTACTTATCCATGAGTCTTTTCCAGGCATCCTCAAACTCAGTTGGCATGAGGGGCCAGTTGAGAATTGATGTGAATTCATCCTTAAAGTCCTCGTGCAGGAAATACAGGTACGCGAGGTGTTCCCTGTACTTCTTCATAATGTGCCAGCGGCATAGCTTATGTACTGTGTTCTTGAAAACATCTGCGATCGCCAAAGCCATTGCCGGGCACTGGTCTGGTAATGAGAAAATAGACTCGGAGTGGTCAGCAGAGATGGTTGTGCATATATACCAATAGAACTGACACAACATTTTTTTGTGTTACTTTCCTTTTCTTTTTTAGAAGGGGTGGTGGTTGGGGTGGTTTTAGCGGGTGTACTGTGAGGATGCATGTAGGAGCCTTCCTTCTCATGCACCTTAAAATGTCTTGAACAGCCACTTGAATGAATCTGCATCCTCATCTCTTATCAGGGCAAAACCAAAGAATGTAGTCTGTAAGTGGTTGTTAGTTCCGACAAACACCCCAAGTGGCATATGTTACTTGTTGGTCTTATATGTTGTGCCAAACGTTATGCAGTCCTCGAAGTCCTGATACGCCCCTCGGCAGCTTGCGTTCGCCCAGAATATGTTCTTAACTTTGTCGGACTCATCGAGTTGCATGTCACAGAAGAATTCCCTGTTTATAGATTTCATCTCCCTGAAGAAGTTGACAGTCTTTAGGACATCGTCCACATCATCAATCCTTTAATTCTTTGATTTCCTACATATTAAAAGTTCATTGAAAAATGCATGTTGAACTGGCGTCAGGTCATGCGTTGCGTGATATGTTTGTACTGACAGAGGAAAAAAGACGTAGGCGGTTTATGGGAGGAGACCAAGATTGTACTTACAGGTTAATCAGGTCTTTGGCATTCATTTCGAGGAAGTAGCTACCAGGGTCATCACCGCCCAGAATGCTCATGATTTGCGCATGTTCAATGCCTTTGAACTGCAGGTACTTGACGTACTCCAAGATTGTTTTGTCAAAGTTTTTGTGGGAGTGCAAGAAGACAAGCATTTCTGCGGTGAGCTGTAGCCTGTGGTTGTGTTCCTAGACTATCTCTTTTACGACAAATGTTCCATCCTTTTCCTTCTTCAGCCTCATTTTAGTCCCGCAGTTAGTTCTGGCTGTCGTCTTGTTACGCTGTCTATTTGCTTCAGACACCTTTGATTCATAAACTCCATGGCACGTGCAATAAAAGTAGGCTCTGGTCTTAACTTGGGGCCTTCCACGACAAAGAAACCAGCGTGCTTAGCATATACGTTGTAGAAGTTCTTACTTTCTTGAAAGTTTCAAACCTCATTTCTAGCCTTGGCGTAACATAAGCTTCAATGTCGGTGGCTGCACACAACGGTGACCAAACAAAAATGTTAGATGGGGTGGTCACGACACCATGGTATGGACTGTGCTTGTATTTTTTTCTATATGGATACTTACATGTGTATAGCTCTGCTTGCCTCACGGTGTTTGTTGTTCTCCCTGGTTTATGGGCGCGGTGGTGTCACCCTTGGCACATGCAGCAATGCATCTCTTGAGGGAGCAACGATGACGAAGATCTCCGTCTCTCGTTGTCTGCGGCCGTCTCTCCTCGATTCATTGTGATGTTGCTCCTATCTATATGGCTCATATCTTGTACTTTTGAACCTGCTAGAGTGGCCAAAATTTACATCTTTTGCCCTGGTCTTCCCGTCGCAACTGCTTTTGCAGCACGGATGATTGATGTTGACGGAGCGACTGGTGGAAGCCTTCTTGCAACCCATCCACGGCTTCCTGTCTTTGGCTATTTGCATGCGCTGGGGAAGGAAAACTGTCGGTGTCAAAACCGGCGGATCTCGGGTAGGGGGTCCCGAACTGTGCGTCTAGGCGGATGATAACAGGAGACAAGGGACACGATGTTTTTACCCAGGTTCGGGCCCTCTCGATGGAGGTAATACCCTACTCCTCGCTTGATTAATATTGATGATATGGTAGTACAAGAGTAGATCTACCACGAGTTCAGAGAGGCTAAACCCTAGAAGCTAGCCTATGGTATGATTGTTGTTCGCCCCATTTAACTAAAACCCTCCGGTTTATATAGACACCGGATAGGGTTAGGGTTACATGATTCGGTTACAATGGTAGGAGATCTACATATCCGTATCGCCAAGCTTGCCTTCCACGCCAAGGAAAGTCCCATTCGGACACGGGACGAAGTCTTCAATCTTGTATCTTCATAGTCCAGGAGTCCGGTCAACGGTGATAGTTCGGCTGTCCGGACACCCCCTAGTCCAGGACTCCCTCAGTAGCCCCCGAACTAGGCTTCAATGATGATAAGTCCGGCGTGTTGATTGTCTTCGGCATTGCAAGGCGGGTTCCCCTCTGAATCCTGTGTTGAATAGTGTCCGGCTTTCTTGTGAATATCGCGCTTCTCGGCTTCCACGCCCAATAATGGCCATCTTCCACGTGTCGAACGAATGTGAAAAGTCAGGGTATCTTTACATTTACCCCCCTTGCTGTGCAAATGAGCCGTCTATAAAAGAGACGGGGATCCAGATCCGGATCACACCATCCTCCCTTCGCGAGCCTTCATCAGAGCGCCTTTGACAAAAAACCCACTCCACCATGGACAGTCGACGCGGCTCCTCCTCTCGCGTTCCCAGCCCTCAGCCCGGAGATTGGGGGAGATGCTCAGTCCCGCACAGCGAATTGGTGGTGCTCCAAACCAAGGGATTCCTTCCCCCGGCCTTCATGGTTCCGGTGCGTTCCGGACTCGCCACTTACAAGGGCGGGAAGCAGGCGGAGAGCGTCCCCGATCCCTTTAAGGGAGAGCGGGTATGCTTCGTCTCTTAACTAATGAGAGGACTCGGATTTCCAATCCATCCGTTTCTCCGGGGGCTTCTGGAGTTCTATGGCCTCCAGCTGCACAACCTTACGCCTGCCTCCATCTTGCATATAGCAGGCTTTGTGGCCCTTTGCGAGCTGTTTCTGGGCGTTGAGGCCCATTTCGCTCTGTGGAAGGGATTGTTCTGCCTTGTGCCTCGTTCTCACGAAGGGTCAATATATCGAGTGGGCGGAGCCGAACTATGGCGCATCGCCGGGACAGGATATTTATCCGGAACCCCAAAGAAGACGTCCGAGGACTGGCCCTCGGAATGGTTTTACATGGAGGACATCCCATTGTCGGATCCTGTTTGGATCGGCCTTCCGGAGTTTAGCAACGCTCCTCTGAAGAAGCGCCTAAGCTGGCGCCCGCGGAGCCCCTAGAGGGAAAATGACCGGGGCGTCCTTTAATTGATGAGCCTAATAAGATTACTGGCTCATGCCGGATTGACCATGATTGGAGTCATGGCGATCTGCATTATGAGGGGAGTGCAGCCTCTCCAATATAGGGGCCACCCCATGTGGGACTTCAACGGGGAGGACGATACCACCCGCCATGGCCGCAAAGGGCCGGGATCGGTCACCGAACTGGTGAAGACCTTGTCCGCCATGTACACAGGGGAAGAGGAGGATTTTCTCCGCGTCAGTCCACTGAACGGGTTTTCTTCGAATAATCCTCGAAGTTGGGTAAGCAAATATCTTTGTGGCCTGTCCGATCCATGTTCCCGTGGTTAAATATCTCATTTCATGGTTTCTACGCAGGAACTAAGCCGGGCCGTGGAGAAGATACATAGCCCGCCCCCACAACCCGAGGATCCGGAACGGTCCCTCGATCCGGCCTCCGAAGAGGACCCGGATATAAAGGTGGAGCTGATCGACGGGGTGTTCCACCAACTTAGCATCGACAATGCTCTGGTTGCCATTACGGCCGACTACCCCGGATTATTTCCGGCCTCCCAGGTAACCGTGACCAAAGTCCGGATTCCATGACCCACCCGTGCTTTACTTCTAATCACCACGTATTTTATGGTGTTTCGCAGGGGGTGCCTTCAGAACGGGAAGCCGAGCCTGCCGCGGCCGTCCAACAAGGGGCAGCTCGGCCCAAAGAAAGGAAAGATGTGCGGTACGACTCGAGACGTCGCCGCAGCGGTATGATGTGCCATCGTGATTTAAGGAGAGGTTCTGGGAGGCACAATCGACGCTCGTGGTTTTTTCAAGAAAGAACGCCGCCGGATCGAGTCCAGAGAAGTTGCTAATCGGACCTCCGCCAACCAGGCTCAAAAGCCGAGTCGGAAGGGTACAAACACGAGGCGTCGTCGGATGCTCCTCCAACGGAGCATGCCGACAGACCGTCCGCCACCAAGTCGGAGGTGGAGAGTGCCATGAATCATAGGCGCCGACGGACTATTCTACGTGATTTATATTTCTCCCAAGAGGCGTTGGGCGCCTTTAGTTCGGGAGAAGCGCACCTCCGTGCCGCTCAAGATGGCCTAAGCCGAGCCACGAGCAGATATGTGAAAGACATACGGGTAAGGAATTTTGACAGTTATATATGCCAGTAACCCCCGAGACTTAAAATAGTTAGGATAACTGATTTAAGGATCATTTGGAATGTAGGTTTTTACCGAAAAGAATACCCGTTTGTCCCAGGAGCTTGAAGAGTGCAAGGCCCACCTTGAGGCCGCACTGGCCGCGACCGGGGAAGACATGAAGACTCCCTATGGTAATATATGCCCTTCAAAGTAGAATTAGTTTCGCAAAGTGCGGCGTGTGAATAAATCTGACATTAACATTGCAGATAGCGCCGGGATGGATCCGGACAAGCAACAGCTCCTGCGCCAGCTAAAGGCCGGCGAGAGCGTGCTTACGAGGGTGCGGCAGGAGAAAAATAACCTCAAGATGCCAACACCCAACTGGGTGAGGAACTAAAGGATGTTCGTGCCCAGTTGTCTGACTCCGTAAAGGAGAATCGACGGCTTCGTCGCGGCATTTTTAGTAAGTGCTTAAACGAACTTTGAAAGAGTCCGGCGAGGAAGGCGACTAACATAAACATGTATGTAGATTTTCTCATAGGTCATCCTGAGGAGGAGATGCCCAGTTCTTCGGGTGGTCTTCTTCCCGAACTGCGTCATCTGCACGAACGAGTTCGGCAGGTGATGAAAGGCGTCGCCCAGGCCTTGTGGCCATCTATCTCCCTGCCCGAAGGCATTGGGGAGCTGGCAGAGCGGCTTCAAAGAGCACGGCGGCGCTTCCGACTATGGAAGATATCGGCCTGCCGTCAAGGCGCCAGGGAGGCCTGGTTCATGGTAAAGACGCGGTACACGAAGGCTGACCCAAACCACATGGCCAAGGTCGGACCTGTGGGGCCTGATGGGAAGGAGATCCCTGTAAGCTTAGTGTACGGCCAAGTAGAATTGGCCGCCAAGTATTCCCAGCAAGATTGTAAATTAGATAGCCTATTAGATGGCATTGAGGAGGAATACAATGAGTCGAGTTGACTATGTAATTCAATATGACATGAAAAATGTCTTCTAGCCGGATTGTAGATCGTTTGTCATAGCGGACCTTTTTCGCCCGACCTCGGGACCCAATAGTCCGGAGTGTGTCCGAATACCCTCACGGTTATGTAAGAACCGGGCATGCATGGAGACAAGGCGAGGGGTCATTATTGCTGTATCGGATAAGTGCCCAACTAGTTATGTTATATTACATGGATAGTAAAAAACATCTTCCGGGGATAATAGTTCCGTTAAGGGTTCCTTTTCTCGGGAGGCATGCCCTAAAGTGCATGTCCAAACTGCTAAGAAAGCAGAAAATCATGCAGGTGCAGATGGATAAATAGTTAAAATCATCTTTCAGTTCACCGACCAAATATTCCCTTAAGAACGCTTAGCTTCGGCTTCACGGTCCGAGGTACACATCCGGTTGACCCGGCAAAGAATAATCGCAGAGGTGCTCCCTTTACCACCTAGCCGAACAATCGGGAACGTAGGGGTAAGCACAGGAGCCAGGCAACCCAGCTTGGCCAAAACTTAAGTCACATCGATTCATATAATGGTGAGTAAAAGGTACATGCGGAAGTTTGACACATGTGTTGGGCATGAAGCCCGTATAAATAAGATTCTGTTAAAGAAGCCCCCAGGTATAGTGAGCGCGGACAGCGTGTCAAGTATGTGCGAACAAATCACAAATGAGCCTCTAAAGGCTTCAAGAAGAAGGAGGAGGAAGGAGAGAAATAAAAGACAGCAAAAATAGAAAATGTGGACGGAGAAAGGAGACGAACTCGGAGTCCGGCGCTTAGGCGCAGAATCTTCATAGACGGGCTGCGTTCCATGGGTTCGGCTCGAGTCGGTTATCCGATGTGTTTCGCAGACGGTATGCTCCGCCGGTCAGGACCTGGTCGATGATGAAGGGACCTTCCCATTTGGGCTTGAGTTTGTCCTTTTTCTTGTCTGGCAGGCGTAGAACTAGTTTGCCAACGTTGTAAGCTTTGGACCGTACTTCCCTGCTTTGATATCTTCGAGCCTGCTATTGATAAAATGCGGAACGAGCTTTTGCCACGTCGCGCTCCTCCTCCAATGCGTCCAAACTGTCCTGCCGATCGAGCTCGGCTTCTCTTTCTTCATACATGCGCACGCGAGGTGAGTAATGAATTTATGTCGCAGGGCAAGACTGCCTCTGCGCCGTACACCATAAAAAATGGTGTGAATCCGGTAGTACGATTCGGCGTGGTCCGCAGCCCCCAGAGTACGGAGTCGAGCTCCTCAACCCAGTGCGTGTTAGATTCCTTGAGGGACCGCACTAGTCTGGGTTTAATGCCGCTCATGATTAGACCGTTTGCTCACTCGACTTGACCGTTGGTTTGAGGGTGATAGACTGAGGCGTAATCAAGCTTGATGCCCATGTTTTTGCACCATAATTTGACCTCATCGGCCGTGAAGTTGGTGCCGTTATCAGTGATGATACTATGGGGGACGCCATAACGGTGCCCTACCCTAGATATGAAGTCTATCACCGGCCCGGATTCAGCCGTTTTAACAGGCTTGGCCTCTATCCATTTGGTGAATTTATCCACCATGACCAATAGGTATTTTTGCTTGTGGGTTCCTCCCTTAAGGGGTCCAACCATGTCAAGCCCCTGCACCGCTGAATAGCCGTGTGATGGGTATAGTTTTGAGGACGGTGGGTGGCATGTGGCTTTGGTTAGCAAAAGCTGGCAACCGACGCATCGTTGGACTAAGTCCTGCGCAGATCTGCCCGTCTTGCCGGCCAATAAAATCCTGTCACGGAAGGCCTTGTTTACAAGGGCCCGGACTGCAGCGTGGTGCCCACCCAGTCCGGCATGAATTTCAGACAGGAGGTTTCACCCTTCCTCTTCGGAGATACACCTTTGAAGGACTCCTGTTGTGCTTTTCTTATAGAGCTCTCCCTCATGGACTTTATAGGCTTTGGATCGCTGTACTATGCAGCGAGCCTCATTTTGGTCTTCGGGGAGTTCCTGCCTAGTTAGGTAGGCTAGGAATGGTTCCGTCCACGGGGCGATAACCACCCTTATTTCATGGGCGGAGGGTGTTATCTCGTTGGAAGAGCCTCCGATTGTGTCAGAGTGTTCGGTGTCAGGCAGTGCGGTTAGGTCCGGATTGCTATTTCCGGACTCCCCTTCCCATAGTACGGATGGCTTGAACAGCCGTTCCAGGAAGATGTTGGGCGGACGGCGGCGTCGCTTTTGCGCCGATGCGTGCCAATACATCCGCCGCCTGGTTGTTATCCGGGCTATATGATGAAATTGAGCCCTTCGTGCCGTCTTGACATTTTTAGGACCGCATTGCGGCACGCTGCCATTTTCGGATCTTTGGCATCAAAGTCTCCGTTTATTTGAGATATCGCAAGGTTCCAATCCCCGCGCACCTCTAGGCGTTTAATGCCCATGGAGACTACCATCCGGAGGCCGTGCAGAAGGGCCTGATATTCGGCTGTGTTGTTGGAGTCCGTATACATTATCTGAAGGGCGTATTGGACTGTGTCCCCGGTTGGGGACGTCAGCCCCAGGCCGGCCAACATTTTGGAGCCGTCAAAGTGCATGATCCAATTGGAGTATGCGCCGTACTCTTTAGGGAGTTCGGCTTCGGTCCATTCGGCCACGAAGTCGGCCAAAACCTGCGACTTAATAGCTCGTCGTGGCTTATAGGTTATGTCGAATGGAAGGAGCTCTATGGCCCATTTAGCAATCTGTCCCGTCGGCGTCATGCGGTTGTTTATAATGTCGTTAAGAGGTACCGGAGGCTACCATTATCGAACACTCTTGAAAGTAGTGTCGCAGCTTCCGGGATGCCATGAACACCGCGTATGCTATCATTTGATAATATGGGTACCGGGACTTGCATGGAGTTAGGACAGTGGACACATAGTAAACCGGTTTTTGAAGAGGGAACCTGTGTCCGTCCGTTTCTCATTCGACGACGAGCACCGCGCTGACAACTTGATGTGTCGCGGCGATATATAATAGCATTGGTTCGCCAATGTTGGGCGCGGCCAGGACCGGATTTGTTGCCAATATGGCTTTTATTTCTTCGAGTCCGGCCGTGGCGGCATCCGTCCACTTGAAGTGTTCGGTGCGCCGGAGGAGGCGGTAAAGGGGTAACGCCTTTTCTCCAAAACGGGAAATAAAGCGGCTTAGAGCCGCTATGCATCCAGACAATTTTTGTATTTGTTTGAGGTCCTTTGGAATATCCAATTGTGACAGAGCTCAGATCTTGGCTGGGTTTGCTTCAATTCCTCTACCGGACACAATGAAGCCCAAGAGCTTTCCGGTTGGAACGCCTAAGACGCATTTTTCCGGATTGAGCTTAATGTC
Organism: Aegilops bicornis; assembly: GCA_021605145.1. Taxonomy (NCBI): domain Eukaryota; kingdom Viridiplantae; phylum Streptophyta; class Magnoliopsida; order Poales; family Poaceae; genus Aegilops; species Aegilops bicornis. The sequence continues at coordinate 109,897,584 of CM038671.1, forward strand.
ATATTTTCGGAGATTGTCGAATGTGAGCCTCAAGTCGTCTACTAGAGTTTCGACATGCTTGGATTTGACGACCACGTCATCTACATATGCTTCCACTGTTTTGCCGATCTAGTTTGCGGACATATGTCCGAATCATGCGCTGATATGTTGTGCCGGGCGTTTTTGAGCCTGAAGGGCATTGTGTTGAAGCGAATGGGTCGTATGGAGTGATGAATGCTGTTGCGGCTTGGTTCTGCTCCGCCATCTTGATTTGGTGGTAGCCGAGTATGCGCGTCGAGGAAGCACAATGAGTCGTGTCCCGTCAGAAGCGTCGATGATTTGATCAATGCGAGGGAGGGGAAGGGATCCTTTGGGCAAGCCTTATTAAGGTCTTTGAAATCAACACATAGGCGCCAAGATTTATCCTTCTTTTGTACCATCACCAGATTTGCTAGCCAGTCCGGATGTTTTATATCTCTGATGAATCCGGCTTCTAGAAGTTTGGCTAGCTCCTCTCCCATGGCCTGTCTCTTGGGTTCGAAAAAGCGCCGAAGAGCCTGTTTGACTGGCTTGAATCCTTTTAGGGTATTTAGGCTATGCTCGGCCAGCCGACGTGGGATTCCTGGCATGTCTGAAGGGTTCCAGGCAAAAATGTCCCTGTTTTCTCGTAGAAATTCTCGTAGTGCGGCGTCTACATCAGGGTTTAATTGTGCCCCAATGGAGGCCGTCTTTGTAGGGTCCATTGGGTGGACTTTGGAATTTGACTATTTCATCCGCTGGTTTAAAAGAGGTGGACTTGGATCTTTTATCAAGTATCACATCGTCCCTGTTCACCGTGGAGCGCATCATAGTGAGTTCCTCGGCCGCTAGGGCTTCGGATAGTGCCTCGAGGGCTAGTGCGGCTGTCTTGTTTTCAGCGGGAGTGCTATGTTCGGATCACTAGCGAGAGTGATGATTCCGTTAGGTCCGGGCATTTTAAGCTTCATGTACCCATAATGGGGTATAGCTTGAAAAATTGTGAATGCCTCTCGCCCTAATAAAGCGTGATATCCGCTGCTGAACGGGGCCACTTGAAATGTTACCTCCTCGGACCTGTAATTGTCCAATGAGCGAACACTACGCCCGGTGTGATTTTCCACACGGCATGCTTCACGGCTAGGGATTATTCCTCTAAAGGTTGTGTTGCTTCGCTCAATGCGGTTCCAGTCTATTTCCATTTTTCTCGGGGTTTCCTCATAGATGAGGTTTAGTCATTGCCGCCATCCATGAGTACCTTAGTAAGGCGAAAAGTCGCCCACTATTGGACCGAGGACCAATGCGGCTGGTGCTCGGGCTGTTCGAATTTGGGTTAAATCGGCATTAAAGGTAATAGCCGTGGTTACCCATGGATTTATTGTTGCTACTTGGTAGACTTCGCAAGGTTATGGAGTGTTCGCTTCGCATGTTATTTGATGCGAAAGTCTCAAGACTGTTAATACTGCATCGGTGTTGCTTTGGGCTGGGATTACGAGGCTAGAAGCTCTTCGCCACTTTTGGCCACCTGCCGTAGTATCCAACATGCTCGAAGGCTATGAGTTGGAGTGGCGCCCTGGTGCTATGAATTTTGCAGGTCCGTTTAGCCAACCCTCCAAAGACGGTTCCGTGCCCTTTAGGGGTTTTTGTTTTTTGATGTTTAATCCAGGTGCTTGGTGATGATGCACCCTTTTATTTCGGACTAGGGCTGTATTCGGGGCTGGATTATCCCAAAATTTACTTTCGGTTTTCCAAGCACTCTCCATCGCACAGTACTTTTGTACTATGGTCACCAAGTCAGCAAAGCGTGTAATTTCACGGCGACTTATGGCGTTTAGGATTCCCTTGTCCGTGCAATTATTGCAGAAAAGTGAGATTGCGTCCTCCTCTCGGCAGTCCTTTATCCTGTCCATAACCAAGAGGAATCTCGCCCAAGAATGATGTAATCGTTTCAGCGGGCTCTTGCCAATTCGGGATAGATCGCTAATGTTTGGGTGGGCGGGTGGAACTAGATCCGGAACCCGGCCCAATTTAAGACTCAGGGGCCGAGAAGTTTCGAACTTGGAAGTTTGGATTTTTGAATGCTATCCAATGAATCCAACCCGCCGCCTGACTTTAAGTTCAGGGCTTGATCGACATCCGTCCCTCTGCGGGAATCCGGCATGGAGGGATCGGGAATCCGGACGTAGCTAGTCCTTAAGATAGAATAAGAATCGCCGTACTCCTCCTCTACCACAGCAACATGATGGGTAGCCTGGGGAGAGTTGATCTCTCTCAGATCGGTTTTAGGCCCGATTTGGTCGTAGTCTGTGGCGACTCCCAGGGCGGCGATGCGATCCAAGAGCTCGTTTATGGAGGAGAGCTGGATCGGATCTAACTGCTCGGCAAGTTCCGAGTTAACGTGAAGATTGGTTTCGATGACCCGAGAAGTCATCATCGGCGCGGTGGCCGCACTGGCGGTCATAATAAAACCACCTAAGCGAAGAGTCTGACCAGTGTCCAAGGCTCCTTTGGCGATAGTATCATCTTTAAAGACGGGATGAGGCATCCTTCCTGACGGCGACGGCACAGAGGAACTCTCAATGAAAGCACCAGTGTCTGTGTCAAAACCGGCGGATCTCGGTAGGGGGTCCCGAATCGTGCGTCTAGGCGGATGGTAACGAGGAGACAAGGGACACGATGTTTTTACCTGTGTTCGGGCCCTCTCGATGGAGGTAATACCCTACCCCGCTTGATTAATATTGATGATATGGGTAGTACAAGAGTGGATCTACCACGAGATCAGAGAGGCTAAACCCTAGAAGCTAGCCTATGGTATGATTGTTGTTCGTCCTACGTACTAAAACCCTCCGGTTTATATAGACACCGGATAGGGTTAGGGTTACACAGTGTCGGTTACAATGGTAGGAGATTTACATATCCGTATCGCCAAGCTTGCCTTCCACGCCAAGGAAAGTCCCATCCGGACATGGGACGAAGTCTTCAATCTTGTATCTTCATAGTCCAGGAGTCCGGCCAATGGTGATAGTTCGGCTATCCGGACACCCCCTAGTCCAGGACTCCCTCAAAAACATTTGTTGTTGGTGATATTGTTGGCCTTGTTGCAACCCAGGGCAAAGCTTGCATCCCCAGACATTGATGTTTGCTGTATAGAAGGACATATCCGTGCTTCTGATGATTGCGGTGTATCTTCAAATCTGCATGTACTTTTGAAATATCCAGGCGGTATTTCTGGTGTTACCCAACCAGGTGGTGCCCCATATTTGTTTTGCTCATGACTTGCTTGCTGCGTGCGCCGCCTTGCATGCTTCTCCAAACAACATTCAAAAGTTTTTGGGATTAATCTGGTTTCGTTTTCAGTCGAACTGATGAACGTTCATGTTCAAACACGGATGTACTGATGTCTTGCTTTTAGCACTGTTTTGTAAACTGGACATTGAACTCATGCATGACTTCTCTTTTGTTCTTCTATAACTTATGCAACTACACTAGAAGTACTCCTAGTTTATGTATCATTGAACTTATTGTGTAACTGTGGCACTCTCTTGTCACTATCTACCTGGACTGACGCATATGTTGGGCCATTTGCATTTCTGCCCCTAACTCGAACCACCTACTCAGATTTTCCCCTAATTTCAAAGCATGCTCAAATTTGCCCCTCCGCCGTTAAGTCACTGCTCATAAATGCCCTTCCGTCCAGTCAAAGGCCTTTGACCGTCAAAGGCCCATGTGTACTGTAGCAGATGGAAGGGCATTTCTGAGTAGTGACTTAACGGCGGAGGGGCAAATTTGAGCATGATTCAAAATTAGGGGCAAATATGAGTAGTAGGTTCGAATTAGGGGCACAGATGTAAATGTCCCTTTTTTTAACTTGAATTGAAGATAGCATATTAGATGCACTGACAGTAACCTCGACATCCTAATCGTGCATTAATGCATCTACATTACAAGTACTGCTAGCTTATGTATCACTGAACTTACTGTGTAGCAATTTTATATTTTTTTTTGGTAATAGTTTTGTTACTCGTTCGAACTGACGCAATTACATGACTTGTACTCTTAGGAATAACAACATACAAATCTCAGTGGTAGCTGAACCTTGTCACTATCTACCGGATCGACGCATATGTTTAAGTTTTTTAACTTGAATTGAAGATAGCGTATTAGATGCACTGACAGTAACCTCGACATCCTAATCGTGCATTAATGCATCTACATTACAAGTACTCGTTCGAACTGACGCAATTACATGACTTGTACTCTTAGGAATAACAACATACAACTCTTAGTGGTAGTTGAACCTTGTCACTATCTACCTGGACTGACGCATATGTTTAAGTTTTTTTTAACTTGAATCAAGATAGCATATTAGATGCAATCGACAAGAACCTCGACATCCTAATCGTGCATCAAGTGGCAGGGGTGTCAATGAACTGATGCTAGCATTTGCAATGTACCATCGGGTTCTTCTTCATAGCAGGACTGATGAACTATTGGAGTGACACAAATGTGGGGAGCAGACATTACCTCCAGTGTACTGTCTTCTTCTTCTACCTCTCGTGGGCGTCTTACTGGCATGTTCTTGCGAGGCGGCGCCATTGACGCAGCTCCTGCTTGTGGTGGACGTCTGGCGAAGAGGTTCGTTGAGGAAGCACCTTGCGGGGATAACTGCCCCGGAGAAGGAGACCCGGCGACGGAGGGAGGCAGGAGGCGGGGATGACGGCTCCGTCGATGGATCCGGCGACGGAGGGAGGCAGGAGGCGGGGATGACGGCTCCGTCGATGGATCCGGCGACGGAGGGAGGCAGGAGGCGGGGATCACGGCCATGTTGATGGATCCTGCAGCGGAGCGAGACAGGAGGCGGGGATCACGACCCGGACGATGGATCCGGCGACGGAGGAATGCAGGAGACGGGGATCACGGACCTGTCGATTAATCCGGCGACGGAGGGAGGCAGGAGGCGGGGATCACGACCCCGACGATGGATCCGGCGAGAGAAGGAAGGAGGAGGCGGCGGCGGATCTGTCGCTGGCCCATCACGGCGCCACGGGCTCCCTCGCTCCGGCTGCCGCCGTTGCTCGCTCGCCCACGACGCTAGCCTCCGGCGGAAGAAGGCGCGTTGGGGTCGGGGATGACCCTACGGTGTTGTGCGCGTCGCGCCTATAAGGGGAGGGAGGGTAACAGAATAATATTCTGTTACCGGTAACAGAATAGTCCAGCCCTATATATATATATATATATACATATATATATAATAAGGAGGCACTTGCGTACGTGAGGCTATGGACCTGGTGGGTCCCCATTGTCATCCTCTCCAAGTAAAGTCATCTCCTCGCCTGCGCGCGCTTTCCGCCCGAAACAGTCAGCGCCGCCCGCCCCGCTTCCTGGTGCAGGCGATTGCTCCGCCTTCAAACGACACAAGTGTCGTCCGTCCGTCCATCTGCCGCCCACATTAATGATACGCGGTTGCCGAGGCGGCTACTCCGGCGCCACACGTCCGTCCCTCCGCCGCCCACCAATGCTATATAAACTGCTGCGCCGGCCATAGCCGCAGTCATCCGCATTCGTTCCCTTTCTCCTGTCCACACCACTACTGCCCACCATGGCTTCCTCGCGCTCCAGCGGTCTTCGGGACGGGCGGACGACGGACCACAAGGAGATGGCAGCCATTGTTGCCGACCGGCTGGCCGGCAGGCAGCCGGAGGACGACGACGTCCCAATGGAGAACATGGTAGTCGACGATCCGGCACCATGACCATCGGCGAGGCCCGTGCCCAATATATGGACACGGTGAGGCAGATGCGTGAGGAGAAGTTCTGGGAGGCGCAGGCCAACCCCGCCTACAACCACCATCTCCTCCAGGAGCACCTGCAGGTAGAGGAGTAGATCGCCGTGACCGGGCGGAGCAGGAGGCGCTGCTCGACTCGTACCGCTCCGCCCGCAAGGGCCGCCTCGAGCGCTGGCGATACCACATGCGGGTGGCGGAGGCTGCGACCGCCTACAAAGAGGGCGATGAAGCGGGCGAGGCGCTATTTGGCGAGACCGAGGACAAGGTAGAGGACAATGCCGGCTCCGACGAGTCCCATCTCCGCTGGCGTCGACGAGGCCCTGCTCCGCCGAGGCCCCGCGGCGCCAACAACGAGGCAGAGGACACCGTCGGCTCCGCCGAGGCCCCGCCCCGCCAACAACGAGGCAGAGGACATCGCCGGCTCAGCAGAGGCCTCACCCTGCCGGCAACGTGGGGGAGGATTTCTACCGCTCCATCGAGGCGCCGCCCGCCGGCAACGAGATAGAGGACATCGCAGGCTCCGCCGAGGCCCCGCCCCGCTGCCAACGAGGCCGCGCCACATAGAAAACGAGGAAGAGTAGAACACGGTAGGTCGCCGCCGCTCGGGTCCAAGTAAGGCCACCATTGCTACCCTTCGGTTGAGGCCAAGCTAGGCGGGTTGACCACTGACGGCCGGTTAGCTTCTTGGCGGCGACGTGGAGTCGGAGAGCTGCGCTGGAGAAGAACGCTGCTTCTACTTTCGCTGCGATTGCTGGTGACACATGGGCACATGGGCCCAATAGGCCACATGTCGATTACGCAATCGCACCTGCAGTTAAGTCATCAAGCTTCTGCTCGCTCGGCGGGACACAGGTGGGTAGCTTTGGTTAATTAATTATACCTCCAGCTGCTGACCCTTTTTAGTTGAAGAATGTATGAAATGTAATGAAATCCGGCATGTTTATATGAAATCCGACCGTGTATGAATGAATTTATTTCGACTAGTTCAAATTCCTGTATCACTGGCATTGGATGAACATGCAAAACAATACGTACTAGCATTATTCTCAGGGTGATCACCTCATTTGCAACAGTTTCACATGTACTCCCTCTGGTCCTTTCTAGTCTGCATACAAGTTTTGTCTGCAGTCAAAGTATCTCTACTTTGACCAATCTTATACGAAAAATTATGCACTTTCGCAATGTGCGAATTAAAAAGGAACAGAAGGAGTACAAAGAGTTTGAGCAGCTTTTTTGCGTTTCTGTACATTGCAATCAAACACACAGGGCTGGCAATTCATATAGAACATTCAAAACAATCGATGATTATGCATCTCAGCGATCACATGTCAGAGGCAATATTTACTTCACAACTAAAGAATAAAGAAAAAACTGATCGACGCTGCTGACGGCAAAGGGAGTCCCATTCCAAAATATCGAATGCCTACGATTGTGGAATGGGCAGGGTTTGCCATAAGTTTGGACATTGACATGGCACCTCGTGCTAAACAAACCAGCTCTTCTTTTTGTGCAGTTCCACCAAAATCAACCAAATTCGTGGGTAGCTTGTATGATTTCGCCTTTATATGTTGCAACGCCTTGAACTTATCGGCACCTCCTTTCTTGTGGTGGAAATGAATGATTCGATGTATTCATGAACATTTTGTGCAGTTCCCATTGAAATCAAGCTGAGCACCCTGTTTGCACAAATACAAAAAAGGTGATTAGTATAAAGCAAACTGTACTATGAATTGACAGTTTAAACAAGCACCTACATGGTCCATGTAGAGCACACTTTTAGAAAAATGGAACTCCCCAGAAAGAATCCTAGAACAACATTGTACTCGCAAGCATCACAGCAAAAAATGGAGATTTGTCAGTCCTTCTGAGCTGAAGTTAGTTTGGTCTTGTGGGGAGTAATGTAACCATCCTTCAACTACTCCTTCTGATGAGAAGATAGACATGGCTTCTTCATCCTGGCATAATCGGAACTAGTCACTTCACGTACTCCATATTCTTCTTCAGAGGAAGATGATCCTGTTGTGCAAAGACAAGATGACTACTAAATGCTAGCATCCCTGTTTGTTCAAAAAAAAAGGAAAGGAAATATTTAAAACAGCATAGATGAAGCACTTCTCAAGGACAATACCACTTTTTCATGACAGTATCTAAACAGTAGCACAACACCAATAGAGATGACCAAGCTCAATCATATGGATGAAATCAGTGGGCGAGTACCAACCTTTGTCAGGAGGCTTATTGTGTAGAGCATACAGATGAAGCACTTCTCCAGAACCATCTGTTGCTATCTATGATGGTGGCCATGCTTACTATATCCTCCTCGATTAGTTTAATGTTTCCAACATCTTCTTGTGCAGTTCCACTAAAATATATGGTATCTTCAAAGAAGATCCCTGTTTGCACAAGTAGAGATAATTACGTATTACATTAAGAGTGGCATCAAATCAGTGGCAAAACAATATGCTCGTTCCATCCATAGCAATAAATTAAGATGCAAAACTATATCATTACTTGTGTCATCACAGTTCCAGTGCTTCATTATAGCAGCGAGAGTTGATTTTTGTTTTTCTTCCGCTTGTTCTTCCCCTTCATTACTTGGTTCAATAATAGACAAGCTTCGCCTTCAATGTAAGATTTGGCATGTCAATTAGGGAGCACAAGTATAGTACTAAACTTAATTTTCTGATGAAAGTGGCAAAATACATGTGCCAACAGCCAGAAATATCCTTATCTTACCTCAATGGGATATTACGGTGCACATACAGATTGGAAGTCTTGTCTCCATTTATGCAGTTCACTAAAATCAAGCAACATTATCATACAAGTACCACAACATATGAAAGCACACTGCAGAATCATGTGAATGAAGGCTAGTACTGACCTCTCATGATGCGGAATTCAAACAACTCACAAGAAGAAGATCTGAACCAAATTTGCCAACACGGATAGGAAGTAAGATCTCCTCTTGTGCAGTTCCACTAAGATCAAGCAATCAAGCAACATTGTCGGTGTGACATTCTGGTTGAACTGCACAAAACACTCTTAAAAGCAAAAGTGTTTTGTGCAGTGCAACAAAATTTCACAATGGCAACGAGGTGAAGTAGATAACCATGTTTACACAGAGGTGAAAGGAAACAATTAGTGGTCAATAACGGTGGATGACACAGAAGCCAACAAAAAGAAGCATCTACCTTATCTAAATGGGAAAGAAAGCAAGACAATAGCATTTCTCAAACGGTGGCATTGATTAATATTAACATAGAGATTATATTAACAATAAAATTTGTTAAACATGTAATTTGCTTTTAACTGTGGCATTGCATCAATTTTCTAGCGGCATTATTAGAGGGTGTTTGTTTACAGGGACATTTTGGTGTAGGGACTAAAAAACTCCGTGTCGGTCCCATCTAAACCAAGCAGGAGGGACTTTTAGGGACTAAAAGTGGGCATTTGGGACTAAAGAAAGAAGACCCCGAGGAGTCTTTTTGGGACTTTTTCCAACAGTTGCCCTCGCCACGCATCACACCTTGTCTCTATTAGTTCATTACTAGGGGTAACATGGTCTTTTAGCATGTCATGTAATAACCTCTAGTCCATGTTTAGTCCCTCGAACCAAGCAGGTAGGGACTAGGGAGTTTTAACCAAACAGGCCTTAGATTAACAACAGCTAATGAGTTGCACGGACGGTGGACGCACCAGCACCATGTGCATCTACTGATGTACTGTGGTCATGCACAGTCTGTTGCGACAAAGAACAAACAACCAAGGAGCATATTTGTGTTGGTCCCAGTTTTGTTATCTTTAGACACCTTTCCCTATGTGAGCGCAGCAAATCTAGTCCTGCTCAAACTCTATAGCCAGTCTGTACTAGTACTTTCGCCCCTTCCTTTCCTCTTTGAACCACGTCCTAGATTTATGCGATACAACTTTCCCCACTACTTTCCCCTATTCCTTTCCTCTTTGAACCACGTCCTAGATTCATGCTATACAACTTTCCCCGTCATTTCCTCTTTGAACCACGCCCCAGATTCATGCTATATACAACTTTTCCCACTACTTTCCCCACTCCTTTCCTCTTTGAACCACGCCCTAGATTCATGGTATACATGCAGCTAGAGCAATGCATGTGGAGTAAGTAAATTATACCTTAAGGTTCTTGGGGCGTGGTTCGGTGGGTGACGGGACGGTGGCGAAGAAGAAGGGGTCGGAGGCCCTCCCGCGCCACCGCTGGGTGAAAGTGAACAGCTGCGCCGGTAGTGGATTCCCTCCCTCGCTGACGGCGACAGCGTTAAGCCTCCTTCCCTTCCCGGCGGATGATCCTGCCGGCTCTTTGAGCAGCAGTGAGGGGAGAGAGAGGCCAACGAAGTCCTGTTTAGATCTGGAGAGGGCGAGAGAGTGTGAAGAGAGCAACTACAAGCGCTGAGGCACCAGCGGGAGAGGGCGAGAAAGTGCGAAGAGAGCAACTACAAGTGTTGAGGCTCCAGCGTGTATATATATATACTGGAGAGAGAGTGTGAAGCGTGCAAACCCTAGAAAACAAGTGCCAAGGCTGCAGCTTATACGTGATGAGGTGATTATGCGGTCACTACGAGATCGTATAGCTCCGTATCCATCCATTTTGACCAGTCAAAGAATCCTCCTGGCACAAATTATGCTCAAGTGTAGTTATCGAACCTGAGACCTCAAGTTTGATGAGTGAACAGGCTAACCAGCTACACAACCCTCCCGTTATGTTCAACAAGAGGAAAATAATCTTTTATACATTCCTGCATTCGTGTGACAAGCATGCCATGTTTTTTTTGTTTTTTTGTGTGTGTGGGAGTCATTGGGATTTCAATCATAATCGTGTCATCTGGCTTTGGTGGTAAGACTATCCACAGTAGTGCAGAAATAATGCAGCCTTAGTCACCTTACCTCTCTCCACATAGTACGTTGGGTCCCACCAGTCAGAGGGTGAAACAAACAAATTAATAAGAAAAATTAAAAGCGCCATCGGTGTATCTTACCTCACACATCTTGCTACTGCTCAGCAAAACTGTCCAATTGATCCCTCTGTTCGCTCACGTACTATTTTAAGTGAATCCTTATTATAACATGCACACAATTTTGGGCACTTGTATTCGACTTAAGTCAGTGTGCCACCGTATCCCGTATACTTATTACTCCCTCCGTCTAGGTGTAATAAGTCACGTTAGAAGGTGCAACGGGACCAAGGTGCGCGCGCGTGTGTGTGTGTGTGTGTGTGTGTGTGTGTGTGTGTTTGTGTTTAATAGCATGTGTGTGTTAGAGAGAGCGACAGATCGACCTACTCCTACAGAGAGATGGTGTGTAGTGTACGATTTTAGCCGCGAGAGTTGGTGCATCTTCCTGTTTCCGGGCGTGTCCGGTAGGGACATGCGGACAGCTGCCACGGCCGCTCCTGACCAGCCTGGCCCACCCAAAGCCCCTCCATCGCCAAGGCTTCCCGCCGAAACGGTCTTGCCGCTCCAAAGAATCGGTGCCGCATTCATGCCCGGGCAGAGCGGACGCGACCTCTCACTGGCGCAAGAGTGATGGTTGCTTCGTCCGTCCAACTTACTGTTGGGTCTATGTGATTTGATGGCTCATTGGTCTTTATTACTGAGGTGGTAGGACTGCTGGATGTCCCACGCTTTCGGCGAAAGGAGATACTACTAGATTACAATTTTCTCGATTCTTACAGCGGAGGCGTGCAAGAGCAGTGAAAATACGCAGGCTCAGTGATTACATGGCCCACCTCACACTATCACCGTGCGACACCTAACTCTTTATATAGTACTCCCTTCGTTCCTAAATATTACTACTCCGTAGATGAGTCCGCCGCTGTCATGAACAGCCGAGATATGTCTCTCAAGCAAAATTATCGATTTCATAGAACTAAAAAACTCTATAACCGCATGAGAAATGTGGTAACCAAACTAAATAAACTCCCATCATCATTTAGATCATCCCACGTAAGGAAAAAAGATCAGCCGACTCCTCTTGCATAATGGGATTATATTTTTCTTTTGACATGTTAATGGGACTTAAAAGCTCACTTACATGCATGCTACTTTGGTGCATGCTTGCATGAAGACATGTTGATGTGATTTAAAACCCACTCACATGCATGCCACGGTATTTACGCATGCTTGCATGTGGCTTAGTGTGGAGCCTCTCAACGTCTAGATCGCATTTGGCTATTATGGACTGCTTTAGTTCATCTAACGGCTACATTAATTTTGATGATGTGGCTCAAGGAGAGGATAGAGAATTCCTAGTAGCGGGGGCTAGCTATTACTAGTAGATAAGTCTTTGTAGATATTCCACTACATACGGAACAAAATGAATGAATCTACACTTAAAATGCATCTATATACATCCGCATGTGGTTCATGGTGAAATCTCTACAAAGACTTATATTTAGGAATGGAGGAAGTACTAGTATAGTACATACTGTAATTTATCAGCGAGATAAATTTGTACAATACTATGAAGCTTCCGACACATTACATGTATCTTACTTCCAAGGTTGCCCGTTGCAACATTTCATCAAATACAAAGGAGACTAACATGCATGCTATTGCATCTCAATGATTGACAGATCATAGCAAATAGGTACTCCCTCCGTTCCTGTAAGTGTCTCAACTTTATGCAAACTTTAGTACAAAGTTTTACTACTACTAAAGTTGACACTTATTTTGGAACAGAGGCAGCTAAAGAAAAAAACGATCCATGCAGTCCCTAGCCCTTGAATCGTGAACCCTAACCAGGCTTCAATTTGCTGGCAACGTTCGAGCTTCCTAATAAATGAAGTTTGCAACCTTTTGACCATCGGATCATCTTGTGCAGTTTCACCAAAATCGAATTGAGCATCCCTGTGGGGCAAAGAAATTGAAGAAGCGTGATTAGAATAAGATTACTGGGACTAGTTGATGAGACATAAACTCATCACAAATACAAGACGTAGAAGCCAAGAGAGGTATAAAGGGCAAAGAAGTAGAGAAATATCCACGAGGAGTGATGTGGGCAGCTGGAGCGATGGTGCAAGCCGGCTGTAAAGGAGTTGTACACGAGGGACGTAGCTCAACCTTGAGGAGGGCGGCGGGAGGCGGCAACTGCCCACGTCGCGGAAGTGAGCAAGGGACGAAGGCAACCTCACCGGCTTTGTGACAGAGAACGGCGGGGACCCCTGATCGGGACGTGCCGACAGTGGGTTTTCACCGTTGGCGACAGCGACCGCATCTACACTAAGCATCCACCCCTTCCCCTAGCGGATGTGATCCGCCGGGATGTTAGAGATGTGGCCACAGTCGTTTTGTGCGAGAGAGTGTGAAGAGAGCAACCCCAGCAAACAACCCTGTAAGCTGGCCCGTCCTGACTAAGTATATATTGGAGCCGTTTCCTTTTCTCTCCATATGAACCTATCATATTGCGACGTGCATCAAGAAAAAAAATTATTTATAAATGACGCGGCACCTAGTACTCGTTCTCCTATAACCTTGCGCTTGGCATCTCCAAAATATTAACCTTGCGATTGCCTCTTCGCCTCTTCAGGAAGTCGAGCAATAATGGTAGTGCAGTATATATCGTTCTGGCTATATGAGACCGAATGAATTGTTGCACGTCCACCACGCGGGCGAGGGTTGAAGGGCGAGGGAGAGTGCTACATATAGAGCAAAATGAGTGAATGTACACTCTAGAATACGTCTATATACATCAATGTTTGGAGTATGTACTAGTAGTTCATATTGAAATCTACTAAAGGACATATATATTCCAAACAATATGATATAATCTCTATAACCAAGATAGTAGGGATGAGGAGTAAACGGAGGGAGTAGTAAAATTTTCTCCTCGTCCTGCGAGCCATCACAGCATGGGCGAGGGAGCGGGCGTGGCGGAGCAAGCTTCACCTCATCCTGCGAGCCACCACGCCCGTGGGCGGGGGATACGGTGTAGTAAGAAAGCTTCTTCTCGTTCTGTGAGTTGACGGGACACATCAAAAGTACTCCAGTGTATAGAGCCTTGCCTCTAAGGTAGGCCCCACATGGTTTGCCTCTTTTTTTAATTTAACATAACGCGTCAAGTCACAATTTGTTTGTTCACCCGTGGTAGTCGATCCTCCCTCCACCAAGTGGACAACCAAAGACACATGCCAAATTACCACGTGGGCTGCCTTTTTCAGACAGAAATGAGCTCCACCATGTACCCGTGGTGTGGTTGGGAAAGAGACGGAGTACGCAAGCGTCGTGCATGCACCTCTTCTCTTTGTGCACGTCCCCCACCCACGTGGGTGTGTGTGAGAGATACAAACCGCATTCATGAAAGTGTTTTTGTTTTGGGGTGGGGGTGGGGTGGGGGGTTGATTTCGTGAATTATTTGTGGGAATATGTGTCGATGACATCTCAAACAAAATTTTGCATGCAATGTGTGTGAAATGGAGGCCTATCCATATCATATATAGATGGTCGGGCAATCCACGAGAAGAGAGGGAGGGGTCATAGCTATCGATAGAGTCGAAGAGAGGATCAAGTGGGTGGGTGCGAGATCAGTGAGAAGAGCCATCGAAATTGTGTGTGTGTGCAAGTCAAAGATATAGGGCGACTGGTCTACCGGAACGTTAGAGGGCACATGTCAAGTTTGTGTGTGGCAGGGAGACATGACTAGAGCGCTCGATGTATCGGTGTGTGTGTGGGGGGGGGGGGGAGGGGTAGGCAAAGGCCTAATCAGAGAGGTAGAACGACTCGTATATGTGTTGAGAAGGAGAGACGCAGCTATGTCCTGAGGGAGATCGTTCGACATCCATACATAACTGAAGGACGGGAAATATGATGGGATAGAGAGAGAGAGAGAGAGAGAGAGAGAGGAGAGAGAGAGGGAGGGAGAGGGGTAGAGTGTTGGATGGGTGATGGAGTTGCTTCTCGAAGATGGTGGGAGAGGCCTACTAGAAAAACTGAGGGTGGAACTGCAATGTTATTAATAAGAGTGGGGATGTGTTTCTGTGTGTGCCTGTGCGTGATATATCTGTCGGGAGGCATCCATGGATGATGAAGGGGAACCATGTGTTTGGTAAGCAAACCTAACTAGATCGGTAGATCAATTGTTGTTTGTCGGAGGAAGGGAGAGACACAACTAACAAGGTAGATCGATCGACACGTGGGTAAAAGCGAGTTATAAGGACCTAGCTAGCTATATGTATAGCGAGAGGTCGGTCGGTGTACGTCCATTTGTTAGAGGCAAATAAGGCCCAGCGAGACGGATAGACAGAGAGAATGGAGCTAGGAGGTGGTTCGAGAGGCCCAGCTACTAGCTAGATAGGGGGAGGAGTGTGTGGTTGTGATATCGATGAAAAGAGGGGCGAGAGTTTACACGTGTGTGTGACCGTATGAGAGACACGAGGCAAGGACACATAAAGGAGGAGATTGAAGGTGTGTGTGTATGTTGTAGGCAGGCATCGCTGGAGAGGTTTATCGATCGGTGTGTGTCGGAAAGGAGTTGTGGAGACTCTGGGAGAACGACCTAAAGAAAAAAAATGAATGTGACCGGTGGATAGAATACCGAGGGAGGGGTAGGGCGAGGAGGGCGTGTGCATGCACGAGAGAAAGTTAGTGGTAGCTACAAGGGTTAGAGGATTGTGTGGGTGTAAGAGACTAACAAAGATCATAATTTGATACGAAAGCGGATTCATATATTTGAATAGGAGATCATAGTGTTTTAAACATTGCATGCATGAATATAGCGGTGGTACACGTGTTGTGCACATGTTATACCATAATGTGATAATGCATGGCATTTGCAACTCACAGCTAAATGACGAACAATCTAAACCATACTATACATCAAACAATCTCACATTTTATTTGAATTTGTGATAATGTGTGGCGTTTGCAGCTTACAACTAAATATCGAACAATCTAAACAATACTATATATCGAACATTCTCACATTTTATTTGAATTTGTGGTAATCTGTGGTGTTTGCAACTCACGTCTAAATACTTGTAGGCGTAGGGGGCGGGGCACCATACATAATGTGATAAACACATTATACATATGAGACATGGTTTAGATTATGAAGATCTAGCTAGAGCTAGAAATGTGATGTGATTTGAAATCAAAATAAAGTGGATTCAAAAAATCGAGTTCGAGTTCATATAGTACACATAGTTCATATGTAGCTCGAGACTAATCATGTGGTGTGCTGTGAAGATAATACACAAACGATGGTTTAACTTGACAATAACGATGATTGTAGATCTTATTAAAACAGAGAAACGAATTCAAATGCTTTGACTTCACAACAATCATTACTATAGATCTTATTCAAATAGAGAAATAAATTCAAATTTAGTTCATATTGAAGCGGTAGTATATACGTTTGGAATGCACTAAAACGTTCATTTGAGTAGTAGGTTGCATGCATTATACACGTAGCGAAATATTTTAATTGAGCATAACATGAATTCAAAGTTTTGAATGACATTTGTAGTGCGCATTGATTTGGTACGGTACACGTTAGGCTTGTCCGGAAATTTCAACCCGCGCCTTGTTAGCCCGAAATATTTAAGATATATCTTTGTCTCGTTGTGCTCCGACAACTCCCTCCATCTCAACCCGCGCCTTGCTATTCCGAAATTACAACGCGCGCGAAAAATCCCACCTCCTGTGAAATCCCGACATGCGAAATGCCCGTGGGTACTCCTGAACCGAAAGAACCGCCTCAAATCGGTGGGGGTACTTACGTAACTTACCCCACATTTCGGACAAGCGCGTCCCTAAGCCATGGTTCCCCACTGCCATCCCATCCGCCCACCCATTCGTACACCGAGGCCGCGAAAACCCGCGACGAAACCCCACACCCTGCTCCGTCCGCCACCCAGCCGGAGCCTCTTCCCCGACGACGTCATCCACAGCAACACCTCGACGTCCCTCATCCACCGTACCGGATGAGGATCCGTCGTTGATCTCGTCGTCCTGCTGGTTCAGCCACCTCGTCCTCCACTTGAAAGGAGCTGCCCCGGCGTTCCCCTCGTCTTTCGCGCCACCTCCATTCCCACACCGTCGTCTTCACCTGCACCACCGGAAGAGCATCATCTTCACTGTTTCCTCGGATGAAGTTGCGGCCTAATCGGCGCCACCAAAGAGGTTGTACACCAATCGCCGCATTTTCTTCTTGATTCGATCTCACGGTGCTGCCGGCGCTCGGTCCTGAGCCGACACGGCGCGGCTCCATCCACGGTGGCGTCGCCGGCCACTTCCTCCATGGCGTCGCTCCCTCGGCGGCGACGTCCACATCAGTAGGAGCTGCTGCTGCTTTAGCTCTCGCTCGCGCTGCTGCTATGCTCTTGCTCTCGGTCCCCTGCCTGGTGTGCTCTTGCTATTGCTCTTGCTCACGCTGCTTCTCTCACTCTTGATCTTGCTTGCGATGCTGCTCCGATTTAGCTACACTTCAGTCGACTGAATCGACTTTTGCGTTAGTCGATTTTCAGGGGGTGGGGTGGGGCTCGTCGGGGTGAAGGAAGAACCAGCCGCAGCGGGGAGGGGAGCTCACTGGAAAGGTACCCCAATATCTATCTTAGGGTTCAAGATGGGGCGATGGTCGCGGCGTGGCGAGGCGTTGGCGGGCGGTGGCATGGGGATCGCCAGAAAAAAGATCAGCAGGGGGGCTAGAGGGATGGCCGGGCGGGCGGACGGTGGTGGGGAGTGTTTTCTTGGCGGTGAGGCGGCGCACCGCCCGACATGGCGGGGGCTGCTGTTTGGCCGGTGGTGGTGGCGGCTCGGGGTGGAGGTTGAAGATGAACCGCAGGCCCTTGATTTCGTATCCAACGGCTGCAAAATCGACTGACTAGAGATGAAAAAGTCAGTCGACCGACGTGTAGCCTCACCTTGCTAGTGCGTTCCATTTCGACAGCAAAATTCAGTTTCGACAGTTAAGTTCAGTTTCGACAGTTAAGCAGTTAGTAAGGGAACTGCAGTGCCCAAAGCACGAGGACCACCACTCCGAATCCCAACTCAACGCTTAAAGGAGAAGAAGATTTGTTCTCAGGTCAGGTTCTATAGCTATGGTTCATACTCCTTTGCTGTTGCATTATTGTATTTACTCATACAAACTATTTTCAAATTTGAAGGATGGAATTGAAACTCCAATGGCGCAACAGGTATGTTTTAAACCTGTTTCTTTAACTGGTTTGCTTTTGTAACCTGCTCTATGTTGATTTCAGTTTAAATTGAATAAACAGTTATGTTCTCATGTCATGCACATTACAAGTGTTGTTATTGCTCTATAGTTTCCCACACTTATATTACATCTATTCGCTTTGTCTTGAACAAATATTATTTGAACTGTGTCTATCTTGATTTGGCAACAAAAACTAGAATGATATAGACCATAAAGTGACCATGGTACATGATATATGTTTGTTTCATGCTGTTATCCTGTCCACTTTACTACTGAACTCATTTACCAAAATGAGTTTCATATACAACATAGTAAACATGTGATGTGTCCGCTTGTTTCTCTATTAGAATGCGGACAAAATATTGGAGAAACGATGCCGCGTTATCCAATGGTAAAGGAAGTAATGCAGATATGGTTCAAGATAGTGAGACATCCCTGTTGGTCTTCAAAAAAGCTGATAAAAACTATCTTGACGACAGTGAGAGAACCCAAAAGTCCTGTCTTAATGTAGTGTTCGAGTTACTGGCCACTACTGCTGGCACAAGCTCTTCAAACTCGCTGCCTAAATCAATTCGTCTTCTTGAGTCTCAACTTCAAGTTGAAAGACATCGATGAGATGTGCTGCGACGGGAAGCTGAAGGACTGAGCAAGTCCCTGCAGAATTCAGATGCATATTTCCTGGTGCAACAAAGAATTACTGGAGGATTTAAGCGCCAAACAAGAGAAAGTTAATATGCTTGCCGAGCATCTTGCCGACATTACGGGTACCAGGATATTGTTTCTTGAGATCTTCAAGTGGTTCCATTCTGGATTTGTTTTGTCAAGCGTTTATTTGCGCTGGTCACCAACTTTGACAACCAGTGTATATGATATGCTACTTTGTTCCCTATATTTGCACTGGTGGCGAACTTTGATGCCCAGGGGATGTAATATGTGTAATAGCCGTGATAGCCTAGCATAAGTTGCTTGCTTATTTATTTCCTTGTTGTCTTGTTTATTTGTTTGCTTGTAGTCATCCGACTGTAACCACGGGCTGAATTTGGCCCACAAGCAGAAAATGACAATAACGGGTCGTAAGTAAATGAATGCTGGAAATGAGCCCAAGAATAAATGGGCTCTGAGAAGGCCGAAAGGTAATATGGGCTGGAAACGGCCCAATGGAATAACGGGCCGTTAATGGGTATAAAGTGATACACTGTTCATTACGGGCCAGTTTCACCACGGGCCGTTAATGGGTGTAAAGTGATACACTGTTCATTACGGGCCAGTTTCACCACGGGCTGTTAATAGGCCAAGAGTTACATAGGGCCTCATATGGGCCGAAAGACGTCATGGGCCATACATGGGCGGTAAAACAGTGGAATCATATTGGATGGCCGGATGACGCCATCGGGCCTAATTTGGATAGGGCGTAATGGGCCTTGGGTTAGCGGGCTGTAAATGGGCTATATGCAAACAGGTCGTTAACAGGCTTTCCATGGGCTAGCCCGCCACCTTTTGACCAAGTCAAATGAGTCGGCCTTTTCACAGGAATGGGCCTCTGTTGGGTCGTGCCACATGGCGACGTATCATAGGCTCCTTCTGTCCAATGAGTTGATGACATCTGTCCCAACGATGAGCCGACACGTGTTTCCTCCAGCCAATGATGATTTTACACGTGGAAAATCCCCATTGGTCGGGGCTGTTAACGGGTTACCGGATCCAAAACCCGACCCGTTAGCTTAACGGCGTTCCGCTACGGTGGATGCCACGTGTCGGTCACCCTTGACAAAAGCACTTCTGTGACGCGCGATTTATCGTCATGGAAGCGGACACTTATGTGATGAGAATTTTGGTCATGTCATGGAACACTTCTACGACAGCACAGGTATGACTATCTTGATTCTGTCATAAAATCGTCATGGATGTACATGCATGACAGAAAACGCGACCGAGTGTGACAAACACGTATCATCACGGAAGTGTTTTTTTTTGTAGTGCTAGCTAGGCATGATGATTTCAATGATGCTCACATAAAAGATAAGAATTGAAACATAAAGAGAGCATCATGAAGAATATGACTAGAACATTTAAGTCTAACCCACTTCCTATGCATTGGGATTTTGTGAGCAAACAACTTATGGAACAATAATCAACTAGCATAGGAAGGCAAAACATGCATAACTTTAAAACTTTGAGCACATAGAGAGGAAACTTGATATTATTGCAATTCCTACAAGCATATGTTCCTCCCTCATAATAATTTTCAGTAGCATCATGAATGAATTCAACAATATAACCAGCACCTAAAGCATTCTTTTCATGATCTACAAGTATAAAAAAATTATTACTCTCCACATAAGCAAATTTCTTCTCATGAATAATAGTGGGAGCAAACTCAACAAAATAACTATCATGTGATTGAAAATTAAGATCAAGATGACAATTTTCATGTTATCATTATTCTTTAAAGCATACGTGTCATCACAATAATCATCATAGATAGGAGGCATGTTTTCATCATAGTAAATTTGATCATCAAAGCTTGGGGGACAAAAAATATCATCTTCATCAAACATAGCTTCCCCAAGCTTGTGGCTTTGCATATCATTAGCATCATGGATATTCAAGGAATTCATACTAACAACATTGCAATCTTGCTCATCACTCAAAGATTCAGTGCCAAACATTTTAATGCATTCTTCTTCTAACACTTTGGCACAATTTTCCTTTCCATCATACTCACGAAAGATATTAAAAAGATGAAGCGTATGAGACAAACTTAATTCCATTTTTTGTAGTTTTCTTTTATAAACTAAAATAGTGCTAAAACAAGAAACAAAAAGATTCGATTGCAAGATCTAAAGTTATACCTTCAAGCACTCACCTCCCCGGCAACGGCGCCAGAAAAGAGCTTAGTTGACGGAGTGTGAGTGCCACTTACCTAGCCTCCCCGGCAACGGCGCCAGAAAAGAGCTTCATGTCTACTATGCAACCTTCTTCTTGTAGACGTTCTTGGGCCTCCAAGTGCAGAGGTTTGTAGGACAGTAGCAAATTTCCCTCAAGTGGATGACCTAAGGTTTATCAATTCGTGGGAGGCGTAGGATGAAGATGGTCTCTCTCAAACAACCCTCGCAACCAAATAACAAAGAGTCTCTTGTGTCCCCAACACACCCAATACAATGGTAAATTGTATAGGTGCACTAGTTCGGCGAAGAGATGGTGATACAAGTGCAATATGGATGGTAGATATAGGTTTTTGTAATATGAAAATATAAAAATAGCAAGGTAACTAATGATAAAAGTGAGCACAAACGGTATTGCAATGATAGGAAACAAGGCCTAGGGTTCATACTTTCAATAGTGCAAGTTCTCTCAACAATAATAACATAATTGGATCATATAACTATCCCTCAACATGCAACTAAGAGTCACTCCAAAGTCACTAATAGTGGAGAACAAACGAAGAGATTATGGTAGGGTACGAAACCACCTCAAAGTTATTCTTTCGGATCGATCTATTCAAGAGTTCGTACTAGAATAACACCTTAAGAAACATATCAACCAAAACCCTAATGTCACCTAGATACTCGAATGTCACCTCAAGTATCCATGGGTATGATTATATGATATGCATCACACAATCTCAGATTCATCTATTCAAACCAACACAAAGTACTTCAAAGAGTGCCCCAAAGTTTCTACCGGAGAGTCAAGACGAAAACGTGTGCCAACCCCTATGCATAGGTTCATGGGCGGAACCCGCAAGCTGATCACCAAAACATACATCAAGTGGATCAATAGAATACCCCATTGTCACCACGGGTATCCCACGCAAGACATACATCAAGTGTTCTCAAATCCTTAAAGACTTAATCCGATAAGATAACTTCAAAGGGGAAACTCAATCCATTACAAGAGAGTAGAGGGGGAGAAACATCATAAGATCCAACTATAATAGAAAAGCTTGCGATACATCAAGATCGTATCACCTCAAGAACACGAGAGAGAGAGAGAGAGAGAGAGAGAGAGAGAGAGATCAAACACATAGCTACTGGTACATACCCTCAGCCCCGAGGGTGAACTACTCCCTCCTCGTCATGGAGATCGCCGGGATGATGAAGATGGCCTCCGATGAGGGATCCCCCCTCCGGCAGGGTGCCGGAACAGGGTCCCGATTGGTTTTTCGTGGCTATAGAGGCTTGCGGCGGCGGAACTCCCGATCTATTCTGTTCCCCGAAGTTTTTAGGGTATATGGAGATATATAGGCGGAAGAAGTACGTCAGGGGAGCCACGAGGGGCCCACGAGGGTGGAGGGCGCGCCCAGGGGGGTTGGCGTGCCCCCCTGACTCGTGCCTTCCTCGTTGCTTCCTTGACGTGGACTCCAAGTCCCCCAGGTTGCTTTCCTTCCAAAAATAATTTCTCCAGAAGGTTTCATTCTGTTTTGACTCCGTTTGATATTCCTTTTCTTCGAAACACTGAAACAAGGGAAAAAACAGGAACTGGCACTAGGCTTTGGGTCAATAGGTTAGTCCCAAAAATAATATAGAAGTGCTTAATAAAGCCCATAAACATCCAAAACAGATAATATAATAGCATGGAACAATCAAAAATTATAGATACGCTGGAGACGTATCATCAATCACATCATTCTCCTAATGATGTGATCCCGTTAATCAAATGATAACTCATGTCTATGGTTAGGAAACTTAACCATCTTTGATTAACGAGCTAGTCAAGTATAGGCATACTAGTGACGCTATGTTTGTCTATGTATTCACACATGTATTATGTTTCCGGTTAATACAATTCTAGCATGAATAATAAACATTTATCATGATATGAGGAAATAAATAATAACTTTATTATTGTCTCTAGGGCATATTTCCTTCACCATGAGCAACACAGGCTGCGCGTTCGCCGGGCCGTGATGAGCATGGGACGACGAGCCGGCCGGAGTCAGTGACGGGGTGGCAGTGCGTCCGTCCTGCCGCACGGAGGGGTGCAACGACGAAGCTTGCTACTCGTGCCCCGCCGGGCTGGTGGCAGCGTTTGCGGCGGGTGATGGAGAATGACGGGGAGGCCCACTGACGGGCGCCGTCTGGGCGACGCGAGCGGCGAGAGCGGCTCGACGCTTGGAACGAGCTCGACGAGCAGCAGCCATGGAAACAGTGGAGCAGCGACGACTCGATCGACGGAAGAGAGACTTTGACGCACCCCTACTTGGCGCGCCAAATCTCGGATTCAGGGTTCCACAGACCCTTGAGAGGTTCGAACTCTGGGGTGCGTGCAAAGAACTCCCTCTTCCCAATCTGCCTGCCCAAAGATTCCACAGCCTAGCTCGACGAACCCAAGGGACAAGGGACACAACAGTTTATCCTGGTTCAGGCCACCTTGCGGTGTAATACCCTACTACAGCTTTTTGGTGGATTGCCTCAAGGGGCTGAGGATGAACTAGTACAGTGGATGAACAGCGTCAGGAGGTGAGATGTTCTTGAGCTCGTTAAGCTGGTGAGGTGGTTTGGGAGGAATCGATCCGTCCTCCTCTATGGTGGTGGCTAAGTCCTATATATGTGGCCTTGGTCCTCTTCCCAAATGTAGGCGGGAAGGGATCCTACAACGGCCAAATTTGAAGGGGGACAACTAGTACAAGCTATCCTGACAAAAGTAGTCTTCGCCTGCAAAAGGCTCTGGTGGTGACGCTGCAGTGGGCTCCGCGATGACCTCCATCCTGTCTTCCTGGCGGTCTTGGTCTCATTGCATCGATATGGAAACCTTTAGCTGATTCCTCAGGACCCTGCGCCCGCGCTTGCCTCCTTAGCACCAAAGAGGAAACTGGTACATCTGCTACCGGGCGCCACCGGCCTTTGGTCGTCATGGCTCACGTCATGTGAACCTCGCGAGGTGCACCTTGTATTGATATCTCCACTCCTCGGGAGCCAGCCTAGTGAGGTCGCCCCTCGGGGAGGTCTTGGTGTCATCTGCCTCCCGAGGGTCTTGAGTTGTTGCTGCGGAAGTTGGGCCGTACCGGGCCGTCGACGGAGCCATGCCATGGGCCGCGAGTGGACAAGTCTGGGTACCCCCGTTCCCAGGACGCCGACAGATGTAGCAAAAATCTAATCGTTTGTAGCAAACTCTGACACGGTTGCGACAAAAATGTCCTCGCTGTTGTTGCAGGTTGCAGCACCGCCGTGAATGTATGTAGCAAATTTACTCGTCGGTCGTAGCAAAATCCAGTGATAGTTGTAGCAAAAAAATGTAGCCACCACCGTCGCTGGTCACAGCTTCGCCTTGAATGCATGTAGCAAAAGCCACCACAGGTTCGAACATTTGGACATCACAGTTCCAACATTTGGACGCCGTGGTTGCAGCAACCCCCATCACGCGTGGTCACCACCGGCTCGCGTTGGGCGGTCGACCGGTTCCAGCAAACTGCATGACCCGTTGCACCATTTTTTGCTGCCGGTTCCAGCATTTCGTCATTGGTTTTCAACACCCCACGGTGGAGGTCGTCTCCATGGCCGAGGTCGCCACCTTGGTTGTAGCTCGCCGCGTGGCCGGTGCCAGCAAAATCCAAGGCCAGTTTTCAGCCTACCTCTGCACAGAAAGGGGTGAAAAAAATGGAAGAAGGGCGTAGAAGGTGTGGGACGATGCGCGGCTGTGAGGGTGGCCGCCGGTGGCGAAGCCGCGGGGTGGTGGAACCTCCAAGGCGGCGATGGCGCGTGACCGTGGGGTGTCCTGCGGCAGGATCTGTACGGTGTGAGGAGAGATGTGGCGAAGGAAGAAGAAGAAACTGACGTGGGGTCATAGTAGATGGGGGGTTGCGGGGCGCATGATTCGGCTAGATCCAGTGGCTCGCGTGCGGCCAGAGACAAGTTCGGCCAGCACGCTGGGTCCAAAAGTTTTCCAAAAATAAATAAAGTTCTCAAAAGATACCTGAAATCTCCACCAGCTTTAAACTCGGGTAAAAAATAATGAACAAAGGAACATAAAATCTCCACCAGCACATATCAGGGTTTTTCTTCATGGTTATACGCGTCTCATTTATATCGTAAGGATCACAGTACAAGTCACGTACACACCGACTTGACAAAACTAAAAAGACAAGAGAACGCCAGCCTTTACACAAAGGAACATGAGTCAAGAAGGAATCAAGACCGACGGATCTTCTGAACTTGACACCAACGCTCTCACCTAATTCTGGCGCCACCACAACAGCCACCAAAGAAAAAAATGACGGATCACCTCCTCACCCGAGCTCGACACGGCTCCATCGCTAATATGCAGCTTTGCGGACGTCCAAATTGGCTCACCGAAAGTGAAACCATTACCATTGAACAAATTAGACTGGGGCAACACCCCGGACACACCACCGAACTCCAAATCTTGCACCCCCGCACGACTAAAACGTCGGAGGAAACCATACCCGCTCTCCTTTGGCGGTTTTCAGTTCCAACTAAGGCACCTAGAGCTTTTTTTAGAACTACTTTGGCAACTAGAGCTAATGTTCATAGGTGTGTCTAGGGCTCATTCCATACTAAGCCCACCCCCTTGTGTGTCATTTTTAAACAAGTCAATTGTTCTTGTTCATCTATCAATCAATGTTTGGTTAAAAAATATCTTTGTTCGTTGGTGGATTGGATTGCGCTTTGCCGTCGTTTATCAAGCTTTGGTCACCAGCGTCATTTGGGCTGGTCTTTAGTGTGTTGGCTTGTTTTCAAGTTGTTGCTTCCTATTCAGCTCGGTCGGCCACCTGCTGCTCACTTTAGTTCGTTATAGGTTTTTTGCTGCTCGTCTTTTACCGATACTTGTTTGTTGACTCAGTAAAATAAATTATGTTATTTTTTTTAATGGTGAAATAAAATTGTTTGCAAATTTTTAAAAAAATCACAAATTAGAAAGGAATTAGCAAATTAAAAAAATGTCCATGAATTCAAAAAATGTTAGCGAATACCTTTTTTTTGTGAAATTAGAAAATGTCCAAGAATTTGGAAAAATATCACAAATTTTAAAAAACAAGAACTTAAAAAAACATTCATGATTTTTAAAAAGTTCATAATTATTTTTAAAAATGCATGCCTTTTTATAAAGAAGATGAAAAAAGAAATCATGACTATTTTTTAAAATATAGATATGCAACTAGCTGAAAACCCTCCTCCCGTCCCTAATTGCAGACTCATTGCGAGCATGTAGTCGCGTGTCGAAAGTGGACTTGCAACTAGGACAAAAATGGGTCGGACCCAGCTGCATGTCGTGGATGAACTTGCAACTAGGGCAAAAATGTATTGAGTCCCCCAATTCTGTATCAATAGTAAAGTTGCAACTTGGACAAATTGGTCGGGCTCCAGTTGCGTATCAAGGTTGAACATGCAACTAGGGAAAAATGTAGGCCCCCAGTTGCATGTCATGGGTACAGTTGGACATGCAACTAGGATAGAAATGGTAGGGCCCTAGTTGCATATATATCAAGGACGGACAGGCAACTAGGACAACAAAAAAGATGAGGCTTCTAATTACATGTCAATGTGGAGTTGCAACTGGGACAAAAATGGTTGGCCCTAGTTGTGTGTCGAGGTAGGACATGCAAATGGAACAAAAAATGGGTTGGGCCCAATTGT
This sequence comes from Aegilops bicornis, assembly GCA_021605145.1. Lineage (NCBI taxonomy): Eukaryota > Viridiplantae > Streptophyta > Magnoliopsida > Poales > Poaceae > Aegilops > Aegilops bicornis. The sequence continues at coordinate 109,924,137 of CM038671.1, forward strand.
GTATCGAGGATGCGATTGAAACTGAAAAAAGGCTCGTCTCCGATTGCATGTTGGGGGTGGAGTTGCAACTGGGGCAACCCCCTCCCTCTAGTTGCCTGTGGGGAGTGGACTTGCAATTTAGAAAAATAATAATCAAGGGATGACCTACAAGTGGGGAAAAGAGTTCCCCCTGCATGTCAAGGATGAGGTTTCAACTGGGACACAATGGGTTGGGCCACGCGTTGTGTGTCGAGGTTGGACTCGCAACTAGGAAAAAATAGGGTTCAAGACCAGTTGTGAATCAAGGTTGGACTTTCAAGTAGGATAAAAAAGACAGGCCCCATAGCTGTATGTGAAGGATGGAGTTACAACTGGGATAAAATTGGTCGGGCCCCAAATTATGTATAAAAACTGGACTTGCAACTCGGACAAAAAAAAACACGGGCCCGCAATTGCATGTCAAGGGTGTGATTTAGAAGTTTCAGTATTGATATTACCAGCGACTGTTCGAAAAACATTGGTTTCTTCTACGGAACCGACTATATTGTTAACAAGAGGATACCCCCGCGCGTTGTTGCGGGAAATTTGCTCAATCTTTTGGAGGTTTATGTATAACAATGAAAGAAGCCAATGATCGAATGAAGAACAAAAGGTATGATACCAGGCGAGACATTGCTTGAAAAAAGCTTAAGCAATCATGTTCCATGAGGAAGTTAAACTTTCATCAATGCAATGGCAAAACTCAAATCGTCACATAGCAGATTGGGGCTCACAAAATACGGTTACCACATTATGGTTCACATAATTTTTCACAGAAAAATATGCAACAGAAAAAGTTAAAGCGATTTGGGAGTTGCGCATTGAATGTACACACATACAATGGGGGTAAAGGTACAGTATATTCAATGAAAGGAAGTAATAAAGAGTTGCATAATTGAACATTTTCTAAAGTCTCTGTAGCCGGGAATGCATTCTGATATATGCAAATATCTATTGCGTGTGCCGAAGATGCATGCTTAGTTGAAGCCATGGATTTAAAGCAACTTCGATGGAGATGAGATAAACATTCAATAATAGTAGCTCTCTTTCCTGAAACAAATTTAACTGTGTCCAAGTATCAACTTAAGTAGTCAAAGAACCTACCTGCAAGTATATTTCAGACAAAATAGAAATGAAAGCACCTTCAATGGAGATGAGATAAACATTCATCAATAATAGTGATCCCTTTCCTGAAAAAAATTTAACTATGTCCAAGTATATATCAGCTTATCTATCTATCTCTTGTGAAGAAAATTATTTTACTGAATCCAAAAGTTTCTTACCACTATCACCAACCTGAACAAATGAGGGATGCACCTGTCTATAAAACACAGTTCTAAAAACATGAAAGGAGTTTAGGGTATCGATTCATCATACCGTACAACAAATTAAGGCGGAGTGGAAAAAATGTATCCAGAGAGGAACCGAATGGCATACACAGGTTGTTAACATCATAGACCCATGGTTTAAGGCGGAGCGGAAAAACTGTATACAGAGAGGATTTCCGAATGGCATCTACATGTTGTCGCCATCATAGAGTAGACACCCATGGTGGCAGAGCCTCTAGTCAGGCTTCTTCATATGAGGCATGGTGAAGGCTTGATGGGAATAAAACTCAAGGAAATATGTGGCCTCCTCTTACCCCAATAGTTTCTTCATATCAGATCGAGCATGGCCAAGAACTCGTCCTCCACCATGCCCAACTCCTGGTCCAGCTTCAAGTGATCTTGGCGTCGTTGGCAGTGGTGGTGGACTCGTGGTAAGGCTATCGTAATACGACCCATTATCACCATGGATATGAGAATGAGGTGGCAAAGAGCTAGAGGAAAATCAAGAGGCATTGCCATCAAGAATTCTCAGGGGAAAAAAGAATGATGTCGTGAAGACAGGAAACATTGCGTTGTGGAGGAAAATTCCTTGGTAAAAAGGAGATAATATCACTAAGGATGATGAGATAGCGGGGCCGCTGATGTGGATAGGCTGCATGTCAAGAGAATTAGTTAAGTGAGGATGAACTGTTTAGGTATTATAGATTCTAGGGCAAGAAATTCAATTTTGTTTTGTAGCCACATTTCCTATCCAAATTCACAATGAATGATCATTTTTATCACACACACATTCATGATTGATCACAACAGATGAAGACATGAACTCTCACATACACACATTCACATTTATTTCATAATTGCATTGTACTCATAAACATCCATCGATTTCTAAATATCCAAATCCAAATTATACAACATGTACATTCTAAAATCTGATAAGTGTCGAGCAAACAGAAAGAAAACACTAGATGTTGCGACCGCGACGAAACGTGCTGGAACCGATCGCCGGCGATGATGTGACCGCGATGAGAGCATGATGGAACCGATCGCATGGATGTTACGACCACGACAAGAGCATGCTGGAGCCAGCCGCCGACAGAGATGCAATTGTTGGTTGTAGAAGCCATGGCCCACTAATGGTTGGGTTGCATCAGTTGGAGTAGGAGAGGAGTGACTACAAGCATCGGGGCTCCTTGCGGTGACTTGCGACGCACAGTGTTGTCGGGCCGGTCGACGTGTTGCAAGGCTGATGATGGTGTCGTGAGACTAGTGATGCTGCTGCGGGCTACAATCACTCTTTCTCGATCTCTAGATGCTGCGACCTAATGCGGCAGGGTGCTATAACAGGGTAGGCACTACTGTGAGCAAGGGTGATGGCAACTGCTCAAGTCGGTCTACGTTGCGCGCGATTGTGAAAGGATCGAGATGAACCTAAAGGGGGTTAATACGGGTAACAACAAATTTTACATTGATCATTAGGAAGTTTACGTTATGAGAATTATAAAGATATGTCATAACAATTGCTAGAGTGGGATAAACAACCTATATGATTCTTGCAAAGTCAAGGAGCAAAATAAAGCACAAGTAATGAGCTAGTGTTAGGGATAATAGAAAATATCGACGATGAGGATGTTTCTCGATATTCACTTACTTGGAGGGAAGCTAATCATTGTTGAAGGGGTGTTCGTTGCCACGAAGGCACGCCAACATAACGAAGGTTCAACCCCTTCTCCTTCAAATATCACCAAGAAGGCGATTCCACAAGACTGATCCATCTCTAGTAGTCTGGTTACGCTTTGTCCTGAACGACAAACTCCTAGATACGATACGTGTAGATAATGCAGAGGGTTCGTACGGCTCTTGATCAGGGGATTTTCATGGTTGGGACACAATCTTCATCAACATCTACTTCATCTCAGTTGTGTTGTGTTTGTGAGATTGATCTGTCCATGCATCTGCATAGTGTTTCTGAGTGTATTTGTACGTACGGTAAAAAAAATGTTTTGTACTACATTCCCCAACACTTTTGGGTGTCTAAGAAAATCTCCCTACTGTGTTGTGCTACGCTCTAATTCTGAAGTAATATAAATGCATTATACTTAGACAAGACCATATTCTCATAAACATTTAAAAGAAGTCCCGCAAATAAGAGTTTCTAATCTTACATTCTTAAGAAGTTGCTCCCCATTATAGCAATTCTCTTTACATGCATGCTATCTACATAAGCATGCATGCCCCATGCCACATCAAGCTTCAGTTGCAAAGACCAACCAATCGGCAAACATCTCTCCCAGCGCTTTTCCCTCGGGAAAAAGATAAATCTCCTAGCTAATATCCAGTCCTTTCCCCGACGCAGCGCCTCATATCTTCCCCCACGAAACATATTCAACTTCCTTTTCATCTTCTCTAACCTTCATCAAATCCCACTATTTTTGCAACGGAAACTGATGGATTGTCTCCCCCTCCATCAAATCCCACTATCCTAGCGATTATGTTTCTCTTCCATCTGCTATTTCTTTCGCTCGCATGCGCGTGCATGTGTAATTTGGCAGGGTGAGGCAGTGACGGTGAGCGACGGTGAAAGCCTGAGAGGTGTCCCTCCCCTGCGACGAGGTAGCCTGGCTGCCTTCCCTGTCGGGATCGACCCACCATGGAAGGAGAGCGCCTTGCAGAGGATGCAGCCACGCCGGGATCGGCCCCGGCCACTCTCGGCGATTACCTCGCGGTCGCGCATAGGGTGCCTCAACAGAAGGCCGGGAAGGCTCTCCACCGCGGCAGTGAACCCTGCTCGGCGCCGGTGCGTCTCGCGTCACTCGCGTGTCGTGCTGTCGTCCGCTCACCTTCCCCGCCATGCAGCAGCCGGCGGCGGGCAGGCTGAGTGCGGGTCGTGGTGGTGCTCCCGCCCTGTTTGCATCACTGCCATAACCGGACCATTTACTGGCCTTTAATGAATCGATGTAGACGCCTTCAAGGATGTTGTGAGGATGCCTGGGAGAGCATCAATCTGAGCTGGCGTTGCTAGGTGAGTTCAATCTAGCCATGGCGATGGAATCAAAGGCTGTAGCTTTTTCCATGGCAAGATTACTAGCCCTGATGCTCTGTGAGTCCAGTATCCCTTCAATTCCTCCCATCAGAATATGGAGAATAATATTTTATTATGTAATCACTTTCTTCTTTTATTCCCCTACATTTTTCTCCTATTCTTCTCCGCCATTTTCAAGACTTGATGTAAAATTTGTTGACTGATGTGGAATCCTGTGAAATTTGGTGTTTGATAAGGTGAGAGATCCTGTTGTGGTTTCTAAAGGGGTTGTGTTCAGTCATTTCACCATGAGATTTTGGGCATACCTCATCCTTTCATTATTATTTTAGAGGATGTACAGGAAATAGCAACAGATGTAATTTTTCCCTGGGATTAATAGGACAAATAATCCAGTACAGTACTCATTTAGTGATTTACATTGGATATTGGCAGGGAAAAATGAAACAAAGATTACTTAATTCGTTTATACATCAGACTATCAGAACTCGATTCAATATGATGTGCACGTACGCTTACTTTTTAGTAATCAGAAGTTGAATGGAGATTATGGCTGGTAATAAACTTATTTACTTTTTTTGGATTTTACTAACTTTTTTGGTCAACTATAATCAATTTTCTTTTTGAAACATGCTTTGTTTAGCCTTGACTTCTGATTTTTGTGGGATCTACGGTGTTCATGTACAAGGGGGTTTGCTCCTCTTTTATTTATGTTAGCATATTTTGTATTTAAAACATCCAATACCATAATTTATTTTTGTACCCAAGGCATGGGGAGTATTATTTAATCATGGTCTTATATTTATTTTTTAACATCATGTATAAAATTCCCGCAGCAACGCGCGGGGTATTATCTAGTATTTAAGAGTTGATGTGCGCAAGCCCTAGTTAGTGGTCAGTTTGTTTTTAGAAATTGCATTGGCGTGGTCACCAGGCTAGGCATTTAAGGGGCTGTTTGGTTGCCGCCCTGAGAAAAATTCGCCTGGCCAGGAGCAAGCCGGACAATTACTCGCATCTTGTTTGGTTGCTGCCTGAGCACAAATCAGCCAGCCTGACCTGAGAACCTCCGGCACATAATTAGCCGGTGCCAGGCCACCAGAATAGGAGGCCTGAGTCAGGCAGAGCAATCAGTGTGTGCATGCATGCACTTTAAACAATGTGATATTATTTTAATATTGCTCAGGCACAGGCAAGGCTCTGGGAATGAACCAAAAAACTTCTTTTCAAGCCGCCTGGTAGGCCAAAGTCACAAGAATTTCTAGTGCCTGTCAGGCGCTCATTTTTCTCAGGCAGGTTGCTCAGGTAGCCAACCAAACATCCCCTTAGTCCTCATGGGTCAACGATCTGAGCCTTTTCTCACTTCCATGCAGCTCCAGGGGATTGTTGTGACGCCCGGATAATCAAGCTACAGTAATCCTCTACTAAACTCAGGTTGATTCGAAACCGGTTCAAATCCAAATTTAAATTAAAGTCAGTATCTCAAGTTTCCAAAATATCAAAACTAAAATGTTCACAATATTCTATAAATTCACGTGATCATTGTCATTTTGAAACCAACCTCATTTGAAATCCCAAAAGGCCCTTGGAATTTAATTTGGTGTCCAGCGGCAATTAAATTGACCTTTTCAATTTTTAAAAATAGTCTAACACTCCCAAACGCTTTGAAACTTTTTGTACCAACCGAGGTTATTGCCCTATATTTTGGTGCCAAGTTTTGTATTAAACAAAACTATTTAGTAGCTCAAATAAAATGCAAAGTAGTAAAGAAATAAATAAAACATGAAAATAAAAAGGTAAAAGGCCTATTCTACTAGGCAGTATGGCCAGTCTGGCAAACAGGCCGGCCCAGGCGATTACCTCCCCCGCTCCCTGTTCAGGGGGGGATCGTGGGCATCGTCGATGCCCGCCACGGCACCGACCGGCACCGTGGCGGCCATCCGGCGGCTACCCCAGCAACCCCCCTCGCCTACTTAGAGCATCTCTAGCCGTTCGGCCCCCCAGGGCGTCGAAAAACTGCGCCTTGGGGGCGAGCCAGCGCTAGTTCGGCCCCTGGGGGCGGCCTAGATCCCAGCCACGCCCCCAGGCGCCCCCCAGCGTTCGCAAATTCAAACATAGTTCATTCCCGCGCCCAAAAATAAATGCCACAATCCGGCGATCAAGCGGTGATCGGCGATCGATGAAAAGTTCGGCGTACAAAAATCAGAACGGAAACGCGCATCAGACGGCGAGGTCGGCCTCCGGCGTCGGCGGAGTCGGCGGCGCAGCTTGACGGGTCTTCGTGCTTGGCGGCGTGGCTTCGCTACCGCGGGCAGTCTCGGCGGCATCATCGGTCGGGCTTGGCGGCGGCGGCGTGTGCGTGGGCGGCGGCGTCGCGGGCGTGGGCGTGGGCGTGGGCGGCGTCATCGAGGGAAGCTGGTCCAGGATGAGGCCGACATGCGCTCTGTACCACGCCTTGACCGCCTCGTCGGTGTTCTGGAGCATGTCCGCCCCGCCCAGCAGGAAAGCCAGGTCGATGTTCCTCTTCTTCGCGGCGACGTTGGTCCGGAATAGGTCGAGCTTGACGGCGCTTGTCGACATCAACGCCGACCACCGGGTCTCGGGTCTTCTCTTCACGAAGGACGGTCCGGGCCTATGCGTCGGCGAGGCACTGCTTGATGGATTCCTGCACGCGAGCGGTGGCCGCGTCGGCGTGTTTCCCCTTCTTGGCACCTTTGTTGCCGCTCGACGCTTCTTCAGACGCGTGCGAGCCGGGCGCGGCCCAGCTTGTACGTCTCCTTGGCCTTCTCGAGGGTGCACCGGACTTCCGCCCACTTGTCGCACTTGTTAATGCGCTTGTAGACGTGGAGGTACTTGAAGTCGGCGTCGTTGTTGCTCTGCCTATACAGGCCGAACATGCGCACCAACTGCGCCGGGACAAACAAACAGTTGGTGGGTGCGCGCACACGGCGAAGAGAGACAGGAGACCGACGTGGCATACCTGATCCTCAATGCTGGCGCCGCTCTCCGGGCGAGCGGCCACCTCCTCGACGACACCATGTCATTTGTTGCACGCCCCCTGAATGCGCCTCCAATGGTTCGCCATCGCCTTCGACCCGCGCTGCATGTAGACGCCTTTGAAGTAGGGGTCGACGAGATTGCGCTCGTCGAACTCGGCCATGATGCGCTCCCAGTACATCTCGATGCTCTGGTTCACGCCGGTTGTCGGGTCGAGGCAGACGACTTTCCATGCCTCGGCGAGGCATTCCTTCTCCTTGGATGCCCACTTGATGCGCGGCTCGGCTGACCTGGCCGTCCGCTTCTTCTTCTTGCGCCTCCTCGCATGCTCCTCCTCGTCCTCGTCCTCCTCCTCTTCCTCTTCCTCCTGCTCCTCTTGTTCCTCGTCGCCGTAGACGTAGCCGAGCTCGCCGTCCATGCCGCCGCTGAGATCCACCGCCTTATCTGCGGTGAACCCGGGAGACGCGGCGGCCGCGGCCGATCCTTCCGCAATGATGTCGTCCATGTCGGCCTCGGTCTCGTCGGCGTCGCTGAGGTGCGAGAAGGGTAGTGCTCAACGGCGGAGAGGAGGCGTCGGGGAGAAGGCGTACGCGGGCGGCGAGTAGTTGTATGAAGGGTACTGCACGCCGGTGAAGGCGGGTGAGGGCGTGCGCTGGGCCGGGTGTCCATGGGGGAACGTGACATTTGGGTTGAACCCACCGTGCACGTCCCCGTCAGCATAGCCCGGCGATCCCCATGGCTGCGGCGTCGGAGACCCGACACCTTGCTGGCCCCATGGCGCGTACTGCGCGTGGTTGCCGGGGGGATTCATCATCCCCACGCGTGCCGCCTCGGCCTCGGCCTGGTCCGCGGAAGCGGCAGCGGCACCCGCAGCCACGCGTGTCGTGTTGTCACGGGCCTTCTTGGCGAGGGCCCTGTTCCGCCGGTCGACGGTGACGGCCTCCCGTAGCTGTACTTCCACCCTCCAATCGGCATTTGTCATGCCCGGCGGCTTTGACGGCGGCGCCCTCGGCTTCCTCTACTTCGGCTAGGCGACGGAGGCGGTCGCGGTCGCCGCGCCGCGGGGAACGACGTACTTCTTCGGTGCCATGGCGGCCGGCTGGGAGGCGAGCGGGAAAGAGAATGGCGGGAGGAAAGGAGAAAATGGGAGGGAACTAAAGGAAAAGCGGGGAGAAACGGCGGGAAGAGGCGCTCGGCTCGCCGATAGGGCGGACCCACGCGCGCCTTTTCGCTTGTGCCGGCGGCCCCCAGGACGCCGGGTTCTGCCTGGGTCCGCCGGCACCAAATTCGGTCCGAGCCGGCGAAAAACGGGCACGGAGACGAATGGCCGTTTTTTGCCGGCAAAAAACGCTTAACAGAAAGGCCTGTTAGGGGCGCGGTTGGAGATGCTCTTATACCCGCAGCTGCCTACCGCTGCCTGCTCCCACGCCTCCCTTAGCGCGTGCACACCCGCACGCGGCCGCGCCCGGCCCTGCTTGCCGTCCCGCGCGCGCCCATGCGCCTGCCCGCGCTGCTTCTGCTGAAGCTCTTGCCCTGTTACTGCGCTAATATTGCTGCCGCTCCTGCTGACCGCTAGCTACAGTAACATTCAGTTACTGTAGCTGCAGCTAGCTTCGGCAAATTCACATTGAGTAGCCTCTTTGACAGCCAATAAACATCCACAAAACAAATTCTTATGTGGATAAAAATAATTTAGGCTCGGAGTATATTTGACAAACTTCATTTTATCTCACTGGACCAAATCCTTTCGATGCATGGTTTAAATCCTACAAAAATCACAAAATGCTAAGTTCTGTTAAGTGAAAAAACTGAAAATAGCTTTATTTCTTAGCTACTTTAGAGCTGTTGGTGATCCAGCAAATGAACTCTAACAGAGATGAAAGTGCTACTATCTTGTAGATCACAGAAAAGTACTCAAAATTGATATAAGGCACAAAATCATAGGAGGTACAGATCCATAGTTGTAGCCTTTTGAAAACAGCTAAAAGATGTTTAAAACTGACGAATTCTCAGACTTGGCAAAATTTCAGGGATCTTTTAGAGTATTGTTAAATCTTTAATAAATTCATATAAAATAATCCGTAACTCAGATGAAAAAGTTTTATACATGAAAGTTGCTCAGAACGACGAGACAAATCTGGATGCGCGCTCCGTTCATCCGCCACAAGTCCCTAGCATAGCGAACATGCAACTTTCCCCCTCTGTTTCATCTACCCAAAAATGGCAAACTTCGGGAAAGCATTCCCGTATGTTCTCCCCCTTCGCCAGTATCGGGTAGCACCGCGTTAGATCACGTCTAGCTCTGCTTGTTGTTCTGTTATGCCCCTGTTTGCTCTGTATTTATTGTTTCTTCCCCCTCTTCCCTCCGATAGACCCCGAGACCGTTGCTGATGCCCCTGTGATCGTCTACGCCACCGACGACCCCTCCTTCTCGTCTGACCAACCAGGCAAGCCCTCCCTTTGATCATCCTGATATCGCCCATTCCATTCTCACATGCTTGCATTAGATTTTGCTACTGTAATTGATTGCTCCTATTCTGATGCATAGCCTGCTTTTGTAACCTGCTTATTGTTACCTATCTACTTACCCTAAACTGCTTAGTATAGGTTTAGTGATCCATCAGTGACCCCCACTTGTCCTTGTTGCCCCTGCTTCATCATCGACGACTCGATCAACGTGATCGACGACCAGAGCCCGACACCTCACATCACATCACATCACGCCCCTTTTGTTTCTCGACTCTGCAGAGCTACTATCGAGTGCCGAGGGTGAGACCTCACAATGCACTCCCGATGACAACTCTGTAGTGTAGCTATTCGGTCGTGGTCAATGAAGGTGATTTCCTCTTACACCATTCCCAATTCGGCTCTGTCGTGCAACACCTCAAGTGTGAACCTCGAGGGTGGATCCTCTTACGTTCACCTTGATGATTACATTGAGTGGAATCCTTCGTGGGTGATTCCTTGGGTTTTCCCCTTGATGTTTGGACACACAGTTACCTTGACTTTACTTGAGACATTGGTGGAAGTCAGGCGGGCCCGGAGAGCACCCGCAAGATGGTTACGAGGCACGGCCGGGCAGGCAGTCCGCCCCCGAGTGTGCTCGGCTAGCCCTTGCCGTATTTCCTCGAGACGGGGCGACGGGGTCACATTATCGTGAGTCTCTGCTCGTGTCCGCAAGATAATAATACACTATGGTTTGGGTATTTGTTCTGAGTTGGCCTCTGGCCTTTACGCACTAACCACCACGCGAGAATAGTTATGGGCCTCGACGTTGTAGTATCAGCCGAAGCTTTGTCAGACATCTAGTTCAGCATTGCGGCACGGTCCGATCGTGCTGGCCATCCGAGGCGGTGCTGGTATTCACCTTGCGCGCAACGACCAAGAGTGCAACAGGCGATGGGTCCAGACCCTAGAGTGCTTAGGATGTAGACCGGCGGGGACCTCTCTGCTGAGCCTAGGTAGGGCTACGACGTGTTGATTTTTCGAGGCCGGGCATTGACCCAGAAAAGTGTGTCCGGCCAGAGTAATCAAGCGTGTTGGAAAACGTGGTGCACCCCTGCAGGGAAGATTATCTATTAATAGTCGTGTCCACGGTAACGGACGTTCAGACTTATATCCTGATCTTTTACAACTACAAATGGATACTTGAGATATGTGGCTCCGGGATTGCTTTCTCGCAGGGAGTCGAGGAAGGATCTCTGGGCATTAATTCTACAACATGCTTGTTAATTATAGACTGCTATTCTTTACTCTTCTACATGCTGCAAGATGCTTGGAGCTGCTTGAAGATGCTAGTCTTCGATAGGCTAGGCCTTCCCCCCTATTCTGGCATTCTGCAGTTCAGTCCACAGATACAACCCTTCCATTTGATACCAATGCATACTTAGTATAGATCTGATGCTTGCGAGTACTTTGGATGAGTACTCATGGTTGCTTTGCTCCCCCCCCCCCTTTTCCCCTTCTTCCTTCTTTCCGGTTGTCGCAACCAGATGGTGGATCCCTAGAGCCAGATGCCACCGCCGACGGATACTACTACGTGGAGGCCGCCGAAGACTAGGAGTAGTTAGGAGGTCCCAGGCAGGAGGCCTTGCCTCTTCGATCGTTGATTTTTGTGCTAGCCTTCTTAAGGCATCCTTGTTTAACTTATGTCTGTTCTCAAATATTGTTGCTTCCGCTGACTCTTGTGTACCGAGCTTGTATTCGAGCCCTCGAGGCCCCTGGCTTGTAATATGAAGCTTGTATTATTTTTAATTTGTGTCTAGAGTTGTGTTGTGATATCTTCCCGTGAGTTCCTGATCTTGATCGTACACATTTGCGTGTATGATTAGTGTATGGTCGAATCGGGGGCGTCAAAAGTTGGTAGCAGAGCCGACTGCCTGTAGGATCCCCCTTTCCAATTCCTTGGCCGAAGTTGAGTCTAGGCTTTGAAAAACTGATTTACTAACATGGCTATGTGGTTTACGGACCCTCGTCGCCATTGGGTGGGATTAGGATCTTTTACTCCTCTTCTATACTCTGGGACTCTGATCTCTCCTCTATTCAGGTTAAATGATTTTGCTAACTCCAACATTAGGTTCTTGTGATCACACCCACCCGGAGGTTTGTATTACCCCTTTCTTGGATTAAGGGCCAAAATCTGCTTCACAATGCTCACTGACCGCAGGATCCTCTTATCGAGGGCACCTTGCGTCGTCACTGGCAAATCCCTCGCTCCAGTGGTTATCTTCGATGATGATGTAGCCTTTGCTATGTCCCATTGTTGTATCCCTCCATCACGTGCATGCGTGCCGCCTAGTATGTCCAGGGTGTTCTCTTGTCCGAACTCATACGAACGTGTAATTGGCTCTATACATGTATCAGTATGTCTTTAATGACTACTGCTTTGTACATACTGCACCTTTGCTCATTGTTCTGATTACGTCATGAATGACTCCATAAACTTGCTCCACCCCTTGCTAAACTACCCATGTTGCCTTAAGCAGTATGGTTAGACCCGCTGGTCGTGACCGCCTGAATACATGACCGGAATGATACAGCAGTTGAGGTGAATCGCCAGTTCTTGGAAGTAGTCATGGCTCAATTTCTGCACCCCAATATGAATCAACAACCCGCCCCAGTAACACTGCAAGACTTTGCACGTCTCAACCCTGTCATCTACTGCAGCCTAATGAAGGAAATATGCCCTAGAGGCAATAATAAAGTTATTATTTATTTCCTTATTTCATGATAGATGTTTATTATTCATGCTAGAATTGAATTAACCAGAAACTTGATACATGTGTGAATATATAGACAAACAGAGTGTCACTAGTATGCCTCTACTTGACTAGCTCGTTGAATCAAAGATGGTTAAGTTTCCTAGCCATAGACATGAGTTGTCATTTGATAACGGGATCACATCATTAGAGAATTATGTGATTGAATTTACCCATTCCGTTAGCTTAGCATTTGATCGTTTAGTATGTTGCTATTGCTTTCTTCATGACTTCTACATGTTCCTATGACTATGAGATTATGCAACTCTCGAATACCGGAGGAACACTTTGTGTGCTACCAAACGTCACAACGTAACTGGGTGATTATAAAGGTGCTCTACAGGTGTCTCCGATGGTACTTGTTGAGTTGGCATAGATCGAGACTAGGATTTGTCACTCCGATTGTCGGAGAGGTATCTCTAGGCTCTCTTGGTAATGCACATCACTATAAGCCTTGCAAGCAATGTGACTAATGAGTTAGTTGCGGGATGATGCATTACGGAACGAGAAAAGAGACTTGCCGGTAACGAGATTGAACTAGGTATTGAGATACCGACGATCGAATCTCTGGCAAGTAACATACCGATGACAAAGGGAACGAAGTATGTTGTCGGTTTGACCGATAAAGATCTTCGTAGAATATGTGGGAGCCAATATGAGCATCCAGGTTCCACTATTGGTTATTGACCGGAAACGTGTCTCGATCATGTCTACATAGTTCTCAAACTCGTAGGGTCCGCACGCTTAACGTTTGGTGACGATCGGTATTATGAGTTTATGTGTTTTGATGTACCGAAGGTCGTTCGGAGCCCCGGATGAGATCGGGGACATGACGAGGAGTCTCGAAATGGTCGAGACGTAAAGATTGATATATTGGATGACTATATTCGGACTTCGGAAAGGTTCCGAATGATTCGGGTATTTTTCGAAGTACCGGAGAGTTACGGGAATTCGCCGGGGAGTATATGGGTGTCGGTGACAAAACCGGCAGATCTCGGGTAGGGGGTCCCGAACTGTGCGTCTAGGCGGATGGTAACAGGAGACAAGGGACACGATGTTTTTACCCAGGTTCGGGCCCTCTCGATGGAGGTAAAACCCTACTCTGCTTGATTAATATTGATGATATGGGTAGTACAAGAGTATATCTACCACGAGATCAGAGAGGCTAAACCCTAGAAGCTAGCCTATGGTATGATTTTTGTTCGTCCTATGGACTAAAACCCTCCAGTTTATATAGACACCGGAGAGGGTTAGGGTTACATAGAGTCGGTTACAAATGGGAGGAGATCTACATATCCGTATCGCCAAGCTTGCCTTCCACGCCAAGGAAAGTCCCATCCGGACACGGGACGAAGTCTTCAATCTTGTATCTTCACAGTCCAGGAGTCCGGCCAAAGTTATAGTCCGACCATCTGGACACCCCCTAATCCAGGACTCCCTCAGTAGTCCCTGAACCAGGCTTCAATGACGACGAGTCCGGCGCGCAGATTGTCTTCGGCATTGCAAGGCGGGTTCCTCCTCCGAATACTTCATAGAAGATTTTGAACACAAGGATAGTGTCCGGCTCTGCAAAATAAGTTCCACATACCACCGTAGAGAGAATAATATTTACACAAATCCAATCTGCTGACGTATTCTGCAGCGTGACATCACACCGCAGCCAAGCCTTTATTCGAATCGTTTTTATTTTCCCACCTCAGCGCGTTTAGCGAGGCAGTTTCCTTGGCACGTCTTGTCGAAGCAGAGATCGTGTCCCCTTATTCCGGGATTCTCATCAATACGGGCGTGGGTAACCCAATCATGCCCGTTGGTATATTTCCTCAATCGAAGGCGAGTCCCAAACGGTCACGGGGAGGGCTCTTGGTATTCAACCTCTTTATAAAGAGACCAAGGCTCTACTCCTTTCTTTCAATCTCAATCGAATCCGCCTCTCGCCTCGAGTTCCAACACCCAAAGCTCCAGATTCAGGCGCTTCGGACCTTCTGATGTCCGGCTCCGGCCTTCAAGGTCGTTGGATGCCTTCCTCCGTTACGGAAGAAGACGTGCTAAAGCTGAGAAATGCCAGGTATCTAACCGACTAAATCTCGCATAGGTTGCCTGCTCAAGGGCAGGTTATTCCCACTCCCAAGCCCGGTGAGAGCATGGTGTTCGCGTCTCACTTCCTTCGGGGGCTAGGCTTCCCGACGGACCCCTTCGTGAGGGGGCTCATGTTTTATTATGGGCTGGAATTTCACGACTTGACTCGGAGTCCATCCTCCACATCTCATCGTTCGTAAATCGTCATGCGAAGCCTTCCTCTGCATTACTCCTCACTTCGGATTGTGGCTTAAGACCTTCAAAGTAGAGCTGAAGATGATCGAGGGGCAGCACGCGGAGTGCGGAGGCGCTGTTATAAGCAAGAATGCTGACGCTCCATGGCCCGAGGGCTCTTTTCAAGAGGAGTTCAGCTTATGGCAACGAGAGTGGTTTTATATCACAGCTCCCAGGGGCACCAAGTGGGTGGCGCCACCTGCCTTTCGCTCGGGTCCCCCACCACAGCTAGCATCATGGGTCAATAAAGGGTTTAACTGGGGGCCGTCCAAGGACGTGCCCTTGTTGCAGGGCCGCATTCGAGATCTCCTAGAGAGAGACATCAATCTAGTCGCGGTGACGTAGGTCATGTTGATTCGCCGCACCTTGCCCTGCAAATGTCGCCCCCTCCGCCTGTGGGAGTTTAATCGGGAGGGACCACGAGCTCACCAACATTTTACAGGCGCGACGCCCATGGAGATGTACAAATTGTTCTTCGGATCACAAGCAATGTGTCCGGACTCGACCGAGGACGCAGGTCTGAGCTACAATCGCCCGGATACTCAAGTAAGTAGTCCTGTACTCGCACACGCCATCAGTATATTTATCATAAAATTGCCCTTAAAAGAGATGTCCCTTAAACAGGAGTGGATAGCGAAAGCAAAGCTAATCAGGTGTCCGGCCCCCCTCCCTGAGACCACGCCGGATCCCGTGTTAACCAGGATGTTGGAGGTTGCGCCTTTGGAAGAAGGCAAAGGGGAACAAAGGCTACCGCCTCCCTGAAGGAGGCTGTCAGGAAAGGAGGAATCGAGAATCCCTCCATCCAGGGGAAGAAGAGGACCGCCTCTGAAGACCCGGAGACCATGGTCTCAAAGCGGGGGAAGAAATCTTCGTCAGAGGGTCCTGCGCCGGGAGATGCCTCGGCCGCACTGTGCCCCCAAGGGGATCAGCCCTCCAGCGAGCCGTAAGTAGAGAGGGGAGTTTTAAAATAAGAGACATCCCTATTCTATTTCTGAGGAAGATAACTGAATTTTTACCTTGTAGTTCGGATCTCAGCCCTCTCAGCAGAGCTCATCTTCAGGGAATCTTCGACCGGAGATGATGGAGAGCGGAACGCCTCCCCTGCCCGTACCGCCCGTGCGGCAGGCGACCCTGAGGTGTCGTCACGGAGGGTTTCTCCGAATCCGGCAGGGCCGGAAGGCAGTCATATGGCCCCCTAAAGCCCTCCGTGTCCGGCCTTCTAAAAAGGCCATCGGACGAGTCCGGCACCGTCCGGTGCGCGGTCAAAGGAGCTGAAGGATCTGCTCAGGCGAGCGTCTATCTCAGAAGAACACCGTGCGTTGATGGGTACGGTGATTGAAAGGATTTCATCCGTGGAGAGCGGGTTGTACGAAGCTTTCAGGAGTTTACTGACAGGTTTTGAGGTACGCGAAATGATGTACCTTTTGACAGTTCCGCATATAAAAGATGCGCCCTGTATAGATAGTAGCCCCTGAGACTCGGTGCATTGTCAAAAATGACGGTGCGCCGAGGATCATAATCCCAGGTATGATATGTCGCTTTTCCTATGTAGGTGGCGAAGTGTCCGATGGCCAGCCGGACTGATAAATTTGCCGAGCTAAAGTGGTAACTTGACGTGGTAGATGCCGACATCGCGCTTGTCAACAAGCGGCTTGACGAGTCACAAGGTATGTAATTTCTCCGCAGACACCTGGTAAGGGGGTTTGATGCTCGTACCTTACAACCTGTATGCTTGATGCAGATGGTGCCGCTCTTTGTGGAGAACCTTCGGGCGGAACTCGCCCGAGCCAAGGAGCAGGCCAGGAAAAGTGATGCGGCTGCCTTAAAATAATTTGAAGAGCTGAAAGCCGAACAGGCTGCTCACTGCTGAAGCAAGAAGGAAATGGCCGAGATGGCTATGAAATTGAAGGATGCTGCCGACCGCTGCAAGCTTCTTGAAAAAGAAAATCGGGCGGAACAAAAGGACCTGAAGAAGGCCACTACCGAGGCCAAGGATGCTCGCTCTGCGATGAGAGCTATGAAGGAGGAGCTACGTCAGGCCGGAGATATCGCGGCTGGAAAGCCCTTTATGCTGCGGATGAAGTTCGGGGATCCTAAATATGCTCCGTTGGACCGGCTGTGGAGTGCGGCGGGCCCTTATCTGGACTTGGCGGCGAATGTTGCGGACACGGCCGAACACTTCCGTGATCAAAAGGATCACGAAGTGGAAAAGCTTTTTTTGTCGCAGTTCCACAATCCAGAGCGCACACTTCCATTAACCAATCGTTTGGCCGCGTGGGCGGAGCTGAATAGGTTATCCGGACTCGCCATGAAGTATGTCGTGAGTCATCTGTGGCCGGAAAGGCCCGAGCCGAAGAGTTATTTTAGCTTGGTGCAGCAGTTCCTTGGTGCGGTGCCGCATATCAATGCAATGAAGAGATCAGTGTGCATAGAGGGTGCGCGGATGGCTCTTGCCCGTGTCAAGACATACTGGGCGGAGATGAAGGCCACCACTGTTGCATCCCAAGATTCGGACGAGAGTCGAGCACCTGCCGAGCACTATTTTCAGGAAGTTCTGCAGGGCGCTCGTTTAATAGAGACGCAGTGCTTGAAGGATATTATGTTCGAATAACATGTATTATTGTAAAACAATGTTTCGGGGGAATATAAAAGCTTTTTATACTTGTGCCTTCAAGAATTAAAATACCTCATGTGCAGCCGTTAATGTATATGTATATATAACTTTGAAAGATGGCGTTAAATCGGCTTCAGCCCCGCATATAATGCAGGGTGTTCGCATGAAGGCGCATTTTCACACTTGATCCAACGTCTTGGTCCTATAAAGGAGGTGATAGCGCAGCGAACTAGGCAACCGGACTATAATGCTTTATCACTTTCACTTAGCCATAGGAGTTTGGCAGTGGGGCTACTATATAGCCCCTAGGGGCACCGCGCTCGCCCGAATTCGGGGCGCGTGTGTGCTGGCCGAAACGACCCTTCGTTATCTTGGAGGAATGCTAAAGTTTCCGGCGGTTCTTCGAGTGGTTGACCAGTCTCACACTATATCTTGACAGTCTGTTTTCTGCTTTCTCTCGAGGTGCTACTTTGGCGAACCGGGCACAATCGCAGAGTTCTCCTGGTGCCACCTTAGCCGATAGAGCGGAACGTAAGGTAGCAAAACACAGGAGCTGGGCAAACCCAACATTTGACCAAAGACATGATTCGGAGCTGATGCATATAAGGCCAAACTCGCGACGCCGAACACTCCCTAAGGTATTCGGTCTTTATGAAAGCGGGCTGAACAACGCCCTTGGTAATGAGCCCCTGGTGTCCAGGTATGCGCGAAATTCTGACGTGGCCACATGCCAAGACGCCAGCCTCCTCCTCGGTTATATCACGAAACCAGGGGATGTGTATCAACAAGAGACAGTAAAAAAGGTTTACGCAGGGTCTTAATCTGAAAAGAATCCTTGGAACGGGTCCCTACTGCAGGTCTACGCCTGTGTCTCCGTTGTGCCGTATCCTGGACGGGTGTAGCACGGTGTTCATCTGTAAAAGAGAGGAACTTAGTTGAAAAAGATCGTGCGAAAATATTCATTATATTAAATAAACAAAGTATAATTCAAAAAATGAATAAAATTGAGCTTTATCGTCTCTTGTTGTACATCTTGGAGCCCTTATGCGAGGGGTATGCGGCTAGTAAGCCCTTGTATGTTTACACCGGACTCGTCTAGCCATGTCCGGGTCCGAACGACCTGTTTAGGTGCTTTGATCAGTGAAGCCGGTTTAGTGTGTGGCTGTCAAGGCAGCCGCACAATCTTCCGCTCGAGGAACATTCGAAATGTCCCTTTAATGAGATGATGCCTCGTGGACCGGGCATTTTAAGTATAAGAGATGCATAATGCGGTATTGCGTCAAAGCGGGCGAAAGCTTCGCGTCCCAGGAGTGCTTGATAGCTATTTGTGAATGGGGCGATGTGGAAGGTTAGCTTTTCGCGACGGAAGTTGTTGGGGGAGCCGAACATAACTTCTAGTAGGAGAGAGCCCGTACAATGGGCATCTGGGCCTGGCGTTATCCCTTGAAAGGAAGTGTTGCTATGGCGAATTTTTGTTGGGTCTATCCCCATTTTGCGGATTGTGTCCTGATATAGCAGGTTTAGATCACTGCCGCCGTCCATTAGGACTTGTGTAAATTTGAGTCCGTCAATTATCGGATCTAATATAAAGGTAGTCTAGCCTACGTTCCGGATATTTCTAGAGTAATCCTGATGGTCGAAGGTGATTGGTTTTAACAACCAGTGGCGGGACTCCTCTGGGATAGGCCATATGGCGCGTATCTCTATAGGCGCCACCCTGTTTTTCCCTTTTGTCACGTGAAGTGAGTTTACTGTTTTGACTTCTTGTGGGAAATTCTTTTGTTTTCCGGTGCTCTGCTTGTGGGGTTCGTCATCGTCCTCCCTTGGTGTGTCGAGCCCCTTATGTTCGGCGTTGAGTTTGCTGGATTGCTTGAAGACCCAACAATCTCTGTGGATATGGTTTGCAGGCTTCCCGGGAGTACTCTGGATTTGACATATCTTGTCCAAGATTTTGTTTAGGTTAGATAGCTCGTCCCTGTTATCCTTGAGGGGCAGCTTTTTCTGATTCTGCTGAGAGCTTTTGAATCCGGCGTTGACTGTCGTGCTCTTCGGGTTGTTTCCCTTGGTCCAGCGCAGGTCCATGCTGCGTCGCGGTTTCCTGATTCCATCCCTAACTTCGGATGTACTTGGGTCGCTGGTACTACATCTTGCCAACCAGCTATCCTCTCCTGCGCAAAAGCGGGTCATGAGGCTTGTTTAATGTGGCCATTGTTCTTGGCTTTTCTTGGCCGAGGTGTCTGGCGAGCCATTCGTCTCGAACGCTGTGTTTGAAAGCTGCTAAGGCTTCGGCGTCCGGACAATCGACTATCTGGTTCTTTTTAGTAAGAAATCTGTTCCAGAGTTTCCGGGCTAACTCTCCGGGTTGTTGGGTTATATGACTTAAATTGTCTGCATCCGGATGTCGGACATAGGTCCCTTGAAAATTTTCCCGAAAAGCATCCTCGAGCTCTTCCCAACTTCCAATGGTGTTTTCGGGAAGGCTTTTAAGCCAATGCCGGGCTGGCCCTTTGAGCTTGAGGGGTAAGTATTTTATGGCGCGGAGATCATCTCCTCTAGCCATGTGTATGTGGAGGATGTAATCCTCAATCCAGACTCTAGGGTCTGTTGTTCTGTCGTATGCCTCTATGTTTACGGGCTTGAATCCCGCTGGAAATTCATGATCCAGCACCTCATCGGTGAAACATAGGGGGTGTGCGGCACCCCTATATTTGGGTGTACCGTGATGTTCAGATACTTGATGCGTTGCCTTGCTTACTAGAGCTTCCTTTCTTGGCCCGTAGATAGATCTAGCTGGGCCGTCTTTTTGATGTGAATCCTTGTGCGGATTGCGTGCCGGCTTGTGTGCGGCGCCCTTTGCTGCTCTATGTTGGCCATGGGGTTGTTCACCCAACGGGGTGGCTTCCTTATTTTTTGATTGCGGGGGCTCTAAGGCCTCCTCATCAAATTCCGGCAGTAATTTTCGCTTCGGGTAGCTCTTTGTGCGGCGTATCGTCGCCGTATTTGTCTCATGATGTTGAGTACATTGCTCCATCTAGTTCTGAGTGCATCTTCCGCTGTTTTGAGGTTCTGCTTCTGCTTTTTGAGGCTACGCGCAGTGGCGACGAGCCTTTTGTGGAGGTTCTTCTGCTCCGATAGCTTGTCCGGCGTGAGGTCGTCCGGACTGTTATCTTCGCCGGGGACGGGTTGTTTATCCAAGTTGCCCTGTTTGGACGGTTGCTCGATGGCATGTTCGTTTTTTTAGGTGTGTCCACCATGTATACATCGAGAGATGGGGTGGTTGTCCAGTGCCCTATAGGCGCTGGTTCCTGTTCGTCTCCTACATCGTCGTCCATACCGTCGATGTCTTCGGAGTCGAAGTCGAGCATGTCGGTTAAATCATCGACAGTGGCTATGAAGTGGGTGGTGGGTGGGCTTTGAATTTCTTGGTCGTCCGCATCCCAACCTTGCTGACCATAGTCCGGCCAGGGCTCCCCTGATAAAGAGAGAGGTTTTAATGAATTCAGAATGTCGCCGAAGGGCGAGTGCTGAAAGATGTCCGCGGCGGTGAACTCCATGATCGGCGCCCAATCGGATTCGATTGGCAGGGGCGCGGAAGTTTCGGAGTCCGGAGAGGAGTCCGGCACTTTGGAGTCACGGGCTTCGCAGAGGACAAGGCTGGTGTTCGGCTCGATCGCCGTAGAGATTGCAGCCCCCGAGGCGGTGTCCAGCCACCCGCCCTCGGTTGGCGCAGTCGGCTCCGAGCTAAGGGTCAGAGCGGGCACGCAGCGGCCTCCGTGGCAATCGTTGGCGGCAGAGCTAGATCATGCCCATCGTAACAGTGCGGCTCGCACGGTTGTGGCTCGGATCTGTCGGAGATCAAGTCTCCGTGGACGTCAGCCGTGTAGTTTAAACTTCCAAATCTAACCTGATGGCCAGGGGCGTAGCTTCCGATCTGCTCCAGATGGCCAAGCGAATTGGCCCGCAGTGCAAAGCCGCCGAATACAAAGATCTGTCCGGGGAAAAAAGTCTCACCTGGACTGCATCGTTGTTGATGATCGGAGGAGCCATCGGGCCTAAAGATGACGACACAGAGGAACTCTCAATGAAAGCACCAATGTCGGTGTCAAAATCGGCGGATCTCGGGTAGGGGGTCCCGAACTATGCGTCTAGGCGGATGGTAACAGGAGACAAGGGACACGATGTTTTTACCTGTGTTCGGGCCCTCTCGATGGAGGTAAAACCCTACTCCTGCTTGATTAATATTGATGATATGGGTAGTACAAGACTACATCTACCACGAGATCAAAGAGGCTAAACCCTAGAAGCTAGCCTATGGTATGATTGTTGTTCGTCCTACGGACTAAAACCCTCCAGTTTATATAGACACGGGAGAGGGTTAGGGTTACATAGAGTCGGTTACAAATGGGAGGATATCTACATATCCGTATCGCCAAGCTTGCCTTCCACGCCAAGGAAAGTCCCATCCGAACACGGGGCGAAGTCTTCAATCTTGTATCTTCACAGTCCAGGAGTCCGGCCAAAGGTTATAGTCCGGCCATCCGGACACCCCCTAATCCAGGACTCCCTCAATGGGCCTTATTGGGCTTTAGGGGAAAGAGAGAGGGGAGGCTGCGCGCCCCCCCAAGGCTTAGTACGAATTGGACTAGGGGGAGGGGCGGCGCCCCCTCCTTCCTTCTCTTCTCTTTTCCCTTTCCTTCTCTCCTACTCCTACTACTTGGAAGGGCTCCTAGTTCTACTAGGAAAGGGGAATCCTACTCCCGGTGGGAGTAGGACTCCCCTAGGGCGCGCCATAGAGAGGGTCGGCCCTCCCCCTCCACCACTCCTTTATATACGGGGAGGGGGGCACCCCTTGGAGACACAACAATTGATCATTGATCTCTTAGCCGTGTGCGGTGCCCCCCTCCACCATAATCCACCTCGGTCATATCGTAGCGGTGCTTAAGCGAAGCCCTGCGTTGGTAGCAACATCATCAGCGTCATCACGCTGTCGTGCTGACGGAACTCTCCCGTGAAGCTCTGCTGGATCGGAGTTCGTGGGACGTCATCGAGCTAAACGTGTGCTGAACTCGGAGGTGCCTTGCGTTTGGTACTTGGATCAGTCGGATCGTGAAGACGTATGACTACATCAACCGCGTTGTTCTAACGCTTCCGCTTTCGGTCTACGAGGGTACGTGGACACACTCTCCCCTCTCATTGCTATGCATCACCATGATCCTGTGTGTGCATAGGAATTTTTTTGAAATTACTAGGTTCCCCAATAGTGGCATCCGAGCCAGGTTTATGCGTACATGTTATATCCACGAGTAGAACACAAGTGAGTTGTGGGCGATACAAGTCATACTTCTTACCAGCATGTCATACTTTGGTTCGGCGGTATTGTTGGATGAAGCGGCCCGGACGAAATGCAGCGTGACGCTTACGCGAGACTGGTTCTACCGACGTGCTTTGCACACAGGTGGCTGGCGGGTGTCAGTTTCTCCAACTTTAGTTGAACCGAGTGTGGCTACGCCCGGTCCTTGAGAAGGTTAAAACAGCACTAACTTGACGAACTATCGTTGTGTTTTTTATGCGTAGGCAAGAACGGTTCTTGCTCAGCCCATAGCAGCCACGTAAAACTTGCAACAACAAAGTAGAGGACGTCTAACTTGTTTTTGCAGGGCATGTTGTGATGTGACATGGTCAAGACATGATGTTGTATTTATTGTATGAGATGATCATGTTTTGTAACGGAGTTATCGGCAACTGGCAGGAGCCATATGGTTGTCGCTTTATTGTATGCAATGCAATCGCCCTGTATTTGCTTTACTTTATCACTAAGCGGTAGCGATAGTCGTAGAAGCAATAGTTGGCAAGACGACAATGATGCTACGATGGATATCAAGGTGTCGCGCCGATGATGATGGTGATCATGACGGTGCTTTGGAGATGGAGATCAAAGGCACAAGATGATGATGGCCATATCATATCACTTATATTGATTGCATGTGATGTTTATCCTTTATGCATCTTATTCTGCTTTGTTTGACGGTAGCATTATAAGATGATCTCTCACTAAATTTCAAGGTAAAAGTGTTGTCCCTGAGTATGCACCTTTGCCAAAGTTCATCGTGCCGAGACACCACGTGATGATCGGGTGTGATAAGCTCAACGTTCATCTACAACGGGTGTAAGACAGTTTTGCACACGCAGAATACTCGGGTTAAACTTGTGAGCCTAGCATATGCAGATATGGCCTCGGAACCTTTGAGACCGAAAGGTTGAGCGTGAATCATATAGTAGATATGATCAACATAGTGATGTTCACCATTGAAAACTACTCCATCTCACGTGATGATCGGACATGGTTTAGTTGATATGGATCACGTGATCACTTAGATGATTAGAGGGATGTCTTTCTAAGTGGGAGTTCTTAAGTAATGTGATTAATTGAACTTTAATTTATCATGAACTTAGTCCTGGTAGTATTAGCATATCTATGTTATAGATCAATAGCTCGCGTTTAGCTCCCCTGTTTTATTTTTGATATGTTCCTAGAGAAAACTGAGTTGAAAGATGTTAGTAGCAATGATGCGGATTGGATTCGTGATCTGAGGATTATCCTCATTCCTGCACAGAAGAATTATGTCCTTGATGCACCGCTAGGTGACAGACCGATTGCAGGAGCAGATGCAAATGTTATGAATGTTTGGCAAGCTCGATATGATGACTACTTATTAGTTTAGTGCACCATGCTTTACGGCTTAGAATCGGGGCAAAGACGTTTTGAACACCATGGAGCATATGAGATGTTCCAAGAGTTGAAAATAGTATTTCAGACTCATGCCCATGTCGAAAGGTATGAGACCTTTGACAAGTACTTTGCCTACAAGATGGAGGAGAACAGCTCAGTTAGTGAGCATGTGCTCAGAATGTCTGAGTACTACATTCACTTGAATCAGGTGGGAGTTAATCTTCCAGATAAGATAGTGATTGACAGAGTTCTCTAGTCACTATCACCAAGTTACTAGAACTTCGTGATGAACTATAATATGCAAGGGATAACGGAAACGATTCCCAAGCTCTTCGTGATGCTGAAATCGACGAATGTAGAAATCAAGAAAAGCATCAAGTGTTGATGGTTGACAAGACCACTAGTTTCAAGAAAAGGGAAAAGGAAGAAAGGGAACTTTAAAAAGAACGGCAAGCAAGTTGTTGCTCAAGTGAAGAAGCCCAAGTCTGGACCTAAGCCTGAGACTGAGTGCTTCTACTGCAATGGAAATGGTCACCGGAGGTGGAACTGCCCTCGATACTTGGCGGATAAGAAGGATGGCATAGTGAACAAAAGGTATATTGGATATACGTGTTATTGATGTATACTTTACTAGTGTTTATAGAAACCCCTCGGTATTTGATACTGGTTCAGTTGCTAAGAGCAGTAACTTGAAACGGGAGTAGATGAATAAACAGAGACTAGTTAAGGGTGAAGTGACGATGTGTGTTGGAAGTGGTTCCAAGATTGATATGATCATCATCGCACACTCCCTATACTTTCGAGATTAGTGTTGAACCTAAATAAATGGTATTTGGTGTTTGCGTTAAGCACGAATATGATTTGATCATGTTTATTGTAATACGGTTATTCATTTAAAGTCAGAGAATAAATTTTTGTTCTATTTACATGAATAAAACCTTCAATGGTCATACACCCAAGGTGAATGGTTTATTGAATCTCGATCGTAGTGATACACATATTCATAATATTGAAGCCAAAAGATGCAAAGTTAATAATGATAGTGCAACTTATTTGTGGCACTGCCATTTAGGTCATATTGGTGTAAAATGCATGAAGAAAATCCATGTTGATGGGCTTTTGGAATCACTTGATTATGAATCAGTTGATGCTTGCGAACCATGCCTCATGGGCAAGATGACTAAAACTCCGTTCTCCGGAACAATGGAGTGAGAAACAGACTTGTTGGAAATAATACATACTGATGTATGCGGTCCGGTGAGTGTTGAGGCTCGCGGTGGGTATCATTATTTTCTGACCTTCACAGATGATTTGAGCAGATATGGGTATATCTACTTGATGAAACATAAGTCTGGAACATTTGAAAATTTCAAAGAATTTCAAAGTGAAGTGGAAAATCATCGTAACAAGAAAATAAAGTTTCCATGATCTGATCGTGGAGGAGAATATTTGAGTTACGAGTTTGGTCTTCATTTGAAACAATGCGGAATAGTTTCGCAACTCACGCCACTTGGAACACCACAGCGTAATGGTGTGTCCGAACATCGTAACCGTACTTTATTAGATATGGTGCAATCTATGATGTCTCTTACCGATTTACCACTATTGTTTTGGGGTTATGCATTAGAGACAGCTGCATTCACGTTAAATAGGGCACCATCTAAATCCGTTGAGACGACACCATATGAACTGTGGTTTGGCAAGAAACCAAAGTTGTCGTTTCTTAAAGTTTGGGGTTGCGATGCTTATGTGAAAAAGTTTCATTCTGATAAGCTCAAACCCAGAGAAATGTGTCTTCATAGGATACCCAAAGGAGACAGTTGGGTACACCTTCTATCACAGATCCGAAGGCAAGACATTCGTTGCTAAGAATGGATCCTTTCTAGAGAAGGAGTTTCTCTCGAAAGAAGTGAGTGGGAGGAAAGTAGAACTTGATGAGGTAACTGTATCAGCTCCCTTATTGGAAAGTAGTTCATCACAGATATCTGTTCCTGTGACTCCTACACCAATTAGAGAGGAAGCTAATGATGATGTAACTTCAGATCAAGTTACTACCGAACCTCGTAGGTCAACCAGAGTGGTACAGTAATCCTATTCTGGAGGTCATGTTACTTGACCATTGAAGGAAATATGCCCTAGAGGCAATAATAAAGTTATTATTTATTTCCTTATTTCATGATAAATGTTTATTGTTCATGCTAGAATTGTATTAACCGGAAACATAATACATGTGTGAATACATAGACAAACAGAGTGTCACTAGTATGCCTCTACTAGACTAGCTTGTTAATCAAAGATGGTTATGTTTCCTAACCATAGACAAAGGAGTTGTCATTTGATTAACAAGGTCACATCATTGGTTGAATGATCTGATTGACATGACCCATTCCATTAGCTTAGCACCCGATCGTTTAGTATGTTGCTATTGCTTTTATCCATGATTTATGCATGTTCCTATAACTATGAGAATATGCAACTCCCGTTTACCGGAGGAACACTTTGGGTACTACCAAACGTCACAACGTAATCGGGTGATTATAAAGGAGTACTACAGTGTCTCCAAAGGCAGATGTTGGGTTGGCGTATTTCGAGATTAGGATTTGTCACTCCGATTGTCGGAGAGGTATCTCTGGGCCCTCTCGGTAATACACATCACTAAGCCTTGCAAGCATTACAACTAATGAGTTAGCTGTGAGATGATGTATTACGGAACGAGTAAAGAGACTTGCCAGTAACGAGATTGAACTAGGAATTGGATACCGACGATCGAATCTCGGGCAAGTAACATACCGATGACAAAGGGAACAACGTATGTTGTTATGCGGTCTGACCGATAAAGATCTTCGTAGAATATGTAGGAGCCAATATGGGCATCCAGGTCCCGCTATTGGTTATTGACCGGAGACGTGTCTCGGTCATGTCTACATTGTTCTCGAACCGTAGGGTCCGTGACGCTTAAGGTTTCGATGGCGGTTATATTATGAGTTTTGTGTATTTTGATGTACCGAAGGAGTTCGAGTCCGGATGAGATCGGGGACATGACGAGGAGTCTCGAAATGGTCGAGACATAAAGATTCATATATTGGATGATATGTTTAGGCCAAGGGGTCAAGCCCATGAGGCTTTAGGTCGGTGCAAAAAGAGTT
This sequence comes from Aegilops bicornis, assembly GCA_021605145.1. Classification (NCBI taxonomy): domain Eukaryota; kingdom Viridiplantae; phylum Streptophyta; class Magnoliopsida; order Poales; family Poaceae; genus Aegilops; species Aegilops bicornis. The sequence goes on from CM038671.1 coordinate 109,951,575, forward strand.
TTGCGGAGGCCAGGGGGCCAAACGCCGGAGACCCTGGCGTCGGCCCTGGGCTGACGCCGAGGCCCATGGCGTCTGGGCCAGACACCAAGGATTGTGGCGTTTGGTCCTGGAGTCCGAGTGGGACTCTTGCCTTTCGGGCAAAACCGACTTTGAGGAGGCTTTTGCTCCAAGTTTCGACCCCGGGGCTCAACATATAAATAGAGGGGTAGGGCTAGCACCAAAGACACAACAATTGATCTCTTGGATCTCTTAGCCGTGTGTGGTGCCCCCCTCCACTATATTCCACCTCGGTCATATCGTAGCGGTGCTTAGGTGAAGCCCTGCGTCGGTAGAACATCAAGATCGTCACCACGCGTCGTCTTGTGGAACTCTCTCTCCCCGGAGCTTTGCTGGATCGGAGCTGAGGAGCGTCACCGAGCTGAGCGTGTGCCAAGAACTCGAGGCGCCGGAGTAACGGCGCTGGGATCGGTTGGATCGCGAGGAGAACGTGCGACTACTTCCTCTACGTTGTGATCGCTTCCGCTTCGGTCACGAGGGTACGTAGACAACACTCTCCCTCTCGTTGCTATGCATCACCATGATCTTGCGTGTGCGTGGGAAAATTTTTGAAATTACTACGTTCCCCAACAGTGGCATCCGAGCCTAGGTTTTTATGGTTTGATGTTTTGCACGAGTAGAACACAAGTGAGTTGTGGGCGATACAAGTCATACTGCCTACCACCATGTCATACTTTGGTTCAGCGGTATTGTGAGATGAAGCGGCCGGACCGACATTACGCCAGACGCTTACGCGAGACTGGTTTCACCGCTACGAGCACTCGTGCTTAAAGGTGGCTGGCGGGTGTCTGTCTCTCTCACTTTAGTTGAACTGAGTGTGGCTACGCCCGGTCCTTGAGAAGGTTAAAGCGGAGTCTATTTGTGAAGTATCGTTGTGGTCTTGATGCATAGGTGAGATTGGTTCTTGCTTAAGCCCGTAGCAGCCACGTAAAATTTGCAACAACAAAGTAGAAGACGTCTAACTTGTTTTTGCAGGGCATGTTGTGATGTGATATGGTCAAGACGTGATGCTATATTTTATTGTATGAGATGATCATGTTTTGTAACCGAAGTTATCGGCAATCGGCTGGAGCCATATGGTTGTCGCTTATTGTATGAAATGCAAACGCCTGTAATTGCTTTACTTTATCACTAAGCGTAGCGATAGTCGTAGAAGCAATAGATGGCGAAACGACAACGATGCTACGATGGAGATCAAGGTGTCGCGCGGTGACGATGGTGATCACGACGGTGCTTCGGAGATGGAGATCACAAGCACAAGATGATGATGGCCATATCATATCACTTATATTGATTGCATGTGATGTTTATCCTTTATGCATCTTATTTTGCTTTGATTGACGGTAGCATTTTAAGATGATCTCTCACTAAAATTATCAAGTAGTGTTCTCCCTGAGTATGCACCGTTGCCAAAGTTCGTCGTGCCGAGACACCACGTGATGATCGGGTGTGATAAGCTCTACGTCCATCTACAATGGGTGCAAGCCAGTTTTGCATGAGAATACTCAGGTTATACTTGACGAGCCTAGCATATGCAGATATGGCCTCGAACACGGAGACCGAAAGGTCGGCGTGAATCATATAGTAGATATGATCAACATAAGATGTTCACCATTGAAAACTACTCCATCTCACGTGATGATCGGTTATGGTTTAGTTGATTTGGATCACGTGATCACTTAGATGACTAGAGAGATGTCTATCTAAGTGGGAGTTCTTAAGTAATATGATTAATTGAACTTTAATTTATCATGAACTTAGTCCCGTAGTATTTTGCAAATTATGTTGTAGATCAATAGCTCGTGTTGTTGCTTCCCTATGTTTTTATATGTGTTCCTAGAGAAAATTGTATTGAAAAATGTTAGTAGCAATGATGCGGATTGGATCCGTGATCCGAGGTTTATCCTCATTGCTGCACGTAAGAATTATGTCCTTAATGCACCGCTAGGTGACAGACCTATTGCAGGAGCAAATGTAGACGTTATGAACGTTTGGCTAGCTCAATATGATGACTACTTGATAGTTCAGTGCACCATACTTAACAGCTTAGAATCGGGACTTCAAAGACGTTTTCAACGTCATGGACCATATGAGATGTTCCAGGAATTGAAGTTAATATTTCAAGCAAATACCCGAGTTCAGAGATATGAAATCTCCAACAAGTTCTATAGCTAAAAGATGGAAGAGAATCGCTCAACTAGTGAGCATGTTCTCAGATTGTGCAGGTACTTCAATCGCTTGAATCAAGTGGGAGTTAATCTTCCGGATAAGATAGAGATAGACAGAATTCTCTAGTCACCAACACTAAGTTACTAGAACTTCGTGATGAACTATAGTATGCAAGGGATGACGAAAACGATTCCCGAGCTCTTAGTGATGTTGAAATCGACGAAGGTAGAAATCAAGAAAGAGCATCAAGTGTTGATGATTGACAAGACCACTAGTCTCAAGGAAAAAGGGCAAAGGGAAGAAGGGGAACTTCAAGAAGAACGGCAAGCAAGTTGCTGCTCGAGTGAAGAAGCCCAAGTCTGGACCTAAGCCTGAGACTAAGTACTTTTGCTGCAATGGAACTGGTCACTAGAAGCGGAACTACCCCAAGTATTTGGCGGATAAGAAGGATGGCAAAGTGAACAAAGGTATATTTGATATACAGATTATTGATGTGTATTTTACTAGTGTTCGTAGCAACCCCTCGGTATTTGATCTTGGTTCGGTTGCTAAGAGTAGTAACTTGAAACGGAGTTGCAGAATGAGCAGAAACTAGTTGAAGGGAAGTGAAGATGAGTGTTGGAAGTAGTTCCAAGATTGATATGATCATCATCGCACACTCCCTATACTTTCGGATTAGTATGGAACCTAAATAAGTGTTATTTGGTGTTGAGCATAAGTATGATTTGATCATGTTTATTGCAATACGGTTATTCATTTAAGTAAGAGAATAAATTGTTGTTACATTTACATGAATAAAACCTTATATGGTTACACACCCAATGAAAATGATTCATTGGATCTCGATCATAGTGATACACATATTCATAATATTGAAACCAAAAGATACAAAGTTAATAATGATAGTGCAACTTATTTGTGGCACTGTCGTTTAGGTCATATTGGTGTAAAGCGCATGAAGAAAACTCCATGCTGATGGACTTTTGGAGTCACTTGATTATGAATCACTTGGCACTTGCGAACCGTGCCTCATGGGCAAGATGACTAAAACCCCGTTCTCCGGTACTATGGAGAGAGCAACAGATTTGTTGGAAATCATACATACTGAGATGTATGTGGTCCAATGAATGTTGAGGCTCGTGGCGGATATCGTTATTTTCTCACCTTCGAGATGATTTAAGCAGATATGGGTATATCTACTTAATGAAACATAAGTCTGAAACATTTGAAAAGTTCAAAGAATTTCAGAGGGAAGTAGAAAATCAGCGTAATAAGAAAATAAAGTTTCTACGATCTGATCGTGTAGGCGAGTATATGAGTTTCTGAGTTTGGTCTACATTTGAAACAATACGGAATAGTTTCGCAACTCACGCCACCCGGAACACCACAGCGCAATGGTGTGTCCGAACGTCGTAATCGCACTTTACTAGATATGGTGCGATCTATGATGTCTCTTATCGGTTTACCACTATCATTTTGGGGTTATGCATTAGAGACAGCTGCATTCACGTTTAATAGGGCACCATCTAATTCCGTTGAGACGACCCCATATGAACTATGGTTTAACAGTAAACCTAAGCTGTCGTTTCTTAAAAGTTTGGAGTTGTGGTGCTTATGTGAAAAAGTTTTCACCTGATAAGCTCAAACCCAAATCGGAGAAGTGCGTCTTCATAGAATACCCAAAGGTAACTATTGGCTACACCTTCTATCACAGATCCGAAGGCAAGTTTTTCGTTGCTAAGATGGATCCTTTCTAGAGAAGAAGTTTCTCTCGAAAGAAGTGAGTGGGAGGAAAGTAGAACTTGATGAGGTAATTGTACCTTCTCCCTTATTGGAAAGTAGTTTATCGCAGAAATCAGTTCCTCGTGACTACTACACCAATTAGTGAGGAAGCTAATGATGATGATCATGTAACTTCAGATCAAGTTACTACCGAACCTCGTGAGGTCAACCAGAGTGAGATCCGCACTGCAGTGGTATGGTAATCCCATTACGGAGGTCAGGTTACTTGACCATGACGAACCTACGAACTATGAGGAAGCGATGATGAGCCCAGATTCCATAAAATGGTTTGAGGCCATGAAATCTGAGATATGATCCATGTATGAGAACAAAGTATGGACTTTGATGGATTTGCCCGATGATCGGCAAACCATAGAAAATAAATGGATCTTCAAGAGGAAGGCAGACTGACGATAGTAGTGTTACTTGTCTACAAAGCTAGAATTGTCGCATAAAAGGTTTTCGACAAGTTCAAGATGTTGACTTTGATGAGAGTTTCTCACTCGTATCTATGCTTAAGTCTATGCGAATCATGTTAGCAATTGCCGCATTTTATGAAATCGGCAAATGGATAAACAAAACTGCATTCCTTAATGGATTTATTAAAGAAGAGTTGTATATGATGCAACGAGAAGGTTTTGTAAATCCTAAAGGTGCTAACAAAATATGCAAGCTCCAAGTGATCCATCTATGGACTGGTGCAAGCATCTCAGAGTTGGAATACATGCTTTGATAATTTGATAATAGCATATAGTTTTATACAGACTTGCGTAGAAGCCTGTAATAACTAGAAAGTGAGTGGGAGCACTACAACATTTATGAAAAGTATATGTGAATGAAATATTGTATATCTGAAATAATGTAGAATTATTACGCAAAGCATAAAGGAGTGTTTGAAAGGAGTTTTTCAAAGAAAGACCTCGGTGAAGCTGCTTACATATTGAGCATCAAGATCTATAGAGATAGATCAAGACACTTGATAAGTTTTTCAATAAATACATACCTTGACAAGATTTTGAAGTAGTTCAAAATGGAATAGTCAAAGAAAGAGTTCTTGCCTGTGTTACAAGGTGTGAAATTGAGTAAGACTCAAAACCCGACCACGGCAGAAGATAGAAAGAGAATGAAAGTCATTCCCTATGCCTTGGCCATAGGTTCTATAAAGTATGCCATCTTGTGTACCAGATCTATTGTATACCCTACAATCGAGTTTGGCAAGGAGTACAATAGTGATCTAGGAGTAGATCATTTGGACAGCGGTCAAAATTACCCTTAGTGGAATAAGGATATGTTTCTCGATTATGGAAGTGACAAAAGGTTAGTCTTAAAGGGTTACGTCGATGCAAGGTTTGACACCGATCTATATGACTCTAAGTATTGATCTAGATACAAATTGAAAGTGGTAGCAATTTTTTAGAGTAGCTCCGTTCAGAGCTTTGTAGACATAGAAAATTGCAAAATACATAACGGATCTGAATATGAAAGTCCCGTTGACTAAGATTCTCTCACAAGCAAAACATGATCACACCTTAGTACTCTTTGGGTGTTAATCACATAGCGATGTGAACTAGATTACTGAATCTAGTAAACCCTTTGGGTGTTGGTCACATGGCGATGTGAACTATGGGTGTTAATCACATGATGATGTGAACTATCGATGTTAATCACATGGTGATGTGATCTAGATTATTGACTCTAGTGCAAGTGGGAGACTCAAGGAAATATGCCCTAGAGGCAATAATAAAGTTATTATTTATTTCCTTATTTCATGATAAATGTTTATTGTTCATGCTAGAATTGTATTAACCGGAAACATAATACATGTGTGAATACATAGACAAACAGAGTGTCACTAGTATGCCTCTACTAGACTAGCTTGTTAATCAAAGATGGTTATGTTTCCTAACCATAGACAAAGGAGTTGTCATTTGATTAACAAGGTCACATCATTGGTTGAATGATCTGATTGACATGACCCATTCCATTAGCTTAGCACCCGATCGTTTAGTATGTTGCTATTGCTTTTATCCATGATTTATGCATGTTCCTATAACTATGAGAATATGCAACTCCGTTTACGGAGGAACACTTTGGTACTACCAAACGTCACAACGAATCGGGTGATTATAAAGGAGTACTACAGGTGTCTCCAAAGGCAGATGTTGGGTTGGCGATTTCGAGATTAGGATTTGTCACTCCGATTGCTCGGAGAGGTATCTCTGGGCCCTCTCGGTAATACACATCACTAAGCCTTGCAAGCATTACAACTAATGAGTTAGCTGTGAGATGATGTATTATGGAACGAGTAAAGAGACTTGCCGATGCTTGAGATTGAACTAGGAATTGGATACCGACGATCGAATCTCGGGCAAGTAACATACCGATGACAAAGGGAACAACGTATGTTGTTATGCGGTCCGACCGATAAAGATCTTCGTAGAATATGTAGGAGCCAATATGGGCATCCAGGTCCCGTTATTGGTTATTGACCGGAGACGTGTCTCGGTCATGTCTACATTGTTCTCGAACCGTAGGGTCCGCACGCTTAAGGTTTCGATGACGGTTATATTATGAGTTTTGTGTATTTTGATGTACCGAAGGAGTTCGCAGTCCCGGATGAGATCGGGGACATGACGAGGAGTCTCGAAATGGTCGAGACGTAAAGATTCATATATTGGATGATATGTTTAGGCCAAGGGTCAAGCCCATGAGGCTTTAGGTCGGTGCAAAAGGAGTTTTATGGAGGCCGTGGGGCCAAACGCCGGAGACCTGGCGTCGCCTGGGCTGACGCCGAGGCCCATGGCGTCTGGGGCCAGACGCCAAGGACCCTAGCGTCTGATCCTGGAGTCCGAGTGTGACTCTTCCCTTGCGGGAAAAACCGACTTTGAGGAGGCTTTTTCTCCAAGTTTCACCCTGTGGCTCAACATATAAATAGAGGGGTAGGGCTAGCACCAAAGACACAACAATTGATCTCTTGGATCTCTTAGCCGTGTCTGCGGTGCCCCCTCCACTATATTCCACCTCGGTCATATCGTAGCGGTGCTTAGGCGAAGCCTGCGTCGGTAGAACATCAAGATCGCCACCACGCCGTCAGGCCGACTTAAACTCTCTCCCCGAGCTTTGGCCGGATCGGATCCTGAGGAGCGTCACCGAGCTGAACGTGTGCCAAGAACTCGGAGGCGCCGGAGTAACGGCGCTGGGATCGGTTGGATCGCGAGGAGAACGTACGACTACTTCCTCTACGTTGTGATCGCTTCCGCTTACGGTCTACGAGGGTACGTAGACAACACTCTCCCCTCTCGTTGCTATGCATCACCATGATCTTGCGTGTGCGTAGGAAATTTTTTGAAATTACTATGTTCCCCAACAACCATGACGAACCTACGAACTATGAGGAAGCGATGATGAGCCCAGATTCCGCGAAATGGCTTGAGGCCATGTAAATCTGAGATGGGGTCCATGTATGAGAACAAAGTGTGGACTTTGGTTGACTTGCCCGATGATCGGCAAGCCATAGAAAATAAATGGATCTTCAAGAGGAAGATGGACGCTGATAGTAGTGTTACTACCTACAAAGCTAGACTTGTCGAAAATGGTTTTTTACAAAGTTCAAGGTGTTGACTACGATGAGATTTTCTCACTCGTAGCGATTCTTAAGTCTGTCCGAATCATGTTAGCAAATTGCCACATTTTATGAAATCTGGCAAATGGATGTCAAAATTGCATTCCTTAATGGACTTATTAAAGAAGAAGTTGTATATGATGCAACAAGAAGGTTTTGTCAATCCTAAAAGTGCTAACAAATGTGCAAGCTCCAGTGATCCATCAATGGACTGGTGCAAGCATCTCGGAGTTGGAATATACGCTTTGATAAGTTGATCAAAGCATATAGTTTTATACAGACTTGCGGTGAAGCCTGTATTTACAAGAAAGTGAGTGGGAGCACTACAACCTTTCTGATAAGTATATCTGAGTGACATATTGTTGATCAGAAATGATGTTGAATTTTCTGGAAAGCATAAAGGAGTGTTTGAAAAGAGTTCTTCAAAGAAAGACCTCGGTAAAGCTACTTACATATTGAGCATCAAGATCTATTGAGATAGATCAAGACACTTGATAAGATTTTCAATGAGTACATACCTTGACAAGTTTTTGAAGTAGTTCAAAATGGAAGAGTCAAAGAAAGAGTTCTTGCATGTGTTACAAGGTGTGAAGTTGAGTGAAGACTCAAAACCCGACCACGACAGAAGATAGAAAGAGAATGAAAGTCATTCCCTATGCCTCAGCAATAGGTTCTATAAAGTATGTCATGCTGTGTACCAGATCTATTGTATACCCTACATTGAGTTTAGCAAGGGAGTACAATAGTGATCTAGGAGTAGATCACTGGACAACGGTAAAAATTGTCCTTAGTGGAATAAGGATATGTTTCTCGATTATGGAGGTGACAAAAGGTTCGTCGTAAAGGGTTACGTCGATGCAAGTTTTGACACTGATCCAGATGACTCTAAGTCTCAGTCTGGATACATATTGAAAGTGAGAGCAATTAGCTAGAGTAGCTCCGTGCAGAGCATTGTTGACATAGAATTTGCAAAATACATACGGATCTGAATGTGACAGACCCGTTGACTAAACTTCTCTCACAAGGAAAACATGATCACACCTTAGTACTGTTTGGGTGTTAATCACATAGCGATGTGAACTAGATTATTGACTCTAGTAAACCCTTTTGGTGTTGGTCACATGACGATGTAAACTATGGGTGTTAATCACATGATGATGTGAACTATTGGTGTTAAATCACATGGCGATATGAACTAGATTATTGACTCTTGTGCAAGTGGGAGACTGAAGGAAATATGCCCTAGAGGCAATAATAAAGTTATTGTTTATTTCCTTATTTCATGATAAATGTTTATTATTCATGCTAGAATTGTATTAACCGGAAACTTGATACATGTGTGAATACATAAACAAACAGAGTGTCACTAGTATGCCTCTACTTGACTTGCTCGTTGAATCAAAGATGGTTAAGTTTCCTAGCGATAGACATGAGTTGTCACTTGATTAACGGGATCACATCATTAGAGAATGAAGTTGTCAGTGGGAAACGACACCTATGGGATCACTGGAATCCCTTCTACGGTTGCGGGGCGCGGGGATCGTGAGAAGAGCGGGACTAGTAGACAACACAAAGGGGATTTACCCAGGTTCGGGCTGCAAAGATGCATAAAACCCTACGATCCTGCTTTGGTGGTTGTATTTAGTGTTCTTGAGCCCTTGAACTAGCTCTGGGTGCTGCTAGGTTCGAAAAAGCCGAATCCTTCTCCAGTGCGCCATGGGCCTCCTTTTATAGGCGAAAGGGGCTACCACAGTGGCACACATGAGGTGGAAACTGCTACAACGCTGTGAACTTATCGCTGGTGCTACAGGACAAAGCACATTTAATGCGAGCCTTAGGTGTCCCTTCGCTTTATCGGGGACGGGAGCGAGGCCCGTCCCGTCCGTCGCCGCTCCTCCTTGCCCGACATCGCCACGGCCAGCGATGCATGCGGTGCCATGTAGGCAGGCAGGCAGCTGAGGTGGCGCGGTGGTGGAGCCTCCACGAAGGGTCGCATGTTGCCATGCAGGTGCCTGCCCAGCTGGTTGGGCGGCAGCTGCATGCGAATGGCGGCGGAGGCTTGGTTGGAGTGGACCTAGCGGTGGCCCTGCTGGCGTCCTTGGTGAGGGCCTTGCCGGGTGGCCCGGCAAGGGTCTTTCCATGGCGCGCTGTCGTCCCCAACAAGAATCTTGCCGGGGGTCTGGTGGCCTTCCTCGGCAAGGATATTGCCGAGGACCATCGTCTTCTAATCCCCATCTGATCTTGAATATGTCTTCACAAAGATCTGCATGCCACCACAGGGGTGCCTTCCCGAGCCCTGGCCCCACGCGGATGATGGCATTGGGGACCGTGGGATCAAGGGTGGCTCGCTCTGCTGGTGTGGGGCGGGCTGCCCCGGCAAGGGTCTTGCCGGGGGATCCTGCTTCGTCCCTCTGCTCTTTGTGGTCTTGGCCTTGGCGTCGCTCTGTTCGTCTTGGGCTTCGGTCTTACCTTAACTTACCTCCTCTGCTCTTCTTGGTGCGAACGCGGGCGCGGCTCCGACTGCCCGTGCATAGGTAAAGGGGTACAAAAAGTTGCCCCTCTTTTTGCACACTGACAGGAGCCCTCGGGCCTGGGCCACACATAAGCACGACACGTTGTTGGGCCAGGCCAAAAATGGCGTGCGGGCAGGCGGGGCGGTTTTTACCGTGGTAAGACTCTTCACGCGCTCCGCTTCCCACGACCCGCGCGCGTGGCGCGGCATGGAGGGGTGTGCGTGACGTGGGCGGCATGCGTGGGGCAGTTCCCGCACGCATGCGTCACGTCGCAGTAAATGGGCAGCGCGCCCTGCTGCTTCCCCATAAAAAAGGGATAACCGCGGGCGCACTGTTCCTTTTACCCTTCACGCAACCCCAATCTAAGAAACCTCCGCCCAGCTTCCTTGTTTTCTCCGAGCTTTGTTTCTGCTCGCCGCCGTTGCGCTTCCGCTGCCCTCTGTCCTGCCCTCCTCCTCCAGCCGCCATGGCGCCAAAATCTACCAAGGGCAAGGGGGCGGCCAAGGTCGCCGGAGCTGTGGAGCCGCCGGAGAGCGTGCTGGCGGGGCAGCGGACGCAGTCCGCCTTCTTCTTCCCCTTGATGGTCGACGTGTTCGACCTTCGGGACTCCTTCAGGCCCCTGTGGGGAGTGAAGACGGGGGGAGAGAACTCGGGGCATCCAGCCACGCGCGTCATCCCCGCCGACTTCGCCGAGCCTGCCCAAATCGGTACCCCTTCTTTGTTGATTATTTTTCTTGTGGGCTTTGTCCTCCCTTCTCCGATTTCTTCAACGACATCATGCACACCTTCGTCTTCCGCCTCCTGGATTTTACTCCGAATGCAGTGGCGTGCATGGCTCTTTTCGCGCACCTCTGCGAAGGCTTCGCCGGGGTGCACCCAACACGGCGCTCTTCCTGAAGGAAATATGCCCTAGAGGCAATAATAAAGTTATTATTTATTTCCTCATATCATGATAAATGTTTATTATTCATGCTAGAATTGTATTTCCCGGAAACATGATACATGTGTGAATACATAGACAAACATAGTGTCACTAGTATGCCTCTACTTGACTAGCTCAGAAATCAAAGATGGTTAAGTTTCCTAACCATAGACATGAGTTGTCATTTGATTAACGGGATCACATCATTAGGAGAATGATGTGATTGACCTGACCCATTCCGTTGGCTTAGCACTTGATCGTTTAGTATGTTGCTATTGCTTTCTTCATGACTTATACATGTTCCTATGACTATGAGATTATGTAACTCCCGTTTACCAGAGGAACACTTTGTGTGCTACCAAACGCGTCAACGAATCGGGTGATTATAAAGGTGCTCTACAGGTGTCAACAAAGGTACTTGTTGAGTTGACGTATTTCGAGATTAGGATTTGTCACTCCGATTGTCGGAGAGGTATCTCTGGGCCCTCTCGGTAATGCACATCACTATAAGCCTTGCAAGCAATGTAGCTAATGACTTAGTTGCGGGATGATGCATTACGTAACGAGTAAAGAGACTTGCCGGTAGCAGATTGAACTAGGTATTGAGATACCGACGATCGAATCTCGGGCAAGTAACATACCGATGACAAAGGGAACAACGTATGTTGTTATGCGGTTTGACCGATAAAGATCTTCGTAGAATATGTGGGAGCCAATATGGGCATCCAGATCCCGCTATTGGTTATTGACTGGAGACGTGTGTCGGTCATGTCTACATAGTTCTCGAACCCGTAGGGTCCGCACGCTTAACGTTTGTTGACGATATAGTACTATGAGTTATGTATGTTGGTGACCGAATGTTGTTCGGAGTTTTAGATGAGATCACATATATGACGAGGTACTCCGGAATGGTCCGGAAGTAAATATTAATATGTGGATAGTAGTGTTTGATCTCCGAAAGGGTTCCGGAATTCACCGGAAAGGGTTCCGGATGTTTCTCGAAATGTTTGGGCACGAGAACACTTTATCTGGGCCAAAGGGGAAAGCCCACGAGGCTTTTGGAAAGTGCAAAAGGAAGTTTTGCGGAGACCGGAGGCTAGACGCCAGGAACCCTGGCGTCTAGGGGTAGACACCGGGAACCCTGGCGTCTAGCCCTGGAGTATGAGAAGGACTCTTGCCTTTCGGGTGAAACCGACTTTGAGGAGGCTTTTACTCCAAGTTTCGACCCCAGGGCTCAGCATATAAATAGAGGGGTAGGGCTAGCACCCAAGACACATCAAGAAACACCAAGCCGTGTGCCGGCAACCCCGTCCCCCTGTAGTTCATCCTCCGTCATAGTTTCCGTAGTGCTTAGGTGAAGCCCTGCGGAGATTGTTCTTCACCAACACCGTCACCACGCCGTCGTGCTGCCGGAACTCATCTACTACTTCGCCTGTCTTGCTGGATCGAGAAGGTGAGGACGTCATCGAGCTGAACGTGTGCAGAACTCGGAGGTGCCGTGTGTTTGGTACTTGGATCGGTCAGATTGTGAAGACGTACGACTACATCAACCGCGTTGATAAACGCTTCCGCTTAGCGATCTTCAAGGGTATGAAGATACACTCCCCCTCTCGTTGCTATGCATCACCATGATCTTGCGTGTGCGTAGGAATTTTTTTGAAATTACTACGTTCCCGAAGCGATGGCATCCGAGCCTGGTTTTATGCGTAGATGTTATATGCACGAGTAGAACACAAGTGAGTTGTGGGCGATACAAGTCATCTTGCTTACGACATGTCATACTTTGGTTCGGCGGTATCGTTGGATGAAGCGGCCCGGACCGACATTACGCGGTACGCTTACGTGAGACCGGTTCTCTCGGCGTGCTTTACCTGAGAGGTGGCTAGCGGGTGTCAGTTTCTCCAACTTTAGTTGAACCGAGTGTGGCTACGCCCGGTCCTTGCGAAGGTTAAAACAGCACTAACTTGACGAACTATCGTTGTGGTTTTGATGCGTAGGTAAGAACGGTTCTTGCTAAGCCCGTAGCAGCCACGTAAAACTTGCAACAACAAAGTAGAGGACGTCTAACTTGTTTTTGCAGGGTATGTTGTGATGTGATATGGTCAAGACGTGATGCTATATTTTATTGTACGAGATGATCATGTTTTGTAACCGAGTTATCGGCAACTGACAGGAGCCATATGGTTGTCGCTTTATTGTATGCAATGCAATCGCCCTGTAATGCTTTACTTTATCACTAAACGGTAGCGATAGTCGTAGAAGCATAAGATTGGCGAGATGACAATGATGCTACGATGGAGATCAAGGTGTCGCGCCGGTGACGATGGTGATCATGACGGTGCTTCGGAGATGGAGATCACAAGCACAAGATGATGATGGCCATATCATATCACTTATATTGATTGCATGTGATGTTTATCTTTTATGCATCTTATCTTGCTTTGTTTGACGGTAGAATTTTAAGATGATCTCTCACTAATTATCAAGAAGTTTTCTCCCTGAGTATGCACCGTTGCCAAAGTTCGACGTGCCCAGACACCACGTGATGATCGGGTGTGATAAGCTCTACGTCCATCTACAACGGGTGCAAGCCAGTTTTTGCACACGCGGAATACTCAGGTTAAAGTTGACGAGCCTAGCATATGCAGATATGGCCTCGGAACACGGAGACTGAAAGGTCGAGCGTGAATCATATAGTAGATATGATCAACATAGTGATGTTCACCATTGAAAACTACTCCATCTCACGTGATGATCGGACAGGGTTTAGTTGATTTGGATCACGTGATCACTTAGATGACTAGAGAGATGTCTGTCTAAGTGGGAGTTCTTAAGTAATATGATTAATTGAACTTAAATTTATCATGAACTTAGTACCTGATAGTATTTTGCTTGTCTATTTGAATTGTAGATAGATGACTCGTGTTGTTGTTCCGTTGAATTTTAATGCGTTCCTCGAGAAAGCAAAGTTGAAAGATGTTAGTAGCAATGATGCGGATTGGATCCGTGATCTAAGGTTTATCCTCATTGCTGCACAGAAGAATTATGTCCTTAATGCACCGCTAGGTGACAGACCTATTGCAGGAGCAGATGTAGACGTTATGAACGTTTGGCTAGCTCAATATGATAACTACTTGATAGTTAGTGCACCATGCTTAACGGCTTAGAATCGGGACTTCAAAGACGTTTTCAACGTCATGGACCATATGAGATGTTCCAGGAATTGAAGTTAATATTTCAAGCAAATACCCGAGTTGAGAGATAGGAAATCTCCAACAAGTTCTATAGCTAAAAGATGGAGGAGAATCGCTCAACTAGTGAGCATGTGCTCAGATTGTCTGGGTACTACAATCGCTTGAATCAAGTGGGAGTTAATCTTCCAGATAAGATAGTGATTGACAGAGTTCTCTAGACACCATCACCAAGTTACTAGAACTTCGTGATGAACTATAGTATGCAAGGGATGACGAAAACGATTCCCGAGCTCTTCGTGATGTTGAAATCGACGAAGGTAGAAATCAAGAAAGAGCATCAAGTGTTGATGATTGACAAGACCACTAGTTTCAAGAAAAGGGCAAAGGGAAAGAAAGGGAACTTCAAGTAGAATGACAAGCAAGTTGTCACTCCTGAAGAAGCCCAAAGCTGGACCAAAGCCTGAAACTAAGTGCTTACACCGCAAAGGAAATGGTCCTTTGGAAGCGGAAATACCCTGAATATTTGGTGGATAAGAAGGATGGCAAAGTGAACAAGGGTATATTTGATATACAGGTTATTGATGTGTGCCTTACTAGTGTTTATAGTAGCCCTGAGTATTTGATAATTGTTCGGTTGCTAAGATTAGTAACTCGAAACAGGAGTTCTGAGAATAAGCGAAACTAGTTGAGGGGAAGTGACGGTTAGTGTTGGAAGTAGTTCCAAGATTGATATGATCATCATCACACACTCCCTATATTTTCAAGATTAGTGTTAAACCTAAATAAATGTTATTTGGTGTTTGCGTTGAGCATAAATATGATAAGATCATGTTTATTGCGATACGATTATTCATCTAAGATAGAGAATAAATTGTTATTCTGTTTACATGAATAAAACCTTCTATGGTCATACACCCAATGGTGATGGTTTATTGAATCTTGATCATAGTGATACACATATTCATAATGTTGATGCCAAAAGATGCAAAGTTAATAATGATAGTGCAATTTATTTGTGGCACTGCCGTTTGGGTCATATCGGTGTAAAGCGCATGAAGAAACTCCATAAAGATGGATTTTCGGAATCACTTGGTTATGAATCATTTGATGCTTGCGAACCGTGCCTTTTGGGCAAGATGACTAAAACTCCGTTCTCCGTAACAATGGAACGAGGTACTAACTTGTTGGAAATAATACATACCGATGTATGCGGTCCAATGAGTGTTCTCGTGGCGGGTATCGTTATTTTCTTACCTTCACAAATGATTTGAGCAGATATGCATATATCTACTTAATGAAGCACAAAGTCTGAAACATTTGAAAAGTTCAAAGAATTTCAGAGTGGAGTGGAGAATCATCGTAACAAGAAAATAAAGTTTCTACAATCTGATCGTAGAAAAGAATATTTGAGTTACGAGTTTGGCCTTCATTTTTAAACAATGTGGAATAGTTTCACAGCTAACGCCACATGGAACACCACAGCATAATGGTGTGTCCGAACGTCATAACTGCACTTTATTGGATATGGTGCGATCTATGATGTATCTTAACGATTTACCACTATCGTTTTGGGGTTATGCATTAGAGATAGCTGCATTCACTTTAATAGGGCACCATCTAAATCCGTTGAGACGACACCGTATGAACTATGGTTTAGCAATAAACCTAAGCTGTCGTTTCTTAAAGTTTGGAGTTGCGATGCTTATGTGAAAAAGGTTTTCAACCTGATAAGCTCGAACCCAAATCGGAGAAGTGCGTCTTCATAGAATACCCAAAGGAAACTGTTGGGTACACCTTCTATCACAGATCCGAAGGCAAAAACATTCGTTGCTAAGAATGGATCCTTTCTAGAGAAGGAGTTTCTCTCGAAAGAAGTGAGTGGGAGGAAAGTAGAGCTTGATAAGGTAATTTGTACCTTCTCCCGAATTGGAAAGTAGTTCATCACAGAAATCAGTTCCAGTGATTCCTACACCAATTAGTGAGGAAGCTAATGATGATGATCATGAAACTTTAGATTAAGTTACTACAAAACCTCGTAGGTCTTCCAAAGTACAGTCCGCACTAGAGTGGTACGGTAATCCTGTTCTGGAAGTCATGTTACTAGAACATGATAAACCTATGAACTATGAGGAAGCGATGATGAGCCCAGATTCCGCAAAATGGCTTAAGGCCATGAAATCTGAGATGAGATCCATGTATGAGAACAAAGTATGGACTTTGATTGACTTGCCCAATGATCGGCGAGCCATTGAGATTAAATGGGTCTTCAAGAGGAAGACGGACGATGATAGTAGTGTTACTATCTACAAAGCTCGACTTGTTGCAAAAGGTTTTCGACAAGTTCAAGGGGTTGACTACGATGAGACCTTCTCACCCGTAGCGATGCTTAAGTCTGTCCGAATCATGTTAGCGATTGCCGCATTCTATGATTATGAAATATGGCAGATGGATGTCAAAACTGCATTTCTGAATGGATTTCTAGAAGAAGAGTTGTATATGATGCAACCGGAAGGTTTTGTCGATCCTAAGGGAGCTAACAAAGTGTGCAAGCTCCAGCGATCCATTTATGGACTGGTGCAAGCCTCTCGGAGGTGGAATAAATGCTTTGATAGTGTGATCAAAGCATATGGTTTTATCTGAGACTTTTGGAGAAGCTTTGTATTTACAAGAAAGTGAGTGGGAGCTCTGTAGCATTTACGATATTATATGTAGATGACATATTGTTAATCGGAAATGATATAGAATTCTGGATAGCATAAAGGGATACTTGAATAAAAGTTTTTCGATGAAAGACCTCGGTGAAGCTGCTTACATATTGGGCATCAAGATCTATAGAGATAGATCAAGACGCTTGATAGGACTTTCACAAAGCACATACCTTGATTAAGTTTTGAAAAAGTTTAAAATGGATCAGGCAAAGAAAGGATTCTTGCCTGTATTACAAGGTGTGAAGTTGAGTCAGACTCAATGCCCGACCACTTCAGAAGATAGAGAGAAAAATGAAAGGAGTTCTCTATGCTTTAGTCATAGGCTTTATCATGTATGCAATGCTGTGTACCAGACCTGATGTGTGCCTTGCTATTAGTTTAGCAGGGAGGTACCAGAGTAATCCAGGAGTGGATCACTGGACAGCGGTCAAGAACATCCTAAAATACCTGAAAAGGACTAAGGATATGTAATCCAGGCTTTCATCTCAAGTTGTCTCCTCAAGCTTGAACTTTTTCATCTGGATGGGTTATTCATCCAAATGTTGTGCCCCTTGAGATTCATCCAACAAGGCGTCAATGTGAAGGGCTTTCCCTCCATCCTTTGGTAAATCGCAACAACGCGTCCGAGGTATACAATGACGTGATCAAGTTCAACATTGAGTGAATCATTAATTTGACGAACACGTAGAACAACACTAAGCAAAACTTATAATCTCGATGATTGACGCGCCCAATGGCCACCTTATTTCCACTTGTGCAATCACACTTCAATACTTTATGATGGCATTTGAAATGGTGTACGATCGATGGAGTAGCGACTTCACATTGTGATCATGGATCATATCCAAATTGTATGGCGGTTACTGCTCGTGCTCATGAGACAAAAAATGCACATGTTCCCAAAATATCATGCCCTTTTGCTTCATGCCTACAAACCTTGCACTCATGGCCAACCACGTGTCTCACAAAAATGCATCCAGGCACAATAAGTCTAAAAAGTCTCAAATGGCATTTGACCGACACACTTGTGGGGCGTGATGTCCACCATGGCTGGCTAGGGCCACTTCCGCGATGCAACAACAGACGAAGTACAAGGCACTTGGGTGGAGCAACACCGATCCGATAAGAACTAGGCAGCGCCCGAAGTGAGCGAGTGCAAATACAAAGCAAGTGAGGAAGGACAGAGCGAGGTTTCGGATGGGCCAGGTGTGTCGAAGTCATGTCCGGACTTCCACAAACCCTCCATAAGTTTGTTTTTGGTTTGGTGGGAATTCGAACATCCGGACTGGTCAGTGGAAGTTTAATGCATGGTTCTGGCAAAAAATATTTGTTGTCCAGATGCTTAGTTGGGTTTTGATAACATCGCTGGATGGCAAAAGATATTCGTTATCTAGATGTTTAGCGGCGTTGGGGTTGCCCCAACTTTTTTTCGTTTCACTTTTTCGTACAGTTGCAATTGAAGTTTGCAGCAATGTAATTACTAGATGCAATGCACATTTGGTGATGCATATCCGGGAATTTTTCTTCCACTCTGTCATCAAATGACAAGAACTTTGAGGACGATCACAATGTCTGGCAATCTCGTCATATATTTGCCATCGAATGAGAGGAATTTTGAGATGGCTTTATGTGGGAAACTCGTGGACAGCACGGTCGTCGGGCATAATTTCCTCTCTCTCAGGTCCATAGGCCAAATTTTATGGTGCAGATAGGTTAGCTTGATCTGGGTCACTTTGTTCAGTTCCAGTAAGTTCATATAAATGGTCGTCATCCCATTTTCATTGCCGCGATGGATCAGGAGCCAACTTCAATCCTGCGAGGGACTTTAATCCGCCATACCTTCTTCCAACAATGATTAGAGGACGGACGCATTGTGCGGTTTAGCCGTGTATCTGTTGCTTGTGTCACCGAAATAGAGTTTTAATCAACCGTATGTTCTATGGTTAACATTTTCATTCAAAAGGAAAGGGTTTGTTGTATTTCCAATCAATTTTTTTTGGAATTCTATACTGGTGGCTACATTTTCTGAGTCCTCGTTAAAAAACAATATTCTTCCCAATTTATTATTAAAAACAAAAGAAAAATCGAGCGGTGTATCTGTGTGGCGAGTTACTAATGAAGCACCTCCACCGTTAAAGAAGGCGCTATCAGCGAAACTCCCAGACATCGTTCTCGGCCTCCCATGAATCAGAAGAACAGCTAAGCGAGTTAATCCGGGATTATGGAGGCCATGGACGAAAACCAAAACATCATCCAAACTACTCCTACACAACCATGAGCCGAAAACCACAGATCCGAAGAAAAAATGTACTAGAACCAATCCGACACCCAGCAAGAGAATTGGAGGGTGAGACACGGTGGAGGCTCAAGATCTATCTACGCCCGCAACGGAACCGGCGACGGCACGAGAAGCAATCCGCCCGGTTCTCTCGAAGGCGACGATGTGCTAACAGTAACAGGCATTCGGAAACTAAATCGAGAGGAAAAGCGGAAAGCAAAGAAAGATGGAAGAGATCAAGCAAGCAAGCAAGCCGCAGATTACGAGGGCAAGGAAGAGGCGCGCTGGAGATGCTAGGTTTAGGTCTCCGGCGGCTGCGGCGGCGAGGGGAGGGAGGATGTGACAATTGGTTCCGCGAAGGCTTCGTATATAAAGGCGCTACTAGAAGGCTTTGTGGCGTGGGCAGCTGCGTGATTGGAACGGGCCGTGGTTCAAGCCCAGGTACGAAGAGGACCAAGTGCCGATTTCTGGGCTCGGGGGCCGTGTATCGATACAGTTACTAAGCTCCCAGGAAATCGCGGCCTGTGGTAACTCGAGGCTTTTGGGGGCTTTTGTAGGCCCAGCTGTCAGCTTCGCTACTTTGTATTGTAAAAAAAAAACACGCCAATGCTTCGCAAAGCTCGCACGCGTCGCACGTCCCTCTCTCGTGCGCTCTGCCGCCTCCAGTTCCAGCCGCTTCCCCACTAGCGTCGCCGACCCTTCCACGGTTCTCTTACCTCCACTGCTATCCCGTGGTAATCCCTAGCCCGGGCGACCTCCCGAGTGAGCCCTAGGCACAGCGAGTTGGGATGGGCTGGGAAAGGGTGGAGCGAGGTAGCGAGAGAGAGGGATTACCGAGGGCAAATAAATTGAGGGATGGAGCTGCGGGGCAGGCTTGACGCCGTTGCGGTAGCTGCACGAGGGAGATGCATAGTGGACGGCGGCTGGCCGGGCGTGAAGCCTGGTCGGAGGCGGGGTGGTGGTGTGATGGCTGGGCGGCGCGTGCATGTGTTGCCGTGTTGGGGCTGTGGTGGCATGTGTGTGGTCTCTGCTAGGCAATGAGAGATTTAAAGTGAGATGATTAAGAGGTCCGGCGCCTTGAGCTCGCACCCGGCCGTCCCGCGCCGCTAGATCCCTCCGGGTAGCGGCTTCTAGTTGCCTGGCACCGCCCGCTCCTCGACCTCGCGCCCGTTCAGGGGCGCCTCGCGTCGTCGGGTGTTGAGAGCCCACAACCCTTCTCTGTTTCTCCTCAAGGCGCGGGGGGCTCAGCAACGGCGGTGGTGGCTTCTGTCTCATCCTCATACTACATCGTCATACGCCGCCGTTGACTTCCTGCCGAACCCCCGGTTGGCAGGAAATGACTGAACTCGTGATGCTCTTTCTTCCAGGATTTCGTTTGCAGTGCTCTTCGCTCTTACTATTTCCAGTATTTTTTTGTATAGCAGTTAGATATTGGAGGTAGCTGTGTGCTATCTATGGACCATATGGTACTGCTCGGAACAACCTGATTGCGTTGCTCCAAGCGCAATTGAAATTCGAACACACCACATTGCTCGGCTGCATTTTATAAGAAAGAAGTTAGCTTCATTGGAGGAATGAGGTACAGTGGTTATATGTATGGTGATTAAATCAAGTTTTTTTTACCTATGCTTCCAACCTGTAGGTGAATTTGTGTCTATGCTCCGTGGCGTCGAGCTGTAAATCTTCCGATGCTATTTTGTGCCATATGGGCAAACACTAAGTTCCGAGGAAGAGATGTCATATGTGTACCATATGGACAAACACCCTATATTCTAAAGGACGGGCAGAAGGTGCATCCCCTGGGTATGTTTGTTTATTAACCATTCATTTTGTTAAACATATTTAAGTGCACTTGAAATGTTGTTGTCTTAAATAGTACAAGTTCTGGAATGAAAGGAAATTTCAGTACTCCATAGGTTTGGTGATTAATTGTCGTTCTTTTTAATGACGGTAGACATTGTTGGACAGGGAAATTCCCCCCTTTGTCATGTTTTCATGTCAGGGACTATTAAAAATAAATTATACTACCATGTTCTGTTTTTATATCTATTACACTGTACTGTCCTTGTGATTATAATCACAAATGATAATCTACATAATCCACCATTTGAAACGATTAATAGCTCTTGCCAGAAAAGAGGATGAACATAAAAATATCTTTCTGCAGTTTAGACCTGTTTGCAAGGCCCCTTATGTATACATTACCGATGCAGTACTGTTTATTATCCGTGATTTTTTATTACTATTATTTTTCTCTTTTAGTGAGGAGCTTGATAGGAAGAGATCTCAAGCGTGATCTCAAACGCACGCACTATATGAGGCTTCAGGAGGAAGGATTCTATGATGTTCTATTATCTCCCCTTCTAGAACAGTTTTAACATGGTCCATCTGTAGTTCTTTCTGTATATGTACCTTGCATAGGGTATAGTTCATGGTGATAATTCCATTATATTTTTATCAATACACCACATCAATCTTATAACTAGCTAGAAGAAACGGCCTACCTCATGCTCCCATTTGAGTCTTGTGTGCAAGCTCATATTATGAAATGATATAAGCATGCTTGATTCAAGGAAGTTGCTGGTCCGATGTCACGTTATACAACTTGTCCTGCTACATTCCTGAAGTACTAAAAAAATGGAAAATAATGCATTTCCTTCTAATTCATATTTTTATTTTTGATTGTACTACGAATGTATATGAGATTATCATATATTTCATAGAACGATCACCCTGGTCGCTGTTTTATTCCTCTGTTTTGTATTAGACCATCGTTGGTCGATCAATTGGGGCAGACAATCATGATTTTCACCTATCGTTTTTTGTAACTGCAGATTGTCTTACTTAACCTGGCAACAAAGAGAGGAGGTTGCAAAGAAGCACGAAGGGGAATACATGTCTGCATTTTTCCTGACTGAGGTAATCCGTTGATCTTATCATGTTAGTTTTCTTATATGTTACCACTCCCTTGTGTAGATAAGTATTCTGCTTCAGGTATCAAGGAAATTAAATTTTCTGGAGGAAGTGCTTTCTTCAATATCAGATTGCTATAAAGGATGAGATGCTCCACACATTTTGAGAGTTTAGAGGTTAGTTTCTAGCAGAGTTAGTGACGGAACTGAAAACTGTTTCAGTCGAGGTTGAGGATAAATCTTATGCTGCCACAAGTTTAGAGTTTGTGATAAGAACCAAAATATCAAGGTTTAAAAGTGGATGCTTCGAGTATGATAGATCCTATGTTTCTGTGTTAATCTATTTCAAATATCTTTAATCAGAGTCAAAGCATGACATGTTATGTCTTGGATCATGAGTGAAGTCCAATGTTGACATACATTTAGTGTTTGCTGATGGTTCTAGGTAGAACTGAATTAGGCTAATTAATAAACATGCTAAGTTTTGAATGTTGAATTCGAGTTATAGAAGCATCCATAGACATGATACTGAGCTCTTTACAATCAGCTCATATTCCGGTGATTGCAACAAGAAAGTCAGTTTGTAGGTGGAGCTGCAGCCACCATTGATGATGGCTTCCATCTCGCGTGTACAGGAAAATTGTATAGTGCATGAGTGCTTGGCTTTCGATTTTTATGGGCTTTTCGCCAAAGATTTTTTTGTGTTATATGCCAAAGATGGAACTGTCTTATCAGAAGGTTGATTTTTTTTGTCTTTCAGAGTGTACAAAATTGTTTCTAACCTGAAATGTTTTTATTTGGGAAACATGCTCTTGGTGTACAAGATTAAAATGTAAGTATGCATACTCACAGTCGATTAATCTACTATTTGGTCCTTAGAAAAACGGAAGATAGAACAATTAAATGTATTGGATGTCTGATAAAAGTGTTAGCTGGAACTCTATTGCCTTGATGATTATCGTCGTTCTCAATTATCGTCATTTTCATTTCAGTGAGGCGGCTCACTTTACATCGATGGAATGCCACCGCTGGATCCCTTGTTCTACATAAGAAAACAATAATTCAATTATGTCGGTGATAAACAATTAACCACCTCCAACTATCCAAGCCAAGCACCTTCAACTGTCCAACTTGCTAAATGGAACACTCGGCCACTAGATGTGATCGACTGCTTTTCCATCACTACAAAGTCGTAGACATACAGAATGAACAATAGATTCTAAAAAGCTAAGAAAAAGCAACTGTCGATCTCAAACCAACCAACTGAACTTTAATTCTTTGAACAAGGATGTCCAAGTAGTAATTTAACCTAGCATTGCCCGAGTAGTAATTCAGCCCGGGGGTGCATAATCTAGCTCAGATACGGTGCGTGTGGACTTGCTATTTGAGATAGATATTGGAGAAGTCCCCTAGCAACATCAGTTATCTCTGCTCATTTTGACCGATGGTGAAGGCAATGGTAGAGCTAGACTGGTCTAGAGATGTCCTGCCACCTTTTTCTTCTTCTGAATTTTCAGTTGTAGATTTTTTTTAATGCCCTTTGCATTCAAATCTCAAATCTGTTGCATGTTGGATTATGGCTAACTATATGCCTGCAAGAGGGCGGAAATGTGAATCCTAGGACCGAAGAATGGCGCAGCGAAGCGCGCGTTAGGTTCTAGTATACAAACAAACGCAATAGTAAGTAGTCCTCGAATATGGCATGTGTTTGCCGATCCTTCAGATCGGTGAAGTTAGGGTTCATGGATGGTGTCGACGAGGCGGTGGTGACGACTCCATCAGGTGTGTCTCTCCTTCTGCTCTGTCCCCGTTGATGTGGCGTTGTCTCCGACGTCATGATGGAGCAGGGAGGTTTTGTCGTCCGAGAATGCTGTACGCGGCGACATGCTTGATTAATTTGGAAGATGGTGCATCTGTCTTTGGGTGTGTGGTTGGAGGCTGACAGCTCTGGTTTTCTCCTCCAACGTCGTAGTCGTGCGGGGATGTCAGGTCTGGAGTTTGGCAATGGTTTTGCTTTTGGCAAACTACTTTGGAGGTCCGTAAAGCTGCAGATCAACGATGGAGCCGCGTCGAGCTCGGGTGAAGAGGTGATTTGTCTTCTCTCTCTTGGTGGTCGCTTCGGTGATGCCGAAGGAGAGGAACAGGCGCTGGTTTTTTGTGTAGGATTATCCTATCCTTTCAATACTATAATGTCGGTGATTACGTGTCTTGTAACCGGATCTTTATTTTATGAATGAGAAACGTATTACCTCACAAAAAAAAAAGAATATGGTTCAGTCAAATATGGTTCCAGGAAAAGATTTTAGGATGTTTCTTATCACTGAAAACGCCTGCGTTCTGCCGGCTGATGCACCCAGGACATCATCCGTCTGCGCTGCCGTCCGATTAAACATGATCGTACGATGCGGCAAGCCACCATGTGTGATTGAGATGTGCCCGCATTGCAACATCATTGGCATTTGTGAGACATGGTCATTTTGCAGAGGTGAGTTTCTGAAACAACGTTGTTGTTGCAAAGACACGCTTTTTGAAACAAATCGCATGCGCTTCTATCACCGGTTTAGACTAGTTTTAGAAGCTTCTATGCGTTTTTTCTTCTTTTTTCCTGTGTTTCTTCACTACTCTCTCCGTTCCTAAATACAAGCCATTTTATAGATTCAAATATGGACTACATACATATGAAGCAAAATGAGTGAATCTATACTCTAAAATACGTCTATATATATTTATATGTAGTCCGTATTGAAATCTCTAAATAGGGTTATATTTAGAAACGGTGGGAGTAGTTTTCTTTGATTTCTTTCCGTTTATTTTCCAAAACATGTGTCTAATTTTTAAGGCATGTTGTATATTTTTTATGCACGTCGAAATTTTCTTAATACACATAGAATATTTTTCAAATACATGATGTATATTTTTTCTGAAAAATATTTTGAATACATGTTAGACGAATTTCAAATACACGTTGAACACAAATTTTAATGGTCTGAAATAATTTTCTTAAAGTATGCAAACATTTTTCTAAAACGTCACAAACATAATTTTCAAATGAGAGAAGATTTATTTAAAATGTTTTGAACATTTTATTGAAATGTGTGAACATTTTTTTAAATCACCCACAGTTTTCAAAAGTTGTACGAAGAATTATTTTACACTGTGCTAAAAATGCATTATGCACACTTTTCAAAATTTAATTAACATAATATTTGAATATACATATTCAGAAAATTTCTAGATATAAACAAATAGGAAAAACTTGTAAAAGAAACGTTGTGGCATGCATGATGTACGCGTGCGTTGACTTGGATTTAGCTGCGCACTGGAGAGAGAGCCACGAGCGCGCGAGCTGCTGACATTGTTTGGACGGGCCCGTGTGATATGCGCTCCAGACAAGAGGCGTTTGATGGCCGCGGTACAGACAGGCCGCTATCCCTGCCGTCTGGCCACCATTGGAATTCGCGTTGTCAGTGTATAAGGCCTATATTCGATTTATTTTGGGCAGCACTCTGCGCTGGTGCCCCGGCCGAAAGTTTCGGCCGGTCCAGCCCAAGTCGTCGGATATGAGTCATGCGGCCGTTGGATCGATCAAAAAAACAGATC
This sequence comes from Aegilops bicornis, assembly GCA_021605145.1. Classification (NCBI taxonomy): domain Eukaryota; kingdom Viridiplantae; phylum Streptophyta; class Magnoliopsida; order Poales; family Poaceae; genus Aegilops; species Aegilops bicornis. Next base: position 109,977,332 of record CM038671.1, read on the forward strand.
GCCTGACTTCTTCTTCCTCGGCGATCGTTCGGATCCGCATTTCCCTCGGGAGCACGGCACCGCGCCTCTGTCCCCTCCGGTGGTCGTCCACGCCGTCGTCCCCCGCCTCGCCGGTCTTCCTCGTCGCCTTGGACCCGCCCTCGCCGTAGTCCTCGTCACCGGTCCCCACCCCTCCGGCCTCGTTCTCACCTCGACCCATGCAAGCAGCTCACTGCGCTTGCGACTCTTGACGACGACGGTTGTAGCTCCGCCGCCCTCGCCATTGATGCTTTCATTGCAGGAAAATACGTCGGCAATGACGCGAGTCAATCAACGCCGTTTGAATGGATGTAGCAAAAAATTCACCGATAGTAGCAAAATCAAACTACGGGTGCGACAAAAACGCCGTCGCCGCCTTGGCGAGGTCGCAGCTCCGCTGATGGATGTAGCAAAATCTTGGTATGGTTGCAGCAAAAATCATGGATGTAGCAAAAACCTCCAACGGTAGTAGCAAAATCACGCTACGGTTGCGACAAAAATATCATTGTCGTCCTCGCGAGGTCATGACTCTGCTGATGGATGTAGCAAAAAGCTTTGCGGTAGTAGCAAAATCCAACAACGGTTGCAGCTTCCCTTGTTGTGATGCCATTGAAGCTTTCTATGTCTATGGTTGAAGCTTTTTCCAGCATTTATTGAAGCTTTTCTAGGTGACAGTTGCAACACTTGTATCTGTGAGGGGCCGGGCATGGCGTGACGATCATGGCGGTGTGAGGGAGCGCCGTCACGGGCGATGGAGCTTGTGGTGGCCCAAACGCAGCCCGGGAGAAGAGGGGAGGGATGCGGCGTGAAGGTCAGAGGTAGGGGATGGATCTGGCCATGGCCCGTGAGGCGCTTTGCGCCGTGAGGGAGCTCATGGTGGCCCAGTCGCTGCCCGAGGGAGGAGGGAGGGGAGAGGATGCGCGCGCTGGAAGGAGGCGGGATGGAGGCGCTGGAAGGAGGCGGGGCGCGCGGGGCGCGTTTTGCCAGCGTGGCGTGTGAACCGGCCGAAAGTTCGGCCGGCGCACCGCGCCCAAACATTTCCCATTTATTTTTGCCTTGTATCCAGCCAACCCTGACCCACCCACGTGCCAAAGCACCTAGGGCTCTTACACCCAACTGACATGTACGCACAACGTTGGGCTTTTTAGTACAGATGCTCAGCGCTTGATAGAGCATATACGCAAACATTAAATCGTTGTACAACTACTGTCCTTCCGGCTAGAGACATGTACCGCTGTACGACCGCGTGCATGCTTGCCGTGGACGATTGATGACCAGCGGAGACCACTAGCACGTGAAGTGCGGACGTGGATCATTTGCGGCCAGCGAACGCCCATGATCCATCACCATTAGCTCTCCACTAATATCCTAAAAAACCAGCTCTCCATTAAGTAAGCAAGTTTACTTGGGTCATGTTAATCCGGCTGTCTGTTTTGACCAGCAAATGCAACACTGTTTCCACCGTGGTCGTGTTTAACCCCCATTACCATTAAGCTTGGACTTATGTTTTATCTTTTTTCACATGCTAGAAAATCGAAACAGATTAGGTTGGGGTGTGATTTAACCTTTGAACGCGATAAATCAACTTGTCGTATTAGTGATTAATCATGACACGTCATGTATAATGGGCGGTTTGCATTAGTGGTTCAGTTTTAGGAGAGACGTCCCGCTCGTGTTCTACAGCTATGCGCCGCGCATTGTGCTTCATTTTCCTCGGTCCTGTCACGTCTGCGAATTTACTAGGCCCTCACATCAAGTCATCAACCATCCCCGCTTGTCATCTACCTGGCTCCACCCAACACACTGATCGCCAGGTCTCTCTATTCTTCGCCGCCGTAGGAGCTGAGAAAGCAAGCAGCATCATAACTGTAAGGAAAAAGTTCTTGGGAGCTGTGCTTCAATCAGTTGTCACTTCGCACCACCATAGCATGCGTTCGTTGAGCACGTACTGCACACGCAGAAGGGACGAGCAAACAAATAATGCTTTGTGTTAGCATCCTCATATAGTAATACGAACTAGTTAATGGCATAGATTACACATGGCATTTGCTAATTTATTCGGTTGCATCTCATAAAATTTCTAGTTTTTTCCACTGCTTATAATGACGTTTGTGAAGAAGTAACAGCGAACCCAGTCAACCAACGCCCAGGCATGCGTAGTACGTATACATGGAGCTCAGCAACAATCACGTGCTCAACCCTGGCACAATGCAAACACTACATTGCCTTGTCATTTCATCAGCCCTCACCGCACGGCCCTGGTTTAAAAATGAATCTAGTTGACACGACACGGCGTCAGCACTGAAGTGGGCCATTAGAGTTGCTGGTAAACAAGGACACGGCATGACTACCTGTTACTGTTAGCATAGCTAAGCATAACAAACGAGTTAATCAGCAGCCATTGTTTTTTACTTTTAAACTCAGACGCGCCCCCACTCTGCCTGTGGGCACAAGATATGCTTTGCCGATGACATACAAATAACGTCAAGTTTCCAGTCTCCAAAACTGTCCAGTTTGGTTTCAACAATACACATCAGGAACTAGCACAAAGATCTGCATTTAAAAGTACAGACCACACAAGCACACACAGTCTCTTGCATGCATCTCTAGCGCTGAACATTCAATCTACTTTTTGCTAGAAACCACATTCCCATGAGTCAAGGTTGTAGAATTCATAACCCTCATCTAACAAGTCAAAACTTGTGCCAATTGTAGGATTGACAACATGGCCATTCTGTTTCTCTACATAAGCGTGTACAGACAATTCAAGTGATGTCTTCGTATCCGGGTGTATTTCCCTCTCATCCGGTGCTTTCCCAATCCAAACCCTGAAACGGTGTCTAACAAGAACACAAAAAGCAAAATAAGTTAGCCCGGTTTGTGTAATGAACAATCGGAATATGGACTAAATTATTCGATGTACAATTTACACGACTAAATGCAAAATAGTTGTCCATACACAGTCATCACAGCTAAAAATATATATACCATCTGACGAGACCAACAACCTAACACAACCAGCTTGTGCTTAAGGAAACAAACAGGACTACATTGCTGAACATTTTGTCCCAAGCAAACCATCAGCCAAAATTTAATACAAAAGTGTCACCCCCAAATAAATCCAGTGCCTTCTAGTACAATAGAAAACCGGTGCATCCACAAACATGGCAAACTACATTCAAATTTCCAGTGCACCCACATACTGAATCCAACATCCTGAACATTTTGTCCCAAGCAAACCACCAACGAAAAATTACTAGAAAATGAGTCACCTAACAATCCAAAACCAGTGCTATGCCTTCTGCTGAATTTTCCTTAAGCACAAGACCGATACTCATTTGTACTCTCAAACAGCCCACCTACGAATCAAAAAGCACGCACGCGCCTTCCAGTGAATTGAAGCTCATCACAAACAAAAAACGATACTACTTATTCACACCTACTTAAAACTCATGCGAATCCCATTTAGTTAGGCGAATCCAATTTGGTCATGTACTGAATAATACTTTGGCCATGTTCTAAGAATCCTAAATACTAAATCAGAGATCAAGCTCGCCCCCATTTGGTCATGTCCCACAACGTACATACACTAACAAATCCAATTTAGCACCGAAAACCTATAACCATGTGCCCGAAAAAGTATATGATCCGAGAACCCCATTAGCACTGAAACTAAAACCAATAAATATATGCTCTGACAATCCAGTTAGCACTGCCATCCCACCAAATTTGCACCCTAAATTCACTGAAAACTAAAATCATGTGTGGTGAAACATTCAGCTTCAGATTACCTTGTATGCTAACTAGCCAAAAGCGAACTATCACCCATAGCTAAGATGCAACAAGTGTAAAAACAATAGGAGATCTGATGTTCCCTCACTGTTTTCAGTGAATTTACCACTGGAGGTAACCCATATTTTTGCAACACACAAATCTGAAACGAGTAATCTGAACATGTTTTCCTTGTTTACCAGCACCCCTAACGGCCCACTTCAGTGAACGAGAAGTTAGACAGAAAATCGGTAAGCCACTCCAATCATATGCACTTGTATCGTAATCCACCTAGCGTAGAGAATGAAAGATCACCTAACATCAATCAAACTAATATTATGCTTAATCTTCAGCACCTCCAAAAATACGTAGCCAGAGCAGCACACATCCTAACCTGAACTATCCCTATTGATCTTCACACACACCTATCAGTTTGATGTACACGCATCATGGGAGAAGCAGTTCTAAGCTTATCAGCTGCGAATAAAGCATGAGAGGAAACACCCGCTAGTAGCTTCAGAGCACACCTCGTATCTCTGCCCATCTCCAACTTCCTGAGCTTCGCCGGCCTTCTCCGTCTATAGAGCTAGCGCACTCATGGAATCCTGGGATTCCACTCGGAACACAGTACAATTCCATCCGGCGATGTGTGCTCCCCCCGTCCTACAATCAGATCTAGCAAGATCAGTAAAGGCATTCCCAAAACACAAAACGCCGTCGAATCAGATGGGGGAAAGATTGAGGTAGGAGACCATTGAAGCAGCATGAACATACCCGTCGAGCTCGAGGCCGTCGGTCGACATCTCGCCGGCGGGGAATCACCGCCGCGGTGCGCCTGTCTGAAATAACAGAGCAGCCGCCGCGCCGAGCTTGTGTGGAAGAGAGGCGAATGCCGAGCCAACCTGGTCGCGTGGCTCTATCTGCTCCACGGAGGTCACCAGGCCCACTTTATATGTGCTGATTCGAAACATCAATCCTGTCCCAAACAGCTGGTCCAGCCGAAGCAGTCATCCCGCGGGCCAGAGGAACATCTGTGTTGGTGGGCCGAACACCAATACGCCTATGCGCACGTAGGTGTATCAAGGGCCGTATTTCACCCAGTAACCCTGCCACGCTGCTGCAATGAAATGACAGATCAACAATCCCAAAGCCCATATTGACGGACCAGATTACGGCCTGCCTGCCACCAAAAGCCCTGCGCTTCTTCAAACTCACGTTAAGCAAGATATAGGCGCTTCCTCGAGACCTCCTGTTTGACACCCATTGGCACCAAACAATGCAAGCACACCTGAAGCGAGCGCCGAATGAGTAGGCCCAGTTCAGATGAGCTCCACTTGACCGATTTTTTTAACGACGGATTGTTGGATATTTTTCTCTTTGGTTCTTTAGTTTTGGTATATTTTCAAAAAAATGTTCGCTATGTGTTTTTAAAAAGTTTTTGTGTGTATTGTAAATGTTTAGTATATATAGAAAAAAAAGTTCACTGTACATTACAAAGTTCCAGTTTGTATAAAAAATATTCATCGGACTTTAAATAAAGGTCACTATATATCTAACAAAATATTAACATATATTTCAAAATAGTTCAGTCTACAATAAAAAATCATTTGTACTAAAAATTGTTAATCGAACAGATAAAGGGATTGATATAAATTTGAATTCAGTTTTCTCGATGTTCGGCGTGAACATAGCTACTGTTGTTCAATGGCAACCACAGATCTAGGCGCATGAGATGACGTGGCGTTCATGCCCGAGGTGTTCGCCGGTTGCGTGGTCAAGCGTGAATGTCTGGCTTTTTCCCGATCGATCACCTATTGTGTTATCAATACACAACACAACTAGCACTCAATCTTTTTGTCCCAATTTTTGCCATATTTATGTTACAAGTCTAGGTTCACATGCATGGCAAACTTTCATATTGTTTTCCCATGCCACCTTAAGTTTTTTGTAATACATATATAGTCATGCCATGGAAAGCTATTTTTATTAAGATGTTTCTGCCATCAAATCTTATTTTTTTATTATAACTATATTCATTGCAGGGCAAATTTACTTGCTTTTCAGCTGTAAACTAGCAATGGCACAAATTCTGTTGTTTTTACAAGTGAACATATAGAGCAAAAATCAATAAATTTACCATGACACCTTTACTATGTTTTATTCATTTTCCACTAAACCTATGGAATGAAAAATTATACTATGTTATCCTAGATTTGGCATCACGTGCACTACTAACATGGCAAAACTTATACTTATGCGTCTTTCCTACAATTGCCATGGCAATCTACCATTTTTTCCCTACAAACTTGCCCATATGACCCCTTCTCACAAATTTTTGTTCAATTGACATGAACTATACAACAATTTTAATTCTTTTGCCATGTCACTTTGTACTATATTTTTTGTCATCTTTTTGTACTACTCACATGGCAAAACTTAGAATTTTTTCCCTGCACAATTGCCATGTCAATGAAGTTGCCGTGTTTTCTCTAAATTTTCCATCTTTCTCAGAGAAAAAAAATCCTAATTTACCATGTTCACATGAGTAAGTTAGCATGGCAATATTATTATTTCGACATGGCAATTATTTTAATTAGACCTTTGGTAGTTTTGTTGTAGGTAGCATGGATATTTTATTAATTAGACCATGGTAGCTTTATTGCATGTAGCATGCCACTTTTTAGTTAGACCATGGCAACTTATTATTTACACTATGGTAGTTTTGTTGTAGCTAGCAAGAAACTTTTATTAGTTAGACCATGGCAATTTTACCATAGGTGTATACATGGAAATAACTACTTCCACGACAAATTTCATTTTCATTTTCGATGTCATTTTTTCTTGCAATGTCATTTTTTTGTACTAGGTCATGATTTTTTTTTGCCATTTCGCATTTATAATGGATATTTCCTTTTGTAGGTATTTTTTGTGTGGTAGTTTTAAGAAATGCAATATGGCAAATGTATCAGCTAGTACATTTCCTTTTTTTTCTTTTTCTGTTAACTATATTTTCAACACAGAAATTCTGGATTTCTGTCGCAATTTTATTCTAAAGATTTTTTCTATATTTTTTAGTCATTTCTTTTGCAAAAAATCCTGTTTAGTACATAGTTTTTTCTTATTCTGAGTGAATGTTTAGTACATAGTTGGGCCTGTTCCATCTGGCTAGTGCTAGCCCGGCCCCTGAGACAAGCTTCCGCCTAGCCGAAGCGCCTGAGCGTATGGGCCGGCCCAGTGCACGGGGGGCCACTGCCTCGTTTCTTACTGTTCCTTTTTTCACTTTTTTGTTTTTATTTTTTATTTCCTTATTTACTTTGTTTACACTTACAAATATTTTAAAAAATTACTTTACATAATTTTATGATTTTTTTAATCATGCATTTGAAAAATGTTAAATGCATATAGAAAAATGTTTCTGCTGTATAGGAAAAATGTATACAAGAAAATATACAATGTGTGTGAAAAAAGTTCATCGTGCAACTAAAAACTGTTAATCAAGCATTTGAAGAAAGTATTAAACAATTATTTGAAAAATGTCAATCAAGTATTTGAAAAATGGCAAATGTGTAGAGAAAGAATGTTGACCAGGTATTAAAAAACATCTTGATATTGTATTGAAAAAATGTTAATTAAGCATTTAAAAAATATTAAATGTGTATAGAAAAATGTTGACCATGTATTTTAAAAGGGAAACGCTTGCCGTCACCCAACTGATAATAACGCGCACGTCCGCGTCTATGTGGCCGTCAGACCTGATTTTGATCGGATAACTCGGGGATCAACCTATTCACATAGTCTAAGTTTTGCAAGGGAGCCATTGTTGCAATCTCCCCACCGCAACAATTAGTTTGTTGCAAGATCTGGATCTCATGCGAAACATTGACCGCCTCCTTCATACTTCATATGTTCCTTTGTGGGGCTAATATCTCTCTCTCTCTCTCTCTCTCTCTCTCTCTCTCTCTTCAGACTTTTTTTTTCAAGGAACCAGCAGGAGCACTGCCTTTTCATTTCATACTAAAAACGGAGGGTTATGTACATAGCTCTCTCCACCTTATCCCCACCCGACAGTCATCGCCCACATGATTTTTCCCAAGCGACTTTTTCTATGGTCTTCCTCCTTAAATGCATATGTTTCCCAAAATCAATTCTCCTGCCATCGCCCAGGTCCGCTCGAAGCTGCTAGTACTGCCACACCATTGTTGCAATGACGCGACAACCATTACATGGCATTACCCTCAAGGGCACTATGGCCTGCTGCAAGTCGTGCAGCCGCGCACTGACGAGTTTCTGCAACAATGATGGAGTTGCAAAAACAACGATGGTCGGACTCTTACAACAACATCTTTCATTGCAAAAAAATCCGCAACATCATCCATGCTGCAAAAGTCTTTTTCACAACATCATGTATGTTGTAAAAGACAAAAAAAACTGCAACAGAATCTCTATGGCAAATGTTTCTGTAACATGAGCATTGTTGCAAAGGGTCCTCGGTCGTTGGATGACACTCGATCTAATGGTTGCCGAGGCCGACGCGTAACACGCCCCATTTTAAAAAGTTAATCTAGTATTTATAAAATGTTAACGAAGCATTTGAAAAAATATTGAACGTGCATAGAAAAAATGTTTGACCATGTATTCAAAAACCGTTAATCTTGTATTGGAAAAGTGTTTACAATGCGTATAGAAAAAATATTGACCATGTATTAAAACATGTTAATCTTGTATTCGAAAAATGAGAAACGTGTATTAGATATTTACAAAAAATATACAGTGTGTATGAAAAAAATTAGACATAAAATATATAGGTTTGCAAAAACTACTAATCATGTATTTAAAAAATGTTAAACGTGTATATAAGAAATGTTCCTAATGTACATGGAAAATGTTGAATTTGTACCAAAAAAGTGAACATGTGTTGAACATAAAAGAGAACCGATGAAAATTAACAATAAAACCAAAGGAAAATGAAATACAACCAAAGGGAAAAACAAATAAAACAAAAAAAAAGAAAATGAAAACCCGAATAAAACGGTGCAAAACAAAAAAAATGGAGACAATCGAGAGAGAAACAAAGACAAACAAAGATAATGATAATTATATATTTGGAAAATGTTAAAGATACATAAAAAAATGTTCCGATGTTCATGAAAAATATACAAATATGTCTTCAAAATGTATACATGTGTTGAAGAATAAAAGAGAAACATGAAGGTAGACGGTGAAAGCGAAAAAACGGAAGAAAGAAACAAAGAAAAACAATGAAAATAAAATAAGAAACAAAAAATGTAGAAAGAGAAGAAAAGAAAAGAAACCAGTGGAAAACTGAGAAAGAAACAAAAAAAATAAAATAGAAATAAAAAAGAAAATCAGTGAAAACTAGGGAAAAAGAAGAAGAAAACCGGTTAAAAAGAAAGAAAAGCATAAAACTGAAGAAAACCGGTGAAGAAATCGAAAAATCCCGAAGAAGAAATAATGAACCAAAAGAAGAAAAAAACAAAATAACAATAGCGAATACGACCAGCGAACGAACAAACGCGTGCTCAAAGAATGGGCCGGCCTTGTACGGTACGCACGCAGGAAAGTCTTCAGGTGAGACGGAACATAGCCTCGCGCGAGATATAGATCTCGCAGGCCTTGGATAGGGATTGCTGTTGGGGAACGTAGTAATAATTCAAAAAATTCCTACGTGTCACCAAGATCAATCTAGGAGAAGCTAGCAACGAGAGAGAGGGAGTGCATCTTCATACCCTTGAAGATCGCTAAGCGGAAGCGTTACAAGAACGCGGTTGATGGAGTCGTAATCGCGGCGATTCAAATCGCGGAAGATCTGATCCAAGCGCCGAACGGACGGCACCTCCGCTTTTAACACACGTACAGCCCAGGGCCGTCTCCTCCTTCTTGATCCAGCAAGGGGAGAGGAGAAGTTGAGGGAGAACTCCGGCAGCATGACGGCGTGGTGGTGGAGCTCGTGGTTCTCCGACAGAGCTTCGCTACGCTCAACGAAGGAGGACGAGGAGAAGTTGGAGGGGGAGGGCTGCGCCGGGGGCAAGCGGTGCAGCTCCCATGAACCTCCCCACTATATATAGGGGTGGAGGGGGCTGGTTTCTTGCCCTCCAAGTCCATTGGGGCATTGGCAAAGGTGGGAGGAAAGAAATCCCATCCTTTCCCTTCCCCACAGATTGTTATCCCCCTTTTAGGGATCTTGATCTTATCCCTTCGGGATATGATCTTATTCCTTCTAAGGGGGATCTGAAGGAAATATGCCCTAGAGGCAACAATAAAGTTGTTATTTATATTTCCTTATATCATGATAAATGTTTATTATTCATGCTAGAATCGTGTTAACCGAAAACTTAGTACATGTGTGAATACATAGACAAAACAGAGTGTCCCTAGTATGCCTCTACTTGACTAGCTCATTAACCAAAGATGGTTAAGTTTCCTGACCATGGACATGTGTTGTCATTTGATGAACGGGATCACATCATTAGAGAATGATGTGATGGACAAGACCCATCCATTAGCTTAGCATAATGATCGTATAGTTTTATTGCTATTGCTTTCTTCATGACTTATACATGTTCCTCTGACTATGAGATTATGCAACTCCCGAATACCGGAGGAACACCTTGTGTGCTATCAACCGTCACAATGTAACTAGGTGATTATAAAGATGCTCTGCAGGTGTCTCCGAAGGTGTTTGTTGAGTTGGCATAGATCGAGATTAGGATTTGTCACTCCGTGTATCGGAGAGGTATCTCTGGGCCCTCTCGGTAATGCACATCACTATAAGCCTTGCAAGCAATGTGATTAATGAGTTAGTTGCGGGATGATGCATCACGGAATGAGTAAAGAGACTTGCCGGAAATGAGATTGAACTAGATATGAGGATACGGATGATCGAATCTCGGGCAAGTAACATACCGATGACAAAGGGAACAACGTATGTTGTTATGCGGTTGACCGATAAAGATCTTCGTAGAATATGTAGGAGCCAATATGAGCATCCAGGTTCTGCTATTGGTTATTGACCGGAGATGTGTCTCGATCATGTCTACATAGTTCTCGAACCCGTGGGGTCCGCACGCTTAACGTTCGATGACGATTTGTATTGTGAGTTATGTGATTTGATGACCGAAGTTTGTTCAGAGTCCCGTATGAGATCATGGACATAACGAGGAGTCTCGAAATGGTCGAGAGGTAAAGATTCATATATTGGAAGGTTACATTCGGACACGGAATAGTTCGGGTTGTTTCGGAGTATCGGGGGTTACCGGAACCCCCCCCCCCCCCTAGGAAGTTCATGGGCCTTCATGGGCCTTAGTGGAAAGGAGAGGAGGGCCACAAGGGAGGCCGCTCCCCCCCATGGCCAGTCCGAATTGGACTAGGGAGGGAGGCGGCGCCCCCTCTTTCCTTCTCCCCTCTTCCTCCTTCCCTCTCTCTCCCTCTCTTAGAAGGAAGGGGACTCCAAATAGGAGACCCAACACTCCATGGAACAAGATGTGGTCGTGAATGGTGCTTCAAGGGATCCTACATCATCATATATTCCATTTTGCCTTATGGCCAAGGCTTCAAAGGTATCTCCCACTTTGAATCCCAATATATCTTGTGATGATATTGATGATGGCAAGAGTGATGATGATGTCGATTATGATGAAGAGAATGATGATGTTGCCTCCTTAAAAATTAAGGGGGAAATGATTTTTATAGCTCTTCTTAAGAATAAAATTGCTCGTTCCAACTTCATGGAAATCATGTCTATTGCTATTGAGGGCAAGAAATATATTGATGAGTTGGAATCTCGTCTTGAGGAGCATGAAGTCACCATTGATAAAATGGAAGGTCACGAGCATGATTACGCTAATGAGATTGCGAACCTCTCTCAAGCTCTTGAACTTGAACAAACCACCAAGGAATCTCTTGAGGAGACTTTTGCTCTAGAATTATCTAGAGTGAAGGAATCTCATGATAGAGCTCATGAGGTGGCCAATATTTTTGAAACTAAAAATGCTAAGCTTGAAGTTGCTCATGCTAGACTCCTTGAGGATTTTGAGCACCTCGAAAATGGCTCAACGGTCATCAAGGGTGAGCTCATCAAACTCACCCTCATGATCAACTTGAAGCTTCTTATTTAAAAGAACTTTCCAAGTTGTCCTCTCCTATTGTTGTTAATGATGATGCTTGTTCTACTAACTCTATTACTTGTGAAGCATCCATTTTGAAGGAGAAAGTTGAGCTACGGGCTCAACTTGAGTTGCTATCTAGCAATTATGGGAATTGGAAGAAAGCCATGAAAAGCTCTCATGCTCTCATGATGATCTTCTAGTATCCCATAATGTGCTAAAGATAGCTCATGAGGCTATGAGTGCTAAGGTAACATCTAGTGAGCCTCATGTGGACACTAGCACTACATTTAGTCAAAATGCTATATTGCCTTGTGCTAGTCCCCGCGATTCATCCATGCATAACATTGGTACATCTTGTGATGAATTGCTTTCCTTGCCTTGTTGCTCTAACGATGAAGCTTATACTTCCTCTAGTGCTTGTGTTGAGACTAACCATGTAGAGGAAATCAAAAAGCTCAAGGCCCAAGTCTCTTCTTTGAAGAAAGATTTGGAAAAGTGTCATGAAGGGATGGCCACACTCAACAATATCTTGAGTGTAAAAAAATCCCCCAATGACAAAGGTGGACTTGGATTCAACTCCAATAAGAAGAAGAAGTCCAAGAGCAACAAGAATAAGGGCCAAAAACAAGTCAAGAATTCGGCCAAGATCATTTGCTTCAAGTGCAAAATTGAAGGGCATCATGTTAGATCTTGCCCTTTGAATAAGAAGGCCATTAGTGACAAGCAACAAGGGAAGCGGCCACAAGTTCACTCTCATTCTCAACCTCAAGTTGAAGAAAGGCCTCTTCCCAAGAAAACTCAAGCTAATGCTTCTCAAGTTGTGAAATCAAGTGAGAAGAAAGTAAAGAGTAGACGTTGCTACCTATGTCGTGAAAAAGGTCACGTCGCTTCTTCATGCACGAACGGTACCTTATACAACCCTATTCTAATTGATGATATCTATTCTCTTGGGAAGGATAAGGTTGGCAATGTGTTAGCCAAATTTGTTGGTACTCAAAGTGGTGTCAAGAAAAGAACCATTTGGGTAGCCAAGCCTATTGTGAATAACCTCTTAGGACCCAACTTGGTTGGGGACCAACTAGCTCATACTTGATCAATAGGTGTTGTTGGAGGTCATTGGAGACTTGGCTACATTATGAAGAATTAAGGGGACTTCATCATTCTTATTGTCTCAAGCCAAGTCAACTGGGTTATCAAGTTTCTATCTTATATCCAATGTGCCTCCTTGTGGTAACTTGTACTTAAATTGTTTACATTGAAAGTTACTTGCCCCTTTGCATGTTTTGGTTTTGTTCCTTGCATGTGTTTGTATATGTTGTGTCTCCAAATTGCTTATCTTGAATAATCAAGTATATGCATGTTGGTTTGCACTTCATGTACATGTGTGTCATACGTTGAGCCTTTGTGCATCTTGTTTGTATCTTAGTTGGCTCTTGTGAGAGATTAATGGAATATCCCATTATGGGGGAGTGATGTGCTTTGTGCACCTCACAGTCCTATAAATGTGTGTACATGAGTAATACCATATAGTATTGATATTTCAAGATTATCTAGTCTCTATGTGGTATGTCTTCTCATGAGAAATTCAAATTCTAAGTAGTCCATTAATTATCTCTTGTTGGATCCTCTTATTGGCTCTTGTTAAGTTTTTATTGGTATCACATTATGGGGGAGTAATATGCTATGTGCACATTACAAGCCTAGAAAATGGGTACATTTGAGATATTGTCACCTAGAATTGATATTGTAAATTATCTTGTTCCTAGGTGGCATGTTAGCTCTAGAAGTTGCAATTTGCTTGTGTTTGGTGTAAATATGACGTTGGATATCCTTGCTATCTACCAACGGGAATTATTTCCAAATACTTCTTGTCTTATGAAAATTGGTCCTCACTTATGTGTGGTAGAAATTATTTATCATCTCCACGTTGGTGTTTGCTTCTTTTTTCCTTTTCCCTTGCCAAGGATTGTTTCAACTCCCTTTGTCTTCCATACCACTTGTGGATCTTGTTAATTTCTTGACTTTGTCTAGTGTTTTCTAGATATGGTGAAAGTGGTGATCCCACCTTGTGCATTTTGTATTCAAATGCAAATTATCTAATGCACTAGTCTTGGGGGAGCTATCCTATTTTCTATAAGACACTCATCTTGTGGTCCTTATCAAGTGTCTGTTGGTGGAACGCAAACCATTTCTTTTTGGTACTTTGTGCCATCATGAAACTTTGTAGAGAGCTTGGTTTGTTTGGAACCATTCTCTCTTTTGGGATTTTGATATCTTTTATTTTGAGTGTGCCAATGGATATCTCATTCCTTGATGTATCTTTCAATTGATATCCTCCAAGTGATGTTTTATTCATTTGGTATCTTTTCTTCACTTGGAATTTCTTTGTCTTTTGGTATCGGTTCTTGAAAGTCTTGAGCATGCATATTAACTACATGTAGTATCTTTGGCATGCTTTCTTTATTTGACCCAATATATAGGGGAAACTCCACCTAGTCTCAAATTGGATGAGATGTGCATGAAATTCATTTTCATATCTACATGCACATATTTATGTGGAGTTTGTCCTATGTATTGTTGGTTCTCTAACTCTTGGTCCCAATGAGTTTGGGTACCATTTTGTTTGTGTTGTTGTTCTAGGAACAATTGGAGATGCATTGGACGCTCAACTCACTCACAAGGAAGGTGGTGTCACCATGTGCTTATTGGAGTCAAGCTAGGATGATCAATGAACTACTCTCTACCTTTAATTGGTATCTACTACATCCTTCCAATGATATCTCGGTAACAAGTATCTCTTTGCATTCTTTTCTTGCATTCAACCTTGAGTAGGTTGCATATTAGCATGATATTCATTCCATCTTGTGATACTTGTTTCCTTTCTCAAAGCATCTCAACGATGATCTCATGTTGCTAGTTGTGATGTCTTTGATGGTTGTTTGGTAGGAATTCATTTATATACAATAAGACCATATCTAGCCATGTGCTATGCTTCCAAGCAAATATCTTATTGGTATTTGTATGACTTCCTTTTGGATATCTTGTTCCTTCGTGTTGTAACTATTTCGGGTGTACATCCTTCTTTGTAGATATATATCATCATGATTTCGTCTACCTAGAATCTTATACACTTGAGAGAAGTTGCATATCTAGATGATATCCTTTCTTTCACGTCCACCTTGTCTTTCTTATGTTATTTCTTTGGTGGCTCCGTGAAAGCTTTTGCCTTGAGTGCGTGTCTTCTATCGTTGCATCTTGATGCACTCTTGTGTGGTGAAGATTATTTTCCTCATGCTTATATTTATGAGGCTTTTGCCATCTTAATTGGTATCCCTCGTCTTGATGAGCCTTTTATCTTCTATCTTCACCACGTGTTTTCACAAGCATAGGTTCTCTATATGCTTATTAGTAAGCTTGTGAACCCATTTGATAGTTGTGTGTGGGAATGATAGGCCTTGCACTGTGTGCCCCATTCTTTCAAGACTTTATTGATGCTTAGTGCTCATCCGTACATTAGTCTTCTCAAGTGCATTGCCTTGACTCACACACATCATTTTGGTTGAGCCCATTCTTAAGTTGCCTCTTTTACTTATTGTTCAACCATGTGCTTGTTGCAATTACTAGGCTTATTTTCCTATATGCTCACTTGCACTTGTTGTAAGTTTCTGTTGATTTTGGGGGAGCTATGATCCTATTTTGTGCACTTTGTATCCAAATACAAAAATTCTTGATGTGCACAAATCATGGGGAGCTTCTCTAGTTTCTTTAGAACACTCCTCTGCTCATTTCATAATATCCTTTATTCATGTGGCTCATAGGATATTTGTTCTAGTTGGTTCAATTGATATCCGTTGATTGCTTGATTCAATTGGTATCTTTTTGATTGCTTGATTTCTTGTGTCTCTCTCTGTTATGTCTTTGTGGCATATCTTCCTTTTGCAATCTTTGGGCCTCAATATAGTTTGTCTTCCTCCAAGTATTTACCGTTGGATATGTGTATTGCATTCCACTCTCTTGTTGAGAAATACACAATTTATGGAGGAACACTTTTTATATTGGCCTTCTAAGCTTTTAGCCCATTCTGGCAATCGATGCCAATGGGGGAGAAGTTTCAGAGAGTTTTGTGGAGAAGTTTAGAGAGTTGTCTCTTCTGGCTTTGGTTTGTTCCTAAGCATACGCATCTCCTACGCATGAATTATTGGTTGTTGCATTTCATGGTGATGCATAATTACTTATATAAACTCTCTTGAAAGTGATTGTCATCAATTACCAAAATGGGGGAGATTGAAAGGACATGCAGTGCCCCCATGTGTGGTTTTGGTAATTGATGACATTCTCTATGGACTAGTGGTTGCATTGAGTTATATTTGAAGTATTTGTCCATAGGCATTTCTTGAAGTCCATGTGTTGGTTTCAAGGAGTTTATGTGTTGACCAAGGTGCTATTAAGGAATTATCCAAAGATTGGTCATGTGAGTGTTGAGCTTATTGCAAGCATGTCTTGAAGAAGAATATTGTGTGATCATTCATGTTTACCTTCAAGACATCATCGAAACGAAGAGAGTTAGAAAGATTCAAGGTTGATCAAGACTAAGTCAGGAGTGAATCAAGTTGATCAACTCACAAAGCATAGAAGATGTACCGAGAGGGATCAAGTGATCCCATAGTATGGTAAGCATTGTCCATTGCACTTTGTGTACTAACCCATGGTCTATGTGAGATTTCTATGTGGGGTCAGGTACGTGTCCATGGGCTTGCGTCAAGAGGAAGATATCATACAACCCATGGAAAGTATGACATCAAGTGGTGATCGTCATCAAGATTGCCGTGTGCAAGTTCAAGTGGAGCATCACGAAGAGATCAAGTGCTTGAAGCTTGCCATCCATTGTGGTGTCAATGGACTTGTGAAGATGTGCCAAGAGTGGCTCACCCATAGTGGAGTATGGGGGAGCAATCATCTAGTCTCCATCGACCCAACGCAATCAAGAAAGGTGGTCCATCTTGAGGAGGACAAGATCGTCATCATCTAGATCAAGTGGATCATGTGCAAGGCAAAGGTTTTCCCTTGATAGGTTTTCTATTTTACCGGTCTCATGGTGGTAGTTGGGAGACCGGGTTATAGGATTGTTTGCCGTACTATCAAGGGGGGCTCTCAAGTTGGTAGCTTGATCGTATCGTTAGTAGAGAGCTCAAACCATTGCATCCTTGCATCATGTTTCTTGGTTCTTGTTTGGTTCTCTTTGTGAGTCTTAGATCTTATGGTCATCTCGATGACAAGCTCGAGTACATCGAAAACGGAGTTCACATGCGTCTTCTTTTGCGTTTTCGGTTTTGGAGGTCTTACCGGTCTTATTCGAGGAAGGGTTCTCACCATTTCTTATGGGAATTTTTTTAATTTTTTCTTATTGTTATTTCTATCAAGATTTTGTTAGCCCTTGTCGCTAGCTTTCCAATAAACTTGGTTTCCTTGAATTCGGAGTGCGTTTGCAGAAGTTGTGTCAGTTTTGGTGTCCTTGTAAAAGCTGCAGCGGTACTACCGCTCGTGGGAGCGGTATTAACGCTTGGAGGGGATGTAATTTTTTACTACCGCTCTTGGGAGCGGTAGTACCGCTTGGAGCGGTACTACTGCGGCTACTTCCGTGGCTACTTCCACTCTGGACCAAAAACTCGTCACAAGTCCATCGGTGGTAGGCACGGATGTATTTTTTTAGTACCGCTCGCAAGCAGTAGTACCGCTACCCCTAGCGGCAGTACCGTGAGGACGAGCGGTAGTACCGCTCTATGCGGGCTGTGAGCATAACGGTTAGTTTTTCCCCCACCTATAAAAGGGGGTCTTCTTCCCCAATGAACCTAATCCTTTGAGCTCGTGTTCTTCCCCCATTGTTGGCCTTCTTCGAGCTTGCTAACTCTCAATCCCTCCATGGATTCTTGCTAGTTTTTGAGGGAAAAGAGAGAGGATATCTAGATCCACATTTCCACCAATCACTTTCTCCTCTATGTGAGGGGAATCCCTTGGATCTAGATCTTGGAGTTCTCCTTCTTTTACTTCCTCTCATTTTCCTCCCTAGCATTAGTTGCTTTGGTGGGATTTGGGAGAGAAGGACTTGGGCACTCCGTGTGCCCTTGCCATTGCATTTGGTGCATCGGTTTGAGTTCTCCATGATGATACGTGGAAGTTACAAGTTGAGAAGCTTATTACTCTTAGGTGCTTGGTGCCCTTGAGCTTGTTCCTCTTGGGTGCTTGGGCGCCCTAGACGGTTGGTGGTGTTCGGAGCTCAATCATTGTGGTGTAAAGCTCCAGGCAAGCATCGGGGTCTCCAATTAGGTTGTGAAGATCGCCCCGAGCAATTTGACGGGTACCAGTGACCGCCCCCAAGGGTTGCCAAAGTGTACGGGTTCGGTGACCGACCCCAAGGGTTGCCATTGTACGGGTTTGGTGACCGCCCTCAAGGGTCCCTTAGTGGAATCACGACATCTTGCATTGTGCGAGGGCGTGAGGAGATTATGGTGGCCCTAGTGGCTTCTTGGGGAGCATTGTGCCTCCACACCGCTCCAAATGGAGATTAGCATCCGCAAGGGTGTGAATTTCGGGATACATCGTCGTCTCCGCGTGCCTCGGTTATCTCTTACCCGAGCCCTTTACTTATGCTCTTTACTTTGTGATAGCCATATTGTTCTTTGTCATATATCTTGCTATCACATAGTTGCTTATCTTGCTTAGCATAAGTTGTTGGTGCACATAGGTGAGCCTAGTTGTTTTAGGTTTTGTGCTTGTCAAATTAACCGCTAGGTTTATTCCGCATTTGTTCAAGCCTAAACCGTAATTATTTTAAAACGCCTATTCACCCCCCTCTAGGCGGCATCCACGATCTTTCAACATTGTAATGGTTCGAACGTCGTAACCGTACTTTATTAGATATGGTGCGATCTATGATATCTCTTACGTATTTACCGCTATCGTTTTGGGGGCTATGCATTAGAGACAGCTACACTCACGTTAAATAGGGCACCATCTAATCCGTTGAGACAACACCGTATGAAATTTGGTTTGGCAAGAAACCAAAGCTGTCGTTTCTTAAAGTTTGGGATTGTGATGCTTATGTGAAAAAGTTTGAAACTGATAAGCTCGAACCCAAATTGAAGAAGTGCGTCTTCATAGGATACCCAAAAGAAACTATTGGGTACACCTTCTATCATAGATCCGAATGCAAGATTTTTGTTGCTAAGAATGGATCCTTTTTAGAGAAGGAGTTTCTCTCGAGAGAAGTGAGTGGGAGGAAAGTAGAACTTGATGAGGTAGTTGTACCTTCTTCCGAGTTGGAAAGTAGTTCATCACAGAAATTAGTTCCAGTGATTCCTACACCAATTAGTGAGGAAGCTAATGATGATGATCATGAAACTTCAGATCAAGTTACTACCGAACCTCGTATAGTCCGCACCAGAGTGGTATGGTAATCCTGTTCTGGAGGTCATGTTACTTGACCATGACAAACCTACGAAATATGAGGAAGCGATGATGAGCCCAGATTCCGCAAAATGGCTCGAGGCCATGAAATCTGAGATGGGATCCATGTATGAGAACAAAGTGTGGACTTTGGTTGACTTGCCTGATGATTGGTAAGCAATAGAGAATAAATGGATCTTCAAGAAGAAGACTGACGCTGACGGTAATGTTACTGTCTACAAAGCTCGACTTGTTGTGAAAGGTTTTCAACAAGTTCAAGGAGTTGACTACGATGAGACTTTCTCACCGGTAGAGATGCTTAAGTCTGTCCGAATCATGTTAGCAATTGCCGCATTTTATGAAATATGTCAAATGGATGTCAAAACTGCATTCCTTAATTGATATCTTAAATAAGAGTTGTATATGATGCAACCAGAAGGTTTTGTTGATCCTAAAGGTGCTAACAAAGTGTGCAAGCTCCAGCTATCCAATTTATGGACTGGTGCAAGCATCTCGGAGTTGGAATATACGCTTTGATAGTGTGATCAAAGCATATGGTTTTATACAGACTTTTGGAGAAGCTTGTATTTACAAGAAAGTGAGTGGGAGCACTACAGCCTTTCTGATAAATATATGTTAATGACATATTGTTGATCAGAAATGATGTAGAATTTCCTGGAAAGCATAAAGGAGTGTTTGAAAGGAGTTTTTTCAAAGAACGACCTCGGTGAAGCTGCTTACATATTGAGCAACAAGATCTATAGAGATAGATCAAGACGCTTGATAAGTTTTTTCAATGAGTACATACCTTGACAAGATTTTGAAGTAGTTTAAAAATAGAACAGTTAAAGAAGGAGTTCTTGCCTGTGTTGCAAGGTGTGAAGTTGAGTAAAGACTCAAAACCCGACCACGGCAGAAAATATAAAGAGAATGAAAAGGCATTCCCTATGCCTCAGTCATAGGTTCTATAAAGTATGCTATGTTGTGTACCATACCTATTGTGTACCTCACCATGAGTTTGGCAAGAGGGTACAATAGTGATCCAGGAGTGGATCACTGGACAACGGTCAAAATTATCCATAGTGGAATAAGGAAATGTTTCTCGGTTATAGAGGTGACAAAGAGTTCGTCGTAAAGAGTTACGTCGATGCAAGCTTTGACACTGAACTGGATGACTCTAAGTCTCGATCTAGATACATATTGAAAGTGGGAGCAATTAGCTAGAGTAGCTCCGTGCAGAGTATTGTAGACATAGAAATTTGCAAAATACATACGGATCTGAATGTTGCAGACTCGTAGACTAAAATTTCTCTCATAGGCAAAACTTGCTCAAACCTTAATACTCTTGAGTGTTAATCACATAGCAATGTGAACTAGATTATTCACTCTAGTAAACCTTTTGAGTGTTGGTCACATGGCTATGTGAACTATTGGTGTTAAATCACATGACGATGTGAGCTAGATTATTGACTCTAGTGCAAGTGGGAGACTGAAGGAAATATGCCCTAGCGGCAATAATAAAGTTGTTATTTATATTTCCTGATATCATGATAAATGTTTATTATTCATGCTAGAATTGTATTAACCGGAAACTTAGTACATGTGTGAATACATAGACAAAACAGAGTGTCCCTAGTATGCCTCTACTTGACTATCTCGTTAATCAAAGATGGTTAAGTTTCCTGACCATGGACATGTGTTGTCATTTGACGAACGGGATCACATCATTAGAGAATGATGTGATGGACAAGACCCATCCGTTAGCTTAGCATAATGATCGTTTAGTTTTATTGCTATTGCTTTCTTCATGACTTATACATGTTCCTCTGACTATGAGATTGCAACTCCTGAATACCGGAGGAACACCTTGTGTGCTATCAAATGTCACAATGTAACTGGGTGATTATAAAGATGATCTACAGGTGTCTTCGAAGGTGTTTGTTGAGTTGGCATAGATCGAGATTAGTATTTGTCACTCCGTGTATCAGAGAGGTATCTCTGGGCCCTCTCGATAATGCACATCACTATAAGCCTTGCAAGCAATGTGACTAATGAGTTAGTTGCGAGATGATGTATTATGGAATGAGTAAACAGACTTGCCAGTAATGAGATTGAACTAGGTATGAGGATACCGACGATCGAATATCGGGCAAGTAACATACCGATGACAAAGGGAACAACGTATGTTGTTATGCGGTTTGACCGATAAAGATCTTCGTAGAATATGTAGGAGCCAATATAAGCATCCAGGTTCCGCTATTGGTTATTGACCAAAGATGTCTCTCGGTCATGTCTACATAGTTCTCGAACCCGCAGGGTCCGCACGCTTAACATTCTATAACGATTTGTATTATGAGTTATGTGATTTGATGACCGAAGTTTGTTCGGAATCCCGGATGAGATCACGGACATGACGAGGAGTCTCGAAATGGTTGAGAGAAGATTCATATATTGGAAGGTTACATTCGGACACCGGAATAGTTCGGGTCGTTTCGGATAAGTTTCGGAGTATCGGGGGTTACCGGACCCCCCCGTGAAGTTCATGGGCCTTAGTGGAAAGGAGAGGAGGGCCACAAGGGAGGCTGCGCCCCACCCCCATGGCCAGTCTGAATTGGACTAGGGAGGGGGCGGCACCCCCTCTTTCCTTCTCCCCTCTTCCTCCTTCCCTCTCTTGGAAGGAAGGGGACTCCAACTAGGATTGGGAATCCTAGTTGGACTCCCCATGGCGCACGCCCCCTTGGCCGGCCGGCCTCCTCCTCCCCTCCTTTATATACGCGGGAAGGAGGCACCCCAAAGGAAACCAAGTCTTCTCTTAGCCGTGTGCGGTGCCCCCCTCCATAGTTGAACACCTCGGTCATATCTTCGTAGTGCTTAGGCGAAGCCCTGCGCTGGTAACTTCGTCATCACTGTCGCCACTCCGTCGTGCTGACGAAACTCTCCCTTCTCCTCAACTGGATCAAGAGCTCTAGGGACGTCATCAGACTGAACGTGTGCTGAACGCGGAGGTGCCGTACGTTCGGTGCTTGGATCGGTTGGATCGCGAAGACGTTTGACTACATCAACCGCGTTATTAAACGCTTCCGCTTTCGGTCTACGATGGTACGTGGACACACTCTCCCCACTCGTTGCTATGCTTCTCCTAGATAGATCTTGCATGATCGTAGGAATTTTTTTGAAATACTACGTTCCCCAACAGGATCTTGGTGCGCCTGGACCAGGGGTGTGGGGCCTTGACCCCACTACCCACGTTCATGTGGGTCCCCCATGCAGGCGGGCCCCACTCTAGAACCTTCTAGAACCTTCCCGGTACAATAATGAAAAATCCCGAACATTTTTCGATGGCCAAAATATGACTTTCCATATATAAATCTTTACCTCCGGACCATTCCAGAACTCCTCATGACATCTAGGATCTTATCCGAGACTCCGAACAACTTTCCGTAACCACATACGATTCCCATTACAACTCTAGCGTCACCGAACCTTAAGTGTGTAGACTCTATGGGTTTGGGAACCATGCATACATGACCGAGATGCCTCTCCGTCCAATAACTACTAGCGGGATCTGGATACCCATATTGACTCCCACATGTTCAACGATGATCTCCATTGGATGAACCACGATGTCGGGGATTCAATCAATCCCGTATACAATTCCCTTTGTCCATCGGTATGTTACTTGCCCGAGATTCGATCGTCGCTATCCCCATACCTCGCTCAATCTCGTTACCGGCAAGTCTCTTTACTCATTCCGTAACACATGATCCCGTGACTAACCCCTTAGTCACATTGAGCTCATTATGATGATGCATTACCGAGTGGGCCCAGAGATACCTCTCCGTCATACGGAGTGACAAATCCCAGTCTCGATTCGTGCCAACCCAACAGATACTTTCGGAGCTTGTAGTGCACTGATGTCGCTTGAAGCTACGTCGGTATTTCCCCAAAGAGGAAGGGATGATGCAGCATAGCGGCGGTAGGTATTTCCCTCGGTTATGAAACCAAGGTTATCAAACCAGTAGGAGATCCAATCAACACAACGTAAACAGCCCCTGCACACAAATAACAACATCTCGCAACCCGACGTGTTAAAGGGGTTGTCAATCCCTTTCGGGTAGCGGCGCAAGAAATTGCGTGTTGACGTGAGAAAGTCGTAAAAGATTGAATAAATAGATCGCAAATAAAATAAAGTGCTGCAAGGTACTTTTGTATGTTTGGTTTAATAGATCTTAATAAAAAGTGCAAATAAAATAGATCGCAAAGCAAATATATGAGAAAGAAGACCCGGGGGCCGTAGGTTCCACTAGTGGCCTCTCTCGAGAAAAATAGCAAACGGTGGTTAAACAAATTATTGTTGGGCAAATGATAGAAACTCAAACAATTATGACGATATCCATGTAGTGATCATTACATATGCATTTTTGGTGTCAAAACCGACGGATCTCGGGTAGGGGGTCCCGATCTGTGCGCCAAGGCTGATGGTAACAGGAAGCAAGGGACACAGATGTTTACCCAGGTTCGGGCCCTCTCGATGGAGGTAAAACCCTACTTCCTGCTTGATTAATATTGATGATATGGGTAGTACAAGAGTAGATCTACCACGAGATCGTAGAGGCTAAACCCTAAGAGCTAGCCTATGATGGTATGATTGTAATTGTGATCGGCCTTCTAAGGACCAACCTCTCCGGTTTATATAGACACCGGAGAGGGCTAGGGTTTACATGGAGTTGGTTACAAGGAAGGAAATATAATATCCGGATCGCCAAGCTTGCCTTCCACGCTAAGGAAAGTCCCATCCGGACACGGGCCGAAGTCTTGAGTCTTGTATCTTCACGCTTCAATAGTCCGGACGTTGTGCACAGTCCGACAGTCCGAATACCCCCTAATTGTCACATCCCCAGAATTGTTTTAATTAGTTGCATCTGCATCCATGCATCATGTTTGATTTCAAAGGAAATTTTGAAGTGGGGATGACCAAGCCCTAGCACTAAAGCAATTCAAATAGGTTCAACTAAAAATATTTTCCAATGAACCCAAATGGCCTTAAAAAATGTTCACCATTTTTGGAAAATGCTGGAAACAGTAACCAGAGATATTGCACACTTTTCCATGACATTTGGATTATTGAATTAACTCATATTATATTTGAATTGGGGCATTTAAATCCTATAAATATTTTTAAATGCCCTAATAATTCTGAAACTAGTTTTGGGTTGTTAGGAATAATCCCAACAGAGCCCACAATTATTTTCAGGATTTCAGGAAACGTTTTAGTATTTTTAATAAAGCCCAACAATTGCAGAAAATTAGAAAATAGAAAACAATTTAGTAAGAGAGAGAGAGAGAAAGGCCAGAGGCCACTTACCTGGCTGGCCTGCCCATCCGGGCTCGTGCTGGCCATCACCTACCTTCGCCAAGAGGCGGAGGAGGGACACCGCGATGCCGGCCGCCACGCCACCACCCTGCTTGCCGTCGCCCGCGCCAGCCTGGCGCCTCAAGCCTCTGCGGCACCGCCCGACCCTGGACACCACTCTCCCCTCTTCTGCTCTCCCCTCGTCCTCTCCCCCTCATGCCCGAACGGGTCCGTCGCCGCCGTTCGCCATAGCCGCGGCCACTGCCTCCCCCTCGACCCCTCGCCGTGCCTGCGAGCTCCGTCTCGACGTCCCCGACCTCCTCGACGACCCACGAGGCCCCGGACGCGCTGCAACGCCGCCACCGATGCTTTTCCCCTCCTCGGCCGCTGGAGATCGACCTCGCTGCCCCGCTCAGCTCCGGCCTTCCCCGAGCTCGCCGTCTGCTTCAACCGACTCCCCGTGAGCTCCTCTTCCTCCTCCCCCTTCCTGTTCTTGCTCTCGAGCACCACAGCGACCACACCGAGCTCGACCGCGCCCGCCGCCGCCACCGCATGTCGCCGTCGTGGCCACAACCATGTTGGCTTGATTCCGGGCACGCCATCGTCTTCCACGCAGTCACAGAAGCCCATAGAACCTCCTCACGCGCCTCGCCGTGCCTCATAGCGACGGCTTCGACCTCGCCCGAACTCCGGCGACCGCCAAGGTCGCCGCCACGCTTCCGCCACCCCAAAGCATCTCCCACCACCACCACTCGACGCGGACGAGCGCCCGCGTCACGTAGACGCCCTCCGCCGGCCATTTGGTCGCCGGAGGAGGAAACCCGCACCTGCATCACCGCATTTGGCCTCGCCGGCGGCTAAACGCCGGCGAGTTGACCCCGTTTGACCACGGGTGGGTCCAGTTTGACCCCCCCCTGGGTCAATGACAGGTGGGGCCCAACCCTGTTAACTAATTAGGATTAGTATTAACTAATTTTCAGTTAAGCTAATTACACTGACACGCGGGACCTTGTCGAGGTTTGACTGGACCGTCCGTTGACCCTAACATCACCACGATGTCATCTTTGATCTGAACTTATTTTCTGGAATTATTCTTAACGCAGGAAATTCTAGAAAATTCCACAAACTTCTAAAATTCATAGGAATTAATCTGTAACTCCAATGAAATAATTTATATATGAAAAACTATCAGAAAAATGCAACCTATCCATCTGTATCATTTTGATGCATGTTTGAGAAAGTTAACCTCACTGTTTAGGATGAAACATGATTAGGACAAATTTGATAATAGTTTTGGAGTTGGAATTTGATCTAGTTTTGAATTCCACTTCAATCAAAATGACTTTCTGTTGCATTAGCTCAAATCACGGCATATTGCCATGTCATGATCATGCATCATATTGTGCATTGCATTGATTGTGTTTCCTTCTATGTTGCCGGTATTTGTCCCCTCCCGATAGACGTGGTTTCGACGATGAGTTCGATGACACCAATGAATAACTATATTATCTTCAGAAGTGCCAGGCAAGCAAAACCCCCTTGTTCATTCTGATACAATCCCACTCTCTCGCTCCTGCTCTCTTTTACTGCACTAGGACAACAACGATTCATCTGTTACTTGCTGCGGTAGCTGAACCCCTTTATTCTCTGCATGACCTGTCATTCCATAGTAAATAGATGAAACCCACTGGCATGAGTAGAAATTGTTTGAGCCCTGATGTGCCTACTCATTCATGCTTGTTTGTCATGCACATCTTTGCTTAGAGTTGAGTCAGGTCTGATTCATCAGGGATGAATTGGAATGGTGTGTGAACATGTCCTACTGTTGAGAGCTAAGTGTGTGAACACGATTTGGTAAAGGTAGCAGTGAGAGGCCATGTAGGAGTACATGGTGGGTTGTCTCATTGAAACCGGCCTCGAGGAACTGAGTTACGTGTTTGTGATCCATGAACAGTTACTACCACACATTGGGATCCTTAATTGACTCTCTCGGCTTCTTAACCACCCTTGTTCTCTGTCCGGGAGTTGCAACTAGTTTACGGTGTTTGTAGGATATGTGTTGGAGGCCGTGCGTGGCGCTGACCCTAGGGGTGGGCTATGATGCGGTAGATACACCGTGGCCGGTGTACCGATTCGCCTGCTTTGGTGTCTCAGAACCCTGCACACATCGTTCGGGGCCGTTAGTGGAAACCTCGGCGGACTCCTGCGGATGGAACCCGAATAGGCGATAAACCCGGACTAGGGACTTGAGTGTTTAGGTAGGCCGTGGCCGACACCCTCGCCAAAGCTTCCGCTTGAAGGTTGCCGAGATACATGGCGTGTACATGGCGGTAAGTGGCGAGGCGTGTGAAGAAGTACACCCCTGCAGGGTTAACATCATCTATTCGAATAGCCGTGTCCGCGGTAAAGGACTTCGGGTTGCCTATATCAGTTCATAGACAAGTGAAAGTGGATACTCTAAAATGCGCAAGATAGCGTGAATGCTATGGATGGCGTTCTCGTGAGGGAGACGGAGCGGATCCATAGTGGTGTATTGATATGGTGAATATGTGGACTCGTGTGCGCCACCTCAAAAGAGTTACTTGCAATCGTAGTTCAGGATAACCACCCAGTCAAAGCTGGATGGCTGCAGACAAACTCCACCACCCCCTTTGTTGATAATGATGCATGTGTAGTTAGTTCTGATGTAAGTGTTGCTGAGTACAATTGTACTCACGTTTGCCTATTTTATGTTTTTGCAGAGAGACTTCAGTCTCGCTAGTAGTTTCGCGTGGACTTCGACGTTTAGCTTGTTACCTCAGCTACGATCTTGTGCCCTCGGCAGGATCTGGTAGATAGTCAGGCTTCTTAGCCTTTTTCATTTATAGATGTATGTACTCAGACATGTTAAGCTTCCGCATGTGCTTTGACTTGTATGCTCTGAATGTTGGGTCATGAGACCCATGTTTGTAATATCTCGCTCCTCGGAGCCTAATGAATAAATATTTGAGTCATAGAGTTATGTTGTGATGCCATGTTGTATTTACACATATTGAGCATATTG
Source organism: Aegilops bicornis (assembly GCA_021605145.1). Classification (NCBI taxonomy): domain Eukaryota; kingdom Viridiplantae; phylum Streptophyta; class Magnoliopsida; order Poales; family Poaceae; genus Aegilops; species Aegilops bicornis. The sequence goes on from CM038671.1 coordinate 110,005,086, forward strand.
TGTGTATGTTTGAAATGCTTGGTATGTGTGGGATCCGACAATCTAGTTGTTTATCCTTGGTAGCCTCTCATATGGGGAAATGTAGTCTAGTGCTTCTGAGCGATAGTAGTCCGCTACAGCCAGTTCACCGGAGTCCTGCTAGCCCAAAGACTACCGCTGGACACTTGACTGACCGCATGTGTTTCACTGTTCCTCGTGGTTCCGTCCTTCGTGGAAATGTCACGCGGTGACATCCGGAGTCCTGCCTAGCTTTGCTACAGCCGGGTTCCTGAGTCCTGTTAGCCCAGTGCTACAACCCGGATTCATACGATGCTGACCGACATGCTCGAAGTTGATTCATGTATGCATGTCCCCATGGGATAGTGCCGCTTTGGGTTCATGACTAGCCATGTCGGCCCGGGTTCTCTGTCATATGGATGCTAGCGACACTATCATATACGTGAGCCAAAAGGCGCAAACGGTCCCGGGCCATGGTAAGGCGACACCCGTGGGAATACCGTGCGTGAGGCCGCAAAGTGATATGAGGTGTTACTGGCTAGATCGATGTGACTTGGAATCGGGGTCCTGACACTAATCCAGGACTCCCTCAGTAGCCCCTGAACCAGGCTTCAATGACGATGAGTCCGGCGTGCAGTCTTGTCTTCGGCATTGCAGGGCGGGTTCCTTATCCGAATACTCCAAGGTAATTATCGAACACTCAAACTGTGTTCGGATCCACAAGATGATCTGCGCATGCCACCGTAGAGAGAATGATGTTTCACAAATGCAATCTGCTGAGAATTTTTTTAGGCAACGCGACGTGTCACTACGGTCAGGTCATTATTCGAACCGTCTTTCCACAACCAGCCACATTGCATACTGCGAGGCGGTTTCCTTGACACGTCTTGTCAAAGCAGAGATCGTGCCCCCTCATTACGGGATTCTCATCAATACGGGTACGGGTAATCCCACCACATCATTAATCGTAGCGCTTGGGAAGCAAGCGATTTCCAACGGGCAAGTGGGGAGGCGCACCGCTTTCGTTGCCTCTATGAAGGGATAAGATTTCCTCATTTTTACCCACGCCTTCTTCCCTCTCTGCCCATTCTTGCCCCCTCGAGCTCCAGCGCCCAAGCTCAAGTCTCCTCCGACAGCTAGACATGTCCGGAGCAGGAGGCAAGTGGGTGGCTTCCACTGTCTAGGAGAAGCACATCACAAATCTTCGGGCGGGCGAATACTTGGCCGCAGACATAGCGCCTGCCGGCTACGGACTGGGCAGGTCATTCGACCCAGGACCCCACGAGAGAGTCGTGTTCGTCGCCCACTTCGTCCGTGGACTGGGATTTCCACTCCATCCCTTCGTCCGTGGGCTCATGTTCTATTGCGGGCTAGATTTCCATGATCTAGCCCCGAATTTCATCCTCAACATCTCGGCCTTCATCATCGTATGTGAGGCCTTCCTCCGCATCCGGCCTCACTTCGACCTGTGGCTACAAATCTTCTGTGTGAAGCCGAAGGTCGTACGCGGCCAACAAGCGGAATGCGGAGGGGCCATGGTGGGCAAGATGCCTAATGTCACCTGGCTGGACGGCTCCTTTGTGGAGACCGTAAAAGGGTGGCAATCGGGGTGGTTCTACATCACCGAGCCGCGCGGCGCCAACTGGGCGGCGGCCCCCGAGTTCCGATCTGGAGCCCCCATGCGGCTCACCTCACAGGAAAGGAAGGGCCTGGCTTGGGGCGAACCTCTGAGCTGACCGGACTCCAAACCTGCATCAAGAGCATGAAGGACAAGAACATCAAGCTCGTCAACGTGATCCAGGTCATGCTCGTTCGCCGGATCCTGCCGTGCCAAAGGAGGGCATTCAATCTTTGGGAGTTCGTCCCAGCCGAACACCAGATGCTCCATAGGCTCTACGGCATGAAGCAAAGGGATGCGTGGAAGGAGCTGTTTAAGGCCTCTAAAGTGCCTCCTCCCACATCCGAGGACCGCGGGCTTCACGCCGCACGGGCTCCTAGTCAGGTGAGTTCTCAGACTGCCACCGGACCCAATTTTTCACAATATATTCACGGGAGTCCCTTAAGTAATCATGCATATTTGTTTCAGGACTATGTGGAGACAGCGGAGCAGGTCTACTGTCCGGCTCCGCTGCCGGAAGGCCCGGCAGATGCTCTCCTGACGGAGATGCTAGTCCCGGCACCATACAAGGTGCCGGAGAAGAAGGCCGAGAAGAAGGCCCCGGGGACCCGAAAGGGTCTCCGTCGTAAGGTTGTGCCAGAAGCCTTGTCCGAATATGACGAGGCAGACTCCTCCCACGAAGGGGAGGAGGAAGAAGAAGAAAACGCCCCATCCGGAAAGGATGAGGGGCCCGGCGAAGCGGGCCAGGGGGCCGGAAAAGGCCCTCGGCGTAAGGCCGTTATCCCCCTGTCGTCCGATGACGACGAGACAGATTCCTCCCGCAGAGGCGGGGGGAATCAAGAAGAAATTCCACCTCCCCGCACTGGGGGGAGAAGAAGAGAAAGCCGCCCCGGAGGGGGAGGCTTGGGCATCTAAGAAGGGGAAAACCTCCCTTTTGGACTACTCCACCACGGCCACCTACAGCGACGAAGGGTGGCTGCCCAGGGGGAAGCCCCTGGCGTGATCGTAAGTGTCCGCACTCTACCGTGATTTTAAGTCATAACTGTTTAGTAACGCCAAGCATATATGCAGTCCGGCCAGGGCTCATCGGAGGAGTCGTCTTCGGACGGGTCTCTGAGCGCTTCAGAGATGAACTTGCTCCCGACGGCCACCACTCCTCCGCCTGCGGATGACACGGAGGTGTTGTCCCGAAGGTTCCCCGAGCAGGGGGAGGTGACCCTGGAGACGCCCCAAGGCGGGCTTTCGGATGAGGGACATGCGGGGTTCAAGATCCCCGCAGATCGCATCGATGAGAGCCGCAACAGGGCGGACTCCCGACCGAACACTGCTCCGGAACGTCCGACGGTTCCGGACTTGGGCGGGCAGCCCCTCGTTAGGGAGGGCGAGCCGCCCGTGCCGAGGACTTCCGTCGCGTCAACGGCTCCGGATAGCCTAGTGGAAGCGCTTCGAGGTGCTTCTATGGAAGAAGAGCACCGTACTCTTATGAGTGCGGTGATTCAAAAGGTTCTGTCCGCCAAAGGCGGACTAACCGAAGCCTGCACAAGCCTCCTGACGGGCTTTGAGGTAAGTAATAAAAATGTATGAAATTATCACCCGATAGGTAGTAGCCCCTGATACTCTGTTTGGTGTTCGGAAAGAAAAGCCAAACAGAGGGTCAATTATAATCCGCAGGAGTCTAATAATAAGCATTGTTGTGGATAAGTAGGCTGTGCTGCTTGCTGCTGCTACCCGTACTGCCGAGGTTTGATACGTCTCCAACGTATCTATAATTTTTGATTGCTCCATGCTATATTATCTACTGTTTTGGGCAATATTGGGCTTTATTATCCACTTTTATATTATTTTTGGGACTAACCTATTAACTGGAGGCCCAGCCCAGATTTGTTGTTTTATGCCTATTTCAGTGTTTCAAGGAAAAGGAATATCAGACGGAGTCGAAACGGAACGAAATCAACTGGAGAAGTTATTTTTGGAAGGAAAGCCACCGGATAGACTTGGACTCTATGTCAGGAGATACGGGAGGTGCTCACGAGGGTGGGGGGCGCGCCCCCTGCCTCATGGGGCCCCCGTAGCTCCACCAACGTACCCCCTGCACCCATATATACCTACGTATCGTAAAACTTCCATAACAGAAGATAGATCGGGAGTTCCGCCGCTGAAAAACCTCCATAGCCACCAAAAACCAATCGGGACCCTGTTCCGGCACCCTGCCGGAGGGGGAACCCTCACCGGTGGCCATCTTCATCATCCCGGCGCTCTCCATGACGAGGAGGGAGTAGTTCACCCTCGGGTCTGAAGGTATGTACCAGTAGCTATGTGTTTGATCTCTCTCTCTCTCTCTCTCTCTCTCTCTCTCTCTCTCTCTCGTGTTCTCTCTCGTGTTCCCTCTATGGCACGATCTTGATGTATCCCGAGCTTTACTATTGTAGTTGGATCTTATGATGTTTCTCCCCCTCTACTCTCTTGTGATGAATTGAGTTTCCCCTTTGAAGTTATCTTATCGGATTGAGTCTTTTATGAGAACACTTGATGTATGTCTTGCCGTGCTTATCTGTGGTGACAATGGGATATCTTGTGCCACTTGATGTATGTTTTAGTGATGAACTTGCGGGTTCCGCCCATGAACCTATGCATAGGGGTTGGCACACGTTCTTGACTCTCCGGTAGAAACTTTGGGGCACTCTTTGAAGTACTTTTTATGTTGGTTGGATGAATCTGAGATTGTGTGATGCATATCGTATAATCATGCCCACAGGTACTTGAGGTGACAATGGAGTATCTAGGTGACATTAGGGTTTTGGTTGATTTGTGTCTTAAGGTGTTATTCTAGTACGAACTCTAGGGCTGTTTGTGACACTTATAGGAATAGCCCAACAGATTGATTGGAAAGAATAACTTTGAGGTGGTTTCGTACCCTACCATAATCTCTTCGTTTGTTCTCCGCTATTAGTGGCTTTGGAGTGACTCTTTGTTGCATGTTGAGGGATTGTTATATGATCTATCTATGTTATTATTGTTGAGAGAACTTGCACTAGTGAAAGTATGAACCCTAGGCCTTGTTTCCTAGCATTGCAATACCGTCTACGCTCATGTTTATCACTTGTTACCTTGCTGTTTTTATTATTTCAGATTACAAAAACCTATATCTACCATCCATATTGCACTTGTATCACCATCTCTTCGCCAAACTAGTGCACCTATACAATTTACCATTGTATTGGGTGTGTTGGGGACACAAGAGACTCTTTGTTATTTGGTTGCAGGGTTGTTTGAGAGAGACCATCTTCATCCTACGCCTCCCACGGATTGATAAACCTTTCATCCACTTGAGGGAAATTTGCTACTGTCCTACAAACCTGTGCACTTGCAGGCCCAACAACGTCTACAAGAAGAAGGTTGTGTAGTAGACATCAAGCTCTTTTCTGGCGCCGTTGCCGGGGAGGCTAGGTAAGTGAAGGTATATCTTTAGATCTTGCAATCGAATCTTTTTGTTTCTTGTTTTAGCACTAGTTTAGTTTATAAAAGAAAACTACCAAAAAAATGGAATTGAGTTTGTCTCATACGCTCATCTTTTTAATATCTTTCGTGAGTATGATGGAAAGGAAAATTGTGCCAAAGTGTTAGAAGAAGAATGCATTAGAATGTTTGGCACTCAATATTTTAATGATGAGCATGATTGCAATGTTGTTAGTATTAAATCCTTGAATATCCATGATGCTAATGATATGCGAAGCCACAAGCTTGGGGAAGCTATGTTTGATGAAGATGATATTTTTTCTCCCCCAAGCTTTGATGAGCAAATTTACTATGATGAAAGCATGCCTCCTATCTATGATGATTATTTTGATGACACGTATGCTTTAAAGAATAATGATAACCATGAAACTTGTCATCTTGATCTTAATTTTCAATCACGTGATAGTTATTTAGTTGAGCTTGCTCCCACTATTATTCATGAGAAGAATTTTGCTTATGTGGAGAGTAGGAAAATTTCTATGCAAGTAGATCATGAGAAGAATGCTTTATGTGCTGGTTATATTGTTGAATTCATTCATGATGATACTGAAAATTATTATGATGGAGGAATATATGCTTGTACATATTGCAATAATATCAAGTTTCCTCTCTATGTGCTTAAAGTTTTGAAGTTATGCTTGTTTTACCTTCCTATGCAAGATGATTCTTGTTCCCATAAGTTGTTTGTTCACAAAATCCCTATGCATAGGAAGTGGGTTAGACTTAAATGTTCTAGTCATATTCTTCATGATTCTCTCTTTAAGTTTCAATTCTTATCTTTTATGTGAGCATCATTGAAATCATCATGCCTAGCTAGGGGCTTTAAACGTTAGCGCTTGTTGGGAGGCAACCCAATTTTATTTTAGTTTCCTTCTTTTTGGTTCTGTTTAGGAATAAATATTCCATCTAGCCTCTGTTTAGATGTGGTTTTATGTTTTAATTAGTGTTTGTGCCAAGTAGAACCTTTGGGAAGACTTGGGTGAAGTCTTTATGATCATACTGTAAAAAACAGAAACATTAGCGCTCACGAGATTAGCTAGAACTGTTTACTGGAGAGTGATATTTAGTTGATTATTTTTGCAAATGATTACTATACAAATTCCACAGGTCCACCAATTTATTTTGGAATTTTTGGAGTTCCATAAGTTTGCGTTAGTTACAGATTACTACAGACTGTTCTGTTTTTGACAGATTCTGTTTTCATTGTGTTGCTTGCTTATTTTGATGAATCTATGGCTAGTAAAATAGTTTATAAACCATAGAGAAGTTGGAATACAGTAGGTTTAACACCAATATAAATAAAGAATTAGTTCATTACAGTACCTTGAAGTGGTGTTTTGTTTTCTTTCGCTAGCAGAGCTTACGAGTTTTCTGTTAAGTTTTGTGTTGTGAAGTTTTCAAGTTTTGGGTAAAGATTCGATGGAATATGGAATAAGGAGTGGCAAGAGCCTAAGCTTGGGGATGCCCAAGGCACCCCAAGGTAATATTCAAGGATAACCAAGAGCCTAAGCTTGGGGATGCCCCGGAAGGCATCCCCTCTTTCGTCTTCGTTCATCGGTAACTTTACTACATGATATGTGTTTTGCTTGGAGCGTCATTTTATTTTCTTTAGCTTTGCTTGCTGTTTGATAAAATACCAAGATCTGAAATTATTAAATGGGAATGTCTTCACATAGTTGTATAATTATCCGACTACTCATTGATCTTCACTTATATCTTTCGGAGTAGTTTGTCATTTGCTCTAGTACTTCACTTATATCTTTTAGAGCATGGTGGTAGTTTTATTTTGAAGAAATAGACGAAATCTCATGCTTCACTTATATTATTTTGAGAGTCTTAAATAGCATGATAATTTTCTTAAATAATCGTAATATTCTAAGCATAAAAGATTTGTAAGAATTCTTATGAGTGTGTTGAATACTAAGAAAAGTTTGATGCTTGATAATTGTTTTGAGATATGGAGGTAGTGATATTAAAGTCATGCTAGTTGAGTGATTATGAATTTAAAGAATGCTTGTGTTGAAGTTAGCAAGTCCCGTAGCATGCACGTATGGTTAAAGTTGTGTAACAAATTTGAAACATGAAGTGTACTGGCTTGTGCATCCTTCGAGTGGCGGTCGGGGGACGGCGATGGTCTTTTCCTACCAATCTATCCCCCTAGGAGCATGCGCGTAGTACTTGATTTTCGATGACTTCTAAATTTTTGCAATAATTATATGAGTTCTTTTGACTAATGTTGAGTCCATGGATTATATGCACTTTTACCTTTCCGCCTTTGCTAGCCTCTTCGATACCGTGCATTCCCCTTTCTCACCTTGAGAGTTGGTGCAAACTTCGCCGGTGCATCCAAACCCCGTGATATGATACACTCTATCACACATAAACCTCCCTATATCTTCCTCAAAACAGCCACCATACCTACCTATTATGGCATTTCCATAGCCATTCCGAGATATATTGCCATGCAACTTTCCACCGTTCCGTTCATCATCATCATGACATACATTACTTTTGTCATATTGCCATTGCATGATCATGTAGTTGACATCATATTTGTGGCAAAGCCACCATGCATTATTTTTCATACATGTCACTCTTGATTCATTGCACCATCCCGGTACACCGCCAGAGGCATTCATATAGAGTCATATCTTGTTCTAGTTTTGAGTTGTAATCCTTATGTTGTAATCAATAGAAGTGTGATGATCATCATTATTAGAGCATTGCCCAAAAAAAGAGAAAGGCCAAAAAGAAAAAAAAAGGCCCAAAAAAAAGAAAATAAATAAAAAGGGCAATGCTACTATCTCTTTTTCCACACTTGTGCTTCAAAGTAGCACCTTGTTCTTCATGTAGTGAGTCTCATATATTGTGCTTCAAAGTAGCACCTTGTTCTTCATGTAGTGAGTCTCATATATTGTGCTTCAAAGTAGCACCATGTTTTTCACATAGTGAGTCTCATAAGTTGTCTTTTTATACTAGTGGGAATTTTTCATTATAGAACTTGGCTTGTATATTCCTACGATGGGCTTCCTCAAAATGCCCTAGGTCTTCATGAGCAAGCAAGTTGGATGCACACCCACTAGTTTTCTTTTGTTGAACATTCATAGCTCTAGTGCATCCGTTGCATGGCAATCCCTACTCCTCATGTTGACATCAATTGATGGGCATCTCCATAGCCCGTTGATTATCCTCGTCAATGTGAAACTTTCTCCTTTTTTGTCTTCTCCACACGATCCCCATCATCATATTCTATTCCACCCATAGTGCTATATCCATGGCTCACGCTCATGTATTGCGTGAAGGTTGAAAAAGTTTGAGATTATTTAAGTATGAAACAATTGCTTGGCTTGTCATCGGGGGTATAGAAGTTGGGAACATATTTGTGTGACAAAAATGAAGCATAGCCTAACTATATGATTTTGTAGGGATGAACTTTCTTTTGCCAAGCTATTTTGAGAAGACATGATTACCTTGATTAGTATGCTTGAAGTATTATTTTTTATGTCAATATGAACTTTTATTTTGTATTCATTCGGATCTGAATATTCATACCACAATTAAGAAGATTTACATTCAAATTATGCCAACTAGCATTCCACATCAAAAATTATCTTTTTTATCATTTACCTACTCGAGGACGAGCAGGAATTAAGCTTGGGGATGCTTGAAACGTCTCCAACGTATCTATAATTTTTGATTGCTCCATGCTATATTATCTACTGTTTTGGGCAATATTGGGCTTTATTATCCACTTTTATATTATTTTTGGGACTAACCTATTAACCGGAGGCCCAGCCCAGATTTGCTGTTTTATGCCTATTTCAGTGTTTCGAGGAAAAGGAATATCAGACGGAGTCGAAACGGAACGAAATCAACTGGAGAAGTTATTTTTGGAAGGAAAGTCACCGGATAGACTTGGACTCTACGTCAGGAGATACGGGAGGTGCTCACGAGGGTGGGGGGCGCCCCCCCTAGGGTGCGTCCCCCTGCCTCGTGGGGCCCCCGTAGCTCCACCGACGTACCCCCTGCACCCATATATACCTACGTATCGCAAAACTTCCAGAACAGAAGATAGATCGGGAGTTCCGCCGCCGCAAAACCTCCAGAGCCACCAAAAACGAATCAGGACCCTATTAGGCACCTGCCGAGGGGGAACCCTCACCGTGGCCATCTTCATCATCCCGGCGCTCTCCATGACGAGGAGGAGTAGTTCACCCTCGGGGCTGAGGGTATGTACCAAAGAGCTATGTGTTTGATCTCTCTCTCTCTCTCTCTCTCTCTCTCTCTCTCTCTCGTGTTCTCTCTCGTGTTCCCTCTATGGCACGATCTTGATGTATCCCGAGCTTTGCTATTGTAGTTGGATCTTATGATGTTTCTTCCCTCTACTCTCTTGTGATGAATTGAGTTTCCCTTTGAAGTTATCTTATCGGATTGAGTCTTTTATGAGAACACTTGATGTATGTCTTGCCGTGCTTATCTGTGGTGACAATGGGATATCATGTGCCACTTGATGTATGTTTTGGTGACCAACTTGCGGGTTCCGCCCATGAACCTATGCATAGGGGTTGGCACACGTTCTTGACTCTCCGGTAGAAACTTTGGGGCACTCTTTGAAGTACTTTTATGTTGGTTGGATGAATATGAGATTGTGTGATGCATATCGTATAATCATGCCCACGGATACTTGAGGTGACAATGGAGTATCTAGGTGACATTAGGGTTTTGGTTGATTTGTGTCTTAAGGGGTTATTCTAGTACGAACTCTAGGGCTGTTTGTGACACTTATAGGAATAGCCCAACGGATTGATTGGAAAGAATAACTTTGAGGTGGTTTCGTACCCTACCATAATCTCTTCGTTTGTTCTCCGCTATTAGTGGCTTTGGAGTGACTCTTTGTTGCATGTTGAGGGATTGTTATATGATCTATCTATGTTATTATTGTTGAGAGAACTTGCACTAGTGAAAGTATGAACCCGAGGCCTTTTTTCCTAGCATTGCAATACCGTTTACGCTCACGTTTATCACTTGTTACCTTGCTGTTTTTATTATTTCAGATTACAAAAACCTATATCTACCATCCATATTGCACTTGTATCACCATCTCTTCGCCGAACTAGTGCACCTATACAATTTACCATTGTATTGGGTGTGTTGGGGACACAATAGACTCTTTGTTATTTGGTTGCAGGGTTGTTTGAGAGAGACCATCTTCATCCTACGCCTCCCACGGATTGATAAACCTTAGGTCATGCACTTGAGGGAAATTTGCTACTGTCCTACAAACCTGTGCACTTGCAGGCCCAACAACGTCTACAAGAAGAAGGTTGTGTAGTAGACATCAAGGTTGCCGAGCTAAAGCGGGACCTGGAGCAGGCGCAGGGAGAGCTCATCCTCACGACGAGGCTGCTCGAAGAGAACAAGGGTAAGTGATTCCCGCTCTTGTGTATTTAAAGATAGGCAAAATTTGCCAATCTAACGCCAAAGCGTCGTGACTGTGTAACAGGGGCCACCGCCGAAGTGGTGTCCCTGAAGAAAGCGTTGTCCGAGGCCGAAGACAAAGCGGCCTTGGAATGCATGGAGCGCAAAAAGCAAAATGCTAGAGTGGGCGAGGTACAGCAAGAGCTCCAGGACCTCGGTAAGAAGTGCGAGTCCGTGGAGCATGACCTGAAGGCAAAGGAGGCCGAGCTTGCGAAGGCCCTTGTCAGTTTGAAAGATGCCAAGGCCGAGGCCGAGAAAGCACAGCAGGAGATCCAGGAGGCCAAGAAGATAGCAGCGGGTAAGAAATTCTTTATGCAAAGCAAACATGTGGAGGAGGCGTTTCTTTTACTTACTCGAATACGGAGCTCTCTTGGGGCATTTGCAGATCTGCCACGCAGCGCCTCAGACGCTGCGGAGTTCTACCGTGCCGTGGAGGGGAGCTCAGCGGAGAAGCTGTTACGGTCCCGGTATCTTTGGGGCGGACATCCGATACCTCTGGCGACCAAGCTGAAGCGGTTGGTCGAACTCCACAGGCGGCCGAACTGGCTATGAAAGACTTCATAGTCGAGGATGTGGCTGGTGAGCTCTTGCCCAAAGAGCTACTTTGGCCTGATCAAGCGGATGGTGGATGCCTGCCCGCGGCTTGAAGTGATCAAACAATCCGTTTGCATCGAAGGTGACCGCCGAGCTTTTGCCCGCGTCAAGGTGCATTGGGGCAAGCTGGATGCGGAGAAGCTGGTCAAGGACGGGCCGTCGGAGGGCAAGGCGCATCGCCATCCCGAAATGTACTACGATGGCGTGATGAAGGGTGCTCGTCTCGTCGCCATTGAGTGTACCAAGGACGCCATATTTGAATGAATTCAGTTCTGTCGTGTTTATAATTAAAGACGAAGTTACTTGCGCTATGTAGCGCTTTTGTTATTTAAAATATTACCTTCTGTGCGGCTGTTTAAAAAATCCTGAAAGTAGGCCAGTCGTCGGCTTCCGCCCCCGCGTGACTAGCACTGGGGTGTTCATGGAAAACCCGGACACTCTTTACCCAAACGTTTGGTCCCTTAAGGAGGTGTCCGGCGCAGCAAACAAGGCAATCGGACTATGCGGCTTTATAACTTTCACTTAGCCATAGAAGTCTACAATTCTAAATTTCGGCGAAGCCCCTAGAATCCGGAAGACCGAATCGGGGAGCTATACACGCCTAGATCGGACGAAGCCGATTTATTGCCTAAAGCGGAAAATCTTGAGGATTTTAAAACCTCTCGAACAGCGACCAGTTCTCGCCACATCATGCCGGTCAGTTTTCGGCTTTCTCTATTGAGGTGCTCGTCCGGAAGAACCGGGACACAATCGCAGTAGTTCTCCCTGCGCTACCTTACCCGATATAATGGAACGTAAGGCACCAAAACAAGGGAGCCGGGCTATCCCAACTGTACCCAAGACATGATTCGGAGCTGATGCATATAGTGTTATAAGTTCGGGGTGCCGCACTGTTGAAAGTGTTCGGACTTTAGTTGCCATATAGCAGGGCGCCATAAGAAGCCCCAGGCAAACCGGCCGCACCAAGGTGTATGGATGCAATATCAAATAAACATTTATAAGAGAAAAATGCTCAAATGAGAATAATAAGCTGACGCTATATATAATCTCTCATTGACGAAAAATACGTTTAGGCGTACATTTACAATGGATGCATTAAGCAGATATAAAATAGGACTATTTGACATGTCCTATCCAGGGGTAGGCTGTGTTCAGGTAGATAAAGCAGGTATAATGATCGTAAATAGATTCTACCTGGGTATTTTCTTCTGTGCACAACGTCTATTACCTCCTTGGATGTCTCTTCCCTATAAGTCCGGCAATTCGGCTCTTTTGAGGATGTTGCGCCAACGCGGTGTCCTGAAAGGTAAGAGGGAAAGAGTGTGAAAGTATTTGGCGGTTACTCCGCCTATGACCATGGTATTTTAAGTGCGTAATTGTGTGCACGTGGCACGAATGCTGCTTTGATGGGGCTTAAGCGGAGGCCGGACTGCTAGTCGCGCTCTTGGCGTGCCTGATGATCCTGTTGCGGGGTGCTCCGGACTCGCTTGAATGTGCTCGAAGTTGTTGTCGCCGGATTGGTTTGTCGGAGAAGGCCGCATTCTACTTCCGCCGCAAGGGCTGCAGTATGTTCTTTTGTTCATAGGGAGCGGTCGATATTTCCGTTCACCGTTATGACCCCGCGTGGTCCTGGCATCTTGAGCTTGAGATATGCGTAGTGTGGTACCGCATTGAATCTGGCGAATGCGGTTCGTCCGAGCAGTGCATGGTAACCACTGCGGAAGGGGACAATATCGAAGATTAACTCTTCCCTCCGGAAGTTATCCGGAGATCCGAAGACCAGTTCCAATGTTATAGAGCCCGTCTGTGGGCCTCTACTCCAGGAATTACACCTTTAAAGGTGGTTTTAGTGGGCTTGATACTTGAAGGGTCAATGCCCGTTTTGCGCACTGTATCCTGGTAAAGCAGGTTCAGGCTGCTGCCACCGTCCATAAGGACGCGCGTGAGGTGGAATCCGTCAATGATTGGGTCTAGAACCAATGCGGCCGAGCCGCCGTGACGGATGCTAGTAGGGTGATCCCTACGATCAAAGATGATCGGGCAAGCTGACCAAGGGTTGAATTTGGGGGCGACTGGCTCCATCGCATAGACGTCCCTTAGTGCCCGCTTCCGTTCCGCTTGGGGATGTGCGTGGCGTAGATCATGTTGACCGTTTTCACCGTGGGGAAATTTCTTCCGTCCCCGTGTTCGGACGTCGGGGCTCCTCGTCATCGCCACTGTGCATCCCCTTGTCCTTGTCTTGGCGTTTATCTTGCGGCCTGTTTCAATACCCAGCAATCTCTATTGGTGTGGTTGGCTGGCTTGTCCGGGTGCCATGAATTTGGCACAGCGCTCGATATCACGGTCCAGGCTGACGGTCCTGATTATTTCTTTTGAACGGCTTCTTCCGTGACCGGGCTTGAATCCACTGAATCTGGCGTTGTTGCCGTGTCTTGATGTTGTCGCCGTTGTTCCGTCGCTTATGTGCATTACGCCGTGGCTTGCCGTTATTATCGCGGCCATCCGAATTGCCGATCGCGTGGCGTAGTGCTGCGGGCCAACCAACTGTCCTCGCCCGCACAAAAGCGGGTCATTAGTGTTGTGAGAGCTGCCATGGACTTGGGTTTTTCCTGGCCGAGGTGTCGAGCGAGCCACTCATCACGGATATTATGCTTGAAAGCCGCCAGGGCTTCGGCGTCCGGACAGTCAACTATTTGGTTCTTCTTAGTTAGGAACCGAGTCCAGAATTTCCTGGCTGACTCTCCGGGCTGTTGAGTAATGTGGCTCAAGTCGTCGGCGTCAGGTGGTCGCACATATGTGCCCTGGAAGTTGTCGAGGAATGCGTCTTCCAGGTTTTCCCAGCTGTTAATGGAGTTTGCTGGCAGGCTGTTTAGCCAGTGCCGGGCTGGTCCTTTAAGCTTAAGGGGAAGATACTTGATGGCGTGCAGATCGTCTCCACGGGCCATGTGAATGTGGAGAAGAAAATCTTCGATCCATACTGCAGGGTCTGTTGTGCCATTGTATGATTCGATGTTTACGGGTTTGAACCTTTTTGGGAATTCATGATCCATTACTTCGTCAGTGAAGCAGAGGGGGTGCGCGGCGCCTCTGTGCCAGGCTATGTGGTTACGCAGGTCGAATTGCTCTGGGTGGCTATATTCGGCCCGGCCGGACTTGTTGAAGGTGTGTCCGGCGTGACGGTCCTCGTCGCATCGAGGCGCCCGTGATCCGTAGATCGATCTTGGCTGTCCTGATTTGCTGCCCCAGGCCGTAGTATGTTGGCGTGGGGGTGTTGGCTGGTATGCGGACTGGTATGCCATTTTATCCCAGCCACGAGGTGGCCGGTCAGCCGTGTGGTGCTCGAGTCCGTATTCCTCGGCTGCCAGGACTTCAGTCCATCTGTCTGTGAGCAGGTCTTGATCAGCTTGGAGTTGCTGCTGCTATAACTTTTAATGCCAGTGATGAACCTCGATTCCGGGCTGTCCGGGCACCAGCCACTCTGGTCCTTAGTCCGATCGTAGATGGCTTTCGGCTCACTAAAGTACTCATGGACGGAGGAAGCGGATTAAATATGATTTATGAAGAAACACTCAGCAAGATGGAGATTGATAAAAGCCGCATTGAACAAAGCGGGACGACCTTCAGGGGAATTATCCCTACTCGGGAAGCACGGTGTGCGGGAAAAATCACACTCGATGTGGTATTCGGTACCCCAGAGAATTATAGGTCCAAGGAAATCACATTCCAGGTGGCTCCTTTTAGCAGCGGATACCACACCCTTCTAGGGCGGGACGCGTTTACAAGCTTTCAAGCTGTACCCCATTATGGGTACATGAAGCTTAAAATGCCCGGACCCAATGGAATCATCATTCTAGCCAGTGATCCGGACGTTGCGCTTCGCGCCGAAAATAAAACCACAGCTCTAGCCTTGGAGGCATTATCTGAAGCCCTAGCAGCCGAAGAGTTAACAACACTGCGGGACACTGTGGACAGGGAGGACGTGATACTAGACAAACGACCCAAGTCCACCTCATTCAAACCTGCAGACGAGATAGTCAAATTCCAGGTCCACCCAACGGACCCCACAAAGACAGCTTCCATTGGGACACAGCTGAGCCCCGTGATTGACGCCAAGACTCACGAGATTTCTTACGCGAGAATTGGGACATTTTACTTTGGCACCCATCGGACATGCCGGGCATCCCACGCAGACCGGGCCGAACACAGCCTCCATATTCTAAAAGGATATAACGGTCAAGGCAGACCCTAAGGCGATTACGAGAGCCCCAACGACGAGCAATGGGGGAAGAGTTAGCCAAGCTACTAGAGGCGGATTTATCGAGATATCAAACATCCGGATTGGCTGGCAAATTTGGTGATGGTACCAAAGAAGGACAAATCTGGCGCCTATCGTCGACTTCAAAGACCTCAACAAGGCTTGCCCCAAGGATCCCTTTCCTCCCTTGCATCGATCAAATCATCGATGCCACAGCTGGACCACGACTCAGGTGTTTCCTCGACGCATACTCTGGATACCATCAAATAAAGATGGCAGAGTCGACCAAGCTGCAACAGCTTTCATAACGCCGATATGGCCCTTTACGCTTCAACACTATGCCTTTCGGGCTCAAGAACGCCGGTGCAACCTACCAACGCATGATTCAAACATGCCTGGAAAAGCAAATCGGCAAAACAGTGGAGGCATATGTGGACGTCGTGGTCATAAAAACAAGACACGTCGAAACCCTAATAGATGACTTGAGGCTTACATTCGACAATCTCCGGACATACGACATCAAGCTGAATCCGGAAAAATGTGTTTTTGGCATCCCCTCGGGGAAGCTACTCGGCTTCATTGTTTCCAACAGAGGAATTGAAGCGAATCTGGCAAAGATCCGAGCTCTGTCATAGTTGGCTATACCGACAGACCTCAAGCACATCCAAAAACTAGCCGGATGCGTGGCTGCTCTCAGTCGCTTTATCTCCAGGTTAGGAGAAAAGGCACTACCGCTTTACCGCCTTCTTCAGCGCCCGAACACTTCGTATGAACGGATGCAGCCGCGGCCGGACTGGATGAAATAAAGACCTTATTGGCGGTAATCCGGTACTTAACAGCGCCGAATGTCAGCGAACCTATCTTTGTGGTACATAGCTGCAACGCATCAAGTCGTAATCGCAGTGCTCGTCATTGAACGAGAGGCTGACGGATACAAATACCCGCTCCAAAGCCGGTCTACTACGTGTCCACGGTCCTAACCTCATGCAAATCCTGATACCCACACTATCAAAATATAGCATACGCGGTGTTCATGGCATCCCGAAAGCTACAACACTACTTTCAAGAGTGTTCGATTACGGTGGCCTCCGAAGTACCACTCAATGACATAATAAATAACCGCGATGCTATGGGCTGGATTGCCAAATGGGCCATTGAGCTCCTCCAGTTCGACATAACGTACAAACCTCGGCGGGCCATCAAGTCGCAAGTGTTGGCGGACTTCGTCGCCGAATGGACAGAAGCCGAACTCCCTAAAGAGTATGGCGCATACTCAAACTAGATCATGCACTTCGACAGCTCTAAAATGCTGGCCGGATTGGGAGCAGGTGTAGTCCTGATGTCTCCCACCGGAGACACGGTCCAGTACGTCCTCCAAATATTATACACAGACTCCAACAATGCAGCCGAATACGAGGCTCTGTTGCATGGTCTTCGGATGGCAGTCTCTATGGGCATTCAACGCCTAGAAGTGCGCGGGGACTCAAACCTCGCAATATCACAGATAAACGGAGATTTTGATGCCAAGGACCCGAAAATGGCGGCCTACCATAATTCCGTCCTCAAAATGTCAGCTCGGTTCGAGGGGCTCGAATTCCACCATGTGGGCTTGAGAAAACAATCAAGCGGCGGATGTCCTCGCTTGCATCGGCGCTAAACGCGACCCTGTCCCACCTAACCTATTCTTGGAACGGCTGTTCAAGCCATCCGTAGTATGGGAAGGGCAATACTAGCACGGATCCGAATACATCCCCAGATTCCGAACCATCAGACATAGTCGGAGGTTCTACCCCCGAAATAACGTCCTCGGCCCACGAAATCATAGTTGTAATCGCCCCGTGGACCGAGCCCTTCTTGGCCTACCTAAATAGGCAGAAGCTCCCTGAAGACCAAAATGAAGCACGCTGCATTGTCCGGCGTTCTAAAGCTTACAAAGTCTACGAAGGGGAACTCTACAAGAAAAGCGCTACCGGAGTACTACAAAGATGCATCTCCGAAGAGGAAGGGCAGCAACTCTTGGCTGAAATCCATGCCGGCCTGGGCGGGCACCACGCCGCGGCTCGGGCATTAGTCAGCAAGGCCTTCCGTACAGGCTTCTATTGGCCGACGGCCCGAGCAGACGCACAAGACCTTGTCCAACACTGCATCGGTTGCCAGCTCTTTGCCAATCAGAGTCATATGCCCCCTACCGCTCTCTAAACAATCCCCATAACTTGGCCCTTTGTGGTCTGGGGGCTGGATATGGTCGAACCTCTTAAAGGGGGAAGCCATAAGAAGAAATACTTATTGGTCATGGTGGACAAATTCACCAAATGGATAGAAGCTAAACCAGTCAAAACGGCTGAATCCGGACCATTAATAGACTTCATATCCGGGGTCGTACACCAATACGGTGTCCCCCATAGCATCATCACTGACAATGGCTCAAATTTCACAGCTGACGAAGTGAAAACTTGGTGCGCAAATATGGGCATCAAGCTCGATTACGCTTCCATCTACCATCCCCAAACAAATGGCCAGGTAGAGCGGGCAAATGGTCTCATCATGAGTGGCATCAAACCCAGACTAGTGCAATCCTTGACAGAGTCGGATACGCACTGGGTGGAGGAGCTCGACTCCGTACTTTGGGGGCTACGGACCACACCAAATCGCACCACCGGATATGCACCATTTTTATGGTGTACGACGCGGAAGCAGTCTTACCTTGCGACATAATACATGATTTGCCACGCGTACGCATGTACGAAGAGAAGGAAGCCGAGTTAGATCGGCAGGATAATTTGGATGCCCTGGAGGAGGAGCGCGATGTCGCAAAAGCCCATTCCGCATTCTATCAGCAGCAGGCTCGACGATACCAAAGCAGAGAAGTGCGGGCCAAAACTTACAATATTGGCGAGCTCGTTCTACGACTACCGGAGAAGAAGAAGGACAAACTCAAACCCAAGTGGGAGGGTCCCTTCATCATTGAAAAAGTTCTCACCAGAGGAGCGTACCGCTTACGTAATGCATCCGATAACAGACTCGAGCCGAACCCACGGAACGCGGCAAGACTATGGAGATTCTACGCCTAGCGCCGAACACAGTGTTCGTCTCCTAAAAAACCCTCACCGCCTGCATCTACGCGTAGGGGGTCCCGATATGTGCGTCAAGGCTGATGGTAACAGGAAGCAAGGGACACAGATGTTTACCCAGGTTCAGGCCCTCTCGATGGAGGTAAAACCCTACTTCCTTCTTGATTAATATTGATGATATGGGTAGTACAAGAGTAGATCTACCACGAGATCATAGAGGCTAAACCCTAAGAGCTAGCCTATGATGGTATGATCGTAATTGTAATCGGCCTTCTAAGGACCAACCTCTCCAGTTTATATAGACATCGGAGAGGGCTAGGGTTTACATGGAGTCGGTTACAAGGAAGGAAATATAATATCCCAATCGCCAAGCTTGCCTTCCAAGCCAAGGAAAGTCCCATCCGGACACGGGCCGAAGTCTTGAGTCTTGTATCTCCACGCTTCAATAGTCCGGACGTTGTACACAGTCCGGCTGTCCGGATACCCCCTAATCCAGGACTCCCTCAGTAGCCCCTGAACTAGGCTTCAATGACGATGAGTCCGGCGTGCAGCCTTGTCTTCAGCATTGCAGGGCAGGTTCCTTCTCCGAATACTCCAAAGTGCATGTTATGACGAATAGTGTCCGGCCTCCAATCAATGTTGTGCTCCTCGGCTTCGGTGCCTCAGTAATGACCATCTCCATGTGTCGGGCGGATGCGAGCAGTCGAGGAATTTTTGCATTTGCCACTCTCGATCCTCCGGGCTAACCGTCTATTTGAAGGGACGGGGATTCTCAGATCCAAACTCACTCTCCCTCCCAGAGCCAGCATCCAACAGAGTGCTCCGCGAGAAGCCATTCCAACATGGCCGACCGTCACAACTCTTCTGCTTGCCCTTCCCGTTCCAAGTCGGGGGATTGGGGAGAGTGTTCAGTTCCTCATAGCCGTTTGATAAAGTTACAAACCCAAGGGTTTCTCCCACCGGCGTTCATGGTCCCCGTCCGAGCTGGAATAACCACTTATGACGGAGGAGACCAAGCTGAGGGATCTCCTGACCCATCTCCGGAGGAGCGTATATGTCCGATCCCTCATTTGTTGAGGGGCGCCGGGTTCCCTATCCACCCGTTTCTTCGCGGGCTCCTGGAGTTCTACGGCCTCCATTACGATCTTACCTCGCTTCTATTCTCGCACATAGCGGGGTATGTTGCCCTTTGCGAGCTGTTTTTAGGCTGCGAACCACACTTCGGATTATGGAGGAAGTTGTTCTGCCTCGTCCCCCGCACCCAGGGGGAGTTCCTATGTCAAGTGGGCGGGGCCGAAGTATGGCGCATTGCCGAGACCAGATACCTGTCCGGCACTCCTGAGAAGGCACCAGAAAACTGGCCTTCAGAGTGGTTCTATATAAACGACGTCCCCCTTCCGGATCCAGTCCGGCCAGGTCTCCGCAAGTTCAGCAACGCCCCGCCGAGGGCATGCCTGAGCTGGCGCCCCCGGGGCCCTCAAGAAGGGGACACAAGGGAAATATTCCTCCTGATGGACAGGATAAAGTTACTGGCCAAATCCGGACTGACGTTAGTTGAGGTTATGGCGATATGCATAAGACGGGGAGTGCAGCCGCTCCAATATCGGGGGAAGCCCATGTGGCATTTCAACGGGGAAGATGACGCCACCCGCTGCAGCCGTAAGGGTCCGGACTCATTGCCGCTCTGGCAAGGATATTGTCCGATTTGTACAAAGGGGAAGAGGAGGAATTCCTTCGCATAAAAACGCGGGACGGATTCTCCATGTACAACCCCCCTAGCATGGGTAAGTTTCCATTCTTTTTCCCAGCATTACTTACTCTTGCGTTCTTCTGCTAAGATTACTTGCATCAATGCTTCTGGGCAGGAACTACGGTGGGCCGTAGAAGGAATCTTCAGCCCCCCCCCCCCCCCCGCAACCAGAGGACCCTGGAAGGGCTCTAGATCCGGGACTTAAAGTGGATCCGGATATCAGTGTGGAGCTTGTCAACAGGGTATTCTACCAGGCGAGCTGGGATGGCGCCCTATTGGCCATTACGACCGACTACCCTGGACCGCTCCCCGCTTCGCGTGTAAGCCGAGCTAAAAAACCCTATCCTTCGAAGAGGACTCTTCCTAGGTATTAGAATTTATCTTTGAGGTGACTTATATTTGCAGAAACGACGGCCGGAGCGAGGGCCCGAGCCCCTAGGGACTCGTCAACCACGAGCGTCCAGATCGGGCAGTCTCAAGAGGAAGGCGGTGAGGGTTTTTTAGTAGACCGACTCCTGCCTGCATCTACTACTAGTACTCCAGACATCGACCGCTATCCAGCATGCATCTAGTGTATTAAGTTCATGGAAAAACGGAGTGATGCAATAAGAACGATGACATGATGTAGACAAGATCCGTTTATCTATGGCGGTAGATATAGATCCCATCTTTTTATCCTTAGTAGCAACAATACATACGTGTCGGTTCCCTTTCTGTCACTGGGATCAAGCACCGTAAGATCGAACCCACTACCGGGCACCTCTTCCCATTGCAAGATAAATAGATCAAGTTGACCAAACGAAACACAAATATCAGAGAAGAAATACGAGGCTATAAGAGATCATGCATATAAGAGATCAAAAAAACTCAAATAACTTTCATGGATATAAAAAGATATGACTAATCATAAACTCAAAGTTCATCAGATCCCAACAAACACACCGCAAAAAGAGTTACATCATATGGATCTCCAAGAGACCATTGTATTGAGAATTCAGCGAGAGAGAGAGAAACCCATCTAGCTACTAACTACAGACCCGAAGGTCTACAAAGAACTACTCACGCATCATCGGAGAGGCACCAATGGAGGTGGTGGACCCCATCCGAGATGGTGTCTAGATTGGATATGGTGGTTCTGGACTCTGCGGTGGCTGGATTAATATTTCTTCAACGCTTCTAGGGTTCTGGTATTTTTGGGGTATTTATGGAGCAAAGAGGCGGTCCGGGGGCACCCGAGGTGGGCACTACCCACCAGGGTGCACCTGGGCCTCCTGGTGCGCCCTGGTGGGTTGTCCCGTCCTCGGGACTCCCCCAGGTGCAACCAAGGCCCAACTTCTTCCTTATGGCCCATAAAAAATCATCGTGGAGTTTCGTGGCATTTGGACTTTGTCTGATATTGATTTATTACGATGTAAAAAACATGAAAAAACAACAACTAGCACTTGGCATTATGTCAATAGGTTAGTACCAAAAAATGATATAAAATGACTATAAATGATTATAAAACATCCAAGATTGATTATAAAACAACATGGAACAATCAGAAATCATAGATACGTTGGAGACGTATCGGCATCCCCAAGCTTAACTCCTACTCGTCCTCGAGTAGGTAAGTGATAAATACAGAATTTTTGATGTGGAGTGCTATTCATCAAGTCATATCATATTCTTTTCTTTATAGCATGGACATTTGGACTTTTATGTGATTCAAAGCAATAGTCTAGTTTTGACATAATAATTTAGATACTCAAGCATGTCAAAAAGCAACCATGTCTTTCAAAATATCAATGCTAAAATAAGTTATACCTAGCCCATCATGCTCAAACATTGATCCATTCATGAAACAAACTCGAATATTAGCAACACCCAATACTTAAGTATGATAATATTGCCTCCTAGTTGGTGTTTTTATAAGAGAGGATGGAGACTCAAATTTCAAAAATAAAAATTGCATAAAGTAAAAGAAAGGCCCTTCGTGAAGGGAAGTAGGGATTTGTAGAGGTGTCAGAGCTCAAAGCGAAAAATAGAGATAAAAACATTTTGGGAGGTGTATCCATCCCACCAACAAAAACGACTCAGAGTTCCGAACAGTTTCCATGCTAGATATGCCATAGGCGGTTCCCAAACAGAAAATAAAGTTTATTCCTTTTTCCAACATTCTTTCACTTTCCATGGCTAACCGTATCCACGAGTGCCCTCCATACCAACACTTTCCAAGGAATTTATTATTTAACAACATAAATTAAATTCATTTTTGCATTTCGGGACTGGGCATCCTTATGACCTTTTCCTTACTCGGGCAATGACAAGTGAATAAACACTCATCGTGAGAATAACACATCCAGCATGGAAAATATTAGCCACTCGTCACCGTTTTGCGAGCGAAACAAACACACAAAAGAGAAGTTTATTTTGAAAATTAGAGATGGCACAAGCAAATTTGCTTAGAACGACAAAATAATACCGCATATAGGTAGATATAGTGGACTCATGTGGCAAAACTGGTTTAAAGTATTTTGGATGCACAAGTAGAGGTCATACTTAGTGCAAAATGAAGGCTATCAAAAAGATTGAGAAGCGACCAACCAAGAAACGAATAATCTCATAAGCAAGCATTAAGCATAATTAACACCGAATAATGCACCACAAGTAGGATATAATTTTCATTGCATGATTATTGACTTTCGTGAATGCATAAGGAATCACAAACCTTAACACCAATCACTACAAAAAAAAAGACACATCCGTGACATTTTGGGCCGAACGATTTTTTTTCTGTCATACATATGACACTTCTATGACGATAATTGTGACAAAACCCGGTATCATCATAGATGTGGTGGGCTCCTACTTCTATGACAAAAAATCATGACAGAAAATGGGCTTTTCGTCCTGGGCGGGCCGGAGACACAGCTGCATGACATTCTTTGGGCCGTCCATGACGGAAAAAACCATGGTAGAAGCGAGGGCGAGGAAAATTTCGGGGAGTTCCCGGTTACGGTGGGAGGTCGGGGCCGAAGCGATGCGCTGCTTTCTCTCGTACACGGCGCAGGCGTTGGCTCTAATCAACCCGGCGAGGAGTTGGGCTCTAATCGAACCCGGCGGTTACCTGCAGGCTACGCGTTATCGAACCCGAGCAATCGATCGATGGCTGTTAATCGAACCCGATGGAGCGATTCTTCGCCATCGCGGCTAATCAAGCCGATCGATTGGATGAACAAAGGAGCGCTATGGGGGGGGTGGTGGATGAGCGGTGAGCGGTGGCGTTGCCTCGGATGAACAGGACCACTGTGGTGTGGAGGGCTGGATGAACGATGAGACGGTGGAGGGTGGCCGTGGAGGGTGGTTGAACATGACCCGTGGTGTGGATGGCTGGATGAATAGTAGAGCGGTGGAGGGGTGGCCGTGGAGGGGTGGTTGAGCGATGGCCGGTGGAGTAGCGGCGGTGGAGGCTGGATGAACAGGAGCCCGTGGAGGCTGGAGGAGGTCGACGATAGCCCGTGGAGGCTGGAGGAGGTCGACGGTGGAGATGAACAAGATCCCGTGGTGTCCCGTTTATGCGTCGCCACACCTCCCGATGAACGGGACCCTGTTTTGACCGTGAAGCGCCCAACACAAGTCCGTTTCGTCCCGCTTTTGCGGTACGCCACACCTCCCGATGAACAGGACCCTGCTTTGACCATAGCGCTCCAACACAAGTCCGTTTCGTCCGTTTTGCGGTACGCCACACCCCTCCCGATCAACAGGACCCCTGTTTCGACCGTAGGAGGTCCGTTTCGTCCGTTTTGCGGTACGCCACACCCCTCCCGATCAACAGGACCCCTGTTTCGACCATAAGAGGTCCTTTTCCTCCGTTTTGCGGTACGCCACACCCCTCTCGATCAACAGGACCCCGTTCCGAACGTAGGAGGTCCGTTTCCTCCGTTCCGCGGTACGCCAGGCCTCGTTTCCATCGCCTGTTCCGTCCAAGCCCTCTCGATGAACACGACCACGCATTCCGTTCTGACCCAACCGGTTGGATCCCACGCGTTTCGTTGCCTCCCGATGAACACGATGCATTCCGTTGCCTCCCCATGAACACGACGCATTCCGTTGCCTCCCCATGAACACAACGACGACGCTGTTTCTCCATTCCGACCCAGCCATGTACACCAGCCCTCGCCGTACGTATGCGCGAGTAGGCGTTCGACACCCCGCCCGTATGTACACATACGTGGCCATATTTTCTTTCTTGCACCCTGGCCGCTGTACGTACGTGTACATGCTACGTCGCGCGCCTCTACTACACATACGCGCCTCTACATCCACCAAGATATATGTACGTACACGTCGACCAGAATGACAACGCTACGTACGCTTCGACCAGGTGGGTCCCAACTGTCAGGCACTTCCTTGCCTGCGAAGATGTAGCTGGTGGGTCCCAGCAGTCAGGGGGGCGAATCGTTTTGTTTTTTTTGCCCAAACGCACTTCCTTGCAAGATGTTGCTGGTGGGTCCCAGCAGTCAGGGGGGTGAATCGTTTTTTTCTGCACGGACGCACTTCCTTGCGTGCGAAGGTGTAGCTGGTGGGTCCCAACAGTCAGGGGGAACGTTTTTTTCGCGAAATACGGTGGCCCGTCCGGTGGGTCCCCGATGTCAAGTGGAGGAATAATTATTTTGCGCGTAATAAGGAGGCACTTCCTTGCTGCGGCCGTGGACCCGGCTGTCAGCCTCTCCACGCACAAGATACTCTTCCGATGGAAGTCGTTCATTGACCATATATTGACCACGCCACGCCGAGAGCACCACGGCGGTGGACGACGGCGAGGCCTAGGAAGGGGACGACATGGAGGCGGGAAGACTTCGTCGCTTGTTTCCCACGGGGAGAATCTGTTGCACGAGGGTTCTTGGTCTGTCTGCCGTCACGGGAGAATAACAGCAGTGTGGGTGAGTAGAGGGATGGCTAGGGCAGCGATGGGAGTACGGTGGGGCGGTGAGGCTGCTGGCGGCACAACCCGGCCAGGGAGGAGGAGGAGCGAGCAATCCTGCCGGGCGTTTGTTTGAGCGGTTTGGAGCAGGAAGAGCAGAGATTGAAGAAGACGACTACGTTGGATGGACATCCAACCGTCATCGCTTGTGCGTCAACCTTTTTTAGGAAAGCCTCAAATCTGTGGAAAACGACATACAACCCATCTTCCATTATTTCTAATAATTTACAGCCCATTTGCTAATTCTTAAGGTTTTTTGGAGCCCATATTCTTTTGTTAGCATTACAGCCCATATTGTGGCCACGGTTAAAAATTATATGAAATTGTGCATATTTCAAAAGGTCCGAACTGTTTTAATCCTGAAATTTCGACTCACATTCAAACTGATTTTAAAAATAAATTTATATCAATATAAAATCCAACAAATTCTCCGCGCATAAAAATTAATGTAATTTAAAATCTTGAAATGAAAAAAGAGATATTTGAAACTAACTGCCGGTTTGATGTGTTTTAAAAATGTACAACCCATTTCTCATTCCTGATGGGCCATTTTCTCGGCCAGCCGAATGAAAGCTCTCCTCGTCTTGAAAGATTTGCAGCCCAACAGGCCTGACAAAGCGACTTACTTGGCAAATCACAAAAAAACTAGGCTGTGGCCGTGGACCCAGCGGAGAGCACCACGGCGGTGGACGACGACGAGGCCTAGGAAGGGGACGACGTGGAGCTGGGGAAGACACGGCAGTGGAAGCCCGCGCAGAGAGGAGTACGAGGGTTCACTGGTTCGGCTGCAGTGTGAGGCTGCCGTCGCCGCAGGGCCTAGCCAGCGGTGGGAATAGTAGGGGGCGGTGAGGCCTCCACGGCAGCACAGCCGGCCACGAGAGGCAGGAGCATGCGGCACTGCTTTGGGCGGCTGGAGCAAGAAGACCAGAGGTTGAAGAAGCACTACGGCCGTTGGATGGACATCGTACGGTCACTGGAGCTAGAATCGTTCATATTGACTAAGTTGAGAAAGCCCTTCGTCCCCGTCAACTTAGTAGGCCCACAAGACAGCCTCCCACCAAGGTGGGTCCCAGCTAGCCGGGGGAGTATCATTTGTTTGTGCGTAATTAGGAGGCACTTCCGGTGGGTCTGACCTGACAGCGAGGGGAACGTTTTTTTTTGCAAAATACGGTGGCCCGTCCAATGGGTTCCAGCAGTCAGGGGAAACGATTTTTTTCACAAAATACTGTTGGCCCGTCCGGTGGGTCCCCGCTGTCAGGTGGAGGAATAATTATTTTCCGCGTAATAAGGAGGCACTTCCTTACGGCTGCCGTGGACCCAGCTGTCAGCCTCTCCACGTACAGTACTCTTCCAATGGAAGTCGGTCGTTGACCACATTGACCACGCGGCGCCGAGAGCACCACGGCGGTGGATGATGGCGAGGCCTAGGAAGGGGACGACACGGAGCCGGGCCACGGGAGGCAGGAGCAAGCGGTAGCACAGCCGGCCATGGGAGGCAGAAGCAGGCGGCACGACCGGCGCTGCTTTGGGCGGCTGGAACAAGAAGACCAGAGGTTGAAGAAGCACTATGGCCGTTGGATGGACATCATATGGTCACTGGAGTATTGACTAAGTTGACAAAGCCCTCCGTCCCGCCAACTTAGTAGGCCCACAAGTCAGCATCCCACTATGCTGGGTCCCAGCTAGTAGGGGGAGTATTCATTTTTTGTGCGTAATAAGGAGGGACTTCCTTGCGTGTGAAGATATAGCTGGTGGGTCTGACCTGTCAGCGAGGGGAACGTTTTTTCGCGAAATACAAAGGCCCTTCTGGTGGGACCCAGATGTCAGGTGGAGGAATCATTATTTTGCGCGTAATAAGGAGGCATTTCCTTGCGTGCGGCATTTCCACGTACAGTCCACTTCCGATGGATGTCTTTCATTGACCATGTTGATCAGGCCGCGCCGACAGCACTAGGGCGGTGGACGACGGCGAGGCCTAGGACGGGAACGTCACGGAGCCAGGGAATACTTGGCAGTTGTTTCCCCACGCTGGAGTACGAGGGTTTACTTGTCTGTCTTGCCGTCCGGAGAATAACAGCATGTGTGGGTGAGTAGAGGGATGGCTAGGCCAGCGATGGGAGTACGATGGGGCCGTGAGGCCTGCGCGGCAGCATAGCCGGCCGCGGGAGGAGGGAGAAGGTAGTCCCGCCGGTGCTTGTTTAAGCGGCTGAAGCATGAAGAGCAGAGATTGAAGAAGCACGACAGCTGTTGGATGGACATCCAACAGTCACTGCTCTCATGTGTTGACTAAGTTGACAGGGCGTATGCAAAGGCCAACCTTTTTTATGAAAGCATACTGGCGTCAACCTGTAGTAGGCGCACAAGTCAGCCTCAAATCTATGGAAAACAGCATACAACCCATCTGCCATTATTTCTAATAATGTACAACCCATTTGCTAATTCTTAAGGTTTTTTTGGAGCCCATCTTCTATTTGTTAGCATTACACCCCATATTGTGGCCACGGTTAAAAAGTATATGAAATTTTGCATATTTCGGTCTGGTCAACTGTTTTTAATCCAGAAATATCGATTCACATTCAAACTATTTTGAAAAATAATTTATATAAATATAAAATCCAAATAATTGTCCACGCATAAAAATCAATGGAATTTAAGATCTTGTAATGAAAAAAATTGAAACTAATTCCGGTTTGATGTGTTTTAAAATGTACAGCCATTTCTCGGGCAAACCGAATGAAACTCCCATCGTCTTGAAAGATTTGCAGCCCAGCAGGTACGATAAAGCAAGTAGGCCTTGTTTGGGTATTTATTTTAAAAAATAGAACTGGCTAGCCATTTTCAAAGAAGAAAAACACAACTGGGCTCATGATGTGGTAAACATAAATAAAACCTCGACTAGATGGGCTGACCCCTTGACAGCCCGTTGTTACCCTGATCCGTCGCTAAAACTAGTATAAATAACAACCGCTTGTTCCTAAAAAATCGCTACGACTTGTCGGGTCCCCGGTGTCACCGCTCGTAGTGTAATTCTCTCGCTTATTGACTACGTTGACAATGGCGTTAGCCCCGGATGTCCAACCATTAGGAGGAAACATATTTTTGTGCTTGTACTATAGAGGCACTTGCTTATGCATCGCCATGACGTTGGTGGGTCCCTACTGTCATCCTCTCCACGTACAATCATCTCCTTGTTCCTCTCGGTTGTTGACGACATTGACAACGCAAGAGGGCGGCGCACCGCGCATGACGAGCGAACCAAGGCCGCAAGGCGGAGGACGACGGCGAGGCCTCGGACGGAACGAACAGGAGCCGTTGAAGATGCGCCGGTCCAGTCGCAGGCGGAGGGGAGTACGAGGGTTGACTGGTTCGGGCACGGGTGCGTGTTGGGGCTGACGTCGCCGGAGAATAACAAGACGTGTGGGGGAATAGAGGGAGGGACTGGCCAACGTTGCAGGGTATGTACGGTAGGGCGGCGGAGGCGCAGCCAGCCATGGGAGGCGGGAGCAGGCGGAGCCGACGGGGTGGTTTGGTTTGGGCGGCTGGAGGAAGAAGAAGACAAGAGATAGAAGATACACGACAGATGTTGGATGTCAATCCAACGGCTAGTAGGCAGAATCGTTTGTTGACTGGCTAGTAAGTCGACACCACCTTGGATAGGCTATTTCCTCGTGGGTCCCAAATGTCACAATCCAAACCTGTCACGGTCATGCAGCCTTTCCTATGAAAATTTACAGCCCATTTGATGTGCTAGTTCGAAATAAGTTTGTGGGTGCTGGTGGGGGCTAATCACTTGGCTTCTGTAATGCACAGTGAGCTCAAGCAGCCGGCGTGAGTGATGTTATTTCCCTTGGTTGTGATTTGTTACAATATTTCACTCTAAATTAAATGAATGGCAAGCCATTTGCCTTGTTTCAAAGAAAATATAGATCCACGGCCCGAGTTGAAAAGGGCAGCACATCTAACTCCAGCTTACAAACTATACAAAAGCACAAGGGTTGATTGTTCATCGTGTTTACAAAAAACCAGATTGAAAAGGGCAACAACATCTAACTCCAAAGACTGTTTTCGGCAGTCACAGTCAAATGGATCGGTCAGGTCCATAGAATGAACATCCTGGGTTGTAAAATTTACTGGATTATGACCACAATATGTTGTAAATAGAAGCCCGGCATGTTCAGAAGCTCTTTTGCCCACCCGAAACTCCTTTTTTTGCTCTTCGACATACCCATCCGTCAAAACCATGCTGCTGATAAACTTAAGCCTGATGGATAATAGTAACCTCGCATTCAGCAGGAAGAATGTGACGAATCTTGTGTTTGCACGGTTGGCTACATATCGTTCTAGCGTTATTGTCTTCAATCGAATCTCATGAGAAGTGAGAAAATCCCGATGCTTATGAATCCACCGATTAGTTATAACTTTCTTACCCCGCCGTGTTGCCTAAATAGACAGGAAGATTGAAAACAGTTAAGGTCTAAAAGAAGAGTGTCGAAAGAGCAACAGTTGAACGGTTAATTCTAGTACACTATATGCGGGCTTCCAATGTGCGTGAAATTATCACCTTTATATACAACTTCTCCGGACATGGAAAGCATTGCAGCAAGCCAATAATCTTGTTCAGATCAAAACTATTCATTTGGATATATAAGATCTTGACAGAATCCAGCACCATTGATAGGCCATCCATGGAGAAACTCTTCATTGAGCATAGAACATAATATTAGTACAAAATGTGTACTCCAAGATGATATATAAATTATGCGCAGAAATTTAAAATGCAGCTTATGGTTACAAGTGTAGATGATAATATAAAGTACCCGAAGAACTGTGGAGCCAAACACCATATTGAAATGAGCACAGAGATCATGTATTACACCCAAGGTCTCTAGTTTAGGCGCAGAGAGGACGGTTATTTGCAACGGTGAATAACTAGAATCAAGGATCAACCTTTGAAGTGAAGGGGCATCTTGGATGATGAGCTGCCTTCCGTCAAAAGAAATTCCAATTCCTACAAGGTTAGGCGACTTTATTTGGAGATAACCGATTCTAACTATGAAAAAAAGCACCAAGCACTCCAAATAGCAGGCAAGCTGGAGTGGATGATGCTGTGCAATGAGGCCTCCGATTTACGAAACCGCACAAGTGAAAGTTTCTTGAGAAATGGGAGTCGAAGGTTTAGTACCAGATTGCCTGGTAGGTAGCACAGTGCAAAGGTGGCGGTGTGGAGAGAGGAGGAAAACCGTGAGATGGACATCGGTGCTGAGGGCACAAGTTCATGCCGTTCGGTATGTGGTATGTGATTTCCAGGGGAATAGTAGAAATCAAGTAGCTGTAGTTCTGTGAATTCAGGGGATTTCAGCCAGGCGTCCACCATGCAAGGCATGTATGCTTGCTCAGGTAGCATGACGGGATGCAGAGGCTTTGAACGGAGCCCTGGTGGGAGGAGATGATGGCTCTGGGGATTTCAAAATCATTGAAGAGAGATAGCTGACGATAGTCGAGATTAAGGGGCACGGCGCGCCATAGAGGGCGCCACTTAATTGAGAGGACTTGGGTGCGGCAGCAATCCTTAGTGGGGAGAAGCGAGATGATCTCCCCAAGGATGGCGTTCGGGAGATCGCTGATGCGGTCCACCCGAGATTCTACGGGTTCCTGGGATCCGGTGGGGGCGGGGTCGCCGCTTCTCCCCGCTGCAGTCTGGGATCTACAGCGCCGCTGGCGGGAGCCTCATCTTCTTGGCGCTGGGGTCAGCCGACTCCATTTTCCTCGAGGGCGTCGCGCTCACGGATTTGAGTAGAGTAACGAATGACGATCCTAGTTGTAGTGCGAGGGAAGAAGAAGGGGAGCTGGGGGTTTTATGTAAGAGTGAGGAAGAAGGGGAGCTGGGGTTTTCTGTAGGAGTGAGGTGAGGAATTTGGGGGTACGAGTGGAGCGAGCTGACGTGAGGTGGGTGGGAGCGAGGAGGAAGAAGAGTACCCAGGTTTTCTTTGGGGGGGCGGTGTCTTTGGGTGTGGGTAGCGCCTTTCAATTGATTTTACTATTTACTAGTGTGGATTGGCTGTTTTGTCTTGGGCCCAGAGAAACAATTACTACTAGTACAGTGGAGACACTCTACAGCTACCCGTAAAAACAATTACTACTAGTACAAAGGAGACACTCTACCGCTCGGCTCCTCCTAGGTCATCGAAACGTCTCCCTCATCTGAATGCCGTTATACTTTTGTTCACCGACATGCGGTCCATGCAACGCAAGGCCCAAATGCCATCCACCAAATTAGAAGGCAGTATGCAAAGTGAGAGTCACCCGGTCGAAGCGCCGACAAGAATAAGCCGTCAGATCACAAAACCCCACCTCCCGCAGTCTAAGTTTGACGGACGAAGCAACAATCATTTTACTCTTCGCTGAATCCCTTCTCCCTCACCGTCTTCAAGAAAGGCAACACTCGCATTCCGCCAATCGTTCTTATCTCCCAACGAAGGGAAGGTAAAGCGGATCCGTGATGTTGGTATATTTTCGTTCAGAGAAAAAAAGAACTTTTGCAAAGCGATAACCGATCCTCACTCTCTTTTTGTTTCATTGTCATTGCGATTGTGTTTTCCTTTCATTGGTCTCCTAGTATTACGTCGGTTTCATGATGGACCAAGGAGAACTGTGCAAAGATCCGCCGATATTGGAGCAGACGCGGGAGGCTGATCCCCACATGACAGTAGAGCTCCAAGAAGATGGAGGCAACCACCGAGCCAACCCCAGATACGCCACGGCCACTACCGAGATGGTCAACGCCCGCTTTGAGGTTACAGCCCCGTGGCACTTTGCAGGAGCAGTTTTCCCCTTCGAGGATGTGTCCCCTCATTGAGCTGCCCAAGGTGATTTCCTTCTTTGCCGATATCGATTGTGGCTTTTCATCTAAGTATGTGGTGATTTTTTTAGAAAAGGAAGTATGTGGTGATTAATAATGCAAAATTTTATTAGCTTCGATGCCATGCTATACATAGTGGTTTAAATAACTTGTGTTTCTTATCTTGAAAAGTAATTCAGAATTTGTTTCGCTTTCAATTAGAGCCCCGATGCAAACAAGGATTGTGTGGTTGTGCATGTCACTCGCTATGAGGCGGATGACCTGAATATACGACCTTTGGGAAAATAGAGTTCTTAGGCTGTTGGATCCTCGGAAGCCATTTGCGGTTATACCAATGAAGAGGTGTATTCCAGCCTCACCGTTGTCGAGCGTGTTGTCCAGGTGTCTTTGAAGCACAAGAAGTTCAGAGCTACTCCTTCGTTTGTGAGGCATACTGTTCTTGTCAAGCTTACGCAGGAAGATGACGTGGCATGCCTCCACAAACAAGTTTATCAGTGGCAAGGCCACAAGGTTGTCTTCATGAAGGTTCACGAGATTGAGCTGTCGCGGACGCCCTCGATGATGTTCATGGCAAGGCCCGTCTTGTGTCCAGCCCAAATTAGATCGAGGCATGAAATAGTTGCCCCACCTAGTGTTTAATAGTAGTTTGGATTGTGTCTAATTATCCAAACCTTGCTCAAGTATCGACCCCTCTAGGGCTAGTACTCTGTCTGAATCCGTCTATGGGAACTGCTGCTACTTTTGTGTGCCCGTGAATCATATAAGCAACTATGTATCTTGTTACAGTGGTTCATGCAGTTAATTGAGGCCACAATGTAATAAATTCCAAACGTTCAACGCTAGTCCAGCGCTCATGTGGAACACTCACATTAAACTCGTCTTCATAAAAATCTTGAAAAGCATAAGTTAAGCAGTTTTATACATCTCAATGATTCATAGAACATAACAAACATATACTAGTTCACAACAAAAGACAAAGTTGTGAGAAGGTTTACAAATCAGGAAAAATCAAGCAAGGCTTCTTTGAGCAAAGGGCCTCCCGGCAGGCTTAAATTTCCTGGAGCTCACTCTGGTTTTTTCTTGTTGCCACCATCCAGGGTTAGGTTCTCTCATTCCAGAATAACCTCTTGTCCGCGCACCTGTCCAAAAAACTGCCGTGCAGCCATGCCAGCTAGTCCTCGGTCCATGGATGAACTGGAAGAAAGTGCATTCCGGACTAGGATGCAATTGTTTTCGCTCATCCCTGCACTGCAATCAGGAAGTAAAACGTATGAATCAGCTTTGTTTAGATTGCGTTGGTCATTCTACCTTAGTTACTACCAATGTAGGGATACCTTGAAGACGGGAGGTTAGTCGACGGCAACGAGGGATAGTCATCTCATTTTGCGCAGTTGTACTAAAACTGAGGTGTGTGCTTTTGATTGCGCGGATAGAAACGATACGGAGATAGACATCCCGAAACGATATGGAGACAGACATCCCTGTTTGCGCGAATACAAAATACCATTATTTAAACAGTGACAGATAGTACTACTTTCCCCCATTTCCTCTTAGAACCAAGTCCTAGATTCATGCTACAGCTTTCCCACTTTCTTCCCTGTTTGAACCAACGCTTTGAGTTGACTGTATGAACTAGCTTTACTTCTAATAATAGTAGAAGTCTAGGTGGCTTTGGAACAGCGGACGGAAGTAGAAAAGGATCCACACGAAGGGGGAAGAGCTGGGGCAGTAGAGCAAGGCAGGTTTCGAAGGAATATATACCTGAGGGTCGTCGGCATGTGGCAAAGACGGTGTCGGGAGGCCGCATCTTGGCCACAATACCGCAGGGAGGAAGAAGGGGTCGGAGGCCCTCCCGAGCCGGCGCTCTCTCGGAGAGAACGGCACGGCCGCCGATCGGGACGCGCGGGCAGCCGTTGGTCTCCTCCCTCGCCGCCGACGACAGCGTGAACGATGCACCTACACCCCTGCCCCGGTCGAGGTTGTCCGGCCGGATTTGTGACCAGCCGTGAGCTGAGAGAGAGAGTGTGGCCACCTATGTCTTGCTTAGATCTGGAGAGCATGAGAGAGTGAAGGAGAGGAACCCTAGTAAAGCAAGCGCTAAGGCTCCTGCTTTTATATATAGTGGAGTGATTTTGTTGTACCGGCTTCAAAAAATGCGCTCCTACCTGTACCTGCGAGTGGGTGTGAGAGAACTAGTGCGTGCGTGCACCGCTTCTCTTCGTGAGAGTACAATATATACTATGCCCAAAGAACGTTCGCCGCAAGAGTAATAATATAAGTGTGTGACGTGTGAGCTAAAATAAAATGTGAGCACCGTCTTTTGTTTTTTAGAAGTTCTGAGGGTAGGGTGTGAAGAGCACATATGTGCGTGACGTCTACCTGCAGATAGACGATGGGTGCCACGTGCGAGTCCGCGAGAGGACTCGGGAGAGTTGTGACTCGTGAGGGTGCGTGTGCGTGAGAGAGAGGGGCACGATAAATGCAATGCATGTGTCCGTAAATCATTATCCGACAAACGCTCGCCACAAGCCTTTTCCTAACGAACGCCCGTAAGAACCGTTAGATCGGCATCCGGCGATGTCGATTTTGCCATGTCATTTAATGTAACAGCCACTCCTCCTACACACAAATCTTCCACGTGAGTGTTAGCAACTGGAGTATGCTCCTCCGTTCGAAATGCAAGGTGCATATAGCTTTATTGAAAATTAGAACCTCGCAAACTTTTACCGAGTTTTCATGTACCAAATTGCACATGTAGAATACCCTGTATATATCATTTCATTCATCTTCGAGAGGTAACTATAAAGATTGGTGAGGAGTCTACAAGGAAAGACCATCGTATCACCCGCAGCAATTTCAACCATCCTTTAGTGTCGAGGAATATCATAGGAACTCTATATGATATGATTTTTATAGGGTTTTCCTTTAGAGCCAATTGGTTCATAGGAATAGATTCATATACTCTACATTTCAAAGGAAATAAACATGATATCATTTCTATAGCTTTAGATCCACTTGGTTCATATGAATGGATTCCTATACTCCCTTAATTTCAAAGGAAAATA
Organism: Aegilops bicornis; assembly: GCA_021605145.1. Classification (NCBI taxonomy): domain Eukaryota; kingdom Viridiplantae; phylum Streptophyta; class Magnoliopsida; order Poales; family Poaceae; genus Aegilops; species Aegilops bicornis. Next base: position 110,040,255 of record CM038671.1, read on the forward strand.
AACATTAGCGTATATTCAATAGAAAAGTTCCTATGATATGAACCAAATTACATCTCTTTACTAATCCCTCCTCATAGGACTTGAGATACATGTCATCTCTAGATTCAATATAAAAGTTCCTATGATGTGAACCAAATGACATATCTTTTCCAATCCCTACTCATAGGAATTGAGATCCTCCATGTCATCTCTTTCCCTACAACTTCCATGTATACATCTTCTATTCCTAAATAGATAGTACAACCCACTAGTAGCTTTTTTCCAAAACATGCAACTATGGCACAAGAACTATATAGTGTGCCAATAACTTTGAAAGATGGTCGCTGGATGAAGCTTACCCGACAAAGGTCAGAGATGGGCAAATCTGAGCACTACTGGCCGTTGGATATCATCAACATTCTACCAGATCTGCCACATGTACAATTTAGAAGACTCCATGGTTGAACTTAAGCATAATGCACGAACCTCAAAACACAAGCACTTCTCCTTTGTTCTAGAATCTTCTGTATCATAATTGATTATTTTTTCTAAATGAATTGCCATTATTTGTTTTTTACTTTATGATTTACAATGCACAACCCCATGAATCTTAACATTTTTATAAAACTAATTGATTTTGAATGAGATGAACTATAAGAACTAAACGAACATCTACATCATGCATATATGACTCAAAGCTTTACATGCTATAGTGTGTATTTATTTATAATTTGGTTCAAATCTCATGCGTTCAATACATGTGTACCTTACTAGTTTTGAGTAGAGTAGCAAATTTCACGCCCGGGTATATCAAAATCCAGGGCCCATGCATCATTGCCTTTCAAATGAACCCACGTCCACAATGTTTTGTATGTGCTATATCTCCACCGGTCCCCGAACCCAAAATGCTACCTCGTTCCTCAGAAACCAAGCGGCCCACACATATTTAAGGCGTCGACTCAAACCCGTTTACTACGACGTGGCCCCGCACACCGTAGTACTCCTACAAACCCTACCGCCGCACTCATCATCGGTTTTCTTCAAGAGGACGAGGGAGAAGCCGATTTGTAGTGGAGGCGCTTTCAAAAAAAAAGGATCTGTAGTGGAGACCCCTACCCTAGGGTGCCCTAGGTAGCTACCGCACGCATCATTGTTTTCTCTTTTCTTTATGCTCTTGTGCGCTAGAGTGAAATGATGGTTGCTTCGTCCGTCCAGCTTAATGCGGGAAAGGTGGGGCTTTGTGATTTGACCCCTCATCGCTCATTTTCTACTACTGCGGCGCTACGACCGGGGTGCCTCCAATTCCAACCGCTGCTCCAAACTATAATTTGGTGCATCGCACGTGGAACAAGATGGTGGATGAGCCACATGTCTGCCAAAGGGGTCCTGTTAAGTGTGTCGCCATTTTGTGTGCGAACTGACCCTGATTGAGTTGCTACGCCAACACGACAGGAGCAGCCTACCACTTGGTTTTGCTCCTTGGTGAATCCCGACTATATTGATCTAAAAAGATACGTGCTGAACTACCCTCTCCGTCTCGGTTTTTTATTTGTAGGCGCCTCAGTTTATAGGGCCTGCACGTAGTTCTAGGTCATCCATTTGACTAACTAAATATGAGTTACTAAGTCACAAAAAGTATATCATTGGATTCTTATTGGTTGATATGTGAAGAAACAAGAAACGAGGTAGAAGTTAATGCCCCGCGCCTTAGTATTTTGGGATTATTTGGTTTTTGTAAGATGACTTACTCACCTAGACGGAGGGAGTAGTTGTATTTAAAAGTCGAGGGCGGGCTTTTCCTGCTTGTGATGGTAGGGCAGTTCCGCCTAGTCGGTTCGACAGAGACGAGAGAAGACGAGGGAGTAGGCTGTCGCAAACGTAGGGGCTGTGTGATTTGACAATGAAGTTACTGCTTTGGACAGGTGGGGCCCCGTGATTTGACTTGCCATTATCATTTTAATCGCAAGGCCACGACCGACGTGAGTCTCGATTCCTGACCACCTCCATACAGGTGCCTCTCCCAATGCTCCACCATGTAGTAGTAGAGGCTGGCTCTTGCATGAGAGCCCACTTCTCCACTTTTTCCTTGCCTCTCTTTCCTCCACATATGCAAAAATGCCATGTAAAGTGCACTATTGTACTTACTTGCTCCTCTGTGTAAGCTTGCCACATAGGCATAAAGTCTGATGTGGCAAGTTAATCAAGAAGAGAGAGACTAGTTTGGTGACCCAAGGAAGAAACGGTGCTAAGCGCGTGTACCTAGGTGAAAAGACAATTTTGAGTCTATAGCTAATTAAATGAAGCAAACTTAGCAACAAGATTTCATTGGAAGAGGTCACTCCTTGGCAAATGCAATAAATACTAGTACTCCCTGTGTCTCATTATATAAGAATGTTTTTGACACTACACTAGTGTCAAAAACGTTCTTATATTATGGAGACGGATAATCTGAAGAAAGAGATAGAGATGACTAAAAAAATACACTTATAGCCAACCTTGTTGTCGTATGAGTGACTAAGTGATGACTATGTATGACATGCCAACATCATATAGCCTAACGCACCGTGTTAAATCTCCAAGGGCGCGACATGCATGGCGACGCTGACGGTCGTGGTAGGCGCGACCATGATACGAACTCTTGGCAGCCCTTGGATCTGAGATCAAGCGGTCGCATGCTAAGTTGCTAAAAATTTGCGTAATAACCCTCCGTGATAGGATATTCACCCATAGGTCTAGAATCATGCCATGCAACCGCTCGATCTCAGATCCAAGGGCTCTCGGAAACCCGTATCATGGGAGAATGGAAAGCCACTACCCTGCCGTTCGCACGCCGGCAGTTCGCTCCTACTCGTCCCCGCACGTCCTTTAAGACTACGGCGGTTCGCTCCTAGTCGTCCCGGCCATTCACATTACTGCAGGTCCACTAATCCTAACCCTCCTCCCAACTCCATGGCGTCCCAAATCTCCCCGATCGGCGGGGAGTACAAGGTTAGAACCATCACGGTGATGAGTTCGACGTCATCTACACCTGCATTTCCACGACGGTGAAAGGATGCCTTTCTCGCTTGCACGCATGTTCGAAAACTCACATGATGAGTGGGTCACTGGGCTAGATGTTGAGTACACCACAGTCGTGGGACGAGAGAAGGATCTAAAGGATGAAGAGAGGAAGAAGCCCGCCGTGATCCAGGTTTGCGTACATAATGTTTGCTTGGTCTACCACATATGCCATGCCGACATTGAGTGCCAGGATTTTAAGAACTTCCTCGAGGACAAAACAGTCAAATTCGTTACTGTAGACTTTAAGAACGACAAAGAAGTCCTGTGTCGGATAGGCCTCGTTGTAGGCAACCCCTTCGACCTCCAGAAGGATCGGTTGGTGCCCTCTCGTCGACCTTCACGCTGACCTGGCAGAGCCATGGTTCATCCTTCAGACAAGAAACCGGAGAAACCTCCATACACGCTTTCATCGTCATGCATGGCAGCGGAATGTACTAGATATAGACCACATCCAGTACGCTGCAATGGATGGCTACCTTTGTTTCAATATCTACAAGGGCTGGATGAAGAGCAACAGCCAAGTTGGCGGTTCAAGCAAAGAAGTATCAGCCAAGAGGAAGAGGGACGAGGACGTGGACGAGGACTCCGAGTAAGGTGGCAGCGTTGTTGCTCATGGTGGTTCTAAACTTCTAATGAGTGTCTACCGGATTAGTTGCATAGTTCAATTTCAGGTGTGCTTAGTTTAATTTGAGGGGTGTGTTATGATGAGCCCCCAGCAGAACTATGTTATATTTCTTCTCGTTACTTTAACTCTTCAGTATGTACATACTAGTACTAGTATTTCTTTAATAGAATTTAGCACCCCAATTAAGCACGTACTAGCTTTTTTAATAGTACTATATGCATAATTTGGCGACGAGCGCTCTCTATATGTACCATCTTCTTTTTAAATTTCAATTTTTGCTCCATGGCGCAATCCATAAATAGTGGAGTACTACTGTACAAAAGTATAAATTTTTTAAAAGGCTAGCGTACTGTTCATCATATATATATATATATATATATATATATATATATATAGGGAAAATTCATCCTACCACCCGGTGGTAGTTACCCCACATATCTCATATACTATCATGTGGTATTATATATATAATTTTATTATTTTAAATATATTCATATACTATATCTAAGACATTTGAAAGCAAGTTACATGAAAAAATTGCATATGAGCCCATAGTTTTTGTTATGTTTGTGAAATACATACATATTTGTATGTAAAAAAAGAGCATACTCAAAACATGGTACATACTACCTAAAAATTAGTATATATACTAACTAATCATTGGTATATACTACATACTACACGTACATACTCTCGGTTTCGATAGATACTACATACAACATACAAAACGCAAGTGGTGGTAACTACCACTGCTTGTAGGAAACATTTGTCCTATATATATATATATAGCCAGTTAAATTCTCAACCTAGAACGGCGTGCATGCCATGTAGTAAACCGATACGGAGGAAGTATAGTAAAAATGAGGTGATTTTACCAAGCGATCGGCGGGGGAGCATGGCCTGTCATGCGGTCCCACATGTCATGATGTACCAAGGCGATGCGCGTGTCCCTCTTGAGGCAGAAGCAATACTAGTATGTGGTTTGAGATGATGTCGAACCGAAGTGTGAAATAATGGTTGCTTCGTCCGTCTGGGAAGGTGTGTCATTGTGATTTGACGTCTCATTGCTCATTACTACTCGGGCGATGCAGTGGGGTGCGCCCCCTGCTGTTCAAGACCGTTATTTGGTGCTTGACACGTCGGCCGGTTGCTATATGTCCCACATGTCGGCGACAGGAAGTACATAATTCATGAAAGGGAGCGTCGACGGAGGAGTATACTACAAAATTCATGAAAAGGAGCGACTTAGTTTTGGAAAAATCTGTTTTACGAGATGCACGTACCCACTAGGGTTTATAGGGCTCATCTAACAAACATTCGTTTTTCCATTTGATAAGTCTCAATTCTACTATACTAGTAGTAGTACCATTACATGTTGGATTTCGAGGTGCGTTAGATCACCCGACGCAAGCAGTGTCAAGAGGGAACTAACCAATGCATGTACAAATTCATGGAAATTTAGTGGTCATTCATGCATTCGTTCTAATTAATGCCTCGGTAAACATAACTTCTTGAGAAAAACGAGCGTACTGTGCAAACTACGAAATTAATTCGACCCCTCACCGTCTACCTTCGTTGGAGAGATTTTGAAATTGAGCCATAAACTGGAAAGGAGGGAGTAGTAACTTTTGTCTCGATTACTATTTGTGGCCTTGTATAGATGCAAAATGTATTTTTTATAGTGGCCTTGTATAAGTAAATAGAGGGAGTACTAACCAAAGTACGTAGTAGGGACGAGGAGTAAGCGGAGGGAGTAGTAAAATTTTCTCCTCGTGCTATGAGCCATCTTGGCATGGGCGAGGAGCGAGGCGTAAAAGGCGTCACAGTAGTAGTAAGCTTCACCTCATCCTGCAAGCCACCGCGCCTGTGGGCTGGGGAGACGGCGTACTAAGGAAGTTTCTCCTCGTTCTGCGAGTTGACGGGACACATCAAAAGTACTCCAGTGTATAGAGCCTTGCCTCTAAGGTAGGCCCCACATGGTTTGCCTCTTTTTTTAATTTAACATAACGCGTCAAGTCGCAATTTGTTTGTTCACCAATGGTAGACGATACTCCCTCCACCAAGTGGACAACCAGTACATGTGCCAAATTACCACGTGGGCTGCCTTTTTCGTGCAGAAATAAGCTCCACCGTGTACCCGCGCGGGTGTGGTTGGGAAAGAGACGGGAGTACGTGCGCCGTGCGTGCACCTCTTCTCTTCGTGCACGCCCCCACCCACGTGGTGTGTGTGAGAGAGATACAAACCCTAGACATAATGCGCCGTCCATCCCCATGCCTCCGCCTCAGTCCGACCACCCAGTCACCACCACGGCACCACGCCCCACTCCTCCTCACCTTATCTCTCATATTTCTCCCTCCATTTTTATATACAAGGCCACTATCAAAATTACAATTTGCAGATATACAAGGCCACTAACACTAATCGATGCAATATTAATGGTGTTTGCCTCATGGTACTAGCAAAGGAGGACATTATTTATCCCTTGCATGCATGCGGGAGTTTGTAAAAAAATGCATCTTGATGTTCCGTGCAATGCACGGGCATCTTGCTAGTCCATGAAAACAACACATGGAAAAATTCCACAGTGAACAAGGGATTTGAATCTGTTGGGAGGGGCTGTTTGGATCTTGCCCGGGGTAGCCAAAATATTGGCGACCCTTTTGTCCACCGGTGCCTTTGCCACCGATGAACAAGGAATGGCTCGGGTGCTCATGCTGTCATGCATCCTCCAGCGCGCACGTTGGAGACGAGCTCGCACGAGCTATGTTTTTTTGTCCCACAACGCCGCCCGAGCCGCCCGCAGACTGACCGGCGACCCGCAAATTACACCATCCAACCATAGCCGCACACATTATGACAGCAACTCAACCAACCGGACGAAATTCACGCAAACACGTAGACAAACTGATATTTCATATAAACAACGACGGAAATCATATAAAATACCGGATTTTCACACAAACATGATGGATTTCATTACATTCAAATGAACTACGTGGTGCTAGTTCTGGACAGCACAGGTATATAATACCTGGCCTAAATGGTCGCCCGCCGATCAATTTGTGTTCGTCATGTCCGGCAGCACGATCACCGGACTTCCGGGAGCCCCGGAGGTATATGCTTCAGCGCAAAATGACGGCTCGCTTCCCCACTGCCCAACTGATATCATTGGCTAGTGCCAAAGATGATGGTGGCCGGCACCGGTTCGAGTTCATCACAGGCCACTACTTCGCCATGGCCGGCACCGGCTCGAGTTCATCCTAACATTCCCCTCTTCCGTGGAGCCAATGCGGGGTCGACGAAGTTCCTCGCAACAAAAGGATCCGGCAAGACACCTGCTGTGTACACCGGCGTCGCCTCCACGGTGGCCTTCATGGGACCCAAGCGGCGGCGGCCTCCCGTGTTCTACTTCTCCTCGATGATGGCGGCGGACGCGGAGGCGCTGCCACCGACTCGTCGCTCTCCACGCACCCCGCTTCGCGCTGCTTGCATGGCGCGGCCGCCCGGCATGGGAGTCTCGCCACCAAAACGGGAGAAGCGACGAGGTGGCAGCGTGGGACGGCAGCAACGACGCCGTCGCCGCTCCTCATCGAAGCTGGCACTGAGCGGCGAAGTTCTTGAACCGCGCGCCGGCTTGGGGCGGCAACTGGCTCCGTCGGCGAGGGGAGGGAGGTGGATCAGCGAGCTGCATAGCTCGTATCCGGCGGGCTACCCAGCCGGCTTGGATGCTGTCGGCGTTCTGGGAACGGGGGTATCCAGACTTGCCTGCCTGCGGCCTGCGGCGTGGCTTAAGGGGTGGCCCAGTACGGCCCATCTTCATCAGCACAAGCTCAAGACCCTCGTGATGGGCCAAGTCTCATGGGGCGGACTACAGGAAGCTTCCTCAGGCACGGCCTCGTCAGGCTGGCTCGCGAGGAGGCGGAGAGATCAAGGCGGGGTACCTCACGAGGTGCCCATGACGCAAGCCATGACGACCAAGGGCGCCAGGCAGGCGCCAGCCCGCGCAGTGTCCTCATTTCCTCTTTGGTGCAAAGGGGCAAGCGCAGGCGAGAGCATCAAGCAAAGGCACCCGTTTCGGTGCAACAAGACCAAGACCGTGAACGGCAGGAAGGAAGTCATCTTGGAGCCCAAGCCAAGGCGTCACCACGGAGCCTTTGACAGGCGAGGACCAACTTTAGTCAGGATAAGTGTACTAGATGTTCCCCTTCAAAATGGCCGATTGTAGGTGCCCTTCCCGCTCAATATTTGGGAAGAGGCCAAGGGCCTCCGTATATAAATAGGACTAGCCACCCACAGGGTAGGAGGATCCGAAATCTTGAACAGAGCTAGGGATCAAGCAATCTACAGAGAGAGAGAGAGAGAGAGCGACTGAACTCCCCCTAGCAGTTCATCGCACCGGCCAAGAACAGACCCTCGCGAGGCTATTCTTCCTTGTACTGTTCATCATCAGCCCAAGAGGCAATCCACCACACCACACTCTAGAGTAGGGTGTTACACCACAATGGTGGCCCGAACCAATATAAACCTTGTGTCTCTTGTGTTGTTCTCTTGGTAGTTTTAGATCCTTGCGAGGCGACGAGGCGCAGGTAGGTAGGGGTGTGATCTCCGCGTGCACCCCAGAGTTCGAACCTAGAGGGTCTGCCGGAACCCGAAATCCGACATTTGGCGCGCCAGGTAGGGGAGCGCAGGAATTCGTCTTCCACCGCCCTGTTCTTCGCCGCCCATCGCATCCATGTCAGACGCTCGTCGGGCCCGCGCCGAGCGTCGAGCCGCTCTCGCTACCCGCGTCGCCCAGACGGCCCCCATCGGCAGCCGCCCAGTTCCCGTCGCTGCCGTCAATCGCCACCGGCCAGCGGGAACGAGCAGCAAGCATCGTCCCAGCATCCGTCCGTGAGGCGAGACGGCCGTACCGCTACCCCTTCGCTCGCCCCAGCTGGTTCTTCGTCTCGCGCGCTCCGCGCGCCCATGGAGGCTCAAGCCGCGCTCATCGCGGCAAACGAGATCCTGCGCTACCGCCCTGTCGACGACGTCTACGAAGAGTGGATCGACCGCGTCGCCGATCTCGTCCACGGCGCAGGGGGCTCCGCCGCGCCGTCCTTCTCGCTGCACCGCGCCCCGCCCTGCGCGGGCGATGAAGCTCCAGGGGCGCCTCAGCCGCCTCCCCCTCAAGAAGGCGCCTTGGCCCCTAGGCGCGTGGCCCCTGGGCGGAATCCACTCCATCCGGCGCCAGCGCAGCAAGAGCAGAGCTGTCAAGAGGTCCCTCGCCCCCAAGAAGTTGCCCGAGTGCTCCCTCGCGCGGCTCATCACGATCAAGGCTCCTGCTCCAAAGACGCCAAGACCTCGCTACGCTGCTCCGGGGCAGCACATGGGGACCCGCAAGACCAGGCTCTTTGTCACCAAAGGCCTCAGCCTGGCACAGTGTCGCGCCTTCACCACCGAAGGCTGCCTTGTTGTCGCGTGGCCCGGCAAGTTCAAGCCAGACCTGCCTCCTCGCTACGACGGCACGGCCGACCCTGCGGAGTTCCTTCAGCTCTACGAGTTGGGCATCGAAGCCGCCAACGGGGACGAGAAGGTCATGGCGAACTGGTTTCCCATGGCACTCAAGGACGGAGCCCGCACCTGGCTCCTGGCACGATCTCCTCCTGGGACGAGATGCGCACGGCTTCATCGCCAACTTCCAAGGTACTCGTGGATCGCCTCCTGCCAGGAGCGACATGCGCCGCATCAAGCAGCAGCCTGGGAGACCCTGCAGAAGTACATCCAGCGCTTCAACAACGCACACCTCAAGATTCCCAAGGTGACCGAGGAGGCCATCATCTCAGCCTTCTCCGACGGTGTGTGTGACGTCAAGATGAAGGAGGAGCTGGCGATGCATGAAGATCTGTGCACATCCTTAGAGCTGTTCAACTTGGCGACTAAGTGCACCAGGGCTGAGGAAGGACGCCTTTCCCTCCTCGAGCTGCCAGCCGCAGACCCAAAAGAGAAGAAGCCCAAGGCCAAGGACATGAAGCGCAAGGGGGCTGCCGTGCTCATGCGTAACTGCAGACACCAAGCGAGGCAGAGATCAGCCCGAGTCTTCCAAGGGCAGCCGATACTGTGTGTACCACGACCTCCACACCCACAACACCAACGAATGTCAAGAGCTCCGAGCCGTGCGAGAAGGGAGAATCGGTCGACGCCCCGACCGCAATGGCCGAGGCTACGACCGAGGAGGAGGAAGAAACACAGGACGCTGGGAAGACCGTGGCCCTCGCCAAGGGTGGCGTGACCGACCTCGCGAGGTTCGCTGGCAGGATCAGCCTCGCGAGGGAGGCTGGAGGGATCAGCCTCGCGAGGATCGCCCGCAAGGAAACGCAGGCCTCCCTCCTGTGCCGCCACAGCCAAGGAGAAATGAGGACCATCGTCAAGACGAGGGGGCTGGGGGCTTCAGAGCCGCCACATCGCTTGCATCCTGGGCGGAGCTCAAGCCCCAGCCTCTCAACGCATCTTCAAGCAGTTCACCCGCGAAGTGAATCCAGTCCTCCCCAAGCTCGAACACACGCGCCCTCTCAGGTGGTCAGCGTGCGCCATCACGTTCAGCTCAGCGGATCGGCTCAAGTGCGCGGCCAGAGCCGGAGTCCTCCCGATGCTTTGTTCCCCAATCATCAGCAACGTGCAAGTCACCAGGACCCTCATCGATGGCGGAGCAGGGCTCAACGTCCTGTCCGTAGAGACATTCCACAATCTCCAAGTGCCTTACAATCAGCTTCAGCCAACCAAGCCTTTCTCTGGAGTCACTGATGGCTCCACAGTTCCGATTGGGTAGGTCCGCCTCCCTGTCACCTTCGGGGCGCGCGACAACTACCGCACCGAGCTCATCGACTTCGATGTCGCCCACATTCGCTTGCCATACAATGCCATCCTCGGGTACCCAGCTCTGGACAAGTTCATGGCCGTGACTCATCACGGCTACAACGCCCTCAAGATGCCAGAAGCGGCGGAGTCATCACGGTGCCTTGTGAAGAAAGAGACGCAGATGTGCTCCCTGGAGCGAGCTTTGCCAGCCGCGTCACTTGAAGACCCAGATCGCAGGAGCGGGAGGCTCCCCGAGACTGCTCCCAAGAAGAAGAAGTCATCGCCAGGCCCGACCCCTCGGGAGGCAGGCCCCTCAGGGTCCGTGCCTGTTCAGGGGGCACCTCCTTCTGTCGCATAGGAAGGCGCGCCCGGCGCCCTCCTCAAGCAAGGCTCGGGGATCTCTCCTAGAGGGCCACCAACCTTGCTAAGGTCACGAGGGAGGCGCTTGGGAACCACTTGGAGGCGTGTTTCAAAGCACGTTTCCCTCAGGAAGGAGCAAGGCAAGGAGGGCCAAACCCTCAGGAGTTCGTCAGCCAGATCATTCAGGAGCTGCAGGAGTCAAGAGTCATGAGTGGTAGCCGCCGCTTACCCGCCGTAGCTCCCCATCCAGGCGAGGATGGTGGGATGCGCGTCTGCATCGACATACCAGGGCTCAACCGAGCCGCCTCTCAGGAGCGCTTCTGGCCCTCACGCGTGGGGCGCTGCGAAGGTCCACCCCACAGCTACGTTCGCATGCCCTACGGCATGCCGAACGCGGCCGCCATGCGCCAGCGCCTCATGGGGAGCATCCTAGAGGCTCAAGAGTCCAGGCGTTCCGCAGTCCTGGCGGAGATGGAGAAGGTCCGCGAGGAGCCACCAGCGCCTCTGGAGCCTCCCGAGGCTCCTGGGCCTGGGGGCTCATGAAAGTCGGCTTCCGCAGCCCACGACGTCCGCTACTTCAGCATCCCTTCGTCTTCAATGTTATCAGGTGACATCCTTCAAGTTTCATTTCCAGTTGGGAGCACCCCCCAGGGCTGCATCATTCCCAGGCCGCGTGGGTCCGTCCCTGCGGCATGTATCCCTTTTGCTTCATGTTCCTAGCTTACCTTATCGGGGGCGCCCCTCGGGCTGCATCATCCCCAAGCCACTCGGGCGGACCAATGGCATGTACCCCTCTTGCGTTTATTCGGTCATGCGTTTGACCCATCATGATTGTTATTTGATGCCTGTCCACGGCACCCCTTCTTCCTCCATGTCGGCCGCTTGCACGTTAAAGGGGGGGGGGGTACCTGAGCATCGCGACTCATGGGCTCCTACTGGCTCTCCAGCCCTCACCCTCTGGCCTTGTCCACGGCATCGCGACCTGGCATACCAGCGACGGCTGAGACTCGCTCGAGGGCCGGGACCCGAGGACGTAGAGGGTCGGCAACTAACCAAATTTGCAGGAACACATCAAAAGTTAAGGCTCAGCAGTGCAGCGCAGCCCGCCTTTGAGGTAGGGCCCGTGAGTCCTGCTACTGTCTCACGGGTGCCCAGATACACCTCGTCAGGCCCTACCATGCCAACCACGTGTTAGGGCGGGGCTGTACACGCCCCGGGGGCTCCTCCCGGAGGGGAGCCCCCTCCCACACACCAGTGGAAGCACCATGCTCCGTGCTGGCTGACGACACTGCCGAGGAGCGGCTATGCCCGTACACATACGGAAGCGCTATGCTCCGCGCTGGTGATAAATAACTGAGGGTGGCCCCCGGCCGCATCAACCTCAGGGAGCCCAGAGCTCAATGTCTGGCCTCATCGCAACGCCTCCCCTCGGGAGTGCCGCGCGAGGGGGCTGGGCACGGGTGCTACGCCTGGGTCACGCCCAGACGTACGCCACCGAGCCAGGCCCCTCGGGCCTGGCTTGTCGCACGTCCCTCCCCGAGCGGAGCCAAGGTACGAAGGCCGTTTGAACGTCAAGGGGGACTCATGAGCATCGCGACTCAGGAGCCTAACTGGTCACGTAGCCCCTCACCCCTTAGTTCCGAAAGGCTAATGGCGGTTGAGGTATGCGCGGGGCCGGGCTCTGCCGACGTAGAATGGTAAATTCACCCATACATCTCACCTCCCTACTTGTTGTTCGTGCGCCAAGGGGGACTCCTGAGCATCGCGACTCAGGAGCCTAACTTGTCACATAGCCCCTCACTCCTTGGTCCCGTCCTGGTTTCCGGTCGGGGCTAATGATGGCTGAGGTATGCGCGGGGCCGGGCTCTGCCGGCGTAGAACATAAGCAAGTAGAAAGGAAAAGCGCAAATCTCAAGGAATTCAAAAGCAAATATTACAGTCCATAACTGTTGTCACAACACCAAACGCAAGTTTAAACGCCTCCCCGAGGCATGATGCATGTTGCAGGAGCTGAAAGCAGAACAGGAGCCACAAAGGAGTCACTTGTCGATGGCGGAGCTGCGCTGGGCGGGTTCGCCTCGTGAAGCATCAGACCAGCGGCCTTCGCCCGGCTTGGTCTTTGAAGGCCTGAACCGCCCGTGAGCCTCCGCTCGACCCTTCACGGCCTCAGTAGCGGTAGCGGCAAGCTCGCCGCTCACGGGCTCCAGCAGGCTGTCGAGGTCGACGTTGGGATCGCGAAGGTAGACGTGGGTAAGGACGCGTGTCAGCGCTGTAGAAGACAGGACCCACGCCTCGGCCTTAGCCGTGGGGCCAAGGCCAAGGGTGACATCTTCAAGGGCACAGACCAGGAAGGGAAGCAACTTGGCAGGGCCGTCCTCGGTGCCGGCCGGTGGGCTTTCCAGGCTGCTGTCATAAAGCGACCTCAGCAAAGCGCGAGCCTTCGCCTCCATCTCCGTGAAGGCCATGCGGTCCTCTGCGAGGACCCGCGCCTTCCCGTCCAGCTCGACCCTCTTCGCCTCCAACTCCTGCTCCAGCGCACCCAGGCGGTCACGGCGCCGGTTAAGCTTGGCGTCCCGGTCCTTGACGGCCGCCTCGCGAGCCTTCATGTCTTCCTCCTTCTCTTGGTGAATGCGGGCCTCCTTGGCAAGCTGGTCACGCAAGCCCTGCAGCTCGCTCTCCAGCGCCTTGCAGCGACCTCGGACATCGGCTACCTCCCCCAAGGCGGCGTCGCGAGCAGCCTTCGCCCCAAGGACGGCCTGCTTCTCCTCGTCGCAAGCCGCCGCGGCCTGAACCAACGCCGCTCGAATCGAAGCGTCAGAGCGAACCCAGCCAGAGGCCAGCTCCAAGCGCCCGGCCACCAAGCGAGTCGGCGCCCGGAAGATCTTGCCGCAGCCGGTCGATTCAACAGCAAAGACGATCCGGGACATGTAGGAGGAGTCGGAGAGACGGCCGTTGGTGGAAGTAGGAGGAGAGGATGACAGCGTAACCACAAAGATCCTCGAGGCGGGACCTTCGCGCCCGACACCGCAAAGAGTGGCATCAGGCAAGGATACCTCGGGAGTCGCTTGGGCCATGGGGGTTGAGCTCGGCCCAGCTAGCTCCGCCAGGCCTCGCGAGGATGACCGGGCAGGAGAGGCCCGTGTCTTGCCGTCACCTTCTTTCGCGGGCGGAGGCTCTGCCCCAGACAAAGCCTCAGCAGCTCCCTTCAGCTTCTTCGGCGCAGGCGCCAGCCTAACCAAGGAATACAGACATCAAGCCTCAGCGACAAAGCAAGGAATAAAACGAGAATCAAGCACTTACTGGTCATCGCTCGCGGGCTCGAGAAACCTCCGGCCAAACTTGAAGCCCGAGAGCCGGCTGCAGGGATCAGCCTCAAGAGGCCCAGGAGCAGGAGGCGCGTCTGCGGATCGTCTCAGAGCCGGGGCAGACCCGCGGGGGACCAGCCCAGTCCTGTCCTACTTCGGAATCGGGGGCAAGCTCTCGCCGCCCTGCTCATCGCCATCCTCGTCGTCGCTCGGCAAGAGGCGGAGAGCCAGCGGACTGCGCGCCGGGGAGGCGCTCGACTCCCCTTGTCCGCCTCGAGTCAGGCCCCTCTTCCCGCTCCTCTTCTTCCTCCTCTCCGCTGGAGTCGCCGGAGGACACGTTCACTGTCGCCAGGGCCGCCGGGTCCTCCGGAACCTCCGCGGGCACGGGCCCGTCCCCATTGAAGATGGGCATGGAGTCCACCGCCTGCTCACAATCATCTCGAAGGAACAGGGGTACAGGAGCACCCTCCAGCCTCGCCATGTCTCCCCCGCCCAAAGATTGGAGGACCGCGGCCAGATCTTCGTCGACCAAGACTGCGGGGCTCGGGCGGGGCCTCCACAGCGGAAGCGAGTACAGACGAAGCGGGGCGACCTGGTGCTCCAGTAACTCCCTCAGGAGCGACGCCCCGGTCAGCTTCGCCGTCGCCATGTTGCCCGGCCACAGGTTCACGTTCATCTTCTCCAGCACCGGCTTCGTGCGGGGATCCATGAGTTCCGCGCGAGACCAATCGTCGGTGGCCGTGGGCTGCTCCGTAGGCAGAATCAGTCGAGGATGGATGCGCCCAGCGTCTACCATGACCCACTTGCTCCCGAAGCCCCCAATCCTCTTCCCGGGCTTCGAGATGGCATTGGAGCTGCCATACGCGACGAAGCTTCAAGACGCGGAGATGGGTCCGCGAGAGAGCCGGAGGTAGAAGTAGTGGCGCAGCAAGGCCACTGAGGGCTGCACCCCGACATGAGCCTCACAATAGTAGGCGAAGATCGCCAGAAGAAGAACAGAGTTGGGGTGGAGGTGCAGAGCTTGCAGTTTGTAATGGCGGAGGACAGAAAAGAAGAACTCAAAAAGGGAGGCACCGGGCGGCAGCAATGGCGCCACGAAGAGCGGATAGAAGGTGCTTCCTTGGTCCTCGGGAAGGGCGGAGCTAGCCACGAGCACCGTGCCCGTCGTTGCCTTGCGCCGCCATCATCCGGCGGCCTTCGGGCAAGGCTCTTCTCCGACACGTTCGGGAGTCCAAGGCGGGTGAGTACCAAGCTCCGGCCGGGTCTCGGCGAGGCGCCATGTCTTGCTAGAACCTTGTGATCGAAGTAGATATGGAGATTTCGGAGGCAGGAAGGAAAAGGCGCAAGAAAGGGGATCCGGCAATGACCTGAGTAGGAAAAGGAGGCGAAGCCTGGGCAGTGCCGCACTTTTTGTCGATTCGCGCAGTTGCTAAAGGCGCCCATGTCCAATCAACCGCCACGCTGGCGCCCGAAACCGCATGAGCTGTTAGGGCAGCATGGGGCTTCACACTTGCCCCTTCGCTTCTCTGCTCAGCCAAGTCCAGGCGCGCCTTAGGCCCGGGGGCTACTGTCGGCGTTCTGGGAATGGGGGTACCCACACTTGTCTGCGTGCGGCCTGCGGCGTGGCTCAAGGGGTGGCCCAGTACGGCCCATCTTGATCAGCACAAGCTCAAGACCCTTGCGAGGGGCCAAGCCTCGCGGGGCGGATGACAGGAAGCTTCCTCAGGCATGGCCTCCTCAGGCTGGCTCGCGAGGAGGCGGAGACAGCAAGGAGGGGTACCTCACGAGGTGCCCATGACGCAAGCCATGATGACCAAGGGCGCCAGGCAGGCGCCATCCCGCGCGGTGTCCTCATTTCCTCTTTGGTGCAAAGGGGGCAAGCGCAGGCGAGAGCGTCAAGCAAAGGCACCCGTTTCGGTGCAACAAGACCAAGACCGTGCCATAGCGGCAGGAAGGAAGTCATCGTGGAGCCCAAGCGGCGTCACCACGAGCCTTTGTGACAGCGAGGACCAACTTTAGTCAGGATAAGTGTACTAGATGTTCCCCTTCAAAATGGCCGATTGTTGGCGCCCTTCCCGCTCAATATTTGGGAAGAGGCCCAGGGCCTCCGCCTATAAATAGGACTAGCCACCCACAGGGTAGGAGGATCCGAAATCTTGAACAGAGCTAGAGATCAAGCAATCTAGAGAGAGAGAGAGAGATCGACTGAACTCCCCCTAGCAGTTCATCGCACCAGCCAAGAACAGACTCGCGAGGCTGTTCTTCCTTGTACTGTTCATCATCAGCCCAAGAGGCAATCCACCACACCACACACTGGAGTAGGGTGTTACACCACAATGGTGGCCCGAACCAGTATAAACCTTGTGTCTCTTGTGTTGTTCTCTTGGTAGTTTTAGATCCTTGCGAGCGACGAGGCGCAGGTAGGTAGGGGGTGTGATCTCCGCGTGCATCCCAGAGTTCGAACCTAGAGTGTCTGCCGGAACCCGAAATCCGACAGATGCGGAATAACTACTCTTCGTAAGCCATTGTAAGAGTGGACAAAATGGCGGAGGAGATAGGGGAGCGGCGGAGGTGTGCGATTCTTGGCCGGCGTTTGGCCTCGTTTAAATAGAAGATTAAATAGACGGCGGACGGGAGGAGCTCGGCCGGCGTTGCGTTTAACGCTGGCCCGGTCATGAACGGACATGTGTCCAGAGTGGGTTTCTCGGCTTCCACACGGGCGGGTTTCATGGAGGCGTTTGAATGCAGCACAGAGGCGTGTTCAGCCAGGCGTGCATGAGTGGCACCCTCGACTCGACCTAGGACACCGCGCTGTTCTTCCAGCGACGTGTGGGCTCTTTGGGTGCATGGCACGCATGTCGCTGACCTAACGCAGGCAGCGATGCCAGAGGAACCTTTGGTGGGCCAAGGCGGTCAGAAGCGGGCATTTCATAAACTGATGATTGTTCATTGAGTGTGACGTCATATTTTTCATCTAGTTAAGCCTACTATGTTGATAGCCGTTCGATACGTTGTGATTCATAAAGACCGATGCAAACATCAATGTTCTGCTTATCACAGATAAGATTGATTAATACCCGTAACAATCCATGTCCTTAACAAAGGGTGCATGCACGTATAGGTTGAGCGTGTGTCTTGCGTGCGTGTGTTGTGTGCATGCAAGCGTCGCGAGTGTCGCGTGCGTGCAAGGGTGTTTCAAAGGTTGCATGCATGGGTGCGTGCGTGCGTGTGTTCGTGAGTGCATGTCTACGCAGCCGTTGTTGCATGCCAGCATGCGTGCGTGTGTACGTTATGTGTACGTGTCAGTGTTGCACGCCTACATGCGTGCGTGTCTTCCGTGCGTGCATGTGTACGTGCGGGGTGAGGCTACACGTCAGTCGACTGAATTTTTCATCTACATGATCTTGAGATTTTATGAAGTCACCATAGGTGCCTCGTAGTCGAGTGGAACGTCTCCTCCCACTAAACGTACATCGCCGGAAAATACTGAAATTAACACAAGATAAATGCGAGCACCGGGACTTTAACCTTGGTGGGCTCGAGAAACCACTGTCCTCTAACCATCCAACCACATGTTGGTTAGCACGACAAAATGTATGTGGTGACCGTGATGAGCTTATTCTCAAGTCCAAAGTGACCATATCGTGCTTTCGCTTCAAATACAATGACCATAAGTGTCGCCAACAAAATACGGAGCACGCATCAAATGCAAAGTCCGTCGGTGTCATCAACAAAATATGGAGACGATCGTGAGCTAGATACCGTTGTACTATTGTATATGCTTATTTTCTTAGTGGCCGATTATGTGTGGTGCGGTGGGCACATCATTTCTAGTTGTGGTGGGTCAACATGAAGACTCATGGGTCGGTTCCATCCTGCGCCACATATAGGTTGGACCGAGACGTGTTATACGGAGACCCATGTGGATGACTCGGCGTACAACACGAAGCTACTAGAGTCGCAGAGGACTCTATCCCCACCGTGATAAGCCCGACTATATATGATTTGTAACCCTAGGCTCTTAGTATGTTATACAAGCTTGGGGCTAGTTAAATCGATAGTATACACACATGCACAATGCCTGGTATTCACGTGTACCTTGTACACACCCCTATCACTAATATACAGTACAAGGAGTAGGCTCTTTCTTCAACTGCAAGGGTCCGATTCGAACTAGGGTAAAACTTTGCCTCGTATTACCATCCAGCCTAACAGCCAGCGATATCCTACCGAATGATATGATGAAATCATATCTGCAAACTACTATTAGAGAGGTGTGTCGGGGGGGGGGGGCAATGGGTGCGAGAGAGGCCTTGAGATAATGTGTGTGCGGGAGACACGTAGGCACCTATATGTGCGTATAGAGGGCTAGTAGAGACCGTGCATGTGTATATATGCATGTGAGAGAAATAGTGTTTTCCAAGCTGAGATTAGTGAAAAGAGTGGTACATAGTAGTCGAAGAGAGAGACAGAAGCAGAGAGAGCATGTGCGTGAGACACCCCGACACCACGAGAGATTGTGAGCATGTGTGAAAGAGAAATGCCTATGCATATAAAGTGTGTGCACTTACGCGTTAGATAGAGAGATATATAATGCGTTTGTGAGAACGGGGCGAGGCATAGTGCATCTACGTGTAAAAGGCGGTTCTACGCATTAAATTAAAATATAAATGGCATTATTATTTTTGGATGAGATCATGAATTTTGCAAGATTGCGTATGGATGAAAATCGGTCTATCAGACACCCATACTCTATTGAATTCTAGCATGTGCATGTGTTTATTTCATATTATCGATCCATAGAGTGAGAGCGGTTTGAAATACAGTGCAATGGATGCTTTTGCAATTCATATATAAACATTAATTAGTGCACTCCATGTTGTTAGTGTGAAGCACTTTATACATTTGTCACTTGCATGGATACATTCCAAATTGCTAGCTACGAAATAAAATACATGTTGAATTCAACATAAAGGGGGTTTAGAAGATTCAAATTCATAGGAAGTGCATCCATCTATTTGAACCCGAGATAATGGCATTTGTAAATCAGATGTAAAAGGGGGCATCAATCTTTGCTGTGAGTTTGAACATGCTATATATATTCATACGCATATCTAACTTTTTTTTGCAACCAAGGAGATTATACCTGGAACCATGCATGAACTGAGGTAAGTTGCATATTTTTTAATATATACTCGTGTACAATGTATATTAAAATGTACCCCCTCCATTCCAAAATAATCGTAGCTTTAGAATTTTCAAGAGTAAAGATTTGTGAAGTTTGACAAATCCTGAAAGTTTAATTCAAGAGAACCGAAAATGTTAATGCTTCTGCTCCCAAATATTGAACGAAGCACCAAATAGGCCTCTGGTCACCCGAAACCGCGCGAGACTAATGTTTTGGTGGTAGGAAATTACTGTCCTGACTCTGGCCCGTGTAGCCTATCGGCCCGATGTCCAAAGGTCTAAACCGGGGTAGGTTTGTAACTTCACCAAGACGCCAGTCTCAACCGCCTCCAAGAAGCATTCATACGTCGTGGGCACCTAAACACCCATGCGCTCGGCCGAAATCTATCCCGCCCACATTTGGGACACCTGACATGACTGTCCTACCCCAACCCGCAATATGTCTGAAATTTTAGATGGGGGCAAAGTTTGTAACTTTCCCCAAATTTCAAACAAGCGCGTCTCAAACCAAAACATTGTTCCCCCTTAGTTCCCCGCCTCCCTCCGTTTCCCCATTCATACTCCGTGGTAGGCCAAAACGCCCTCTCCACCAGCCGCGAAACCCCAGCCTCCTCCGTCCTCCACCCATAGCGGCCAATCCACCGCCGCCCTCCTCCATCACGCCGGAGCCGGTACCCCGACGTCGTCGTCCAACGCAACCGCAACCGCAACGCCCTCAAGGACTTAGTAGCTGAAGCCGAGGCAGAGCTGCCTCCACGACACCGACGCCGATGTGCGCCGTACCAGAACCACTCCGACCACGCCGTCCAGCGCCTCACTGTTGCAGCTCCACTGTCGCAACCGTCCACCGCACCGGAGCTGTTCCCGCTACGTCGTTGTTCGCCGCCTCGGATCTGCTTCCCCGCCGCCGACAGACGGCCACCGCACCACACTCAACAACTTGGCCATGGGTTCCTCCAAGGCTGCATCGTCCTCCACAACTTCTGGTTTCCGGCGAAAAATAAGATCGTCGGAAAAACAGAAGGAGGACACAGCACTGGTAGCAGAAAGAGGTACTCCTCTTCCCTTATTCGTGCAAATCTTACGTCTCCGCTCACACCGTATTCATCCCACGAAAGAAACTAGTTGAGCGCTTCTTACTGCATCTTCTTCATGATACTAAATGCACAAGGTTTCCTCCCTTTTACTATTTCACCTTTGCTAGAGGTCAGTAGCCCGCCTGGATTTCAATTCAGGGTCAGTCGAACCGCAATTAAAAGAAGCAGCACCCGCTTAGGCGCGCTGAGCACCTAGTCCGCTTTGTTCCCGAGGAAGCGGCGCATCGCTGTCTATCATAGGGGTGTGGGGCGGGAGCTGCTTGCACCGATCTGGAGGTTGGCGGGGCTTGAATGGATGGTCGGGGTGCCAAGCACGGCGGTGCAGTGAGGTCGAGGGAGGTGCGGTGGGAGGAACACTGGGCGGTGGTCGTGGCGTTCGAGGAAGATCGTCAACACCGATCGGCTGGAGGTAGATGAAGGCGATCTGCCCGTTCTTTGTACATCGGATGGTGCAGAAAAAATGGACTGACCTATTTGCTTTCAGTCGATTGATATTTTCATAGAACCCTGTAGTAATTGAGTGTGCCGTGCATGTTGTAGAGCTATCATATGTCTCCCGTCATTTATTTCTCACCGACCTGCTATCTGCTACCTTTACACTGTACTAATTGTGCACACACTTCACCCATACTCACACTATTTTTTTATGCATGGGTATTTCAGACTCTAACGCAGTGTTTATGAATGCAGAAAAGAAAAGACAGAAGTCGCCCCAGTGTAATTCGAAGATAAGAACTAAGCGTTTCAGCGCTCTAATGGGTGCAAAGGTCGCAATGGAGGCGATGAACGTAGCTCTGCGATTGATGATCTCAATTGCCACACACAACCATCCTGTGTGCTTGCTTTAACTTCGCACTGTCAAATGTGGTTGCATGTTGCATATGGTGTCTAGCTTGTATTGCTTCCAATTTGGTTAAATTGCATCTGCTTACTTTACACATTATACCTTTGATAATGACATGCCTTCCTGTTTTTGATACATACTACATATGTCTATTAACCATGTTCGTACATCAAACTAATGCTCTTTGTATCCCTCGTCAATCACTTATGATGAGACAGTCACCCGGGTGGGTTACTGTGAGACGCCCTACTCATTTAAAGAGTGCAGTTTCATCCTCCCCACATGATTCTCAAGAAATAACAAGGCTAAATGAAGATAGTCAATGTAGCTCTCTAGTTGATCACATAATTCCCCACACCACCATCGCAGGTGCTTGCTCTTACTTGGCAGTGTGATATGTGGTTGCATGTTGCATAAGGTGTCTACCTTGTAATGCTTCTAATTAGGGTTAATTGCATCAGCTTAGTTAACACATTATACCTGTGAATATGACATGCCTTCCTGTTTTTGGTACATACTACGTCTTTCTATTAACCATGTTCTTACATCAAACTACTTTTCTTGTGTATCCCTCATCAATGCTCCTAATTTGTTAAATTGCATCTCCTTAGCTTACACATTATACATGTGAATATGACACGCCTTCCTGTTTTTGGTACATACTACATCTGCCTATCACACCATGTTCTTACATCAAACTATTGTTCTTGTGTATCCTGCGTCTATCGCTTATGATGAGACAGTCACGCATGTGGGTTAATATAAGACGCAATACTCTTATAAAGAATGCAATTTCAACCTATCCACATGATTCTCAAGAAACAGCAAGCCTAAATGAAGATATTGAAAGTTGCTCTATACCTGAAGACATCACTTCCCCTACACCACCATCACAGGTGCTTGCTCCAACTTCGCAGTGTGATATGTGGTTGCATGTTGCATACGCTGTCTAGCTTGTAATGCTTCTAATTAGGGTAAATTGCATCTGCTTAGTTTACACACTATACCTGTGAATATGACATGCCTTCCTATTTTTGGTACACATATGTGTTAACCTTGTTCTTACATGAAACTACCTCTCTTCTGTATCCTGCATCAATCACTTACGATGAGTCACCTTTATTCGTTGCATATTGCATATTTTTTCTAGCCTATTGCCATGTATTGCTTCTAATTTGGTCAAATACATTTGTTAGGGCACCCTTTTAATTTGGCAGAGTGATATTGGTTTCATCTTTCATATGGTTTCTAGCTTGCATCGATTCTAACAAGTTCAAGCACCTTGTGCTTAGTTTACACTTTATACATCATACATGTCAATATGTCACGCCGTCTGGTTTTTCATACATATTCCATCCTCCTATCATGCGGCTGCCTTACATGAAAGTAGTGTTCACAAGATCATGCATCAATAAGTTCAAGAGCAAATTTTATTCCTTTTTCTTGTGGGTTTGACTTGACAAGGCAAAATCAAGAAAGAGGAAGGAAAAGAGTAAGGAAGGAGATGATGGTGGTCCTCTGCTGACAACGTAAGCAGAGCATCTGCATCGATTCTCCTTGTCTTGATAGTGCATTACATGCTCCAAGTCTCCGCTCCCTACTCCACCATCCAAGGTGCTTGCTCTAACTTGGCGGTGTGATATCTGGTTGCATGTTACATATGGTGTCTAGCTTCGTATTGCTCCTAATTAGTGTAAACTGCATCTGCTTAGCTTACACATGATACATGTGAATATGACACGCTTTCCTGTTTTTGGTACATACTATATCTTTCTATCACACCATGTTCTTACATGAAACTACTCTTCTTGTGTATCCTGCATCAGTCACTTATGATGGGACACCTTTAAGTTGGCAGTGTGATATTGGTTTGCGTCTTGAATATGATTTCTAGCATGTGTTGCTTCTAGTTTGATGAACGCCACCTATGACGAGACAATTTTAACTTGGCAGAGTGATATTTATTGCACCTTCCATATGGTGTCTTGCAGTGTTTCTAATTTGTTAAAGTGCCTTCTGCTTAGTTACCACATCATAGGTGTGAATATGTCAAGCCGTCCATTTTTTCGTACATATTCCATCCTCGTATCATGACTTTGCCTTTCATCAGAGTAGTGTTCGTCAGTATCATGCATGAATGAGTTATGAAGAGCGAATGATATTCCTTTTTCTTGTCGGTATGACCTCACAATGCAAAATCAATAAAGCTGAAGGAAATTGGCAAGGCATTGGATGATGGTGGTCCTTCCGAGAAACTGAAACGGAGGTTCTCTCAGATACTACTCCACCATCCTCCCAACAAGGTTCGCAAGACAACGCAAGGCTAGGCAGTCAATGTAGCTGTGTAGATGATGAGCACATCTCCCTACTCCACCATCACAGTGCTTGCTCTAACTTGGCACTATTATATGTGGTTGCATGTTGCGTATGATATCTAGCTTGTATTGCTTCTAACTTTGTTGAATTGCATCTGCTTACTTTACACATAATGCCCGTGAATATGACATGTGTTCCTGTTTCTACATCGACTACTATTCTTGCATATCCCGCATGAGTCACTTATGATAAGGCACCTTTAAGTCGCTTTGTGATATTGGTTGTGTCTTGCATATGATTTCTAGCATATACTGCTTCTAATTTGTTGAAACGCCATACAGTTTGAACTTGGCAGAGTGATATCGGTTGCATCTTTATATGGTGTCTAGCTTGCAATGCTTCTAATTTGTTGAAATGCCTTCTGCTTAGTTACCACATCATAGGTGTGAATATGTCACACCATCCTGTTTTTCATACATATTCCATCCTTGCATCATGTGTTTGCCTTTCATCCGAGTAGTGTTAAATCGGTATCATGCATGAATGAGTTACGAAGAGTGAATTTTATTCCTTTTCTTATCGGTTTGACTTCACAATGCAAAATCATTACAGCTGAAGGAAATTAGTCAAAGTGGATGATGGTGGTCCTTCGGAGCAACTCAAACAGAGGGTCTCTACAGATTCTACTCCGCCATCCTCCCAACAAGATTCACAAGACAACACAAGGCTGGACAACGTAGCTGTGTAGATGATGAGCACATCTCCCCTACTCCACCATCACAGGTGCTTGCTCTAACTTGACACTATTATATGTGGTTGCATGTTGCGTATGATGTCTAGCTTGTATTGCTTCTAACTTGAATTGCATCTGCTTACTTTACACATAATGCATGTGAATATGACACGTGTTCCTGTTTCTAGAACATACGTGTACATGATGAGCACATTTCCCTACTCCACCATCACAGTGCTTGCTCTTACTTGGAACTCATTATACGTGGTTGCGTTTTCCGTATGATGTCTAGTTTGTATTGCTTACGATTATGTAGAATTGCATACGTGTAGCTTACAACTTATACACCGCAACGATCACTTACCCATAAGAAACATTTAACTTGGGACTGTGATGTAGGTTGCATCTTGCATTTTCATCTAGCTTGTACCGCTTCTAATTTCTTGAAATGGCACTTCTGACGAGACACTTTTTACGATAGAGTGATATTGGTTGCATGTTCATATGGTGCCTAGCTTTCATTTCTTCTAATTTTGTTGAAATGCCTTCCGCTTACTGTTTTTCATACATATTCCATCCTCCTATCGTACGTGTGAATATGAAATGCTGTCTTTTTTTGTATATATTCCATCCTCCTATCCTGTGCTTGCCTTACATCAAAGTAGTGTTCGTCTGTATCATGCATCAACCAGTTATGCAGAGCTAATTTTATTCATCTTCTTGTGGTTTTGACTTCATAAGGCAATATCAGAAAATAGGAAGGAAAAGAGTAAGTTAGGGGATGTTGGTGGTACTCCGCACCGACGCAAAACAGAGACTCTCTAGATTTGCCAACGCCATCGCTAATGAAGTTGAAGTCCCAAGTCTACATGATGAGTTCATCTCCGCACTCCA
Organism: Aegilops bicornis; assembly: GCA_021605145.1. Classification (NCBI taxonomy): domain Eukaryota; kingdom Viridiplantae; phylum Streptophyta; class Magnoliopsida; order Poales; family Poaceae; genus Aegilops; species Aegilops bicornis. The sequence continues at coordinate 110,065,490 of CM038671.1, forward strand.
CCATCGCAGTGCTTGCTCTAAGTTGACAAAGTGTGATAATTGGTTTCATGTTGCATATGTTGTCTAGCCCGTATTTCTTCTATTTTGATTAAATTGCACTGCTGAGTTTATATGTTATACATGTGCATATGACATGGCTTTTACGTGTCTAGAATACCTTTGCATCTATCAATCATACCATGTTCTTACATCAAAGTACTGCTGTTGTGTATCCCGCATCAAGAACTCATGATTGAACGCTTTTAACATGGCAGTTTGATAGTGGTTGCATCTTGCATTGATTTCTATGTTGTCTTGCTTCTAATTTTTCGAATTGCCACTTATGACAAGACACTTTTAACTTGGCGAGTAATATTGGTTGCATCTTTCATATGGTGTCTAGCTTGCATTATTTCTATTTTCTTGAAAATCATACCTTAGTTTGCACATCATAGCTGTGAATATGTCATGCCGTCTGTTTTTCTTACATATTCCATCCTCAATACGGTTGTCTTACATCAAAGTATTGCTTGTGCGTATCATGCATCAATGAGTTACGAAGAGTGATTTTATTCTTTTGTGTTGTGGGTACAACTTGACATGGCAAAGTCAAAAAGAGCAAGGAAAATAATATAGTAGGGAGTCTTTGTTACTCGTCGGGTGAAGCAGAAAAGGTTCTGCCGTCGAGATTCTGCTGGTACTTATAGTGCAAGAGAAGGTCCAAGCCCACCGGCTAAATCTACAAACACAAGATCACCTGCTCCACCACCTGCAGCATCCGCTTCAACTGCGTATCAAAGCATCTCACCCGATTACTCGATTCGTTTGCTCGAACTGGCGGTTCCCAAGCTGCCTTCACACCTAACACTACTTACGAAGCATCACGACACAACAGGACTTGGCAAGATCAGATGAACCTCATGAGCATCAACACCAAGACGGTACTGACCGAGTCAAGTTACAGATTGCATGCTCCTTTATATGTACTCTCACAGTTTGATGTACACTAACACTTTCCATATTCGTTGTTGAACTAGCACCACGGCGCAAGCGGAAACAGACATCAGGGATAATGCTTGACAGATTAACAAAATCTAAAGGAGGAAGAATGTAGGTCCATTTTGAGGCAGGTTTAAAAAGGCCGCGTGATGCTACAGAGTCAGCAAAATTATTATCGGAGGCAGCCGTTGCCGTTAGGTGTCATGCGTGTATCCTCCCAACGTGGATCCAGTACAGGAATGAGAAAGACAATACCCAGTTTAACACCTTCCTTGACCATTTATCTGTAAGTAATGTTATTCATCACAATTAGTAATATTGTCTTGCTCATCCCGCATTTCTAGCTTCCTCCTAATAAGACTCACATTCTTTTTCAACAGATGAGGTTCAAGTTGGATCCGAAAGATGATGCAACTAAACAAGCATGCACTCATGTTTTTCGATGCAGTCTGCTGACGATATCGGTACCACCTTAGAAAATCTCACTTTGAAGGCAAGGCTAACAATGAAATCGCCCAAACATCTCCATGGAATATATTACGATGAAGACTGGACAACCCTCGTTAAACAATCGGTCCGATCCAAAGTATCGTGTAGGCTATATGTATTTGATCAGACCACATATTGTACTTGTATTTATGTATGTGCCTTACAAGTGTATCTTCTTCTAGGCTAACTGTTTGAAGAACAAAACCAACCGTTCTAAAGTGAAATTCCAACAGACAACATGATCTCGTAGCTAAATTGCACACTCCAAGGCTTTTGTAAATAGCTGCTACTTCCTTCTTTTTTTTGTGCCATATTATCGTATCTGTATTGACTTGTTCCAAATACACAGGAAAGCCCGTGCGGACCAAAAAGAACCTGAACCGAATGCAGTGCAAATCTTCAAGGATTGCCACACCAAAGAAGATGAAGGGCATGAGCACACCAGTTCAAGCCGCTGTTGTAAGTCCTTACTCCTCCTGCCTTGAACTGATTGGTACTGTGATGTGTTTATTTAACTACTTGGTTTGCAGCCAATGTCGATTACTCTGTTCACTTTCATACACAATTGTCTTAACGTATCATTTCACCTTACATGGTTTAAAAGAGATGAAGGATATTCTTTTGGTCTTGATCTGTAATCTAGTTGTTATGTTCACGCGCACACAATGATAAAATAGCATGTTTGTTTTATATCTGTTTGCCCATGATATGAATGATGTCATACTATGTTCATCCTACTTTAAACCATGTCTCTTTATCCTTAGATGTCAACGAATGTGAGGAAATAGACAATACAGTAGGCATGCTACATGGACATATGTTTCGAAAGTGATTTTATTATGTAGTTGGCACTACAATACATGCTAATGTATTACAGTAGTTCACCAAAATAATTTATGTATAAACATTTAACCTACTTTGTTTGTTTTTGTCTCATTAGTAACTGATCCGGTACACTAATCTACAAGTTCAAAATTTCAGGAAGCTATGGAACAAATGATTGAACAACCACAACCACACGAAGGTGACGAGGCTACTACGGTGCACAATGTCACCTCTTGCTGCAAGGCGTCAAGATCTCTCCATTAACAAAGTGCAAAAAGCACCTTCACGAGTAATTACGGGTTGGTTGTCAAGGTAACCTCGTCCAAATCGCCTACTGAACAAAATCTTCCTGCTAGACAGAGTGATATATCTGTTCTCCAGACACAAGTCCAATCCCTAATGGACGTTGTTTTGGAAACAAGAATAGTGGTTGAGAAGTGTCGTCAAGATGTGAATGGTTTTGAAACCAGACTATCAGACATTCTCTTCGTTGTTGAAGAGCAATGGCGGAAAAAAGGTGGAGATCGTGCTGCTCCATCAGATTCCACAGCCTGAAACATTAGCACTCAGGTCAAATGATATGTGCTTCTATACATCTGATGGTGCTTTTATCTGCAAGGAGTGTAAACTTTATGCCAACAGGCCTTTTGTTGTATGGCTGGAATTTATTTTGTTGTGATGCAGCATTTATGATGCTGCCAAAGGCTGCGGTAATTACGACGCTATTTTTGTATAGTGTAGGTTTATCTCAGTAATGTATTCGGCCGAAAGCATCGTAGGAGCCCAACGTGCCAACATTCGTCGGGCCCATTCCAATTGGGCTAAAAAGATTACGGGCGAAATTGGCATGTAGCCCACTAAAATATCCGGGCTTAAATTAGCATAAGCTTTCAAATTTTTACGGTAGGCTGTGTGCCCATAGTGGGCCTTTAACTCGCCTAAACATAATTTGGGCCCTCAGTAAAAATAGGCCGTTTACAGGTGTAAATATCTCGAGCCCATAAAAAACATGGGCCTTTAATAGATCGAAAGTGAGATTGGGCCCTGATTGTGCCAAATAACCCACTGGACTTAGCAGGCCGAAATGGTGGCCCATTTACGATGCGGATATTTGACAGGCCAAAATTCGGACGGGCCGTAAATGCGCCGACCTAATACACGGGCCTTTAATAGGCCAGAACTTCGGTCGGGCTAGATTATCGTCATTTTTATATGGGCCGTTAATGGGCCCGATATGACGTTGGGCCACATTTTGCCCATGGTTTATGTCCTGCGTTAACAGGCCAAAAATGACAACATGCCGAAAGTGGCCCAAATATTTAGTGGGCCTCTAACATGCCGAATGACAGACATGGCCGAATATGACCCAAATCCTTCACGGTCGTTTATGGGCCGAAAGTTTTGATGGCCTGTAAATGGGCCCAAATGAAGCCGGACCTTTAACAGGCCGGAAATACACCGGGCTGTAATTCGGCCCAATTACTTAGCGGACTGTTAACGGGCCAGAAGTGACCATGGGCCGCATTGATGACAAGTTTAGACCAGGCCGTTGACGGGCCGATTTGACAGAGAATGTTGGGCCTTTAGCTGGGTCGGCCCATTATGGTCTGCAGAATCTTGTGGGCCTTTAGCTAGGCCAGCCCATTATGGTCCGCAAAATCTTGTGGGCCTTTAGCTGGGCCGGCCCATTATGGTCCGCTAAATTTTGTGGGCCTTTAGCTGGGCCGGCCCATTATGGTCCGCTAAATCTTATGGGCCTTCGGTTGGGCCGGCCCATTTAAACTTTGTGGGCCACTTTTGGGCCGGTCCAGCTAAAGGCCCACAAGATTCTGCAGACCATAATGGGCCGGCCCAGCTAAAGGCCAATGAGAATTTTACACATGGAAAATCGGTATTGGTCGTGGCTGTTAACGGGTTATCGGATCCAAAATCCGACCCGATAGCTTAACGGCGTTCCATTACGGTGGATGCCACATGTCGGTCACCCTTGACGAAAGCACTTCTGTGACGCGCGATTTATCGTCATGGAAGTGGACACTTCCATGATGATACTTTTGGTAATGTCATGGAACACTTCTATGACAGCATAGGTATGACTATCTTGATTCTATCATAAATTTGTCATGGATGTACATGCATGACAAAAAACGCGACCTACTGTGACAAACACGTATCATCACGGAAGTGTGTTTTTTTGTAGTGAATATTCTTACTAGAGCACAATTACTCATCAACATAACTTACATATCACATCATCATATCTCAAAACTATTACTAAGAATCAAGTTTATTTTGTCCAATGATCTTCATGACATTTTTTATTTATCCTTCTAGTATATCTATCACTTTGGGACTAATTTTCATGTGTTGCTTTTCATAAGCTCAAACAAATATAAGTGAAGATCATGAGCATAACAAATTTTCTTTCTCTCAAAATAATTTAAGTGAAGCAAGAGAGAATTTCTTCAAAATTTTACTAACTCCCAAATAAATCTAAATGAAGCAAGAGAACATTTGTTAAAAAATACTAAGCACACCGTGCTAAAAAAGATATAAGTGAAGCACTAGAGCAAGTCCTAGCTCATAAAAGATTTAAGTGAAGCACAGAGAGCAATTCTAACAAGTCATGATATAATTTTGGCTCTCTCAAATAGGTGTGTCCAACAAGGCTTGATGACTTAAAACACAAAAATAAAACAAGCAAAGACACATATCATAAAAGACGCTCCAAGCAAAACACATATCATGTGACGAATAAAAATATAGCCTCGAGTAAAATACCAATAGTTGTTGGAAGAAAGCGGGGATGCCACTCGGGGGCATCCCCAAGCTTAGTTGGTTGCTCATTCTTGGATAATAGCTTGGGATGTCGGGGCATCCCCAAGCTTAGGCTCTTACATCCTTCCTTCATCCATCATAAGATAACTCAAAACTTGAAAACTTCAGTCACACAAAACTCAACAAAACCTTCGTGAGATCCGTTAGTGTAAGAAAAATAAATCACTACTATAAGTGTTGTATCAAACCAATTCATATTTTGTTTTTGTATTATATCTACTGCATTCCAACTTTTCTATGGCAAAAACTCATCAAAGAAAACCATAGAGCCATCAAAATAAGAACACAACACAAAGAAAACAGAATCTGTCAAAACAGAATAGTATGTAGTAATCTGACTTTTGTGAATACTTCTGGAACTCCAAAGATTCTACCAAATTAGGACGACCAGGGTAATTTGTATATTAATCTTCTGCAAAAAGAATCAGAGCAAAAGCTCTTTTATGTGATTTATGAAAATTATTTTCATGAGCGCAAAGTTTCTATCTTTTTCAGCAAGATCAAACAACTATCACCCAAGAAGACCCTAAAGGCTTTACTTGGCACAAACACTAATTAAAACACAAAAAACACAATCATAACAGTAGCATAATTGTGCTAACACACAAGAATAGATAGCAAAAAGCAAAAAAAAAATTATTCATTGGGTTGCCTCCCAACAAGCGCTATAGTTTTACGCCCTTAGCTAGGCATAAAGTTTCAACAATGCTCACACGAGAGATAAGAGTTAAAACACAAAGAGAGCATCATGAAACATATGACATACACATTTAAGTCTAACATACTTCCTATGCATAGGAATTTTATAAGAAAACAAATTGTCAAGACAAGAAACATCTAATATATGCAAAGAAGAGGAATAAAACATTGACGATCTCAACATAATGAGAGGTAATTTAGTAACATGAAAATTTACACAACCATATTTTCCTCTCTCATAATAATTACATGTAGGATCATACTAAAATTCAACAATATAGCTATCATATAAAATTTTCTCTACATGATCCACATGCATGCAAAGTTGACACTGTTCCAAAATAGTGGGATTATCTTTACCTAAAGTTGACACTCTTCCAAACCCACTTTCAATATTATTGCAAACATATTCATCATGAGTCTTAAATAAATTTTCAAGATCATAAGAAGAATCATCCCAATCATGATCATTGCAACAAGTAGTGGACATAGAAAAATTAGCATCCCAAGCTTGGGGTTTTGCATATTATTAGCACAATTGATATTAATAGAATTTATAGTAAAATCATTGCAATCATTTTTTTCATTCAAGGAGCTATCATGAATTACTTCATAAATTTCTTCATCACAATTTTCAGATTCACGAATCTCAAGCAAAACTTCATAAAGATAATCTAGAGCACTCAACTCACTAGCAATTGGTTCATCATGATAGGATCTCTTAAAAAGATTAGCAAGTGGATAAGGATCCATATCAATAAATTTTAAGCAAGCGAAGATGCAAGCAAATAGAAGACACATGGTAACACAATCAAGCAAAAGATAGCAAACAAGATTGCACACAAAAACAGATCTGGCGAGAAAATGACAAACGAAAAAGAGGGCGGATAAAATGGCAAATTTTTGTGAAGTGGGGGAGAGGAAAACGAGAGGCAAATGGCAAATAATGTAAATTGCAAGGAGATAAAATTTGTGATTAGGAACCTGGTATATGTTGAAGATCCTCCCCGGCAACGGCGCCAGAAATTGCTTTTGATGTCGCTTGAAGCTACGTCGGTATTTCCCCAAAGAGGAAGGGATGATGTAGCACTGTGGCGGTAGGTATTTCCCTTAGTTAGGAAAACAAGGTTATCGAACCAGTAGGATAACCAAGAAACACAATGTAAATAGCCCCTGCACACAAATAACAACACCTCGCAACCCGATGTGTTAAAGGGGTTGTCAATCCCTTTCGGGTAGCGGTGCCAGAAATTGCGTGTTGACGGGAGAAAGTTGTAAAAGATTGAATAAATAGATCAGAAATAAAATGAAGTGCAAAGCAAATATATGAGAAAGAAGACCCGGGGGCCATAGGTTTCACTAGTGGCTTCTCTCGAGAAAAATAGCAAACGGTGGGTAAACAAATTACTGTTGGGAAATTGATAGAACCTCAAATAATTGTGACGATATCCAGGCAATGATCATTACATAGACATCACGTCCAAGATTAGTAGACCGACTCCTGCCTGCATCTACTACTATTACTCCACACATCGACCGCTATCAAGCATGCATCTAGTGTATTAAGTTCATGGAAAAACAGAGTAATGCAATAAGAACGATGACATGATGTAGACAAGATTCGTTTATCTATGGCGGTAGATATAGATCCCATCTTTTTATCCTTAGTAGCAATGATACATACATGTCGGTTCCCTTTCTGTCACTGGGATCAAGCACCGTAAGATCGAACCCACTACCGGGCACCTCTTCCCATGGCAAGATAAATAGATCAAGTTGGCCAAACGAAACCCAAATATCAGAGAAGAAATACGAGGCTATAAGAGATCAAAGAAAATCAAATAACTTTCATGGATATAAAAAGATATGACTGGTCATAAACTCAAAGCTCATCAGATCCCAACAAACACACCGTAAAACGAGTTACATCATATGGATCTCCAGGAGACCATTGTATTGAGAATTTAGCGAGAGAGAGAAAGTCATCTAGCTACTAACTACGGACCCGAAGGTCTATATAGAACTACTCACGCATCATTGGAGAGGCACCAATGGAGGTGGTAAACCCCATCCGAGATGGTGTCTAGATTGGATCCGTGGTTACGGACTCTCACGGCTGGATGAATATTTCGTCCACGCTTCTAGGGTTCTGGTATTTTTGGGGTATTTATAGAGAAAAGAGGCGGTCCGGGGGGCACCCGAGGTGGGCACAACCCACCAGGGCGTGCCTGGGCCTCCTGGCGCAGCCTGGTGGGTTGTCCCCTCCTCGGGACTCCCCCCAGGTGCAACCAAGGCCCAACTTCTTCCTCCTGGCCCATAAAAAATCATCATGGAGTTTCATGGCATTTGGACTTCGTCTGATATTGATTTCCTGCGATGTAAAAAACATGGAAAAAACAGCAACTGGCACTTGGCACTATGTCAATAGGTTAGTACCAAAAAATGATATAAAATGATTATAAAACATCCATGATTGATAATAAAACAACATGGAACAATAAAAAATTATAGATACGTTGGAGACGTATCATGCACCTTTATTGTCACCCAGTTACGTTGTGACGTTTGATACACCCAAAGCATTCCTACGGTATCCGGGAGTTGCACAATCTCATGGTCTAAGGAAATGATACTTGACATTAGAAAAGCTCTAGCAAATGAACTACACGATCTTGTGCTATGCTTAGGATTGAGTCTACTCCATCACATCATTCTCCTAATGATGTGATCCTGTTATCAATGACATCCAATGTCCATGGTCAGGAAACCGTAACCATCTATTGATCAACGAGCTAGTAAAATAGAGGCTCACTAGGGACATGTTGTGGTCTATATATTCACACATGTATTACAGTTTCCGGTTAATACAATTATAGCATGAACAATAGACAATTATCATGAACAAGGAAATATAATAATAACCATTTTATTATTGCCTCTAGGGCATATTTCCAACAGTCTCCCACTTGCACTAGAGTCAATAATCTAGTTACATTATGATGAATCGAACACCCATAGAGTTCTGTTGCTGATCATGTTTTGCTCGTGGAAGAGGTTTAGTCAACGGATCTACGACATTCAGATCCGTATGTACTTTACAAATATCTATGTCTCCATCTTGAATATATTAACGAATGGAGTTGAAGCGGCGCTTGATGTGCTTGGTCTTCTTGTGAAACCTGGGCTCCTCAATGGCAACCAGTGTTGTCACAGAAGAGAGTCATCGGGCCTGATAACCCACAAGTATAGGGGATCAATTGTAGCCTCTTTCAATAAGTAAGAGTGTCGAATCCAATGAGGAGCTAAAGGTAGAACAAATATTCCCTCAAGTTCTATCGACCACTGATACAACTCTACGCACACTTGACGTTCACTTTACCTAGAACAAGTATGAAACTAGAAGTACTTTGTAGGTGTTGTTGGATAGGTTTGCAAGATAATAAAGAGCGCGTAAATAAAAACTAGGGGCTGTCTAGGTAAAGAAGCAATAAAGTAAGTATAGCGAGTGTAGAAAAGTGGTGGTAGGAGTTGCGAAATTGTCCCTAAGCAATTGACTACTTTACTAGACCGATAGCAAGTTTTATGTGTGAGAGGCCACTTCTAGCATGTCATCCCTGACTTGGAATTCTATGCACTTATAATTGGAAATATTAGCAAGCACCCGCAACTACTAACGTTCATTAAGGTAAAACCCAACCATAGCATTAAAATATATTGGTCCCCCTTCAATCTCGTATGCATCAATTTCTATGCTAGGTTGAAGCTTCTGTCACTCTTGCCCTCCAATACACAGTCCTATCAACATATAACTAACCCTATGGTGTGATCCACGTGCGCGCTCATATGACGGGCACCAAAGGACAACAACATAACCACAAGCAAATTAAACCAATCATAGCAATTCACCAATTACCGATAGGACAATGAAAATCTACTCAGAGATCATAGGATGGCAACACATCATTGGATAATAATATGAAGCATAAAGCACCATGTTCAAGTAGAGGGTACAGCGGGTTGCGGGGAGTGGACCGCTGTAGATAGATGGGGGAAGGTGATGAAGATGTTGGTGAAGATGACGAAGGTGTTGGTGTAGATTGCGGTGATGATGATGACCCCGACGGTGTTCCGGCGCCACCGGGAGAGAGGGGGAGAGGGCCCCCTCCTTCTTCTTCTTCCTTGACGTTCCCCCTAGATGGGAGAAGGGTTTCCCCTCTGGTCCATGGCTTCCATGGAGGCGGAGGGGCGGGAGCCCCTCCGAGAATGGATCTGTCTCTCTGTCTCTCTCTGTTCCTGTGTTCCCTGATTCCGGCCTTTCACCGTTTCTTATATTCCCGGAGATCCGTAACTCTGATTGGGATGAAATTTGGACACGGTTTTTAGCTGGATATTGGCTTTCTTGCGGCGAAAGAAGGGCACCAACCGCCTTACGGGGTGGCCACGAGGGCCTAGGGCGCACCTGACCCCTTGGGGCGCGCCCTCACCCTCATGGGCCCCTCGGGCATCGTCTCGTGTTGATCCCACTTCCCAAAATTCACATATATTCGAACAAAATCTCTGTCAGTTTTTATCCCGTTTGGACTCCGTTTGATATGGATTTTCTGCGAAACAAAAAACATGCAACAAACAGGAACTGCATCACAAGACCGGATCAATATGTTAGTCCCAAAAATAGTATAAAAAGTTACCAAAAGTATGTAAAACTTGTAGAATATTGACATGGAACAATCAAACATTATAGATACGACGGAGACGTATCAGCATCCCCAAGCTTAATTCCTGCTCGTCCTGTAACATCCCAAATTTTCAATTTGGCATGTTATACATAGGTCATCCATGCATATCATATTTATTTGCATTCTCGTTTACCATCCTCGAAAATCCTAAGCAACTCAAGGACCCTCGGAGAGAAGTTGGGGATTTTTCAATTTTCATATTTGAATTTTGTCAAATAATGAAAGACGAGGATATTGGATTTTAATTATTTTCTCTCCGGAAAACTATTTCAATTTAAATAAATAAATGAGGGGAGATAATATGACTTCTCCAAAATAATTGAAATAACGGAGGAAAAATGTTAAAATCATTTTTTTGATTTTATTTGATTTTATTTGGAATTTTATTTGCCCTAGAAAAATTTGCACGCTTTAAAAAGTTGCATTTTAGGGGCCAAGAAAAGTTCCTCTAGTTCTAAATATTTTATTTAAACGGAGAAAACTTGTTTTGGAATTTTAGATTTTTATTTATTTTTCTAGGAATTTTTATTTCATGGAATGCTTAAAAAAATGGACCATGACCGATCGGGTCAAGGCCCACTGAGCCAGCCGAAGGCCAAGGCCGCTTCCTCACAAGGCTGCAGGCAGACGGACGCCGAGGGCGAGTCCGAGCCGGACTTCACCCCGGGCGCCTCTTTCCCAAGCCGGAGCCGCCCGCCCTCCTATAAATACCGCCGCCCGCCGCCACCACCACCACCCGCCACCACCCGAGCCGGCTGCCGGAACCACGGAGCCCGAGCCCGAGCCGCCCGAGCCCGATCCGCCGTCGCGCCCTCTCGCCGAGTCGCCGCCTCGCCCCCCGCCCCACCTTCGAACCCGCCGAGCGCCCGCCCGGGCACGGACGCGCTTCACGGAGGTACCCGACCCCGCCGCCGGTTTGTTTTTTTAAGAAAAACCTTCGTTTTTTTATAAAACCCTAGATCGTTTTTTTGTATAGATCGGTTTATTTACCTAGCGAACGTCCGTTCATCCGTTCGTTCTAACGAACGCGTTCATTGTTTAGGTTCTGTAAACGAACGTTCGTTCGTTTAGCAGTTCGTCGCTTTTCTTTTATCAGATTTATTCCGCGGTTATTCTGATCGTGATTTCTGATCCAATTTTCAAACCTGTTTATCTTTTCGCTCATTTATCGGAATCAGGCGATTCAAGCGCCTAGAGTTTCATCTCGAAACCCTCTTTCCGAATAATCAACTTAAACCAGTTTTTATCTCTGTAAAATTTGACTCTAGTTCAGATTAGTAAACGGACCATGTTTTTCTCGCCGTTTGAGTTTCGTTGTTCCGTTTGGTTTGATTCTTTTTGCAAACCGGAGTTCTTAAGTTGAACTCTCCGGTTAACCTCTTTCAGTTGAAGTTTCGTTTGTGCATATTTGCTTGTTTACTTATGTATGTATTGTTTGCTTGCGATAGAATTCCCGGAGTGCGAAGCGTGTTACTACGAGTCTCTAGGATTCACGGATCGTCGACAAGGCAAGTAACACTTGATCATACCTTTTCATACCCAGTTTTTATGCATTAGCTCAACCCTCAAACATTGCATGATTAGGGTGTCATTAAATTGTGGGTTGGGAAGTAGATGATGAGGTAGGAACCTATTGCCCTGTTACTTTCAAACCCTTGGGAGTTACTTCTACGTTATGCTTATATTGCCATGCTATGCTCGGAGACGTGGTTTGGGTTTGAGAGATATTCACGACAGATGTGAGGTTGTTAAATAATGGTTTACTTTAAGGTGGCCACTTAAATACACATCTGGGTGGATTGAGGCACCTAGGGAACCCAGTGTTGTCTGTTTTATTTTTGGAAATCCCGGGGTACCCGTGTGATCTTCCTATGGACCGCCACCAGTGCTCAAAGGGAACTGAGATTATTCATGCTAGAAACTTCCGTGTGCAGCCACAAGCTATTATGGGCTCTAGCATAGTTGAGTAAGTTACGTGAAGCTCTCAAGAGGTAGATCAGCAGGTAGTGGGTTTTATAGGTTTGGTATGATCTATCCGGAGTAGAGAGTTAATGTTACGAAGACTGTGTCTCGGTCATCCGTCTATCAAACACCATGCGATGTGAGAAACCAACGGAGGCGATCGAGCCTTGTGGGGAAAAAGTGCGCAAACCTCTGCAGAGTGTACAAACTAATCATGGTTAGCCTTGTACCCTGTTATGGACAATTATGATTATATATTACTTGAGTATTCACATGTATCTCATCACTCTTAACTAATTTTGCTGGGTTGTTAATCACTTTAATTGGGATCATTGAGTTGGGGTTACACCTTCTCAATGATGTTTCAACCACCATGATAGTTAAAGTAAAAAATTTATTCCTTTGATGTAGGGAAAAATTGGCTTTTCGCAAAACTGTAACCATAGAGCTTTCCACCAGCCATATATGCATGTAGTATAGCTTATTCTTTCATTACCCTATGTGTTACATTGCCAGCATATTCCATGTGCTGACCCGTTCTCGGGCTGCAACGTATTATGTTGCAGACTTTTGAGACGAGGAGTAAGGATTGTAGGTCGCTGCCGTGCAGCTCAGTTATGCCGTTGGAGTTGATGGACTCACTTTATCTTCCAAGCCTTCATTGTTATCGCATTAGATGGCCTTCAGCCATATTATTGTAATAAGTTCTCTTTTGAGACATTCGATGTAATAAGTGTGTGATTGCTACTCTGTTATAAATCCTTCGATCTTGTGTGTGTCGGCATTACCGATCCAGTGGATGACATGAAGCTACGAGACTTGACCATATGAGGTCGGGTCGCTACAAGATGGTATCAGAGCACACGCTGAGTGTAGGACACGACCACTAAGATAAAACCATAGGTCACTCCTCTCTTCTCATTTCTGACCTCTCTCCATTTTTCCACTCTTTAGGATGACGGAGATGAAGTACAAGTTTTCCCAACCGGATGAAGACACACCTTTCGGACGCCACTTGAAGGAAGTCACTAGGTACCTGAAAATTGGAATACCAAGGTTCACCGGGACGTACAATGCCACCTTACCAGAAGAATCTTTGGAAGATTCAAGCTCTAGTTCCCGGAAGGACGTTTGCACCAAGCACGGAGCCCATAGTATGTGTTTTCAATGCACCAACATGGAGTTTGGGAAATAGTATGGCGGCTCACATTACCATGGGACGCATTGGAGAAGTCTACAACAAGGAGCTTAAAGACACCATATACCAAATATGTGGGCGCCGAGACGAGCAATGGGAAGTAATTAGCACCAAGAAGGATAGATCCATTGCAGCTTACATCCAGGAGCTAAACCAGCACATTCGACGTCATGAGAACCGGATATGTGAGACATGCTGGATTTGAAGAAGGCGAAAACTAAGATCATCGAATTGGAGGAAGAACTCAAGTCTACCCGCGATGGATATGAGGAAGAAACCAAGATACTCTCGGAGAAGAACGACCACCTAGTCAAGAAGATTGGAGTTTTCATGGGAGGACCAAAGACCCAAGGAAGAGGAGCAAGAAGAGGAAGAAGACCCTCGCTTGTCCGGACATAACTACATCATCATCGATTTACACCCACTCAGATCCAAGTGATGATGACTATGAAGACGAAGCTGGAGCAGACATCATGGAGTCTTCCACCGATCAAACTTTCTAGATGACCACCAAATATTAGTAGTATTTTCCCCCATGTAACTAATAGTAGTTGAGCACGTATGCGATAGTCCTAGATCGTTTTATATGCCCTTGCTTGCTTGATTGAATGAATGTGTGTTTTGCCTCATGTGCATATGGGTAGTGTTTTCTCACTAGACCTCTTTCTATTTCTAATCTCTCCCCTCTAAACCCTCAGATGCCTCCGAGACGTGACCCCGGTTTTGCTTTCCCACCGAGCTCACTCAGTTGATCCAATGCAGAATGCCTTGATGCAATTGCTAGTTCGTAACTGTGGCAATGCCAACAACAACAACAACAACAACAACAACCCGCCACGGTGGACAGTTTAGCTTTGTTTTACGAGGTTACAACCGCCGGTGTTTTCCAAAGAGCACCGAGCCCATAGTTGCAGATATTTGGTTACGCCCGTATTGGAAGGAGTTAACCACCGCAGGATGCACGGATCTTTGAAAGAGTGCATTTTGCCGCACATCAATTGGATGGACCAGCGGCCGCATGGTGGGAGAATTACACGGCTACTTTTCCTATAGCCAATGTCACTTGGGACCCGGTTCAACAAGCTTTTACGCGACCCATGTTTCAACTGGAGCCATGCAGATAAAGAAGCGTGAGTTCCGCAACTTACGCCCGGGGAACCGCATCTTGTGGCCCAAAGACGTGGATGAGTTTAGCAAGTTATCACGCTATGCCCACGATGATGTGGCCACGGATGCCGCGAAGCAAGAGAAGTTTATGGAAGGACTGAATGATGAGATGAGTATGCAAATGATGGTGGCAACTTTCAACAACTACCGTGGAGTTGGTAGATAAGGCCCTAATGATTGAAGGGAAGCAGCAACAAATTGAGAGTCGTAAGAGGAAGTATGGACAAGGGAAGTATAACTCAGAGCTCACGAAACCTCGCCTAACCCGAACTCGGGAGGACTAGTTCATAACCATGGAGGACATAACCATCTTTGGAGGAGGAACGCATAATGGTGCGAAGAATGGGAATGGAAATGCAGCCAACAATAATCAGAATCGCTCTAACCCAGCTACACCCGCTTAAGAGAGACCTGAGCCAAGTTATTTGCTTTAAGTGCGGGAAGACAGGGCACTATGCCAACGAATGCCTGAAGGAAAGAATGGAAAGCGAAATGGGAGCGCTGGGAAGAAGCCCAATCCATTCAACAAAGGACAAGTGAACCACGTTAACGTGGAGGAAGTTGAAGAGCAGCCGGATGTGGTAATAGGTAAGTTTTGGTTCGGTCATTTACTGACTATTGTTCTTTTCGATCTTGGTGCATCGCATTCATACATATCAAGGGGATTTGTGGATAAGTTTAAGTTACCAACCCAGACCCTTAGAACCCCTCTTTTAGTGAGCTCGCCTGGAGTAGAGTATATGGCTAGCAGATGGTGCACCCAGATACCCTTAACCATTGGCACACATGTTTTTCCGTCTGACCTAATTATCTTGGAGTCGCAAGGATTGGATGTGATATTAGGCATGGATTGGATGTCGAAGTTTGGAGGAAGTATCGACTGTGCTAGCAAGTCAATCTATCTTACCACCCCAGAGGGAAAAAGGATTAAGTATGTATCTAGGCATGTGCCTAGGAGGAGCCAAGTGAATGCCCTCATGGGAGTTGTACAGGAGGAAGTACACGTAGGTGAAGGATTATCCAGATGTTTTTCGGAAGAGTTACGGGCATGCCACCGGGATCGAGACATCGAGTTTCGATTGAACTAATACAGTGCAGAGGCCAATCTCAAAGAGACCCTATCGGATGCCCGCAAATGATCTGGAGGAAATTAAGAAGCAGATCAAGGAGCTATTGGAGAAAGGTTACATTCGTAGAAGTTCATCACCTTGGGGAGCACCAGTACTTTTGGTGGAGAAGAAGGATAAATCCCTAAGGATGGTTGTTGATTACCGAGCTCTGAATGAAGTAACGATAAAAAACAAGTATCCCTTACCGATGATTAATGATCTGTTTGATCAGTTGCAAGGAGCTAAGGTGTTTTCTAAAATTGATCTCATCGAGGATACCATCGATTGAAGATCCGAGAGAAGGATATACCAAAGACAGCATTCACCACACGATATGGATTATATGAGTATACGGTCATGTCGTTTGGATGACTAACGCCCTGCCTATTTCATGAGTATGATGAACAAAGTGTTCATGGAGTATTTGGACAAGTTTGTTGTAGTGTTTATCGATGATATTATGGTTTACTCGAAGAACGAAGAGGAGCATGCGAACACCTACGTTTGGTTCTTGAGAAACTCGTGGAACACCGCTTATACGCCAAATTCAGCAAGTGCGAGTTTTGGTTAAAGGAAGTTGGATTTCTTGGGCATGTTATATCGGGAGAAGGTATAGCAGTAGATCGAAAATTCAGTCGATCCTTTGAATGGTTGGCACCCACTTGATCGGCCGAGATTCGCAGCTTTCCTTGACCGGCGAGGATATTATCGGAGATTCATTGAAATTTTTTCCAAGATTGCTAAACCAATGATGTAATTGCTAAAGAAGGATACCAAGTTCAAATGGACAGAGGATTGTGAGACAAGTTTCCAAGAGTTGAAGAAACGGTTGACTACAGCCCCAGTGCTGACATTGCCAGATATACATAAGGAGTTTCAAGTGTATTGTGATGCCTCTCGCTTGGGAATTGGATGTGTTCTTATCTGAGAAGGAAAAGTTGTTTCGTATGCCTCACGACAACTGAAGCCTCATGAGTTGAACTATGCCACGCATGATTTGGAGTTAGCAGCTATAGTACATGCGTTGAAGACCTGGAGACATTATCTCATGGGAAACCGTTGTGATGTGTACACGGATCATAAGAGTTTAAAGTACATTTTCACACAGAAGGAGTTAAACCTCAGACAGAGGAGATGGCTGGAACTTATAAAGGATTACGACATTAAGCTACACTATCATCCAGGAAAAGCCAACGTTGTAGCAGACGCTTTGAGTCGGAAGAGTTATGCCAATATCCTTGAAGGTAGAGGACTGCCAAAGGAGTTAGCAGAGGATGTTATGGAACTTCATTTGGAGATTGTTCCAAGAGGTTTTCTTGCAACAATGGAGGTTCAGTCGACCTTGTTGGACAAGATTCGAGACGCTCAAAAGGAGGACAAAGAGATTGCTGAGATAAAGGAAAAGATGGGCAAAGGAAAAGCCAAAGGTTTTCGCGAGGATGAGCACGATACCTTGTGGTTTGAGGATCGGATTTATGTGCCCAACAATTCGGAGATCAGGAAGTTAATACTTGAAGAGGCTCATGACTCACCATACTCGATTCACCCCGGAAACACCAAGATGTATTTGGACTTGAAGGAACGTTTCTGGTGGACTGGTATGAAGAAGGATATTGCCGAGTATGTAGTCGTTTGCGATGTATGTCAGAGAGTGAAGGCAGAGCATCAAAAGCCAGCAGGACTGTTGCAGCCTATGCCAATACCCGAATGGAAGTGGGACAAACTTGGCATGGATTTTATCACCGGATTACCCAGAACCAAAGTAGGATATGATTCAATATGGGTAGTAGTGGATCGGTTGACCAAAGTAGCTCACTTTATCGGTGAAAACAACTTATACAAGTGCAAAGTTGGCCAAGATATATATGACCAGGATCATATGTTTGCATGGAGTTCGAGGAGTATCGTATCGGATAGAGGAACACGGTTTACTTCAAAGTTTTGGCATCAACTACACGGACTTTGGGTACCAGATTGGATTTTAGTACCGCGTTCCACCCACAGACGGACGGACCAGATGCAGAGAGAGTCAATCAGATTTTGGAGGACATGTTGAGAGCACATGCGCTAGATTATGGATCTAGTTGGGATGACAATTTGTCAGACGCAGAATTCTCATACAACAACATCTACCGTGCCAGTTTGAAGATGGCACCGCTCGAAGCTTCTGTATGGACGCAGATGCGAACACCCTTGATGTGGGATGAGGTTGGAGACCGTCGGTTGTTTGGACCAGATTTGATCAAAGACTTCGGAGGAGAAGGTTAAACTGATCGAGAGATGGACTAAAAATTGCTCGGTCTAGAGCGGAAGAGTTACGCATATTCAAAAGCGCAAGGAAGTAAACTATGAAATTGGAGACAGTATATCTGCAGTATCACCCCGAGGGGAGTGAAACGTTTTGGAGTAAAGGGAAAGTTAGCCCCAAGATTTGTAGGACCGTACCATATTTTGGAACGGATGGGAGAAGTTGCCTACAAGCTGGAGTTACCTGAAGGACTGTCAGGAGTGCATGATGTGTTTCACGTATCACAACTGAAGAAGTGCCACGCTGAGATGGCCGACATACCGCTAAAGGATACAGTACACCTGGAGGCGATACAATTGGATAATAATTTGACCTATGAGGAGAAGCCAGTAAAGATTTTGGACTTCGATAGCCGAGTCACTCGCAACAAGGTGATAAAGTTTTGCAAAGTTCAGTGGAGCCACCATACCGAGGAGGAAGCCACCTGGGAGCGAGAAGAGGATATTCACAAGGACCATCCGCACCTATTTTCTAGCCAACCCGAATCTCGAGGGCGAGATTCATCTTAAGGGGGGTAGGTTTGTAACATCCCAAATTTTCAATTTGGCATGTTATACATAGGTCATCCATGCATATCATATTTATTTGCATTCTCGTTTACCATCCTCGAAAATCCTAAGCAACTCAAGGACCCTCGGAGAGAGTTGGGATTTTTCAATTTTCATATTTGAATTTTGTCAAATAATGAAAGGCGAGGATATTGGATTTTAATTATTTTCTCTCCGGAAAACTATTTCAATTTAAATAAATAAATGAGGGAGATAATATGACTTCTCCAAAATAATTGAAATAACGGAGGAAAAATGTTAAAATCATTTTTTGATTTTATTTGATTTTATTTGGAATTTTATTTGCCCTAGAAAAATTTGCACGCTTTAAAAAGTTGCATTTTAGGGGCCAAGAAAAGTTCCTCTAGTTCTAAATATTTTATTTAAACGGAGAAAACTTGTTTTGGAATTTTTAGATTTTTATTTATTTTTCTAGGAATTTTTCTTTTGGCAGAATGTTTAAAAAATGGACCATACCGACCGGGTCAAGGCCCACCGAGCCAGCCGCCTGCCGCCGCCTCCCTCAAGACGTCATGGCGCAGACGGACGCCGAGGGCGTAGTCCGAGCGGACTTCACCCCGGGCGCCTCTTCCCAAGCCGGAGCCGCCCGCCTCCTATAAATACCGCTGCCCCGCCGCCACCACCACCACCCCGCCACCACCCGAGCCTGGCTGAACCGCACGGAGCCGGGAGCCGAGCCGCCTGAGCCCGATCCGCCCGTCACGCCTCGCGCCGTCCCGCCCTCGCCGACCCCCCCCACCGGAACCTTTGAGCCGCCCGCCTACCACGGACGCGCCGGAGAGGTACCCGACCGGGTTTGTTTTTTAAGAAAACCCTTCGGTTTTTTTATAAATCCCTAGATCGTTTTTTTTGTATAGATCGGCTTATTTCGTCGGTTTATTTACCTAGCGAACGTCCGTTCATCCGTTCGTTCTAACGAACGCGTTCATTGTTTAGGTTCTATTAACGAACGTTCGTTCGTTTAGCAGTTCGTCGCTTTTCTTTTATCAGATTTATTCCGCGGTTATTCTGATCGCGATTTCTGATCCAATTTTCAAACTTGTTTATCTTTTCGCTCGTTTATCGGAATCAGGCGATTCAAGCGCCTAGAGTTTCATCTCAAAACCCTCTTTCCGAATAATCAACTTAAACCAGTTTTTATCTCTGTAAAATTTGACTCTAGTTCAGATTAGTAAACGGACCATGTTTTTCTCGCCGTTTGAGTTTCGTTGTTCCGCTTTGGTTTGATTCTTTTTGCAAACCGGAGTTCTTAAGTTGAACTCTCCGGTTAACCTCTTTCAGTTGAAGTTTCGTTTGTGCATCTTTGCTTGTTTACTTATGTATGTATTGTTTGCTTGCGATAGAATTCTTGAGTGCGAAGCGTGTTACTACGAGTCTCTAGGATTCACGGATCGTCGGCAAGGCAAGTAACACTTGATCATACCTTTTCATACCCAGTTTTTATGCATTAGCTCAACCTCAAACATTGCATGATTAGGGTGTCATTAAATTGTGGGTTGGGAAGTAGATGATGAGGTAGGAACCTATTGTTACATTTTCAAACCCTTGGGAGTTACTTCTACGTTATGCTTATATTGCCATGCTATGCTCAGAGACGTGGTTTGGGTTTGAGAGATATTCACGACAGATGTGAGGTTGTTAAATAATGGTTTACTTTAATGTGGCAACTTAAATACACATCTGGGTGGATTGAGGCACCTGGGGAACCCAGTGTTGTCTGTTTTATGTTTGGAAATCCTGGGTACCCATGTGATCTTCCTATGGACCGCCACCCGTGCTCAAAGGGAATCGAGATTATTCATGCTAGAAACTTCCGTGTGCAGCCACAAGCTATTATGGGCTCTAGCATAGTTGAGTAAGTTACGTGAAGCTCTCAAGAGGTAGATCAGCAGGTGAGTGGGTTTTATAGGTTTGGTATGATCTATCCGGAGTAGAGAGTTAATGTTTCGAAAGATCGTGTCTCGGTCATCCATCTCTCAAACACCATGCGGCGAGAAACCAACGGAGGCGATCGAGTCTTGTGGGGAAAAGTGTGCAAACCTCTGCAGAGTGTACAAACTAATCATGGTTAGCCGTGTCCCCGGTTATGGACAATTACGAGTATCTAGTACTTGAGTATTCACATGTATCTCATCACTCTTAACTAATTTTGCTGGGTTGTTAATCACTTTAATTGGGATCATTGAGTTGGGGTTACACCTTCTCAATGATGTTTCAACCACCATGATAGTTAAAGTAAAAGTTTATTCCTTTGATGTAGGGAAAAATTGGCTTTTCGCAAAACTGTAACCATAGAGCTTTCCACCAGCCATATATGCATGTAGTATAGCTTATTCTTTCATTACCCTATGTGTTACATTGCCAGCATATTCCATGTGCTGACCCGTTCTCGGGCTGCAACGTATTATGTTGCAGACTTTTCAGACGAGGAGTAAGGATTGTAGGTCGTTGCCGTGCAGCTCAGTTATGCCGGTGGAGTTGATGGACTCACTTTATCTTCCAAGCCTTCATTGTTATCGCATTAGATGGCCTTCACCATATTATTGTAATAAGTTCTCTTTTGAGACATTCGATGTAATAAGTGTGTGATTGCTACTCTGTTATAAATCCTTCGAGTACTGTGTGTGTCAGCATTATCGATCCAGGGATGACACAGAAGCACAGAGACTTGACCATCTGAGGTCGGGTCGCTACACGTCCTCAAGTAGGTAAATGATAAAAAAGATAATTTTTGGAATGCTACCTAGCATAATCTTGATCACATAATCTAATCATGGCATGAACATTAAGACACGAGTGATTCAAAGCAATAGTCTCTCATTTGACATTAAGTCAATAATACTTCAAGCATACCAACCAAGCAATTATGTCTTCTCAAAATAACATAGCCAAAGAAAGCTCATCCCTACAAAATCATATAGTTTGGCTATGCTTCATCTTCATCACACAAAATGCTCCCATCATGCACAACCCTGATGACAAGCCAAGCAATCTTTTCATACTTTAGTATTTTCAAACTTTTTCAACCTTCACGCAATATGTGAGAGCGAGCCATGGACATAGCACTGTAGGTGGAATAGAGTATGATGATGGAGGTTGTTTGGAGAAGACAAAAAAGGGAGAAAGTCTCACATTGACGCGGCTAATCAACGGGCTATGGAGATGCCCATCAATTGATGTCAATATGAGGAGTAGGGATTGCCATGCAACAGATGCAAGTGTATGAATGCTCAAACTGAAACTAAGTTGGTGTGCATCCAACTTGCTTGCTCATGAAGACCTAGGGCATTTGAGGAAGCCCATCGTTGGAATATACAAGCCAAGTTCTATAATGAAAATTCCCACTAGTATATGAAAGTGATAACTCAAGAGACTCTCTATATGAAGAACATGGTGCTACTCTGAAGCACAAGTGTAGTAAAAGGATAGTAACATTGTCCCTTCTCTCTTTTCTCTCATTTTTTTCATTTTTCTCTCTCTCTCTTTTTTAGGCTTCTTTGGCATCTCTCCTTTTTTGGGGGGCTTCTTTGGCCACTTTTATTTTGATAACCTCACATGGGACAATGTTCTAATAATGATGATCATAACACTTCTATTTACTTACAACTCAATATTACAACTCGATACTAGAACAAAGATATGACTCTATATGAATGCCTCCGGTGGTGTACCGGGATGTGCAATGATCTAGCGTAACAAAGATATCAAAAAATGGACAAGCCATGAAAATATCATGCTAGCTATTTTACGATCATGCAAAGCAATATGACAATAAATGCTCAAGTCTGTATATGATGATGATGGAAGTTGCATGGCAATATATCTCGGAATGGCTATGGAAATGCCATGATAGGTAGGTATGGTGGCTGTTTTGAGGAAGATATAAAGAGTCTTATGTGTAATAGAGTGTATCGTATCACGGGGTTTGGATGCACCGGCGAAGTTTGCACCGACTCTCGAGGTGATAAAGGGCAATGCACGGTACCGAAGAGGCTAGCAATGATGGAAGGGTGAGAGTGTGTATAATCCATGGACTCAACATTAGTCATAAAGAACTCACATACTTATTGCAAAAATCTACAAGTCATCAAAACCAAGCACTACGCGCATGCTCCTAGGGGGATAGATTGGTAGGAAAAGACCATCGCTCGTCCCCGACCGCCACTCATAAGGAAGACAATCAAAGAAACACCTCATGCTTCAAATTTGTTACACAACGGTTACCATACGTGCATGCTACGGGACTTGCAAACCTCAACACAAGTATTTCTCAATTTCACAATTACTCAACTAGCACGAGTCTAATATCACCACCTTTATATTGCAAAACTATTGCAAGGAATCAAAAATATCATATTCAGTGATCTACAAGTTTTATGTAGGATTTTATGACTAACCATGTGAATGACCAATTCCTGTCAACTCTCTAAATAGATATAAGTGAAGCACGAGAGTTTAATTCTTCCTACAAAAGATATTCCCACGCTCTAACAAATATAAGTGAAGCAAAAGAGAATTCTACAAATGGCGGTTTTCTATGTGTAGGGAAACAGGCAATCCATACTTCAAATGATATAAGTGAAGCACATGGAGCATTCTATAAAGCCATACTCAAAAGATATAAGTGAAATGCAATGAGCATTCTATAAATCAACCATGGACTATCTCATACCAGCATGGTGCATCAAATAAAAGTGAAAACTAAATGCAAAAGATACTCCAAGATTTGCACATATCACATGAACGAAACGAAACCGAAAACATACCGATTCTCGTTGAAGGATGATGGGATGCCTTCCAGGGCATCTTCAAGCTTAGATGCTTGAGTCTCCTTGAATATTTACTTGGGGTGCCTTGGGCATCCTCAAGCTTGAGCTCTTGCCTCTCCTCCTTCTCCTCATATCGAGACCTCCTCGATCTTTGATCACTTCATCCACACAAAACTCAACAGAAAGCTCGGTAAGATCCGTTTGTATAATAAAGCAAATTACTACTCTAAGTAATGTTGCCAACCAATTCATATTTTGTTTTCACATTGTAGCTACTGTAATATAACTTTTGCATGGCTTAATCCACTGATAGAAATTGATAGTTTCATAAAAACAAGCAAACAATGCATCAAAAACAGAATCTGTCTTAAACAGGACAGTCTGTAGTAATATGAACATTCACCATACTTCTGTACTCCAAAAATTCTGAAAAAATTAGGAAAAATAAACAATTTGTATAGCAAGACAGTGCAAAATTCAGAACCGTTTGACGTTCCAGTAAAAATGTAAAATCGCGCACTACGGCCAAAGTTTCTGTCTTGCACCGCACAAACCAACAAGGAATGTAAACATCCTAAAGGCAAATCTTGGCACATTATTTTTAATTTTAAACTTTATAAAAGCACAAAACAGAAATAAATGACTCTCTAAAACTTTCGGCTTGTCTCCCTGGCAGCGCTTTCATTAAAGCCATTAAGCTAGGCATATAGTGCTCAACTAATGGATCCACCCGGATTCCAAGGTATATCAAAGCCAATTTTAATTAACAATGATTTGTGATTTACTGTGAGCACAAAGTAACATATATCATGCAACAATGAAGTCTAACTCTCTTCCTATGCATCGGCATGTCATAAAAGAACAATTCATGCACACAAAGTAAAGGCCAATGCATAGTATAAACAATTTCTTGCAATTTTTATCATATTGAAAACATGGAGAGGCGAAGATGTAGTTCCTCTCTCATAATAATTGCAAGTAGGAGCAGCAAGCACATGCATATTATATCTATCAAAATCATCATGTGTAGTAGTAAAATGCAACCCATCAATATAATCCTTAATAAGGGCAAACTTCTTCGATATAGTGTAGTCGGGAGAATTCAAAAAGATAATAGGACTATCATGCGTGGGTGCAATAGCAACAATTTCATGTTTAACATAAGTAACTATAGCAAGTTCATCTCCATAAGCATAATTAATATTGGCATCTTGGCCACAAGCATAGCAAGCATCATCAAAAAGGATATTTCAAAAGAATCAACGGGATCATAACAATCATCATAGCAATCATCCTTCGGTAAGCACGAAGGGAAATTAAACAATGTATGAGTTGAAGAGTTACTCTCATTAGAAGGTGAGAACGGGTAGCTAATCCGCTCTTCCTCCTTTTTTTCTTCGCTTTCCTCATCATCTTTTTCATCCAATGAGCCCATAGTTTCATCAATTCCTTCTTCCATAGACTCCTGCAAAATATTAGTCACTTCTTAGACAGCGGAGACTTTCTCAATAAATTCATCAATATCATAATTGTATTTATAATTATCATAGCAATATTTAAGGATAGCTAAATTTTTAGGTCTATAAACTGAATCATCAAAATCTTCAAACTCTTTAAACAAAGATTCAATTTCACATGCACCCTTAAAAGCAACAAATTCTTCTATTCGTTCCACATCATAGTAATCATATATACCATTAGCATAAGAAGCTAAGGTTTCATTATCATTAAATTTGCATGAAAAGGGAAGGTGTGGAGCCTTCATCCTAGAGCAACAAGTATACTCATATCTCAAGCATAGTTGCCTAGCATACCAATACAACATATAAATTTGATCCCATAATAGTTTCCCTTTTTGAGTCAAGCGATAATACCTAAAGTATTCACGTTGATCCAACGTGTCTCCCATTACATAATTGAATGGGGTTTTCTCAGGATTATCAGAGTAGTACATAATATCTTTCACATAATGAGCATCGAGGGTTTTAAGAGGTTCCCCATCTCCATGAGTGGCAAGTAAACCTAATTTTTTTGGTATTTCGTATTCCATATCCATAACTAAACAAAGAGAATAACTTAGAATAGCTAATAAAAATTACTTAGTGATAAAGAAAACAAGCACACATGAGAATATTCACCCCACGCTATAACTCCCCGGCAACGGCGCCAGAAAAAGGTCTTGATAACCCACAAGTATAGGGGATCAATTGTAGCCTCTTTCGCTAAAGGTAGAACAAATATTCCCTCAAGTTCTATCAACCACCGATACAACTCTACACACGCCTGACATTCACTTTACCTAGAACAAGTACGAAACTAGAAGTACTTTGTAGGTGTTGTGATAGGTTTGCAAGATAATAAAGAGCACATAAATAAAAACTAGGGACTGTCTAGGTAAAGAAGCAATAAAGTTAGTATAGAGAGTGTGGAAAAGTGGTGGTAGGAGTTGCGAAATTGTCCCTAAGCAATCGACTACTTTACTAGACCGATAGCAAGTTTTATGTGGGAGAGGCCACTGCTAGCATGTCATCCCTGACTTGAAATTATATGCACTTATGATTGGAACTATTAGCAAGCATCCGCAAATACTAACGTTCATTAAGGTAAAACTCAACCATAGCATTAAAATATATTGGCCCCCCTTCAATCCCGTATGCATCAATTTCTATGCTAGGTTGAAGCTTCTGTCACTCTTGCCCTCCAATACATAGTCCAATCAACATACAACTAACCCTATGGTGTGATCCACGCACGCGCTCATATGATGGGCACCAAAGGACAGCAACATAACCACAAGAAAATTAAACCAATCATAGCAATTCACCAATTACCGATAGGATAATGAAAATCTACTTAGACATCATAGGATGGCAACACATCATTGGATAATAATATGAAGCATAAAGCACCATGTTCAAGTAGAGGGTACAACGGGTTGCGGGAGAGTGGACCACTGTAGATAGATGGGGGAAGGTGGTGAAGATGTTGGTGAAGATGATGGAGGTGTTGGTGTAGATTGCGGTGATGATGATGACCCCGGCGGTGTTCCGGCGCCACCGTGAGAGAGGTGGAGAGGGGCCCCTCCTTCTTCTTCTTCCTTGACCTTCCCCCTAGATGGGAGAAGGGTTTCCCCTCTGGTCCATGGCTTCCATGGAGGCGGAGGGGCGGGAGCCCCTCCGAGAATGGATCTGTCTCTCTGTCTCTCTCTGTTTCTGCATTCCCTGATTCTGGCCTTTCACCGTTTCTTATATTCCCGGAGATCCGTAACTCCAATTGGGCTGAAATTTGGACACGATTTTTATCTGGATATTGGCTTTCTTGCGGCGAAAGAAGGGCACCAACCGCCTTACGGGGTGGACACGAGGGCCCAGGGCGCGCCTGACGCCCTGGGGCGCGCCCCTCAACCTCGTGGGCCCCTCGGGCATCGTCTCGCATTGATTCCACTTCCCAAAATTCTCATATATTCCAAAAAAAAATTCCGTCAATTTGTATCCCGTTTGGACTCCGTTTGATATGGATTTTCTGCGAAACAAAAAACATGCAACAAACAGGAACTGCAATCGGGCCTTTGGATCAATATGTTAGTCCCAAAAATAGTATAAAAAGTTGCCAAAAGTATGTAAAACTTGTAGAATATTGGCATGGAACAATAAAAAATTATAGATACGACGGAGACGTATCAGGGCCCGACACATTGGGAATCACTCCCATGTCAGTGATAAACTCCTTCACCCAGACTCCTTCCTGAACTATGCCAGCTGACTGCCCTACCATTCAAAATATACACATATCCGGTTTGTGACTTGGAGTCATCCAGATCTGTGTCGAAGCTAGCATCGATGTAACCCTTTACGACGAGCTCTTCGTGACCCCCATAAACGAGAAACAGATCCTTAGTCCTTTTCAGGTACTTCAGGATATTCTTGACCGCTGTCCAGTGTTCCACTCCGGCATCACTTTGGTACCTCCCTACCAAACTTATGGCAAGGTTCACATTACGGTCTGGTACACAGCATGGCATACATAACAGAGCCTATGGCCGAGGCGTAGGGGATGACACTTATCTTTTCTCTTTCTTCTGCCGAGGTCAGGCGTTGAGCTGCGCTCAATCTAACACCTTGCAATACAGGCAAGAACCCTTCTCGGACTGATCCATATTGAACTTCTTCAATATCTTGTCAAGGTATGTGCTTTGTGAAAGACCAATGAGGCGTCTCGATCTATCTCTATAGATCTTGATGCCTAATATGTAAGCAGCTTCTCCAAGGTCCTTCATTGAAAAACACTTATTCAAGTAGGCCTTTATGCTTTCAAAAGTTCTATATCATTTCCCATCAACAATATGTCATCCACATATAATATGAGAAATGTTATAGAGCTCCCACTCACTTTCTTGTAAATACAAGCTTCTCCATAAGTCTGTATAAACCCAAACGCTTTGATCATTTCATCAAAGCGAATGTTCCAACTCCGAGATGCTTGCACCAGCCCATAGATGGAGCGCTGGATCTTGCATACTTTGTCGGCATTCTTAGGATCGACAAAACCTTCTGGCTGCATCATATACAATTCTTCCTTAAGGAAACCGTTAAGGAATTCCGTTTTGACGTCCATTTGCCAGATCTCATAATCATAGAATGCGGCAATTGCTAACATGATTCAGACGGACTTCAGCTTCGTTATGGGTGAGAAGGTCTCATCGTAGTCAACCCCTTGAACTTGTCGATAACCCTTAGCGACAAGCCGAGCCTTATAGACGGTCACATTACCATCCGCGTCAGTCTTCTTCTTAAAGATCCACTTATTCTCTATGGCTTGCTGATCATCGGGCAAGTCCGTCAAAGTCCATACTTGTTTTCATACATGGATCCTATCTTAGATTTCATAGCTTCAAGCCATTTGTTGGAATCCGGGCCCGCCACCGCTTCTTCATAGTTCGAAGGTTCACCGTTGTCTAACAACATGATTTCTAGGACAGGGTTGCCGTACCACTCTGGTGTAGAATGTGTCCTCGTGGACCTACGAAGTTCAGTAGCAACTTGACCCAAAGTTTCACGATCATCATCATTAACTTCCTCTCTAGTCGGTCCAGGCACCACAGAAACATCTTCCTGAGCTGTGCTACTCTCCGGTTCAAGAGGGGGTACCTCATCAAGTTCTACTTTCCTCCCACTTACTTCTTTCGAGAGAAACTCTATCTCTAGAAAGGATCCATTCTTGGCAACAAAGTTCTTGCCTTCGGATCTGAGGTAGAAGGTATACCCAATAGTTTCCTTAGGGTATCCTATGAAGACGCATTTTTCTGATTTGGGTTCGAGCTTTTCAGGTTGAAGTTTCTTGACATAAGCATCGCATCCCCAAACTTTCAGAAATGACATCTTAGGTTTCTTCCCAAACCATAATTCATACGGTGTCTCAACGGATTTAGACGGTGCCCTATTTAAAGTGAATGCGGCTATCTCTAAAGCATAACCCCAAAATGATAGCAGTAGATTGGTAATAGACATCATAGACCGCACCATATCAAATAGAGTGAGATTACGACGTTCAGACACACCACTACGCTGAGGTGTTCCAGGCGGCGTGAGTTGTGAAACAATTCCACATTTCCTTAAGTGCATGCCAAACTCGTGACTCAAGTATTCTCCTCCACGATCTGATCGTAAGGACTTTATTTTCCTGTCACGTTGATTCTCTACCTCGCTCTGAAATTCCTTGAACTTTTCAAAGGTCTCAGACTTGTGTTTCATTAACTAGACATACCCATATCTACTTAAGTCATCAGTGAGGGTGAGAACATAACGATAGCCACCGCGAGCCTCAACGCTCATTGGACCGCATACAATAGTATGTATTATTTCCAACAAGTTGATTGCTCGCTCCATTGTTCCGGAGAATGGATTATTGGTCATTTTGCCCATAAGGCATGGTTCGCACGTGTCAAATGATTCATAATCAAGAGACTCCAAAAGTCCATCTGCATGGAGTTTCTTCATGCGCTTGACAATAATGTGACCAAGGCGGCAGTGCCACAAGTATGTGGGACTATCATTATCAACCTTACATCTTTTGGCATTCACACTATGAATATGTGTAACATCATGTTCGAGATTCAATAAAAATAAACCATTGACCAGCGGGGCATGACCATAAAACATATCTCTCATATAAATAGAACAACCATTATTCTCGGATTTAAATGAGTAGCAATCTCGCATTAAACGAGATCCAGATACAATGTTCATGCTCAAAGCTAGCACTAAATAACTTTATTGAGGTTTAAAACTAATCCCGAGGGTAGATGTAGAGGTAGCGTGCCGACGGCGATCACATCGACCTTGGAACCATTCCCGGCGTGCATCGTCACCTCGTCCTTCGGCACTCACCGCTTATTATGCAGCTCCTATTTTGAGTTACAAATGTGAGCAACCGCACCAGTATCAAATACCCAGGAGCTACTATGAGCACTGGTAAGGTACACATCAATAACATGTATATCATATATACCTTTGGCATTGTCGGCCTTCTTATCCGCTAAGTACTTGGGGCAGTTCCGCTTCCAGTGAACATTTCCCTTACAATAAAAGCACTCAGTCTCAGGCTTGGGTCCATTCTTTGCCTTCTTCCCGGTTGTTGGATCACGGGTTCCGGCAAAACACTCAAGGTTTGAACACTGGGGTGTGCACGAAGATTTTCCCCCTACCGATCCACGTCCTAGCTTTGCTAAGATCTCACGGACTAACTCGATGAAATCACAACACAAGGGACACAAGATTTATACTGGTTCGGGCCACCGTTGTGGTGTAATACCCTACTCCAGTGTGGTGGTGGTGGATTGCCTCTCGGGCTGAAGATGAACAGTACAGGGGGAAGAACAGCCTCCTGAGGTTGAGGTGTTCTTGTGCTTGGTGTGTGGCTAAAGATCAGATGCCTGAGGCTCAGTTGTCTCTTGATCCGTCCGTGTCTACGGTGGTGGCTAGTCCTACTTATATAGGCCCTGGTCCTCTCCCCAAATATTGAGCGGGAAGGGAGCCAACAACGGCCAATTTGAAAGGGGACAGCTAGTACAGCTTATCCTGACAAAAGCGGTCTTCACCTGCAAAAGGCTCTGGTGGTGACGCCGCCTTGGGCTCCATGGTGACCTCCGTCTTGTCGTACTACTGGTCTTGGTCTCGTTGCACTGATATGGAAACCGTTGTTTGATGCCCCGGTACTCCACGCCTGCGCTTGCCTCCTTTGCACCAAAGAGGAAACAAGGATGCCGCGCACGCTGGCGCCCGCCTAGTGCCCGCCTGGTCTCGATCGTCATGGCTCACGTTACGAGAACCTCGCGAGGTTTGCCTTGCCTTGATCTCTCCGCCCCTCGCGAGCCTGCCTGGCGAGGCCACTCCTGAGGAGGTCTTACGTCGTCTGCCTCGCGAGGCTTGGCCCCTCGCGAGGGTCTTGAATGCCTTGTTGATGAAGATGGGCCGTACAAGCCTGCTAGCAAAGCCACGCCGTGGGTCGCAGGTAGGCAAGTCTGGGGACCCCCGTTCCTTAACGCCGACAGTAGCCCCCGGGCCTGCTACGTCTTGAGCTTGCGTTGGTTTTCCCCGAAGAGGAGAGGATGATGCAGCAAAGTAGCGTAAGTATTTCCCTCAGCTTTTGAGAACCAAGGTATCAATCCAGTAGGAGGCCACGCGCAAGTCCCTCGTACCTACACAAAGCAAATAACTCCTCGCAACCAACGCGAATAGGGGTTGTCAATCCCTTCACGGTCACTTACGAGAGTGAGATCTGATAGAGATGATAGATAATATTTTTGGTATTTTTGGTATAAAGATGCAAAGTAAAATAAAAGGCAAAGTAAAAAAGCAAAGCAATAATAAAGCGTGGGAAGATTAATATGATGAAAATAGACCCGGGGGCCATAGATTTCACTAGTGGCTTCTCTCAAGAGCATAGGTATTTTACGGTGGGTGAATGAATTACTGTTGAGAAATTGACAGAATTGAGCATAGTTATGAGAATATCTAGGTATGATCATGTATATAGGCATCACGTTCAAGACAAGTAGACCGACTCCTGCCTGCATCTACTACTATTACTCCACTCATCGACCGCTATCCAGCATGCATCTAGAGTATTAAGTTAATGAAAACAGAGTAACGCCTTAAGCAAGATGACATGATGTAGAGAAATAAATTCATGCAATATGATAAATACCCCATCTTGTTATCCTCGATGGCAACAATACAATACGTGCCTTGTTGTCCTTACTGTCACTGGTAAAGGACACTGCAAGATTGAACCCAAAGCTAAGCACTTCTCCCATTGCAAGAACTACCAATCGAGTTGGCCAAACCAAACGGATAATTCGAAGAGACTTGCAAAGATAACCAATCATACATAAATGAATTCAGAGAAGATTCAAATATTGCTCATAGATAATCTTGATCATAAACACACAATTCATCGGTCTCAACAAACACACCGCAAAAAGAAGATTACATCGAATAGATCTCCACGAGAGAGGGGGAGAACATTGTATTGAGATCCAAAAGAGAGGAGAAGCCATCTAGCTACTAACTATGGACCCGAAGGTCAAAGTAAACTACTCACACTTCATCGGCGAGGCTATGATGATGATGTAGAAGCCCTCCGTGGTGGATTCCCTTCGGTGGAGCTCGAACAGGCCCCAAGATGGGATCTCGTGGATCTGAGAAAGTTGCGGCGGTGGAATTAGGTTTTTGGCTCCGTATCTGATCTATTGGGGGTACGTAGGTATATATAGGAGGAAGGAGTACGTTGGTGGAGCTTCGGGGGGCCCACGAGGCAGGGGGCGCACCCTAGGGGGGGGATGCGCCCTCCACCCTCGTGGCCGCCTCCCTCCTTTCTTGACCGAGGGTCCAAGTCTCCTGGATCTTATCTGATGAGAAAATCACGTTCTCGAAGATTTCATTCAGTTTGGACTCCGTTTAATATCTCTTTTCTTCGAAATACTAAAATAGGCAAAGAACAGCAATTTTGGGCTGGGCCTCCGGTTAATAGGTTAGTCCCACAAGTAATATAAATGTGGAAAATAAAGCCCAATATAGTCCAAAACAATAGATAATATAGCATGGAGCAATCAAAAATTATAGATACGTTGGAGACGTTTCAGGCATCCCCAAGCTTTATTCATGCTCGTCCTCGAGTAGGTAAATGATAAAAAGAGAATTTTTGATGTGGAGTGCTACTTGGCATAATTTCAATGTGATTCTTCTTAATTGTGGTATGAATATTCAGATTCGAAAGATTCAAGACAAAAGTTCATATTGACATAAAAATAATAATACTTCAAGCATACAAACAAAGCAATCATGTCTTCTCAAAATAACATGGCCAAAGAAAGTTATCCCTAAAAAATCAGATAGTCTTGCTATGCTCTATCTTCACCACACAAAGTATTTAAATCATGCACAACCCCGATGACAAGCCAAGCAATTGTTTCATACTTTTGACATTTTGAAAACTTTTTCAATCTTCACGCAATACATGGGTGTGAGCCACGGATATAGCACTATATGTGGAATAGAATGGTGGTTGTGGAGAAGACAAAAAGGGAGAAGATAGTCTCACATCAACTAGGCGTATCAACGAGCTATGGAGATGCCCATCAATAGATATAAATGTGAGTGAGTAGGGATTGCCATGCAACGGATGCACTAGAGCTATAAGCATATGAAAGCTCAACAAAAGAAACTAAGTGGGTGTGCATCCAACTCGCTTGCTCATGAAGACCTAGGGCAATTTGAGGAAGCCCATCATTGGAATATCTGAGCCAAGTTCTATAATGAAAAATTCCCACTAGTATATGAAAGTGACAAAACGAGAGACTCTCTATTATGAAGATCATGGTGCTACTTTGAAGCACAAGTGTGGTAAAAG
Organism: Aegilops bicornis; assembly: GCA_021605145.1. Classification (NCBI taxonomy): domain Eukaryota; kingdom Viridiplantae; phylum Streptophyta; class Magnoliopsida; order Poales; family Poaceae; genus Aegilops; species Aegilops bicornis. The sequence goes on from CM038671.1 coordinate 110,099,046, forward strand.
GATAGTAACATTGTCCCTTCTCTCTTTTTCTCTCATTTTTTTATTTGGGCCTTTTCTCTTTTTTTTGGCCTCTTTTTTTCGTCCGGAGTCTCATCCCGACTTATGGGGGAATCATAGTCACCATCCTTCTTTCCTCACTTAGGACAATGCTCTAAAAATGATGATCATCACACTTTTAATTTTCTTACAACTCAATGATTACAACTCGATACTTAGAACAAAATATGACTCTATATGAATGCCTCCGGCGGTGTACTGGGATATGCAATGATTTGTAAGTGGCATGTATGAAAGAATTATGAATGGTGGATTTACCACAAATACGATGTCAACTAAATGATCATGCTAAGCAATATGACAATGACGGAGCGTGTCATAATAAACGGAACGGTGGAAAGTTGCATGGCAATATATCTCAGAATGGCTATGGAAATGCCATGATAGGTAGGTATGGTGGCTGTTTTGAGGAGGTTTTATGGTGGGTGTATTATACCGGCCAAAAGCACGGTATTAGAGAGGCTAGCAATGGTGGAAGGGTGAGAAAAATGCGTATAATCCATGGACTCAACATTAGTCATAAAGAACTCATATACTTATTGCAAAAATCTACAAGTTATCAAAGCAAAGTATTACGCGCATGCTCCTAGGGGGATAGATTGGTAGGTAAATACCATCGCTCGTCCCCGACCGCCACTCATAAGGAAGACAATCAATAAATAAATCATGCTCCGACTTCATCACATAACGGTTCACCATACGTGCATGCTACAGGAATCAGTAACTTTAACACAAGTATTTCTCAAATTCACAATTACTCAACGAGCATGACTCTAATATTATCAACTCCATATCTCAAAACAATTATCAAGCATAAAACTTTTCTTAGTATTCAACGCACTCAAAAGAAAGTTTTACAAATCTTGAATACCAAGCATATTATTATTTTAAGAAAATTATCATGCTATTTAAGACTCTCAAAATAATCTAAGTGAAGCATGAGAGATCAATAGTTTCTATAAAAAAAATCCACCGCCATGCTCTAAAAGATATAAGTGAAGCACTAGAGCAAAACTTTAAAGCTCAAAAGATATAAGTGAAGCACATAGAGCAAAACTATAAAGCTCAAAAGATATAAGCGAAGCACATAGAGTATTGTAACAAATTCCAATTCATGTATGGCTCTCTCAAAAGGTGTGTACAGGAAGGATGATTGTGTTAAACTATCAAGCAAAGACGCAAATAATACAAGACGCTCCAAGCAAAACACATATCATGTAGTGAATAAAAATATAGCTCCAAGTAAAGTTACCGATGGAAATGGACGAAAGAGGGGATGCCTTCCGGGGCATCCCTAAGCTTTGACTTTTTGGTGTCCTTGGATTATCTTGTGGGTGCCATGGGCATCCCCAAGCTTAGGCTCTTTCCACTCCTTGTTCCACAATCCATCAAAAGATTTCACCCAAAACTTGAAAACTTCACAACACAAAACTCAACAGAAATCTCATAAGCTCTGTTAGTGAAAGAAAACAAAAGACCACTTAAAGGTACTGTAATTAACTCATTATTTATTTGTTTTGGTGGTAAACCAACTGTATTCCAACTTGTCTATGGATTATAAACTATTTTACTAGCCAGAGATTCATCAAAATAAGCAAACAACACACGAAAAACAGAATCTGTTAAAAACAGAACAGTCTGTAGTAATCTGTAACTAACGCAAACTTATGGAACTCCAAAAATTGAGCCAAAATAGGAAGACCTAGGAAATTTGTTTATTGATCAGAAGCAATTGGAATCACTATTTTATCACGTTCTGGTGATCTTTAACAATTGTTTTCGTGAACAGAAAGTTTCTGGAAATTACAGCAAGATCAAATAACTATTATCCAAGAAGATCCTATAGGTTTAACTTGGCACAAACACTAATTAAAACATAAAACCACATCTAAACAGAAGGTAGATGGATTATTTATTCCTAAACCAAAACAAAAACTAAAAACTAAAAATAAAATTGGGTTGCCTCCCAACAAGCGCTATCGTTTAACGCCCCTAGCTAGGCATAAAAGCAAGGATAGATCTAGGTATTGCCATCTTTGGTGGGAAATCCATATGTGGCTCTCATAATAGATTCATATGGTAATTTTATCTTCTTCCTAGGGAAGTGTTCCATGCCTTTCTTTAATGGGAATTGGAATCTAATATTCCCTTCCTTCATATCAATAATTGCACCAATCGTTCTAAGGAAAGGTCTATCAAGAATAATAGGACATGAAGGATTGCAATCTATATCAAGAACGATAAAGTCTACGGGCACATAATTCCTATTTGCAACAATAAGAAGATCATTAATTCTTCCCATAGGTTTCTTAATAGTGGAATCCGCAAGGTGCAAGTTTAGAGAGCATTCATCAAAATCACGGAAATCTAGCAAATCACACAAAGTTTTGGGAATAGTGGAAACACTAGCACCCAAATCACATAAAGCACAAAAATCATGATCCTTAATCTTAATTTTAATAGTTGGTACCCACTCATCATAAAGTTTTCTATGGATGGAGACTTCCAACTCAAGTTTTTCCTCATAAGATTGCATCAAGGCATCAACGATATGTTTGGTAAACGCTTTATTTTGACTATAAGCATGCGGAGAATTTAGCACGGATTGTAACATGGAAATACAATCAATTTAAGAGCAACTTTAATAATTAAATTCCTTGAAATCCAAAATAGTAGGTTTAGCAACATCTAAGGTTTTACTTTCTTCAATCCCACTTTTATCAATTTTAGCATCATAATCTAGAAGCTCCGAATTTTAGGAACGCCTTCTAGGTAAAGGTGTCTCATACTCAATCTCATCATTATCAAGATTCATATTGCAAAACAAGGATTTGATAGGGGACACATCAATAACTTTTAGATCTTCATCTTGATTTTCATGGAAATTGGAAGAACACGCTTTAATAAAGGCATCTTTCATAGCACGCATCCTAGCGGTTCTTTCCTTGCACTCATCAATGGAAATTCTCATGGCTTTGAGAGACTCATTGATATCATGCTCAGGAGGAATAGATCTAAGCTTTAAAGAATCAACATCAAGAGAAATTATATTAACGTTCCTAGCCAATTTATCAACCTTAAGCAAGCAAAGCATTAAAATTCTTTTGAGAATTCATAAACTCTTTAACACTAGTCTCAAATTCAGAGGGCATCTTATTTAAATTTCCATAAGAGTTGTTGTAGGAATTTCCATAATTATTAGAGGAATTACTAGGATAAGGCCTAGATTAAAGTTTCCTCTATACGCATTGTTACCAAAATTATTCCTACCAACAAAATTCATATCCATAGATTCATTATTATTCTCAATCAAAGTGGACAAAGGCATATCATTAGGATCAGAAGAAACACTCTTATTAGCAAATAATTTCATAAGTTCATCCATCTTTCCACTCAAAACATTAATTTCTTCTATCGCATGCACCTTTTTATTAGTAGATCTTTCAGTATGCCTGAGGGAGTCCTGGATTAGGGGGTGTCCGGATGGCCGGACTATAACCTTTGTCTGGACTCCTGGACTATGAAGATACAAGATTGAAGACTTCGTCCCGTGTCCGGATAGGACTTTCCTTGGCGTGTAAGGAAAGCTTGGCGATACGGATATGTAGATCTCCTCCCATTGTAACCGACTCTATGTAACCCTAACCTTCTCCGGTGTCTATATAAACCGGAGGGTTTAAGTCCGTAGGACGAACAACAATCATACCATAGGCTAGCTTCTAGGGTTTAGCCTCTCTGATCTCGTGGTAGATCCACTCTTGTACTACCCATATCATCAATATTAATCAAGCATGAGTAGGGTTTTACCTCCATCGAGAGGGCCCAAACCTGGGTAAAAACATCGTGTCCCTTGTCTCCTGTTACCATCCGCCTAGACGCACAGTTCGGGACCCCCTACTCGAGAGCCGCCGGTTTTGACACCGACATTGGTGCTTTTCGTTGAGAGTTCCTACGTATGCGTCATCTTTAGGCCCGATGGCTCCTCCGGTCATCAACAACGATGCGGTCCAGGGTGAGACTTTTCTCCCCAGACAGATCTTCGTATTCGGCTTTACTTTGCTGCGGGCCAATTAAGCAGCCATCTGGAGCAGATCGAAAGCTACGCCTCGCCATCAGGTCGATTTGGAAGTTTGAACTACACGGCCGACGTCGCGGAGACTTGATCTTCGACGGGTTTGAGCCACAACCAAGCGCGCCAAGATCACGATGGGCATGATCTAGCTCTGCTGCCGAACAGTGCCCTGGAGGCCGCACCAGTGTCCGCTCCGACCTCTAGCTTGGAGCCGACTGCGCCAATCGAGGATGGGTGGCTAGACACCGCCTCGGGGGCTGCAATCTCTATGGCGATCGAGCCGAACACCAGCCTTGTCCTTTGCGGAGCTCGTGACTCCAAGGTGCCGGACTTTCCTTCGGACCCCGAACCTTCCGCGCCCCTGCCAATCGAATCCGATTGGGCGCCGATCATGGAGTTCACCCCCGCGGACATCTTTCAGCACTCGCCCTTCGGCAACATCCTGAATTCACTAAAGTCTCTCTCTTTATCAGAAGAGCCCTGGCCGGATTATGGTCGGCAAGGTTGGGATGCGGACGACGAAGAAATTCAAAGCCCACCCACCACCCACTTTGTAGCCACTGTCGATGATTTAATCGAAATTGTTAAATTCGACACCGAAGACATCGATGGTATGGACGACGATGTAGGAGACGAACAGGAACCAGCGCCTATAGGCCACTTGACAACCACCCCATCTCACGATGTATACATGGTGGATACACCTAAAGGAAACGACGACGAGGAACAAAGGGACGCAACGAGGGATCATTCCCGCGAAAAGCAATCAAAGCGGCGGCGTAAGCACCGCTCCAAACCCCACCTCGACAGAGAAAGCAGCCATATAGACCCAGCCATAGAGCAGGGCGAACCGGCGGACGACGAACATGCCATCGAGCAACGTCCGAACAGGGAAACTTGGATAAACAACCCGTCCCCGGCGAAGACAACAGTCCGGACGACCTCACGCCGGACAAGTTGCTGGAGCAGAAGAACCTCCAAAAAAGGCTCGTCGCCACTGTGCGTAGCCTGAAAAAGCAGAAGCGGAAGCTCAAAACAGCGGAAGATGCACTCAGGATTAGATGGAGCAAAGTACTCAACACTGCAGACAAATACGGCGATAGTCGCCACACAAAGAGCTATCCAAAGCAAAAATTACTGCCGGAATTTGATGATGAGGCCTTAGAGCCTCCACAATCAAAAAATAAGGAAGCCACCCGGTCGGACAAACGTCCCCATGGCCAACCACGGGCGGCAAAGGATGCCGCACACAAGCCTAGACGCGATCCGCACAAGGATTCGCATCAAAAAGATGGCCCAGCCAGATCTATCTATGGGCCAAGAAAGCAAGCTCTAGTAAGCAATGCAACACATCAAATATCCGAACATCACCGTACGCCCAGATATAGGGGTGTCGCACACCCCCTATGTTTCAACGATGAGGTGCTGGATCATGAATGTCCAGCGGAATTGAAGCCCGTAAACATAGAGGCATACGACGGAACAACAGACCACTGAGTGCGGATTGAGGATTACATCCTCCACATACACATGGCTAGAGGAGATGACCTCCACGCCATAAAATACTTACCCTCAAGCTCGAAGGGCCAGCCCGGCATTGGTTTAAAAGCCTTCCCGAAAACACCATTGGAAGTTGGGAAGAGCTCGAGGATGCTTTTCGGGCAAATTTTCAAGGGACCTATGTCCGACCTCCGGATGCAGACGATTTAAGTCACATAACTCAACAACCCGGAGAGTCAGCCCAGAAATTCTGGAACAGATTCCTTACTAAAAAGAACCAAATAGTCGACTGCCCGGACGCCGAAGCCGTAGCAGCTTTCAAACACAACATCTGAGACGAATGGCTCGCCAGACACCTCGGCCAAGAAAATCCAAGAACAATGGCCGCATTAACAAAGCCTCATGACCTGCTTTTGTGCAGGAGAGGATAGCTGGTTGGCTAGATGCAGTACCAGCGACCCAAGTACATCCGAAGTTAGGGATGGAAATGGAAACCGCGACATAGCAAGGACCAGCGCCGGACCAAGGGAAACAGCCCGAAGAGCACGGCAGTCAAAGCCGGATTCAAAAGCTCTCGGCAGAATCAGAAAAAGCTGCCCCTCAAGGATAACAGGGACGAGCTATCTAACCTAAACAAAATCTTGGACAAGATATGTCAAATCCACAGTACTCCCGGCAAACTCAACGCCAAACACAAGGGGCTCGACACACCAAGCGAGGACGATGACGAACCCCACAAGCAGAGCACCGGAAAAAAAAGAATTTCCCACAAGAAGTCAAAGAAGTAAACTCACTTCACGTGACAAAAGGGAAAGACATAGTGGCGCCTATAGAGATATGCACCATACGGCCTATCCAAAAGGAGTCCCGCCACTGGTTGTTACAACCAATCACCTTCGACCAACAGGATTACTCTAGAAGTATCCGGAACGCAGGCTGGACTGCCTTGGTATTAGATCCGATAATTGACAGACTCCACTTTACACAAGTCCTAACGGACGGCGGAAGTGATTTAAACCTGCTATATCAGGACACAATCCGCAAAATGGGGATAGACCCAACAACAATTCGCCATAGCAACACTTCCTTTCAAGGGGTAACGCCAGGCCCAGATGCCCATTGTACGGGCTCTCTCCTGCTAGAAGTTATGTTCGGCTCACCCGACAACTTCCGCCGCGAAACGCTAACCTTCCACATCGCCCCATTTACAAGTAGCTATCAAACACTACTGGGACGTGAAGCTTTCACCCGCTTTAACGCAATACCGCATTATGCATCCCTTTTACTTAAAATGCCCGGTCCACGAGGCATCATCTCATTAAAGGGAAATATCGAGTGTTCCTCGAGCGCGGAAGATTGTGCGGCTGCCTTAACAGCCACACACTAAACCGGCTTCACTAATCAAAGCACCTAAACAGGTTGTTCAGACCCCGGACATGGCTAGACGAGTCCGGAATAAACATACAAGGGCTGACTAGCCGCATACCCCCGTTCAAGGGGCTCCGCGCATGTACAACAAGAGAAAATAAAGCTCAATTTTATTCATTTTTTAAATTGTACTTTGTTTATTTAATATAACGTACATTTTCGCACGATCTTTTTCAACTAAGTTCCTCTCTTTTATAGATGAACACCGTGCTACACCCGTCCAGGATACGGCTGCGCGGAGACACGAGTACAGGCGTGCGATGAGGGACCCGCTCCAAGGATTCTTTTCAGATTAAGACCCTGCGTAAACCTTTTTTACTGTCTCTTGTTGATACACATCCCCCGGTTTCTTGCTATAACCGAGGTGGAGGTTGGCGTCTTGGCATTGGCCACATCAGGATTTTGCGCGTACCTGGACACCAGGGGCTTATTACTAAGGGCGTTGTTCAGCCCGTTTTCATAAAGACCGAATACCTTAGGGAGTGTTTGGCGTCGCGAGTTTGCCCTTATATGCATCAGCTCCGAATCATGTCTTTGGTCAAATGTTGGGTTTGCCCGGTTCCTGTGTTTGGTTGCCTTACGTTCCGCTCTATCGGCTAAGGCGGCACCAGGAGAACTACTGCGATTGTGCCCCGGTTCGCCCGAGCACCTCGAGAGAGAAAGCCGAAAACTAACTGTCATGATATAGCGTGAGACTGGTCAACCACTCGATGACCCACCGGAATCTTTAGGATTCCTCCGCATTAACGAAGGGTCGTTTCCCGGTCAGGCACACACACGCCCCGAATTCGGGCGACCACGGTGCCCCTAGGGGCTATATAGTAGCCCCACTGTCAAACTCCTATGGCTAAGTGAAAGTGATAAAGCATTATAGTTCGGTTGCCTAGTTCGCTGCGCTATCACCTCCTTTATAGGACCAAGACGTTGGATCAAGTGTGAAAATGCGCCTTCTGCGAACACTCCGCATTATATGCGTGGGCTGAAGCGAAGACTGCCATCTTTCGTGGTTATATACACATATACATTAACGACCGCACATGAGGTATTTAAATTCTTGCGAGCACAAGTATAAAAAGCTTTTATATTCCATCGAAACATTGTTTTACAATAATACATGTTATTGAACATGATATCCTTCGAAACCTTTGCGTCTCTATTAAACGAGCGCCCTGCAGAACTTCCTGAAAATAGTGCTCGGCAGGTACTCGGCTCCCGTCCGAATCTTGGGATGCAACGTCAGTGGCCTCCATCTCCGCCCAGTATGTCTTGACACGGGCAAGAGCCATCCGTGCACCCTCTATGCATGCTGACCTCTTCATTGCATTGATATGCGGCACTGCACCAAGGAACTGTTGAACCAAACCAAAATAACTCTTTGGCTCGGGCCTTTCCGGCCACAGATGACTCACGACATCCTTCATGGCGAGTCCGGATAACCTATTCAGCTCCGCCCATTCGCCAAACGCCGGTTAATGGAAGTGGGCGCCCGGATTGTGGAACTACGACCAAAAAGCGTTTCCACTTCGTGATCCTGTTGATCTCGAAGTGTTGACGCGTCATGCACTTGCCGCCAAGTCCAGATAAGTATCCGCCACACTCCACAGCCGGTCCAACTGAGCATATTTAGGATCCCCGAACTTCATCCGCAGCATAAAGGGCTTTCCAGCCGCGATATCTCTGGCCTGACGTAGCTCCTGCTTCATGGCTCTCATTGCAGAGCGAGCATCCTTGGCCTCGGTAGTGGCCTTCTCCAGGTCCTTCAGTTCCACCCGACCTTCTTTTTCAAGAAGCTTGCAGCGGTCGGCAGCATCCTTCAACATCACAGCCATCTCGGCCATTTCCTTCCTGCTTCGGCAGTGAGCAGTCTGTTCTGCTTTCAGCTCTTCGGCCGCCTTTAAGGCAGCCGCATCACTTTTTCTGGCCTGCTCCTTGGCTCGGGCGAGTTCCACCCGAAGGTTCTCCATGGCAGCGGCACCATCTGCATCAAGCATACATGTTTAAGGCACGGGCATCAAGCCCCCTTACCAGGTGTCCGCGGAGAAATTGCATACCTTGTGACTCGTCAAGCCGCTTGTTGACAAGCGCGATGTCGGCATCCGCCACGTCAAGTTGCCGCTTTAGCTCGGCAAATTCATCGATCCGGCTAGCCACGGACACTTTGCCACCTACATAGGAAGAGCGACATGTTATACCTGGGATTATGATCCTCGGTGCGCTGTTATTTTTGACAACGCACCGAGTCTCAGGGGCTACTATCTATACAGGGCGCATCTTTTATATGCGGAACTGTCAAAAGGTACATCATTTCGCGTACCTCAAAACCTGTCACTAAACTCCTGACGGCCTCGTGCAACCCACTCCCCGCGGATGAAATCCTTTCAATCACCGTGCCCATCAATGCATGGTGTTCTTCTGAGATAGACGCTCGCCCGAGCAGATCCTTCAGCTCCTCCGACCGTGCACCGGACGGTGCCGGACTCGTCCGATGGCCTTTTTCGAAGGCCGGACACGGAGGGCTTTGGGGAGCCACATGGCTGCTTTCCGGCCCTGCCGGATTCGGAGAAACCCTCCGTGACGACACCTCGTGGTCGCCCGCCGCATAAGCTGATGCACGGCAGGGGAGGCGTTCCGCTCTCCATCATCTCCGGACGAAGATCCCATGAAGATGAGCTCTGCTGAGAAGGGCTGAGATCCGAACTACAAGGTGAAAATTCAGTCATCTTTCTCAGGAATAGAATAGGGATGTCTCTTATTTTAAAACTCCCCTCTCTACTTACGGCTCATTTGGAGGGCTGATCCCTTGAGGGCACAAAGGCGGCCGAGGCACCTCCCGACGCAGGACCCTCTGACGAAGACTTCTTCCCCCGCTTTGAGACCATGGTCTCCGGGTCTTCAGAGGCGGTCCTCTTCTTTCCCTGGATGGAGGGATTCTCGGTTCCTCCTCTCCTGACAGCCTCCTTCGGGGAGGCGGTAGCTTCCTTGTTCCCCCCTTCGCCTTCTTCCAAAGGCGCAACCCTCCAGCATCCTGGTTAACACGGGATCCGGCGTGGTCTCGGGGAGGGGGGCCGGACACCTGATTAGCTTTGCTTTCGCTATCCACTCCTGTTTAAGGGACATCTCTTTCAAGGGCAATTTTATGATGAACATATGGATAGCGTGTCCGGGTACAGGGCTACTTACTTGAGTATCCGGGCGATTGCAGCTCAGACCTGCGTCCTCGGTCGAGTCCGGACACATTGCTTGTGATCCGAAGAACAATTTGTACATCTCCATGGGCGTCGCACCCGTAAAGTGTTGGAGAGCTCGTGGTCCCTCCGGGTTAAACTCCCACAGGCGGAGGGCGGCGTTCTGCGAGCAAAGTGCGGCGAATCAACATGACCTGCGTCACTACGGCCAGGTTGATGTCTCTTTCGGGAGATCTTGAATGCGGCCTCGCAACAAGGGCACGCGTCCTTGGACGGCCCCAGTCGAGCCCTTTATTGACCCATGACGCCACCGGGAGGACCCGGCAAAGGCAGGTGGCGCCACCCACTTGGTGCCTCTGGGAGTTGTGATATAAAACCACTCTCGTTGCCATAAGCTGAACTCCTCTTGAAAAGAGCCCTCGGGCCATGGAGCGTCAACATTCTTGCTTATAACACCCCCCCCCCCCCCCCGCACTCCGCTTGCTGCCCCTTGATCATCTTCGGCTCCACTTTGAAGGTCTTAAGCCACAATCCGAAGTGAGGGGTAATGCGGAGGAAGGCTTCGCATACGACAATGAACAATGAGATATGGAGGATGGACTCTGGATACAAGTCATGAAATTCCAACCCATAATAAAACATGAGCCCCCTCACGAAGGGGTCCGTCGGGAAGCCTAGCCCCCGAAGGAAGTGAGAAGCGAACACCACGCTCTCACCAGGCTTGGGAGTGGGAATAACCTGCCCTTGAGCAGGCAGCCTATGCGAAATTTCGCCGGATAAATACCTGGCATCTCTTAGCTTTAGCACGTCTTCTTCTGTAACGGAGGAAGGCATCCACCGGCCTTGAAGGTCAGAGCCGGACATCATCAAAGGTCCGAAGCGCCTGAATCTGGAGCTTTTGGGTGTTGGAACTCGAGGCGAGGGGAGGATTCGATTGAGATTGAAAGAAAGGAGTAGAGCCTTGGTCTCTTTATAACGAGGTTGAATACCAAGAGCCCTCCCCGTGACCGTTTGGGACTCGCCTCCGATAGAGGAGACGTGCCAACGGGCACGATTGGGTTACCCACGCCCGTATTGATGAGAATCCCGGAATAAGGGGACACGATCTCTGCTTCAACAAGACATGCCAAGTAAACCGCCTCGCTAAGTGCACTGAGGTGGGACAGTAAAAACGATTCGAATAAAGGCTTGGCCTACGTCAGCAGATTGGATTTGTGTAAATATTATTCTCTCTACGGTGGTATGTGGAACTTATTTTGCAGAGCCGTGCACTATCCTTGTGTTCAAAATCTTCTATGAAGTATTTGGAGGAGGAACCCGCCTTGCAATGCCGAAGATAATCTGCACGCCGGACTCGTCATCATTGAAGCCTGGTTCAGGGGCTACTGAGGGAGTCCTGGATTAGGGGGTGTCCGGATGGGCGGACTATAACCTTTGGTCGGACTCCTGGACTATGAAGATACAAGATTGAAGACTTCGTCCCGTGTCCGGATGGAACTTTCCTTGGCGTGGAAGGCAAGCTTGGCGATACGGATATGTAGATCTCCTCCCATTGTAACCGACTCTATGTAACCCTAACCCTCTCCGACATCTATATAAACCGGAGGGTTTTAGTCCGTAGGACGAACAACAATCATACCATAGTCTAGCTTCTAGGGTTTAGCCTCTCTGATCTCGTGGTAGATCCACTCTTGTACTACCCATATCATCAATATTAATCAAGCAGGAGTAGGGTTTTACCTCCATCGAGAGGGCCCGAACCTGGGTAAAAACATCGTGTCCCTTGTCTCCTGTTACCATCCGCCTAGACGCACAGTTCGGGACCCCCTACCCGAGATCCGCCGGTTTTGACACCGACAATGCCATTGAGAATAATTAACCATAATATTATCTAGGAGTTTAGTAGCATCTCCTAAAGCGATTTCCATAAAAGTGCCTCCCGCGACCTAAAAGGTTTCTAGAAGCAAAATTCAATCTGGCATAATTTTTTTTATAATCATCCACAAATTTAAACCATGAGTAGGGCAATTACGTATCATTAATTTCATCCTCTCCCAAGCTTGTGCAACATGTTCATGATCAAATTGCTTAAAGTTCATAATATCGTTTCTAAGGGAGATGATCTTAGCGGGAGGAAAATACTTAGAGATAAAAGCATCTTTGCACTTGTTCCAAGAATCAATACTATTTTTGGGCAAAGATGAAAACCAAGCTTTACCACGATCTCTAAGCAAAAAAGGAAATAGCTTCAATTTAACAACATCATTGTCAACATCTTTCTTCTTTTGCATATCTCACAAATCCACGAAGCTGTTTAAATGAGTAGCGGCATCTTCACTAGGAAGGTCGGTGAATTGATCTTTCATAACGAGATTCAACAAAGCAGCATTGATTTCACAAGATTCAGTATTGGCAAGAGGAGCAATCGGAGTGCTAAGGAAATCATTATTGTTGGTATTGGTAAAATCACACAATTTGGTATTATCTTGAGCCATAGTGATAAGGAAGCAATCCAACACACGAGCAAACAAGCGAACAAGAAAAAGGCAAACGGAAAAGAGAGGGCGAATAAAACGGCAAGGGTGAAGTGGAGGAGAGGAAAACGAGAGGCGAATGGCAAATAATGTAATGCGAGAGATAAGGGATTGTGATGGGTACTTGGTATGTTGACTTTTGCGTAGACTCCCCGACAACGGCGCCAGAAATCCTTCTTGCTACGTCTTGAGCTTGCATTGGTTTTCCCCCAAGAGGAGAGGATGATGCAGCAAAGTAGCGTAAGTATTTCCCTCAGTTTTTGAGAATCAAGGTATCAATCCAGTAGGAGGCCATGCGCAAGTCACTCGTACCTACACAAAGCAAATAACTCCTCGCAACCAACGCGAATAGGGGTTGTCAATCCCTTCACGGTCACTTATGAGAGTGAGATCTGATAGAGATGATATATAATATTTTTGGTATTTTTGGTATAAAGATGCAAAGTAAAATAAAAGGCAAAGTAAAAAAGCAAAGCAATAATAAAGGGTAGGAAGATTAATATGATGAAAATAGACCCGGGGGCCATAGATTTCACTAGTGGCTTCTCTCAAGAGCATAAGTATTTTACGGTGGGTGAACGAATTCTTTGTTGAGCAATTGATGAATTGAGCATACTTATGAGAATATCTAGGTATGATCATGCATATTGGCATCACGTTCGAGACAAGTAGACCGACTCACCTTTGCATCTACTACTATTACTCCACTCATCGACCGCTATCCAGCATGCATCTAGAGTATTAAGTTAATGAAAATAGAGTAACGCCTTAATCAAGATAACTTGATGTAGAGGAATAAATTCATGCAATATGATAAATACCCCATCTTGTTATCCTTGATGGCAACAATACAATACGTGCCTTGCTGCCCTTACTGTCACTGGGAAAGGACACTGCAAGATTGAACCCAAAGCTAAGCACTTCTCCCATTGCAAGACTACCAATCTAGTTGGCCAAACCAAACAGATAATTCGAAGAGACTTGCACAGATAACCAATCATACATAAAAGAATTCAGAGAAGATTCAAATATTGCTCATAGATAATCTTGATTATAAACCCACAATTCATCGGTCTCAACAAACACACCGCAAAAAGAAGATTACATCGAATAGATCTCCACGAGAGAGGGGGAGAACATTGTATTGAGATCCAAAAGAGAGAAGAAGCCAACTAGCTACTAACTATGGACCCGAAGTTCAAGTAAACTACTCACACTTCATCGGAGAGGCTATGATGATGATGTAGAAGCCCTCCGTGGTGGATTCCCTTCAGTGAGCTCCTAACAGGCCCCAAGATGGGATCTCGTGTATACAGAAAGTTGCGGCGGTGGAATTAGGTTTTTGGCTCCGTATCTTATCTGATGGGGGTACGTACGTATATATAGGAGGAAGGAGTACGTCGGTGGAGCTTCGAGGGGCCCATGAGGCAGGGGCGCGCCTAGGGGGGCGCCCTCCACCCTTGTGGCCGCCTACCTCCTTTCTTGACCGAGGGTCCAAGTCTCCTGGATCTTATCTGATGAGAAAATCACGTTCCCGAAGATTTCATTCCGTTTGGACTCCGTTTGATATTCCGTTTCTTGAAATCTTGAAATAGGCAAAAAAAGCAATTCTGGGCTGGGCCTCCGGTTAATAGGTTAGTCCCAAAAGTAATATATAAGTGGAAAATAAAGCCCAATATAGTCCAAAACAATAGATAATATAGCATGGAGCAATCAAAAATTATAGATACATTGGAGACGTATCAGGGCCCAAGGTGCGCTCGGGCTTGGCTTCGAGGCAAAGCCAAAGGTCAAGTACGGAGCACCGCGGGCCCCAATAGCCTGCGGCCTTGGTCGACGCGTGGCGGTTGATTGGACGTGGGCGTCTTCGCTTCCCCACGCTGCCTTGGAATCCGCCTGGCTATGCGGCCCCCACAACCTACACAGTTATTCTTCCATCGCCCGCGCCATACTTCCTCGACTCCTCTGCTTCCTCGAGACTCTGCTCCTCCTCCCAATCTGGCCTGCGCTCTGCCCGCTCCATCGCCATGGCGCCGAAACAAGCTGACAAGGGGAAGAAGCATCTATCTTCTGCCGGCGCGCCTTCGTCCATCGAGCCCGCTGTTGGTCGATCGCTGGTGCTCAATGATGAGGCCAGGGGCAAGGTGCGCCCCATGCTCGCCTCCAGTTTCAATGAGTGGGGGAAGACGGTGGCTTGGCCTGCGTCTCGTGCTCGTATTGACCGGGTAGCCACCGAGGCCCCAATCCTCATCGATGCTCTTTGGGCTGGCCTGGTCCCCTCTTTCTCCGCCTTCTTCAATGCAGTGCTGGAACACTATCAGATCCACTTGCTGCATCTTGACTCCCAATCCGTGATCCTCCTTGCCTTCTTCGCCTTTGTGTGTGAAGCCATGGTGGGCATTGCCCCTTCCGTGGCCCTTCTTCGCCACTTCTTCTCGTTGCACCTGATTGATCCTCGGCAAAGCTCGGGGTGCATGAGCTTCCAGGCTATGGCTGCGACGACAGGCGCAGGGATCGACTTCGAGCTTCCTCCATCCACGAGCGAGTTTCGGACACAGTGGGTATTTGTCGATGCCAGGGTGCTCAGCCCTCTGCTCCATTCTCCATCAGCATCTGCCGTTCCCAACTCCGGTTGGGGCCACGAGAGGCTCGCGAGCTCCTGTCTTGTCCCCGTCTGGCTCAGGCTGAGGAGGTTGAAGGACCGCGGCGTGACTGTGCCTACGGTGGTGAAGGAGTTCATCAGGCGCCGAGTTGCTCCGCTTCAGCGCCATTCTCGCCCGACGTGGGCTTTTCTCAGCAGTCAAGACCATATGAGGCTTCAGGAGTCCGGGCTCCCTCTTGAGACGCGGCGAACAGTGCTCGAGGTCCTGACGGGTGTCCCTTCGCTGGACGACATGCACTGGAAGAGCTGTCACTGCATTACCGCATTTAACAAGGTAGAATTTGTAGAGCACATGCCTTCCTTTGATGAGTGGGGGTTGTGCCCGAACGGCCTGGTGGGGCTCCGCGAGAATCTCGTCAACGTGGTTCCCTTCTTCGTCGCTGGCACCGAGCTTGCCCCGAATGTGGATGCAGGGGGGAGAGCACCGCTGGAGGCTGGCGGCCCGAGTGCTGAGGTGCAGATGTCGTCTGGGGCTCCTGGGGCGTCATCCTCAGGAACTCATGATCCTTCCCCTGGGGTGTCGGTCGCTGAGACGATGCAGCACGCGGCTCCCGAGGCCGAAGCTCCGGAGGTCTCGGGAGGTCGCGGTGAGACGGCGCCCGACTGCTCTCCGCAGCCCGGCACCCCTGAAGCTGTCCCTTCGAGCACTTCTCCGGTCGCACACCGTGCCGGCCGCCACGTCCAGCGCTTCGGCCGGCTTTGCATGGACTTCGAGGAGCTTCGCAAGAGGAATGATCCCCGAGCAGCAGCGGTATCTTTGGGCCGTTGAAGCGAAGGAAGTACACCGCCGTCGACGAGTAAGTACTGTACCTTTGTGATTTCTTGAGTGCTGCTTTCCTTCCTGACGGTGGTCCTTCAGGCTCCCTTCCGCCAAGGCCGTTGCATCTCCTGAGGAGCAGCCTCCTCTCTCCTCGACTCCCCCCTGGCCTTGAGCGCTATCGGTGTCAAAACCGGCGGATCTCGGTTAGGGGGTCCCGAACTGTGCGTCTAGGATCGATGGTTACAGGAGACAGGGAACACAATGTTTACCCAGGTTCGGGCCCTCTCTATGGAGGTAATACCCTACTTCTTCTTGATTGATCTTCGTGAATATGAGTGTTACAAGAGTTGATCTACCATGAGATGTAATGGCTAAACCCTAGAAGTCTAGCCTATATGACTATGGTAATGAGTATATCCTTTCCGGACTACACCCTCCGGTTTATATAGACACCGGGGGGATCTAGGGTTACATAGAGTCGGTTACATAGGAAGGAATCTTCATAGTTGATCGCCAAGCTTGCATTCCACGCCAAGGAGAGTCCAATCCGGACGCGGATACAGTCTTCGGCCTTCATGTCTTCACAGTCCACCAGTCCGGCCCATAGTTAACAGGTCGGACACCCGAGGACCCCTTAGTCCAGGACTCCCTCAGTAGCCCCTGAACCTGGCTTCAATGACGAGGAGTCCGGTGCGCAGATTGTCTTCGGCATTGCAAGGCGGGTTCCCTTCTATCCGAACTCCAAGATAGTCTTTGGACGCGATGATAGTATCCGGACCTGTCACACACACCATACACAACCACAGAGAGAATATAATTTTTCACGAGTCCAATCCGCTGACAAATTTTAGTAGCATGACATCACGTCCGACCGGTCATAATTCCGGACCGTTTAGTGTCTGACGTTCCATGTCCCGAGACGCGGTTACCATTGGCATGTCTTGTCGAAGCAGAGATCGTGCCCCCTTATAGTGGGATTCTCATCAATGCGGGCATGGGTAATCCAACCGTGCCATTTATACAACCCTTGGGAATAGGCGAATTCTAAGGCGAGTGGGGAGGCGTTCGATATTTACTGCCTTTATAAGGGGATAAGGATTCACTATTCCTCTCCCACACCTTCTCTCCATCTCTGCCCTCCCAATCTCGAGCTCCAGCACCCAAGTTCTTATCTCCTTTCCACTCGAGCTAGCACCCAACCATGTCCGAATCCAGAGGTCAGGGCAAGTGGGTGGTCTCCTCCGTCAAGGAGGAGGACATTACTGAGCTTCGGGCGGCCAGATACTTGGTGAAGGGAATCACCCATCGTCTGCTGGCCGAGGGACAAGTCGTCCCCACGCCGGAGCCCAATGAGAGGGTGGTATTCCTCCCTCATTTCTTCCACGGACTGGGGTTCCCACTCCACCCTTTCATCCGCGGGCTGATGTATTATTACGGGATAGATTTCCATGAGCTGTCCCCGAACTCCTTCCTCAACATCTCGGCGTTTATCGTCGTGTGTGAGGCCTTCCTCCGCACCCAACCCCACTTCGGGCTATGGCTCAAAGTCTTCAAGGTGAAGCTGAAGGTGGTGGATGGCCAGCACGCGGAGTGCGGGGGAGCCATGGTGAGCAAGCTGTCAAACGTCTCCTGGTCGAAAGGTACCTTCTGGAGATAGTAAAGGAGTGGAAACAATGGTTCTACATCACAGAACCACTCGGCACCACCTGGGCCGCAGCTGCCGAATTCCGCTCCGGTGCTCCCACGCGACTCACCTCCTGGGTCGAGAAGAGTTCGAACTGGTGCTCGCCCGATGAGCTGATAGCGCTGCAAACGCGCATTCAAAGTATGATAGCCAAGAACGTCAAGCTTGTCGATGCAATCCAGGTGATGCTAGTTCGCCGGATCCTCCCGTGCCAGCGTAGAAGTCGCCCTCTGTGGGAGTTTAATCCGAAGAAGCATCAAACTCTGGAGAGGCTCTTCGAAACCACTCACGAAAGTGCCTGGAAGTTGCTCTTTAAGGGCAACGAGAATCCGCCGGCCACAGATTCAGATCGTGGGCACGATTGCAAACACCTCGCCAGCGAGGTACGTTATTTTTTATGTACCCCCCACTTAATTGTTTCGAGGATGATGTCTGAGTTTATTATTGCTTTTTCAGGATTGGATGGAGAGGGAGAAGCGGATCCAGTGTCCGGCTCCGTTGCCCGAAGAGCCGGTCATTCCGCGCCTGGCGAAGATGCTGGTGCCGGCGCCATATAAGGCGCCGGAGAAGAAGGCCAAGAAGAAGGCCAAGGGGGCCAAAAGTGGCCCCCGTCGCAAGGGCACTTCGGACGTGACGTCCGAAGACGAGGAAGCCCATTCCTCCGTCCCTGAGGATGACGATGAGGAAGAGGAGGAGGAGGAGGAGGAGGAGAACCCTCCCCCTAAGGAGAAGAAGAGGGGGTCCTCCATGAATCTGGAGGCGAGAATGCCCAAGAAGGGGAAGGGCGCCCCTGCAGTCAACACCGCGTGGGTTGTTGACAGCAGTCTGGAGCGACGCCTCCGCACTAAGCCTCGGGCCGCAACGTAAGTACTATGACTCTCGTACATAGGTGTACCCGGCCTCTCCTTTTCATTGTTTTAACGTGGTTAATTGTGCCATTGCATTTCGGCCCGTGGCAGCATCCAGCGATCCTCATAAGGGGGTTCGTTGGATCCGGTGGAAATGGCCAGTATGTCGTCGCCGCCCGCTTATTCCCCTGAGGCCAAGGACGACACTGAAGTGTTGTCCCGGAGGACTGCTCCGAGACGGGAAGGGGCAAAGGACGCTATCCAGGAGGCGCCGCAAGGCGAGACCTCCGCTGCCGGACACATGGGGGAGCAGATCCCCATGGACACTGGCGAAGAGGGATGTATCCAGTTCGGCCCTCAGCCGAATAAGATCCCGGGGACCGATATGGCCCCGGAATCCGGCGCGCGCCTTCCGTCGAAGGAGGGGGTTGCACCAATTCCACCGATGGCCCCTGTCCAACCGGGGGCACCAGATGACCTGATGGAGGCACTACGAGGCGCCTCCATTGTAGACGAGCACCATATCCTTATGGGTATGGTGATCGAGAAGGTTCAGTCTGTCAAGAGCAGATTAAACGAGGCCTGCAACAACCCGTTGACAGGTTTCGAGGTAAGTCACGTAGAAAGAGAACAACCCGTGCTGACAGTAGCCCCTGAGACACTGTCCGGTGTTTCGAAAGAAAGGCCGGACTGAAGATCAACCCTTTGTAGGAGACTAATTTTGTGATTAAACAGGCATCGCTGTTGGCCGCGACCTCGCATGCTGCCGAAGTCTCTGAACTGAAGCAGAGATTGGAGCGGGCCGAGAACAAGCTCGGTGAGGTGAAAATTCAGCTCCACAAGAAGAAAGGTGAGTAACGACTTGTTGTGTATTCGAGAAGAGTATGTGGTGAGTATTGACAGGAGTGTCATAATATGTGTAGGGGCGGCGACCAAGGTCGAGGCCCTGAAAAATGCCTTGACCGAAGCCGAAGGTGTCGGCGTTCTGGGAACGGGGGTCCCCAGACTTGCCTGCCTGCGGCCTGCGGCGTGGCTCGAAGGAGGCCCAGCATGGCCCATCTTCATCAACGCAAGCTCAAGACCCTCATGAGGGGCCAAGCCTCATGGGCGGATGACAAGGAGCTTCCTCGTGCACGGCCTCGTCGGTGGCTCATGAGGAGGCGGAGAGTTCAAGGCGTGGTACCTTGCGAGGTGCCCATGACGCAAGCCATGACGACCAAGGGCGCAATCGGGCGCCAGCCCGCTGTGATGTCCTCCTTTCCTCTTTGGTGCAAAGGGAGCAAGCGCAGCGAGAGCACCAAGCAAAGGCATCCGCTTCGGTGCAACAAGACCAAGACCAGCCCAACGGCAGGAAGGGAGTCATTGTGGAGCCCAAGCGGCGTCATCACGGAGCCTTTGGCGGCGAGGACCAACTTTAGTCAGGATAAGTGTACCCGCTGTTCCCCTTCAAAATGGACAGCTGTTGGCGCCCTTCCCGCTCAATATTTGGGAAGAGGCCCAGGGCCTTCGCCTATAAATAGGAGTAGCCACACTCAGAGCTAGGGCATCTGGCATCTAGAAGAGCTGGCATCGGGCAGCGAGAAAGAGAGGAGGAGATCCGAACCCTCATCAAGAAGCCAGTAGCTAGAGCCACTGAACACCACCTAGCAGTTCATCACACCCGCCAAGAACAGACCCTCGCGAGGCTGTTCTTCCTTGTATTGTTCCTCATCGGCCCAAGAGGCAATCCACCACACCACACACTGGAGTAGGGTATTGCACCACAATGGTGGCACGAACCAAGATAAATCTTGTGTCTCTTGTGCTGTTACATTTTAGTAGTTTAGGTCCCAGCAATTCGGCGAGGTGCGAGACGGTGGAAGGTTGGATCTCCGCACGCACCCCAGTGTTCGAACCTCAAGGGTCTGCCGGAACCCGAAATCCGACAGAAGGGAACGCTGTCCAGCTGCAAGCCGCTCGTAAGAAGCTCAAGGCCCGGGTCGGCGAGATCCAGCAGGAGCTCCAGAACGCGATGAACAAGTGTGAGGCTTTGGAGCGCGAAGCGTCGGTTCGAGAGACCGAACTTGCCAAAGCTCGCCAAAGCACGGAGGTCGCACAAAATGAAGCCCGGGGCGCTCTCCAGGAGATCCAGGAGGCCAACAAGATCGCAGCGGGCAAGACTTTTAACATGCAAAGCAAGTATGCGGAGAACAAGTACCTTTTACTAACCTAGGTTCGAAGTTGCCCAGGGGCCTTTGCGGATCTGCCATGCAGCGTGTCCGATGCTGCAGAGTTCTTCCGAGACGGAGAAGGGAATTCCGCGCAGAAGCTGTTCTGTTCGCAGTATGTTGTGCCAGAACATCCGGTGCCCTTTGCCAATCAGCTGAAACAATTGGTCGAGCTGCACAGGGTGGCCGAACTGGCCATGAAGGATTTAATAATCCGGCTTTGGCCAGCCAAAGCTGTACCTAGCAGTTATTTTGGCCTCGTGAAGCGGGTGATGGAGGCGTGTTCGTGGCTAGACATCGTCAAGCGATCAGTCTGCATCGAAGGTGCCCGCATGGCCTTCGCTCGTTGCAAGATGTGGTGGGCGAAGATGGACGCCGCCGAGGTGGCCAAGGGGCCGCCGGAGGGCAAGGAGCACCGCACACCCGAGCGATATTTTGCGGATGTCCTAGAGGGGTCTCGACTTGCAGCAGCGCAGTGCGGGCAGGACATTATTTTCGAATGAAGACATTAGTTTTTTTGTCTTTGCCTTGTATGATGAAAACAAATCCGGTTTGTTTCATCCGGTTTGTAATATAATGTTTTTTATGTTTTGATTGTTTCCTCCTGTGCGGCCGTGTTGTATGGAATCTAAGGGTTGACCAGTCGTCGGCTTCTGCCCTCACGTAGGTAGTACGGAGGTGTTCGGGATGAAATCTAAACAATCTTGATCCAATTATATGGTCCTTGAAGGAGTTGTTTAGCGCAACGAACCAGGCAATCAGACTATGCGGCTTAAACGCCCTCACTTAGCCATAGGAGTTTTATAATAAAACATAGGCGCATCCCCTGGTATACTAACCAGAGTGCTGTCAGCGTCTGATCGGGAAGTACCGATCCTTCACAAAATGCGGGAAAAAAATCTCCAATGATTTGTGAACTCCGAACAGCTGACTGGCTCTCGCAGCATCATGACATTCAGTTTTCGGCTTTCTATACTGAGGTGCTCATCCGGTTTAGACCAAGGCACAATTGCAGTAGTTCTCCCTATACTACCCTAGCCGATGTAGCGGAACATAGGGTAGCAAGCACATGAGCTGGGCAACCCAACTATTGACCAAAGACATGATTCGGAGCCAATGCATACAATGCTAAATTCGGGGTGCCGAACTTATCTATAAGAAGTGTTCGGACTTTGTTGCCGCATTATGGGGCGATAGGGAGCCCGTTGCGAATATGAAACGTACCAAAGTGCACGGGTGCGAGGATATAAGTAATTAATAGCACCGGGAAACAAAAAGAGAGAAGAGGTAGTATCTGGGGCCCCTTGACTTGGGCCGTAAACTGCTTCCATTATTGTTGGGTTAATGCATCAAAGCACATTTATATAAATAATGCAATAAGCAACCGGCTATTTATCATGCCAGAACCAGAGGAGAGCTGCATTTGGGTACTGAAAGACAGGTAGAGTAGTCGTTGGATTGTCCTCTAGGGCTTCCGCTGTATGCCTGTGCTCTGCACCAATCTGGTGTACTTGTCCTTTGACAGGACCGGTAGTCAGGCCATCGGAGGAGGCCTGTATAAAAGATACCTGAAAAAGAGAGAAAAAGAAGAAGAAAGAAAAAAGGAAAATAGTAGAGATACCAGTGAGTCTGGGATCGGTGTAGCCGAACTACAAGCTAGTTGTGCCTCTGTCGATGCCCATGGGATCTTGAGTGCGTAATTATGTACGCGTGGTGCGGATGCGGCTTCCTCACCAGGACCGGGACGGAGGCCGAATTGCTAGTCGAGCTCTTGACGAGCCGAACCGTCCTGCTGCAGTCTGGTTCGGACTCTCTTAGTGATATCCAGGGGCTCGGTAGCCGAATTCTGGTTCTGCTTGAGAAGGCTGCTCTGTACCTCTGCTGCTAGGGCGCCTGTGTGCTCCTCTATTCGGAGGGAGCATTCAGTATTTCCATTGACTGTTATGACGCCGCATGGACCGGGCGTCTTGAGCTTGAGATAAGCATAGTGTGGCACTGCGTTGAATCTACCAAACGCACTTCGTCCAAGCAGTGCGTGGTAGCCGTTGTGGAAGGGGACAATATCGAAGATTAACTCTTCGCTTCGGAAGTTGTCCGGAGAACCGAAGACCACTTCCAGCGTGATTGAGCCCGTACAATGGGCCTCTACGCCTGGTATGACTCCTTTAAAGGTAGTGTTTGTGGGCTTGATTCGTGAGGGATTAATGCCCATTTTGCACATTGTATCCTGATAGAGCAGGTTGAGTCTGCTACCACCGTCCATTAGGACTCGTGTTAGGTGAAATCCGTCGATGATTGGGTCGAGGACCAGTGCGGCCGAACCGCCATGGCGGATACTAGTTGGATGACCTCGACGATCGAAGGTGATCGGGAATGACGATCACGGATTGAATTTTGGGGCGACTGGCTCTACCGTATAGACGTCCCTGAGTGCTCACTTGCGCTCCCTTTTGGGGATGTGTGTAGCGTATATCATGTTCACCGTTTTGACTTGAGGGGAGAATTTCTTCTGCCCCCCCCCCCCAGTGTTCAGCTGCCGGGTCTCTTCGTCCTCGTCCTCACTTTGTGATCCCTTTTATTTTCTCTCGGCATTTAACTTGCCAGCCTGTTTAAAAACCCAACAATCTCTATTGGTATGATTGGCTTGTTTGTCTAGGGTGCCATGTATCTGGCACGGATGGTCGAGTATGCGGTCCAAGCTGGATGGTCCCTCATTGTTCCTTTTGTAGGGCTTCTTCCGTTAACCGGACTTGGAGCCGTTGAATCCTGCGTTAACTGTGGTCTCATCGGTGTTATCGCCATTGCTTCGGCGTTTGTGTCTATTGCGCCAGAGCTTGCCGGTGATGTTCTTGGCCTCGGAGGGGCCTGCCTCGCTGGCTGTGTTTTTGCTACGAGCCAGCCAGCTGTCCTCACCCGCGCAAAAGCGGGTCATGAGTGCCGTGAGGGCTGCCATGGATTTCGGCTTTTCTTGGCCGAGGTGGCGGGCGAGCCATTCGTCACGGATGCTGTGTTTGAAGGCTGCTAGGGCTTCGGCATCCGGGCACTCAACGATCTGGTTCTTTTTGGTAAGGAACCTAGTACAGAATTTTCTAGCTGATTCTCCAGGTTGTTGGACTATATGACTTAAGTCATCTGCATCTGGTGGCCGGACATAAGTACCTTGGAAGTTGTCAAGAAAAGCTTCTTCCAAGTCCTCCCAGCTGTCGATGGAATTTTCAGGCGGGCTATTTAGCCATTGTCTAGCTGGCCCATTTAATTTTAGTGGGAGGTATTTGATGGCGTGGAGGTCATCTCCTCGGGCCATATGGATGTGGAGAATAAAATCTTCGATCCACACTGCGGGATCGGTTGTTCCGTCGTATGATTCAAATATTTACGGGCTTGAACCCCTCGGGGAATTCGTGATCCAGTACTTCGTCTGTGAAGTAGAGAGGGTGTGCGGCGCCTCTATATCAGGCCGCGTCACGGCGCACCTTCGGTGAAGTCCGTCTGCAGTTATCGGCCCGGGCGTAACTAGGTTTGTCACGTACGAATAGGTAGCCGTCATCCCGAGTCGGGAAGCGTCCTCACGATCCGTAGATTGATCTGGTGTGTCCTGCTCTACTGTCCAGGTCCTGCCGAAGGTCGTATGTATGGTCTCGAGCTATTCTGTCTCTGTTTTTACGAGGCGGTGGGGCGGGCTGTTGTTCGGCCTGAGTTGTCGTTTTATCCCGGCCACGGGGTGGTCGGTCCGCCGCACTATCCCGACCACGTGGTGGTCGTTCCGCATTGCATGAGGGAGGTATGGGATCTGGTGCCTCCTCATCGAACTGATGTAGCAGTCTGCGATTCGGGTAACTCTTGGTTGGGCGCTTGAGAGCGTATTCTTCGGCTGCCGGGACATCGGTCCATCTGTCAATGAGTAGGTCTTGATCGGCTTGGAGCTGCTGCTGCTTTTTCTTCAGGCTTCTAGCAGTAGCTATTAGCTGGCGCTTGAAGCGCTCCTGCTCGAGAGGTGCCTCAGGCACGATGAAATCCTCGCTGCCGAGGCTCTCCTCATCCTCGGAGACTGGATGATAACTATCGTCATCCGGGTCATTGGGCATGGCGTGTTTATCAGGGTTAACTGGCCCGTTGTCTTGTTCCTCCTGTTCGGATGCTACTCCAACAGGGTCTTCATTGTTTTCGATGTCGCCCGGAGTACTATTTTCTCCGGTGCCAGTGTTGCCATCTTTTGAGCGACGAGGCTTAGAACAGCATTTAGGGCGCCGCACTTGGACTGTGTCTCAGAAGGTTTGTTCGCAACTGGATCTTCTTTGTCATAGTCGCTAGCTTTTTTAGGCGTGTCAACCATGTACACATCGTACGAAGAGGTGGTCGTCCAATGTCCAGTGAATGGCGGGTCTTGGCCTTGCTCCTTGTCGGTATCGTCGTCCATACCGTCGATGTCTTCGGAGACAAAATCAAGCACGTCGGTTAAGTCATCGACAGTGGCTATGAAGTGAGTGGCGGGTGGGAAGCAAAATTCCCCATCGTCAGCCTCTAGCTCGAACCAAACATAGTTCAGCTCTGACTCCTTCTCCAAGGACAAACTCTTTAAAGAGTTTAGCACGTCACCCAAAGGTGAGTGCTGGAAGATGTCTGCGGCGCTGAATTCGAAAATCGATAACCGATCCAGCTCGGTGTCCGCAGGCGTACATGGTCCGGAACTTATAGCCGGAGACGAGTCCGGAGTTCCGTTGACGCAAATATTGCAGGGTGTCGAGTCTGTGTTCGGCTCCAACGCCGCGGACTCTATGGCCTCGGATGGCATGATCTGCCCCGGTTCTAAGGCCGTTGCAGCAACAAGAACCATCTCCTGGATGTGATCCGATGAAAGATTTAGGTCATGTTCATCGGAGCGAGGGGGAGCGATCGTCGCAGTCTCGAATCTGTCGAAGATCAGGTCTCCGCGGACGTCCACGATGTAGTTCAAGCTTTCGAATCTGACCTGATGGCCAGGGGCGTAGCTATCGATCTGCTCCAGATGGCCAAGCGAGTTGGCTCGCAGTACGAAGCCGTCGAACACGAAGATCTGGCCGGGGAGGAAGGTTTCTCCTGGGATGGCGTCACTATCGACGATTGAAGGGGCCATCGAACCTTTCGTCGATGGCACAGCGAAACTCTCAATGAAAGCACCAATGTCGGTGTCAAAACCGGTGGATCTCGGGTAGGGGGTCCCGAACTGTGCGTCTAGGATCGATGGTTACAGGTGACAGGGGACACGATGTTTACCCAGGTTCGGGCCCTCTCTATGGAGGTAATACCCTACTTCTTGCTTGATTGATCTTGATGAATATGAGTGTTACAAGAGTTGATCTACCACGAGATCGTAATGGCTAAACCCTAGAAGTCTAGCTTGTATGACTATGGTAATGAGTATATCCTTTCCGGACTACACCCTCGGGTTTATATAGACACCGGGGGGATCTAGGGTTACATAGAGTCGGTTACATAGGAAGGAATCTTCATAGTTGATCACCAAGCTTGCATTCCACACCAAGGAGAGTCCAATCCGGACGCAGGTACAGTCTTCGGCCTTCATGTCTTCACAGCCCACCAGTCCGACCCATAGATAACAGGCCGGACGCCCAAGGACCTCTTAGTCCAGGACTCCCTCAAGCGCCCCGAGCCCGCGCGCCGCTCCTGGCGGTCGGTTGGAGAGGCGCGCTCGCCTCCATGGCGCCTTGAGCCCACGGCCTTGTCGCCCCTCCTTGGCGGCCTTGCTTGGAGCTTGGCGGGTGTGCCCAGAGCCCCTCCTCTGGTTATGGACAGTGGCTGCTTGGCTTCGGTCTTCGGCTCCTCTTCAGGCAGCGGGCCCCATCTAGTTCAGGCCCCTCGCGAGGCCCGGCTAGCGCCTCGGGCAGTGCCAGCCCTCAGCCCCCTGCTGAGAGGGGGCGCACCACTCCAGGCCTCGCCCACAGCCCCCGTGGCGGAGGACGAGATGGGCAGTGCGCTTGAGTTCGAGCACGGGCGGAGCGTTGTTCGTCATGAGCTCTTCTAGGAGGCGATGGGCGCGATGAACCGACTCCGCGAATAACTTGCGGGTGTCGACGCACGCCTTGAGGCTGGGGGTCTTCGGTTGGCGGAGGAGTAGCACAAGTTGAAGGTTGCTATCAACCTCGGCCGTCATTAGCATGATCTTGACAATGCGAAGGCCGAGGCGTCTCTTAAGGTCTCTCGTGAGGCTTGCTCCAGAGCTTTGGAGGAAGCTCGCGAAGCTGACCGTCATCATGAGGCTGCGGAGAAGCGCGCGTGGGAGCTCCAGGCCTGGAGCGCGTCCCTGGAGCAGCAGGTGGAGGCGCGCAAAGCCGTCCTTGAATCGCTTAGGGGGACGCCCGCCGAAGAAGAAGAGATCCGGAGGCGCGAGGAGGCGTTGGCACTGGAGGCCGTGGAGCGCAGCTTGAGCTGGAGCGGCTGGAGACGAGGGAGCGTCAAGTTGCCCAAGCGGAAGATGTCGTTGGTGCGCGCGAGGCCAAGGCTCAGGAGGAGGTCGATCGTCGGGTGGCCGAAGTTTGCGCGGGTCATGAGGGTAGGCATGACCAAGCTGCAACCTCACGGAGATCGAGAGGCTGCACGGCACGCTGCCCTTAGGCCCAGGCTTGCTGAGGTAGAGAGGCACGAGGAGGCCACGGCAGCCGCCCTGGTCATGGCGCAGGTGGAGTTGGCCTCCGCCCGCGCCGAGCTGCTCACTCTTCAGAAACGGGTTGATGACGCTGAGGCCGTTGCACGGCTGAACAGGGAGGAAGTGCTTCAGCGGCAGACACTGGAGCGCGAGCATGCCCCCATGCTCCAGGTTCTCAGGAACAGGGCTAACACTGCGCTGGGCCATATCTGCAACGAGAATGCCCCTCATCCTCACACGGACGACTACGCCAGCCATCTTCGCTTCTTCTCCGACGTGGTGACGCGTCTTGAAGCTCGATTCGATAGAGCTCGCCAGCTTGTCGAAGAGAGGAGTCGCGGCTTGCTTGAGCGCGCGTTCTCCCGTGTCTTCAGCCACCTCCGGAACACCTACCAGGATGTTGACTTTGACACCGCCATCACCCTAGTTCTGCAGGCCATCCGGGGCGACCTGGCACGGTGGGTGGAGGACAACGTGGATGCACTGGTCAGAGCCTTCGCTTCTAAAGACGACGTGGTGGTGGTCGCTGTAGACGAAGGTGACGTGGTTGACGACGGCGATGCCGGTGTCGGTGAAGGTGGAGGCGACGCCAACGACGGCGACAGCGACGCCAGCGGTGCGTCTGAAGATGACATGGGGACGCGGCGAGCAACATATCCGGCTGATCTCGCGTTCCCCTGCTATTTACCCTGTAAAAACTTGGGCGCGGCCCCTAAAGATTATAAGAGCATTTTGAGAGGGGGAGCCCCTCACGTAAACAAATCACAGTTTTCATTCTTCTATGTCAAGCTGGTTATGCGCCTTTGCGTGACCGTGAGTCTGATGGAGAGTCTTCAGTGTGGCTTACCTCAGCTAGCGCATGCCCCGAGCTGGGTCGTAAGGTCATGAGCTCCTGAGGAACTTCTAAAGAGTCTGCTGACTCGCCCAAGAGGGCCTCACGAGAATCCAGCGCTGATAGTGGCATTGACACGCGCAGCGCGCATGCTGTGCCCTGCCCCGCTCGCGAGGAGCCCGCGAAGGGAAGGCAGCAAGCATAAGCTCCAGGGTAAGGCAAGAACCAGATAGCGAGAAACCATCGAACGAGAAAAAGCATCCCCCCGCACTCATCAATGGAAATTCAATTTCAACTCAAATCCAAATCCAGAAGGCAAGGCTACAGAAAAGAGATCCAAAGCAAATGGACGCTTCTGGCGCCTAGTCTAGTCTTATTGTCTTCTCACCAGCGCGGAGCTAAGTGCTGCCACTAGGACGTGGGAGGGAGCCCCCGAAGCCCGAGGGCGGCTCTCCTGAGGCTCCGGGGCGTGTACAGCCCCACTCATTATTACGTGAGAGTGTCACAGGCGGCGATCTTCACAGGCGTGAGCCTTACTTCATATCGCCAGATGAGGGCCCCGCCTTGCGCCACCCTCTACCACCGTTGGGACGACCGGAGACCAGGACGGCACCAAAGGGGCAGAGGGGACGCCAGCGGCGCCCTCGGCGACCATGGGTCCTCTGCCGGGGTAGGGCTCGCCGGCGCCTCCCCGGCAAAGGGCCTACCTTCGGGTAACGCCTTGTTCCATGTGGCGCAGGGAGGGGCCTTGCTCCTGGCTCCTCACACGCAGCCCCAGTGGGTCTCTCCTGATGGGGCGGGCATCGCCGTGCCGGAACCATCGCCTGGCGCCGTGACCTGGTTCACCTGTGACTCATGGTTAGCGTAAGCTTGTCCCTGAGGGATTAGTGGTACCCTATATCTGTTGTCGACAGCGCGGCTGGTGGGGCTCTCTAGCAGCTCCTGGAAGGCTTCAACTCCTAACGCCTCCTCCCATCCTGGCCTGAGAAACGAGTCGGGGTCGTCCTCCGGCGTGTACTCCTGGTCCATCATGCCGGGCATGTAGGCCTCCGAGGCCACTACCCCGAAGACCTCGCCGAAGTGCCCCACGCTCCATGTTGCTCGGCCTGTCACGCTGTCCTAAGGATGGCAGGGCAGTGCTCCGATGGGGACGTACGTGGCAACACTTGTGCCCGCACCCATCTGGGGTGGTGCGGGCGCGGCAGTGCGCCCTCCACTGTGGGTCATGTTGACATCAACGAGGCCCCCGGGCGCACCCGGGAGCACGTGGGCACAGCGAGGCCCGTCGTGGGACCAAGCCGCCGCCTGAGGCGTGAGGTGATAGCAGAAGGGCGACGCTCCCGTGGCCGCCGCGTCCAGTAGCTCGGCGGCGCGTTCCAGCAGTGCATCCCGGCCGCTCTCCATCAGTCGGCACCACAGCAGCTCCCACGCCACTGTGAGTGCGGCCCGCATGTTCTCCTGCTCCCGCGAGGTGTGTGGCGTCGTTGCCGCGGCGTGGCTTGCGGCCCTTGCAGCGGCTCGCGCTTGTCGTGGAGTAAGGGTGGACGACGCCTGGCCGCGCTGCCCACACCCAGTAGCGTTAGGTGGCGCCCCTGCCGCCTGGAGCGCGGGGTTGAGGTCTTCCTGGGCAGGCGGCGCCGCCTGGGCGGGCCAGGCTGCCCAGCGGTCGGCGTTAGCCCTCGGGTCGCCGGACATCGGAACTGCGGAGCGTTGGCGGATCGACTGGTGGGGAAGAGACTCCGGCGCACCCCTACTTGGCGCGCCAAATGTCGGATCACGGGTTTCGGCAAAACCCTCAGGGTTCGAACACTGGGGTGCGCATGAAGATTTCCCCCCTACCGATCCATGTCCTAGCTTTGCTAAGATCTCACGGACTAACTCGACGAACTCACAACACAAGGGACACAAGATTTATACTGGTTCGAGCCACCGTTGTGGTGTAGTACCCTACTCCAGTGTGGTGGTGGTGGATTCCCTCTCGAGCTGAAGATGAACAGTACAGGGGGAAGAACAGCCTCCTGAGGTTGAGGTGTTCTTGTGCTTGGTGTGTGGCTAAAGATCAGATGCCTGAGGCTCAGTTGTCTCTTGATCCGCCCGTCCCTACGGTGGTGGCTAGTCCTACTTATATAGGCCCTGGTCCTCTCCCCAAATATTGAGCGGGAAGGGAGCCAACAACGGCCAATTTGAAAGGGGACAGCTAGTACAGCTTATCCTGACAAAAGCGGTCTTCGCCTGCAAAAGGCTCTGGTGGTGACGCCGCCTTGGGCTCCATGGTGACCTCCGTCTTGCCGTCCTGCTGGTCTTGGTCTCGTTGCACTGATATGGAAACCTTTGTTTGATGCCTCGGTACTCCGCGCCTGCGCTTGCCTCCTTTGCACCAAAGAGGAAACAAGGACGCTGCGCGCGCTGGCGCCCGCCTGGCGCCCGCCTGGTCTCGATCGTCATGGCTCACGTTGATACGTCTCCAACGTATCTATAATTTTTGATTGCTCCATGCTATATTATCTACTGTTTTAGGCAATATTGGGCTTTATTATCCACTTTTATATTATTTTTGGGACTAACCTATTAACCGGAGGCCCAGCCCAGATTTCCTGTTTTATGCCTATTTCAGTGTTTCGAGGAAAAGGAATATCAGATGGAGTCGAAACGGAACGAAATCAACATGGAGAAGTTATTTTTGGAAGGAAACCCACCGGATAGACTTGGACTCGACGTCAGGAGATACGGGAGGTGCTCACGAGGGTGGGGGCGTGCCCACCCCCCTAGGGCGCGCCCCCCTGCCTCGTGGGGCCCCCGTAGCTCCATCGACGTACCCCCTGCACCCATATATACCTACGTATCGTAAAACTTCCAGAACAGAAGATAGATCGGGAGTTCCGCCGCCGCAAGCCTCCAGAGCCACCAAAAACCAATCGGGACCCTGTTCCGGCACCCTGCCGGAGGGGGGAACCATCACCGGTGGCCATCTTCATCATCTCGGCGCTCTCCATGATGAGGAGGGAGTAGTTCACCCTCGGGGCTGAGGGTATGTACCAGTAGCTATGTATTTGATCTCTCTCTCTCTCATGTTCTTGATTTGGCACGATCTTGATGTATCGCGAGCTTTGCTATTATAGTTGGATCTTATGTTTCTTCTTCCCCTCTACTCTCTTGTAATGGATTGAGTTTTCCCCTTGAAGTAATCTTATCGGATTGAGTCTTTAAAGATTTGAGAACACTTGATGTATGTCTTGTCGATGCGTATCTGTGGTGACAATGGGATATCACGTGATTCACTTGATGTATGTTTTGGTGATCAACTTGCGGGTTCCGCCCATGAACCTATGCATAGGGGTTGGCACGTTTTCGTCGTGACTCTCGGTAGAAACTTTGGGGCACTCTTTGAAGTACTTTTATGTTGGTTGGATGAATCTGAGATTGTGTGATGCATATCGTATAATCATGCCCACGGATACTTGAGGTGACAATGGAGTATCTAGGTGACATTAGGGTTTTGGTTGATTTGTGTCTTAAGGTGTTATTCTAGTATGAACTCTAGGGCTGTTTGTGACACTTATAGGAATAGCCCAACGGATTGATTGGAAAGAATAACTTTGAGGTGGTTTCATACCCTACCATAATCTCTTCGTTTGTTCTACGCTATTAGTGGCTTTGGAGTGACTCTTTGTTGCATGTTGAGGGATTGTTATATGATCTATCTATGTTATTATTGTTGAGAGAACTTGCACTAGTGAAAGTATGAACCCTAGGCCTTGTTTCCTAGCATTGCAATACCATTTACGCTCACTTTTATCGTTTGTTACCTTGCTATTTTTATATTTTCAGTTTACAAAAACCTATATCTACCATCCATATTGCACTTGTATCACCATCTCTTCGCCGAACTAGTGCACCTGTACAATTTATCATTGTATTGGGTGTGTTGGGGACACAAGAGACTCTTTGTTATTTGGTTGCGGGTTGCTTGAGAGAGACCATCTTCATCCTCGCCTCCCACGGATTGATAAACCTTAGGTCATCCACTTGAGGGAAATTTGCTACTGTCCTACAAACCTCTGCACTTGGAGGCCCAACAACGTCTACAAGAAGAAGGTTGTGTAGTAGACATCAAGCTCTTTTCGGCACCGTTGCCGGGAGGCTAGGTAAGTGAAGGTATATCTTTAGATCTTGCAATCGAATCTTTTTTTTCTTGTTTTAGCACTAGTCTAGTTTATAAAAGAAAATTACAAAAAAATGGAATTAAGTTTGTCTCATACGCTTCACCTTTTTAATATCTTTCGTGAGTATGATGGAAAATAAAATTGTGCCAAAGTGTTAGAAGAAGAATGCATTAAAATGTTTGGCACTAGATCTTTGAATGATGAGCATGATTGCAATGTTGTTAGTATGGATTCCTTGAATATCCATGATGCTAATGATATGCAAAGCCACAAGCTTGGGGAAGCTATGTTTGATGAACATGATACTTTTTGTCCCCCAAGCTTTGATGAGCAAATTTACTATGATGAAAGCATGCTTCCTATCTATGATGATTATTGTGATGACACCTATGTTATAAATAATAATGATAACCATGAAACTTTTCATCTTGATCTTAATTTTCAATCACATGATAGTTATTTTGTTGAGTTTGCTCCCACTACTGTTGATGAGAAGAATTTTGCTTATGTGGAGAGTAATAAAAATTCTATGCTTGTAGATCATGAAAAGAATGATTTAGGTGCTGGTTATATTGTTGAATTCATTCATGATGCTACTGAAAATTATTATGAGGGAGGAATATATGCTTGTAGGAATTGCAATAATATCAAGTTTCCTCTCTATGTGCTTAAAGTTTTGAAGTTATGCTTGTTTGGCCTTCCTATGCTAGTTGATTATTGTTCCCATAAGTTGTTTGCTCAAAAAATCCCTATGCATAGGAAGTGGGTTAGACTTAAATGTGCTAGTCATATTATTCATGATGCTCTCTTTATGTTTCAATTAATATCTTTTTGTGAGCATCATCGAAATCATCATGCCTAGCTAGGGGCGTTAAAACGATAGCGCTTGTTGGGAGGCAACCCAATTTTATTTTAGTTTCTTGCTTTTTGGTTCTGT
This sequence comes from Aegilops bicornis, assembly GCA_021605145.1. Lineage (NCBI taxonomy): Eukaryota > Viridiplantae > Streptophyta > Magnoliopsida > Poales > Poaceae > Aegilops > Aegilops bicornis. The sequence goes on from CM038671.1 coordinate 110,132,558, forward strand.
TTAGTAATAAATAATCCATCTACCTTCTGTTTAGATGTGGTATTATGTTTTAATTAGTGTTTGTGCCAAGTAGAACATTTGGGAAGACTTGGGTGAAGTCTTTATGATCATGCTGTAAAAAAAAGAAACTTTAGCGCTCACGAGATTAGCTAGAACTTTTTACTGGAGAGTGCTATTTAGTTTATTGTTTTTGAATATGATTACTAGGTAAATTACTCAGGTCCACCAATTTATTTTTGAATTTTTGGAGTTCCATATGTTTGCGTTAGTTACAGATTACTACAGACTGTTCTGTTTTTGACAGATTCTGTTTTCATTGTGTTGTTTGCTTATTTTGAAGAATCTATGGCTAGTAAAATAGTTTATAAACCATAGAGAAGTTGGAATACATTAGGTTTAACACCAATATAAATAAAGAATTAGTTCATTACAGTACCTTGAAGTGGTGTTTTGTTTTCTTTCGCTAATGGAGCTTACAAGTTTTCTGTTAAGTTTTGTGTTGTGAAGTTTTCAAGTTTTGGGTAAAGATTCGATGGACTATGGAATAAGGAGTGGCAAGAGCCTAATCTTGGGGATTCCCAAGGCACCCCAAGGTACTATTCAAGGATAACCAAGAGCCTAAGCTTGGGGATGCCCTGGATGGCATCCCCTCTTTCATTCATTCATCGGTAACTTTACTTGGAGCTATATTTTTATTCACCACATGATATGTGCTTTGCTTGGAGCGTCATTTTATTTTCTTTAGCTTTGCTTGCTGTTTGAATAAAGTATCAAGATCTGAAAATCTTAAATGTTAGAGAGTCTTCACATAGTTGCACAATTATTCGACTACTCATTGACCTTCACTTATATCTTTCGGAGTAGTTTGTCATTTGCTCTAGTGCATCACTTATATCTTTTAGAGCATGGTGGTAGTTTTATTTTTAAGAAATAGATGAACTCTCATGCTTCACTTATATTATTTTGAGAGTCTTAAATAGCATGGTAATTTGCTTAAATAATCCTAATATGCTAAGCATACAATATTTGTAAGAATTCTTATGAGTGTGTTGAATACTAAGAGAAGTTTGATGCTTGATGATTGTTTTGAGATATGAAGATGGTGATATTAGAGTCATGTGATGTCTACTACACAACCTTCTTATTGTAGACATTGTTGGGCCTGCAAGTGCACAGGTTTGTAGGACAGTAGCAAATTTCCCTCAAGTTGATGACCTAAGGTTTATCAATCCGTGGGAGGCGTAGGATGAAGATGGTCTCTCTCAAGCAACCCTACAACCAAATAACAAAGAGTCTCTTGTGTCCCCAACACACCCAATACAATGGTAAATTGTATAGGTGCACTAGTTCAGCGAAGACATGGTGATACCAGTGCAATATGGATGGTAGATATAGTTTTTTGTAATCTGAAAATATAAAAACAGCAAGGTAACAAATGATAAACGTGAGCGTAAACGGTATTGCAATGATAGGAAACAAGGCCTAGGGTTCATACTTTCGCTAGTGCAAGTTCTCTCAACAATAATAACATAGATAGATCATATAACAATCCCTCAACATGCAACAAAGAGTCCCTCTGAAGCCACTAATAGCGGAGAACAAACGTAGAGATTATGGTAGGGTACGAAACCACCTCAAAGCTATTCTTTTGGATCAATCTATAAAAGAGTTCGTACTAGGATAACACCTTAAGACACAAATCAATCAAAACCCTAATGTCACCTAGATACTCCATTGTCACCTCAAGTATCCGTGGGCATGATTATACGATATGCATCACACAATCTCAGATTCATCCAACCAACATAAAAGTACTTCAAAGAGTGCCCCAAAGTTTCTACCGGAGAGTCAAGAACGTGTGCCGACCCCTATGCATAGGTTCATGGGCGGAACCCGCAAGTTGGTCACCAAAACATACATCAAGTGGGACATGATATTGCATTGTCACCACAGATAAACACGGCAAGACATACATCAAGTGTTCATAAAAGACTCAATCCGATAAGATAACTTCAAAGGGGAAACTCAATTCATCACAAGAGAGTAGAGGGGGAGAAACATCATAAGATCCAACTACAATAGCAAAGCTCGGCATACATCAAGATCGTGCCATAGAGGGAACACGAGAGAGAACACGAGAGAGAGAGAGAGAGAGAGAGAGAGAGATCAAACACATAGCTGCTGGTGAAGGAAATATGCCCTAGAGGCAATAATAAAGTTATTATTTATTTCCTTATTTCATGATAAATGTTTATTATTCATGCTAGAATTGTATTAACCGGAAACATGATACATGTGTGAATACATAGACAAACATATAGTCACTAGTATGCCTCTACTTGACTAGCTCATTAATCAAAGATGGTTATGTTTCCTAACCATAGACATGTGTTGTCATTTGATTAATGGGATCACATCATTAGGAGAATGATGTGATTGACATGACCCATTCCGTTAGCCTAGCACTTGATCGTTTAGTATGTTGCTATTGCTTTCTCCATGACTTATACATGTTCCTGTAACTATGAGATTATGCAACTCCCGTTTACCGGAGGAACACTTTGGGTGCTACCAAACGTCACAACGTAACTAGGTGATTATAAAGGAGTACTACAGGTGTCTCCAAAGGTACATGTTGGGTTGGCGTATTTCGAGATTAGGTTTTGTCACTCCGATTGTCGGAGAGGTATCTCTGGGCCCTCTCGGTAATGCACATCACTATAAGCCTTGCAATCAATGTAGCTAATGAGTTAGTTACGGAATGATGCATTACGTAGCAGTAAAGAGACTTGCCGGGAACGAGATTGAACTAGGTATTGGATACCGACGATCGAATCTCGCACGTAACATACCGATGACAAAGGGAACAAAGTATGTTGTTATGCGGTTTGACCGATAAAGATCTTCGTAGAATATGTAGGAGCCAATATGGGCATCCAGGTTCCGCTATTTGTTATTGACCAAGAATAGTTCTAGGTCATGTCTACATAGTTCTCGAACCCGTAGGGTCCGCACGCTTAAGATTTCGGCGATGCTTATATTATGAGTTTATGAGTTTTTGATGTACCGAAGGAGTTCGGAGTCCCGTATGAGATCGGGGACATGACGATGAGTCTCGAAATGGTCGAGACGTAAAGATCGATATATTGGACGACTATATTCGGAGTTCGGAAAGGTTCCGAGTGATTCGGGTATTTTCGGGAGTACCGGAGAGTTACGGGAATTCGTATTGGGCCTCTTTGGGCCATACGGGAAAGGAGAGAAAGGGCCAAAGAGTGGCCGCACCCTCCCTTGGACTAGTCCGAATTGGACTTGGGAGGCGCACCTTCCTTCCTTCTCCTTCTCTCTTCCCTTTCCTTCTCTCCTACTCCTACTACATGGAAGGGTTCCTAGTTGGACTAGGAAAGGGGAATCCTACTCCCGATGGGAGTAGGACTCCCCTAGGCGCGCCATAGAGAGGCCGACCCTCCCTCCTCCACTCCTTTATATCGGGGCAGGGGGCACCCCATGGACACACAAGTTGATCTACGGATCGTTCCTTAGCCGTGTGCGGTGCCCCCTTCCACCATATTCCACCTCGGTCATATCGTCGCGGAGTTTAGGCGAAGCCCTGCGCCGGTAGAACATCATCATCGTCACCACGCCGTCGTCTTGTGGAACTCATCCCGACACTTTGCTGGATCGAGTCCGGGATCGTCATCGAGCTGAGCGTGTGCTGAACTCGGAGGTGCCGTCGTTCGGTACTTGGATCGGTCGGATCGTGAAGACGCACGACTACATCAACAGCGTTGTCATAACGCTTCGCCACGGTCTCACGAGTGTACACGTGGACAATACTCTCCCCTCTCGTTGCTATGCCATCACCATGTTCTTGCGTGTGCGTAGGAAATATTTTGAAATTACTACGTTCCCCAACAGTGGCATCCGAGCCAGGTTTTATGCGTAGATGTCATATGCACGAGTAGAACACAAGTGAGTTGTGGGCGATACAAGTCATACTGCTTACCAGCATGTCATACTTTGGTTCGGCGGTATTGTGAGATGAAGCGGCCCGGACCGACATTACGCCAGACGCTTACGCCGAGACTGGTTTCACCGCTGCGAGCACTCGTTGCTTAAAGGTGACTGGCGGGTGTCTGTCTCTCTCACTTTAGTTGAACCGAGTGTGGCTACGCCCGGTCCTTGCGAAGGTTAAAACAGCACCAACTTGACAAACTATCGTTGTGGTTTTGATGCGTAGGTAAGAACGGTTCTTGCTCAGCCCGTAGCAGCCACGTAAAACTTGCAACAACAAAGTAGAGGACGTCTAACTTGTTTTTGCAGGGCATGTTGTGATGTGATATGGTCAAAACATGATGAGATATAAGTTGTTGTATGAGATGATCATGTTTTGTTGAAGTTATCGGCAACTGGCAGATGCCCTATGGTTGTCTCTTTGTTGCATAAGATGCAAGTGCCAAATAATTGCTTTACTTTATCGCTATGCCATAGCAATAGTTGCAAGAGGAATAGTTGGCGAGACGACCATGTGACGACACATTGATATAGATCAAGATGATGAAGATCATGGTGTCGTGCCGGTGACGATGGAAATCATGACGATGCTTTGGAGATGGAGATCAAAGGCACAAGATGATGATGGCCATATCATGTCACATATTTTGATTGCACATGATGTTTATCTTTTACACATCTTATTCTGTTTGGCTTGACGGTAGCATTATAAGATGATCTCTCACTAATTATCAAGAAGTGTTCTCCCTGGGTAGGCACCGTTGCGAAAGTTCTTCGTCTTTGAGACACCACGTGATGATCGGGTGTGATAGGCTCTACGTTCAAATACAACGGGTGCAAAACAGTTGCGCACGCGGAATACTCGAGTTAAACTTGACGAGCCTAGCATATAACAGATATGGCCTCGGAACACGGAGACCGAAAGGTCGGCGTGAATCATATAGTAGATATGATCAACATATTGATGTTCACTTGTTGAAACTACTCCATCTCACGTGACGATCGGACATGGTGTAGTTGATATGGATCACGTAATCAGTTAGAGGATTAGAGGGATGTCTATCTAAGTGGGAGTTCTTAAGTAATATGATTAATTGAACTTTAATTTATCATGAACTTAGTCCTGGTAGTATTTTGTAAATTATGTTGTAGATCAATAGCTCGCGTTGTTGCTTCCCTATGTTTTTATATGTGTTCCTAGAGAAAATTGTATTGAAAAATGTTAGTAGCAATGATGCGGATTGGATCCGTGATATGAGGTTTATCCTCATTGCTACACAGAAGAATTATGTCCTTCATGCACCGCTAGGTGACAGACCTATTGCAGGAGCAAATGCAGACGTTATGAACGTTTGGCTAGCTCAATATGATGACTACTTGATAGTTTAGTGCACCATACTTAACGGCTTAGAATCGGGACTTCAAAGATGTTTTGAACGTCATGGACCATATGAGATGTTCCAGGAGTTGAAATTAATATTTCAAGCAAATACCCGAGTTGAGAGATATGAAGTCTCCAACAAGTTCTATAGCTAAAAGATGGAGGAGAATCGCTCAACTAGTGAGCATGTGCTCAGATTATGCAGGTACTTCAATCGCTTGAATCAAGTGGGAGTTAATCTTCCAGATAATATAGTGATTGACAGAATTCTCTAGTCACCATTACTAAGTTACTAGAACTTCGTGATGAACTATAGTATGCAAGGGATGACGAAAATGATTCCCGAGCTCTTCGTGATGTTGAAATCGACGAAGGTAGAAATCAAGAAAGAGCATCAAGTGTTGATGGTTGACAAGATCACTAGTTTCAAGAAAAGGGCAAAGGGAAAGAAAGGGAACTTCAAGTAGAATGACAAGCAAGTTGTCACTCCCACGAAGAAGCCCAAAGCTAAAACAAAGCACAGGGCGAGTGCTTACATCGCAAAGGAAATTGTCATCGGAAACGGAAATACCACGAATATTTGCTGGATAAGAAGGATGGCAAAGTGAACAAGGGTATATTTGATATCTGAGTTATTGATGTGTACCTTACTAGTGTTTATAGTAGCCCCGAGTATTTGATACTTGTTCGGTTGCTAAAAATTAGTGACTCGAAACAGGAGTTGCTGAATAAGCAGAGACTAGTTGAAGGGGAAGTGACGATGAGTGTTGGAAGTAGTTCCAAGATTGATATGATCATCATCGCACACTCCCTATACTCTCGGGTTAGTGTTGAACCTAAATAAATGTTATTTGGCGTTTGCGTTGAGCATGAATATGATTTGATCATGTTTATTGCAATATGGTTATTCATGTAAGTTAGAGAATAATTATTGTTCTGTTTACATGAATAAAACCTTCTATGGTCATACACCCAATGAAAATGGTTTGTTGGATCTCGATCGTGTGATACACATATTCATAATATTGAAACCAAAAGATATAAAGTTAATAATGATAGTGCAACTTATTTGTGGCACTGCCGTTTAGGTCATATTGGTGTAAAGCGCATGAAGAAACTCCATATTGATGGGCTTTTGGAATCACTTGATTATGAATCACTTGGTACTTGCGAACCGTGCCTCATGGGCAAGATGACTAAAACTCCGTTCTTGAACAATGGAACGAGCAACAAACTTGTTGGAAATAATACATCTTGATGTATGCGATCCAATGAGTGTTGATGCCCGTGGCAAGTATCATTATTTTACGACCTTCACAGATGATTTGAGCAGATATGCGTATATCTTCTTGATGAAACATAAGTCCGAAATAGTTGAAAAGTTCAAAGAATTTCAGAGTGAAGTAGAAAATCATCATAACAAGAAAATAAAGTTTCGCGATCTGATCGTGGAGATGAATATTTGAGTTACGAGTTTGGTCTTCAATTAAAACAAAGTGGAATAGTTTCACAACTCACGCCATACGGAACACCACAATGTAATGGTGTGTCCGAACATCGTGTCGTACTTTACTAGATATGGTGCGATCTATGATGTCTCTTATCGGTTTACCACTATCGTTTTGGGGTTATGCATTAGAGACAGCTGCATTCACGTTTAAATAGGGCACCATCTAAATACGTTGAGGCGACACCGTATGAACTATGGTTTAGCGATAAACCTAAGCTGTCGTTTCTTAAAGTTTGGAGTTGCGATGCTTATATGAAAAAGGTTTTCAACCTGATAAGCTCGAACCCAAATCGGAGAAGTGCATCTTCATAGAATACCCAAAGGAAACTGTTGGGTACACCTTCTATCACAGATCTAAAGGCAAAACATTCGTTGCTAAGATGGATCCTTTCTAGAGAAGAAGTTTCTCTCGAAAGAAGTGAGTGGGAGGAAAGTAGAACTTGATGAGGTAATTGTACCTTCTCCCTTATTGGAAAGTAGTTCATCACAGAAATCAGTTCCAGGGATTCCTACACCAATTAGTGAGGAAGTTAATGATGATGATCATGAAACTTCAGATCAAGTTGCTACCAAACCTCGTAGGTCTTCCAGAGTAAGATCCGGCCAGAGTGGTACGGTAATCCTATTCTAGAAGTCATGTTACTAGACCATGATGAACCTACGAACTATGAGGAAGCGATGATGACCCTAGATTCCGCGAAATGGCTTGAGGCCATGAAATCTGAGATAGGATCCATGTATGAGAACAAAGTATGGACTTTGATTGACTTGCTCGATGATCAGCAAGCCATGTTAAATAAATGGATCTTCAAGAGGAAGACGGACACTGATAGTAGTGTTACTATCTACAAAGCTCGACTTGTCACAAAAAGGTTTTTCGACAAGTTCAAGGTGTTGACTACAATGAGATTTTCTCAACTGTAGCGATGCTTAAGTCTGCCCGAATCATGTTAGCAATTGCCGCATTTTATGAAATCTGGCAAATGGATAAACAAAACTGCATTCCTTAATGGATTTATTAAAGAAGAGTTGTATATGATGCAACCAGAAGGTTTTGTCAATCCTAAAGATGCTAACAAAATGTGCAAGCTTCATGATCCATCTATGGACCGGTGCAAGCATCTCGGAGTTGGAATAAGCGCTTTGATAGTGTGATCAAAGCATATGGTTTTATCTGGACTTTTGGAGAAGCCTGTATTTACAAGAAAGTGAGTGGGAGCACTACAAAGATTTACGATAAGTATATGTGAATGACATATTGTTGATCGGAAATAATGTAGAATTATTCTGCAAAGCATAAAGGAGTATTTGAAAGGAGTTTTTCAAAGAAGGACCTCGGTGAAGCTGCTTACATATTGAGCATCAAGATCTATTGAGATAGATCAAGACGCTTGATAAGTTTTTCAATAAGTACATACCTTGTCAAGATTTTGAAGTAGTTCAAAATGGAGCAGTCAAAGAAAAGTTCTTGCACGTGTTGCAAGCGTGTGAAATTGAGTAAGACTCAAATCCCGACCACGGCAGAAAATAGAAAAGAGAATAAAAGTCATTCCCTATGCCTCAGTCATAGGTTCTATAAAGTATGCTATGCTATGTACCGGACCTATTGTATACCTTGCTCTGAATTTGGCAAGGAGTACAATAGTGATCTAGGAGTAGATCCTTTGGACATTGGTCAAGAACATCCTTAGTGAGGACTAAGGAAATATTTCTCGATTATGGAGGTGATAAAAAGCCCGTCGTAAAGAGTTACATCGATGCAAGCTTTTTACTGATCCAGATGACTCTAAGTCTCAATCTGGATACATATTGAAAGTGAGAGCAATTAGCTAGAGTAGCTCAAGTGCAGAGCAATGTAGACATAGAATATTTGCAAAATACATACGGCTCTGAATGTGACAGACCCGTTGACTAAGCTTCTCTCACAAGCAAAACATGATCATACCTTAGTACTCTTTGGGTGTTAATCACATAGCGATGTGAACTAGATTATTGACTATAGTAAACCCTTTGGGTGTTGATCACATGATGATGTGAACTATGGTGTTAATCACATACAGATGTGAATATTAGTGTTGAATCACATGATGATGTGAACTAGATTATTGACTCTAGTGCAAGTGGGAAACTGAAGGAAATATGCCCTAGAGGCAATAATAAAGTTATTATTTATTTCCTTATTTCATAATAAATGTTTATTATTCATGCTAGAATTGTATTAACCGGAAACATGATATATGTGTGAATACATAAACAAACATATAGTCACTAGTATGCCTCTACTTGACTAGCTCATTAATCAAAGATGGTTATGTTTCCTAACCATAGACATGTGTTGTCATTTGATTAATGGGATCACATCATTAAGAGAATGATGTGATTGACATGACCCATTCCGTTAGCCTAGCACTTGATCGTTTAGTATGTTGCTATTGCTTTCTTCATGACTTATACATGTTCCTGTAACTATGAGATTATGCAACTCCGTTTACCGGAGGAACACTTTGGGTGCTACCAAACGTCACAACGTAACTGGGTGATTATAAAGGAGTACTACAGGTGTCTCCAAAGGTACATGTTGGGTTGGCGTATTTTGAGATTAGGTTTTGTCACTCCGATTGTCGGAGAGGTATCTCTGGGCCCTCTCGGTAATGCACATCACTATAAGCCTTGCAAGCAATGTAGCTAATGAGTTAGTTACGGAATGATGCATTACGTAACGAGTAAAGAGACTTGCCGGTAACGAGATTGAACTAGGTATTGGATACCGACGATCGAATCTCGGGCAAGTAAAATATCGATGACAAAGGGAACAAAGTATGTTGTTGTGCGGTTTGACCGATAAAGATCTTCGTAGAATATGTAGGAGCCAATATGGGCATCCAGGTTCCGCTATTGGTTATTGACCAAGAATAGTTGTAGGTCATGTCTACATAGTTCTCGAACCCGTAGGGTCCGCACGCTTAAGGTTTCGATGACAGTTATATTATGAGTTTATGAGTTTTTGATGTACCGAAGGAGTTTGGAGTCCCGGATGAGATCGGGGACATGACGATGAGTCTCGAAATGGTCGAGACGTAAAGATCGATATATTGGACGACTATATTCGGAGTTCTGAAAGGTTCCGAGTGATTCGGGTATTTTTGGGAGTAGGAGAGTTACGGGAATTCGTATTGGGCCTCTTTGGGCCATACGGGAAAAGGAGAAAGGGCCAAAGAGTGGCCGCACCCTCCCTTGGACTAGCCTGAATTGGACTAGGGAGGCGCACCCTTCCTTCCTTCTCCTTCTCTCTTCCCTTTCCTTCTCTCCTACTCCTACTACATGGAAGGGTTCCTAGTTGGACTAGGAAGGGAATCCTACTCCCGATGGGAGTAGGACTCCCCTAGGGCGCCATAGAGAGGGCGGCCCTCCCTCCTCTACTCCTTTATATCTGAGGGCAGGGGGCACCCCATGGACACACAAGTTGATCTACGGATCGTTCCTTAGCCGTGTGCGGTGCCCCCTTCCACCATATTCCACCTCGGTCATATCGTCGCGGAGTTTAGGCGAAGCCCTGCGCCGGTAGAACACATCATCGTCACCACGCCATCGTCTTGTGATGTAACTCATCCCCGACACTTTGCTGGATCGGAGTCCGGGATCGTCATCGAGCTGAGCGTGTGCTGAACTCGGAGGTGCCGTGACGTTCGGTACTTGGATCGGTCGGATCGTGAAGGCGTCGACTACATCAACCGCGTTGTCATAACGCTTCGCTTACGGTCTCACGAGTGCGTGGACAATACTCTCCCCTCTCGTTGCTATGCCATCACCATGATCTTGCGTGTGCGTAGGAAATTTTTTGAAATTACTACGTTCCCCAACAGCTGGTACATACCCTCAGCCCCGAGGGTGAACTACTCCCTCCACGTCATGGATAGCACCGGGATGATGAAGATGGCCACCGGAGATGGATCCCCCCTCCGGCAGGGTACCGGAAAGGGGTCCCGATTGGTTTTTCGTGGCTCACGGAGGCTTGCGGCGGCGGAACTCCCGATCTAGGTTCTGTTCGGAAGTTTTAGAATGCGTGGGTATATATGGGTGAAAGGAGTACGTCGGTGGAGCTACGGGGGCCCCACGAGGCAGGGGGGCGCCCGGGGGGTGGGCGCGCCCCCGACCCTCGTGAGTACCTCCGTATCTTGATGTGGACTCCAAGTCCATCGGTGGGTTTCCTTCAAAAATAACTTCTCCGATTGATTTCGTTCCGTTTTGACTCCGTCTGATATTCCTTTTCCTCGAAACACTGAAATAGGCATAAAACAGCAAATCTGGGCTGGGCCTCCAGTTAATAGGTTAGTCCTAAAAATAATATAAAAGTGGATAATAAAGCCCAATATTGCCTAAAACAGTAGATAATGTAGCATGAAGCAATCAAAAATTATAGATACGTTGGAGACGTATCATCATGCTAGTTGAGTAGTTGTGAATTTGAGAGATACTTGTGTTAAAGTTTGTGATTCCCGTAGCATGCACGTATGGTGAACCGTTATGTGATGAAGTCGGAGCATGATTTATTTATTGATTGTCTTCCGTATGAGTGGCGGTCGGGGACGAGCGATGGTCTTTTCCTACCAATCTACCCCCTAGGAGCATGCGTGTAATACTTTGCTTTGATAACTTGTAGATTTTTGCAATAAGTATATGAGTTCTTTATGACTAATGTTGAGTCCATGGATTATACGCACTTTTCTTCCTTCCACCATTGCTAGCCTCTCTAATACCGCGCACCTTTCGCCGATATCATACACCCACCATATACCTTCCTCAAAACAGCCACCATACCTACCTATCATGGCATTTCCATAGCCATTCCGAGATATATTGCCATGCAACTTTCCACCGTTCCATTTTATTATGACACGCTCCATCATTGTCATATTGCTAGCATGATCATGTAGTTGACATTGTATTTGTGGCAAAGCCACCGTTCATAATTCTTTCATACATGTCACTCATGTTTCATTGCATATCCCGGTACACATTGGAGGCATTCATATAGAGTCATATTTTGTTCTAAGTATCGAGTTGTAATTGTTGAGTTGTAAGAAAATAAAAGTGTGATGATCATCATTTAGAGCATTGTCCCAGTGAGGAAAGGATGATGGAGACTATGATTCCCCCATAAGTCGGGATGAGACTCCGGACGAAAAATAAAAAAAGAGAAAAAAAGAGGCCAAAAAAAAGAGAAAAGGCCCAAATAAAAAAATTAAAAAAATGAGAGAAAAAGAGAGAAGGGACAATGCTACTATCCTTTTACCACACTTGTGCTTCAAAGTAGCACCATGATCTTCATGATAGAGAGTCTCCTATGTTGTCACTTTCATATAATAGTGGGAATTTTTCATTATAGAACTTGGCTTGTATATTCCAATGATGGGCTTCCTTAAAATGCCCTAGGTCTTCGTGAGCAAGCGAGCTGGATGCACACCCACTTAGTTTCTTTTGTTGAGCTTTCACATGCTTATAGCTCTAGTGCATCCGTTGCATGGCAATCCCTACTCACTCACATTTATATCTATTGATGGGCATCTCCATAGCCTGTTGATACGCCTAGTTGATGCGAGACTATCTTCTCCTTTTTGTCTTCTCCACAACTACCATTCTATTCCACCTATAGTGCTATGTCAATGGCTCACGCTCATGTATTGCGTGAAGATTGAAAAAGTTTTGAGAATGTCAAAAGTATGAAACAATTGCTTGGCTTGTCAACGGGGTTGTGCATGATTTAATTTTTTTGTTTGGGGTAGATGGAGCATAGCCGGAGTATATGATTTTGTAGGGATAACTTTCTTTGGCCATGTTATTTTGAGAAGACATAATTGCTTTGTTACTATGCTTGAAGTATTATTATTTTTATGTCAATATGAACTTTTGTCTTGAATCTTATGGATCTGAATATTCATACCACAATTAAGAAGATTTACATTGAAATTATGCCAAGTAGCACTCCGCATTAGAAATTCTTTTTTATCATTTACCTACTCGAGGACGAGCAGGAATTAAGCTTGGGGCTGCTTGATACGTCTCCAACGTATCTATAATTTTTGATTGCTCCATGCTATATTATCTATTGTTTTAGGCAATATTGGACTTTATTATCCACTTTTATATTATTTTTGGGACTAACCTAATAATCGGAGGCCCAGCCCAGATTTGTTGTTTTATGCCTATTTCAGTGTTTCGAGGAAAAGGAATATCAGACGGAGTCGAAACGGAACGAAATCAACTGGAGAAGTTATTTTTGGAAGGAACCCCACCGGATAGACTTGGACTCTACGCCAGGAGATACAGGAGGTGCTCATGAGGATGGGGGGCGCGCCCACCCCCCTAGGGAGCGCCCCCTACCTCGTGGGCCCCCTGTAGATCCACCGACGTACCCCCTGCACCCATATATACCTATGTATCGTAAAACTTCCAGAACAGAAGATAGATCGGGAGTTCCGCCGCCGCAAGCCTCTGTAGCCACCAAAAACCAATCGGGACCCTGTTCCGGCACCCTGCCAGAGGGGGAACCATCACCGGTGGCCATCTTCATCATCCCGGCGCTCTCCATGACGAGGAGGGAGTAGTTCACCCTCGGGGCTGAGGGTATGTAACAGTAGCTATGTGTTTGATCTCTCTCTCTCTCTCGTGTTCTTGATTTGGCACGATCTTGATGTATCGCGAGCTTTGCTATTTTAGTTGGATCTTATGTTTCTTCTTCCCCTCTACTCTCTTGTAATGGATTGAGTTTTCCCCTTGAAGTAATCTTATCGGATTGAGTCTTTAAAGATTTGAGAAAACTTGATGTATGTCTTGTCGTGCGTATCTATGGTGACAATGGGATATCACATGATTCCCTTGATGTATGTTTTGGTGATCAACTTGCGGGTTCTGCCCATGAACCTATGCATAGGGGTTGGCACACATTTTCGTCGTGACTCTCCGGTAGAAACTTTGGGGCACTCTTTGAAGTACTTTTATGTTGGTTGGATGAATCTGAGATTGTGTGATGCATATTGTATAATCATGCCCACAGATACTTGAGGTGACAATGGAGTATCTAGGTGACATTATGGTTTTGGTTGATTTTTGTCTTAAGGTGATATTCTAGTACGAACTCTAGGGCTGTTTGTGACACTTATAGGAATAGCCCAACGGATTGATTGGAAAGAATAACTTTGAGGTGGTTTCGTACCCTACTATAATCTCTTCGTTTGTTCTCCGCTATTAGTGGCTTTGGAGTGACTCTTTGTTGCATGTTGAGGGATTGTTATATGATCTATCTATGTTATTATTGTTGAGAGAACTTGCACTAGTAAAAGTATGAACCCTAGGCCTTGTTTCCTAGCTTTGCAATACCGTTTACGCTCACTTTTATCGTTTGTTACCTTGCTGTTTTTATATTTTCAGTTTACAAAAACCTATATCTACCATCCATATTGCACTTGTATCACCATCTCTTCGCCGAACTAGTGCACCTATACAATTTATCATTGTATTGGGTGTGTTGGGGACACAAGAGACTCTTTGTTATTTGGTTGCGGGGTTGCTTGAGAGAAACCATCTTCATCCTACGCCTCCCACGGATTGATAAACCTTAGGTCATCCACTTGAGGGAAATTTGCTACTGTCCTACAAACCTCTGCACTTGGAGGCCCAACAACGTCTACAAGAAGAAGGTTGTGTAGTAGACATCACACGTCACGAGAATCTCGCGAGGTTTTCCTTGCCTTGATCTCTCCGCCCCTCGCGAGCCTGCCTGGCGAGGCCGCTCCTGAGGAGGTCTTGCATCGTCCGCCTCACGAGGCTTGGCCCCTCGAGAGGGTCTTGAATGCCTTGTTGATAAAGATGTGTCGTACAAGCCTGCTAGCAAAGCCACGCCGTGGGCCGGCGGCAGGTGATACGTCTCCAACGTATCTATAATTTTTTATTGATCCATGCTATATTATCTATTGTTTTGGACTATATTGGGCTTTATTTTCCACTTTTATATTACTTTTGGGACTAACCTATTAACCGGAGGCCCAGCCCAGAATTGCTGTTTTTGCCTATTTCAGTATTTCAAAGAAACGGAATATCAAACGGAGTCCAAACGGAATGAAATCTTCGGGAATGTGATTTTCTCATCAGATAAGATCCAGGAGACTTGGACCCTCTGTCAAGAAAGGAGGGAGGAGGCCACGAGGGTGGAGGGTGCCCCCCCTAGGGCGCGCCCCCTGCGTCGTGCCCCCCCCCCCCCCGAAGCTCCACCGACGTACTCCTTCCTCCTATATATATACCCACGTACCCCCAACAGATCAGATACGGAGCCAGAAACCTAATTCCACCGCCGCAACTTTCTATATCCATGAGATCCCATCTTGGGGCCTGTTCTGGAGCTCCGACGGAAGGGGTATCCACCATGGAGGGCTTCTACATCATCATCATAGCCTCTCCGATGAAGTGTGAGTAGTTTAGTTCAGACCTTCGGGTCCATAGTTAGTAGCTAGATGGCTTCTTCTCTCTTTTGGATCTCAATACAATGTTCTCCCCTCTCTCGTGTAGATCTATTCGATGTAATCTTCTTTTTGCGGTGTGTTTGTTGAGATCGATGAATTGTGGGTTTATGATCAAGATTATCTATGAGCAATATTTGAATCTTCTTTGAATTCTTTTATGTATGATTGGTTATCTTTGCAAGTCTCTTCGAATTATCCGTTTGGTTTGGCCAACTAGATTGGTAGTTCTTGCAATGGGAGAAGTGCTTAGCCTTGGGTTCAATCTTGCGGTGTCCTTTCCGATGTGAAGGGCAGCAAGGCACGTATTGTATTGTTGCCATCGAGGATAACAAGATGGGGTATTTATCATATTGCATGAATTTATTCCTCTACATCATGTCATCTTGCTTAAGGCGTTACTCTATTTTCATTAACTTAATACTCTAGATGCATCTTTGGATAGCGGTCGATGAGTGGAGTAATAGTAGTAGATGCAGGTGAGTCGGTCTACTTGTCTCGGACGTGATGCCTATATACATGATCATACCTAGATATTCTCATAACTATGCTCAATTATGTCAATTGCTCAACAGTAATTCGTTCACCCACCGTAAAAATACTTATGCTCTTGAGAGAAGCCACTAGTGAAATCTATGGCCCCCGGGTCTTTTCATCATATTAATCTTCCTACGCTTTATTATTGCTTTGCTTTTTTACTTTGCCTTTTATTTTACTTTGCATCTTCATACCAAAAATACCAAAAATATTATCTATCATCTCTATCAGATGTCACTCTCGTAAGTGACCTGAAGGGATTGACAACCCCTATTCGCGTTGGTTGCGAGGAGTTATTTGCTTTGTGTAGGTACAAGGGACTTGCGCGTGGCCTCCTACTGGATTGATACCTTGGTTCTCAAAAACTGAGGGAAATACTTACGCTACTCTGCTGCATCATCCTCTCCTCTTGAGGAAAACCAACGCAAGCTCAAGACGTAGCAAGAAGGATTTACGGCGCCCGTTTTAGGGAGTCTCATAAAAGTCAACATACCAAGTACCCATCACAATCCCTTATCACTCGCATTACATTATTTGCCATTTGCCTCTCGTTTTCCTCTCCCCCACTTCACCCTTGCCGTTTTATTCACCCTCTCTTTTCTGTTTGCCTTTTTCTCATTTGCTTGTCGTTATGGCTAGTCTTATATCTTCTCTGTTGTCTCATAAGAATGAAGTTCTAAATTTTAAGCAAAGGGAGGGAGAAAATCTAAAATACGCTTGGTATAGAATTTGGAGTGCTCAAAATAGATCTACCAGGAAGCAATCTACTTCTCTTCTTCTCCACAATTTTTATGTAGGTGCTAATCCTTGGTATAGATATATCCTCGATACCATTACCGGAGGGAATTTTTTGGGTAGCCATACTTTTGATTCTTATAATGCTATGATAGATTTATTTGGCTCACCACCTCTTTTGGTTAATGGAACTATGTTAACTTTGCAGCATGTAATGCAAAGACTTGAAATTATTGAAAATAAAGTTGCTACCGTTGAGTTAATTGAAAATCTAGATAAAAAGATCCACAATAAAATTACCTAATATGGATCTAAGGTAGGAGTAACTTTGAAAAATATTAAGGAGAAGGAACCCATAGTTAATAACAAAATAAATCAAGATTCCTCTAGAATTGATAAACTTGAGGGTATCATTACCAACTTGGGAACCACTTTTTCTTCCGTAAAGAATGCTCCAAGTCCACCTACTAATATTGCTAAGCTCATGTATGTTCCTAAGAATAAGGGTGAATCCTCTAGTAAGGAAACCGCAGATCTTAAATCTATAACTATTCATCTCAATCTTTTTGCTATCATTAAGGAACCATTTGCTACGAATGAATTTTTCGATCTTTTGCCTAAAAATTTGATAATTACTAGAAAGAAAGAAATCTCCAAGGAAGGTAGATGCCTCGTTGAAGGATTGCCCACCAAAGATGGCAATACCTAGATCTATCCTTGCTTTTATGCCTAGCTAGGGGCGTTAAACGATAGCGCTTGTTGGGAGGCAACCCAATTTTATTTTTAGTTTTTTGTTTTTGTTTCTGTTTAGGAATAAATAATCCATCTACCTTCTGTTTAGATGTGGTTTTATGTTTTAATTAGTGTTTGTGCCAAGTTAAACCTATAGGATCTTCTTGGATAATAGTTATTTGATCTTGCTGTAATTTCCAGAAACTTTCTGTTCATTAAAACAATTGTTAAAAATCACCAGAACGTGATAAAAGAGTGATTCCAATTTCTGCTGATCAATAAACAAATTGCCTAGGTCTTCCTATTTTGTCTGAATTTTTGGAGTTCCAGAAGTTTTCGTTAGTTACATATTACTACAGACTGTTCTGTTTTTAACAGATTCTGTTTTTCGTGTGTTGTTTTCTTATTTTGATGAATCTATGGCTAGTAAAATAGTTTATAATCCATAGATAAGTTGGAATACAGTTGGTTTAACACCAAAACAAATAAAGAATGAGTTAATTACAGTACCTTTAAGTGGTCTTTTGATTTCTTTCGCTAACGGAGCTTATGAGATTTCTGTTGAGTTTTGTGTTGTGAAGTTTTCAAGTTTTGGGTGAAATCTTTTGATGGATTATGGAACAAGGAGTGGCAAGAGCCTAAGCTTGTGGATGCCCATGGCACCCCCAAGATAATCCAAGGACACCAAAATTCAAAGCTTGGGGATGCCCGGAAGGCATCCCTCTTTAAATCCACTTCCATCGGTAACTTTACTTGGAGCTATATTTTTATTCACTACATGATATGTGTTTTGCTTGGAGCGTCTTGTACTATTGGCGTATTTGCTTGGTATTTTACCACAATCATCCTTGATGTACACACCTTTTGATAGAGCCATACATGAATTGGAATTTGTTAGAACACTCTATGTGCTTCGCTTATATCTTTTGAGCTTTATAATTTTGCTCTATGTGCTTCACTTATATCTTTTGAGCTTTATAGTTGTGCTTTAGTGCTTCACTTATATCTTTTAGAGCACGGTGGTGGATTTGTTTCATAGAAACTATTGATCTCTCATGCTTCACTTAGATTATTTTGAGAGTATTAAATAGCATGGTAATTTGCTTAAAATAATAATATGCTTGGTATTCAAGATTTGTAAAACTTTCTTTTGAGTGTGTTGAATACTAAGAAAAGTTTGATGCTTGATAATTTTTTTGAGATATGGAGGTGATAATATAAGAGTCAGGCTAGTTGAGTAATTGTGAATTTGAGAAATACTTGTGTTAAAGTTTGTGATTCCCGTAGCATGCACGTATGGTGAACCGTTATGTGATGAAGTTGGAGCATGATTTATTTATTGATTGTCTTCCTTATGAGTGGCGGTCGGGGATGAGCGATGGTCTTTTCCTACCAATCTATCCCCCTAGGATCATGCGCGTAATACTTTGCTTTGATAACTTGTAGATTTTTGCAAATAAGTATATGGGTTCTTTATGACTAATGTTGAGTCCATGGATTATGCGCATTTTTCTCACCCTTTCACCATTGCTAGCCTCTCTAATACCGCACACCTTTTGCCGGTATCATACACCCACCATAAAACCTTCCTCAAAACAGCCACCATACCTACCTATCATGGAATTTCCATAGCCATTCCGAGATATATTGCCATGCAACTTTCCACCGTTCCGTTTATTATGACACGCTCCATCATTGTCATATTGCTTAGCATGATCATTTAGTTGACATCGTATTTGTGGCAAGGCCACCGTTCATAATTCTTTCATACATGTCACTTATGAATCATTGCATATCCCGGTACACCGCCGGAGGTATTCATATAGAGTCATATTTTGTTCTAAGTAAGAGTTGTAATCATTGAGTTGTAAGAAAAATAAAAGTGTGATGATCATCATTTTTAGAGCATTGTCCCAAGTGAGGAAAGGATGATGGTGACTATTATTCCCCCATAAGTCGGGATGAGACTCCGGACAAAAAAGAAAAAAAAGAAAAGAGGCCATAAAAAATGAGAAAAGGCCCAAATAAAAAAATGAGAGAAAAAGAGAGAAGGGAGAATGTTACTATCCTTTTACCACACTTGTGCTTCAAAGTAGCACCATGATCTTCATAATAGAGAGTCTCTCGTTTTGTCACTTTCATATACTAGTGGGAATTTTCATTATAGAACTTGGCTTGTATATTCCAATGATGGGCTTCCTCAAATTGCCCTAGGTCTTCATGAGCAAGCGAGTTGGTTGCACACCCACTTAGTTTCTTTTGTTGAGCTTTCATATGCTTATAGCTCTAGTGCATCCGTTGCATGGCAATCCCTACTCACTCACATTGATATCTATTGATGGGCATCTCCATAGCCCGTTGATACGCATAGTTGATGTGAGACTATCTTCTCCCTTTTCATCTTCTCCACAACCACCATTCTATTCCACATATAGTGCTATATCCATGGCTCACGCTCATGTATTGCGTGAAGATTGAAAAAGTTTTGAAAATGTCGAAAGTATGAAACAATTGCTTGGCTTGTCATCGGGGTTGTGCATGATTTAAATACTTTGTGTGGTGAAGATAGAACATAGCCAGACTATATGATTTTGTAGGGATAACTTTCTTTGGCCATGTTATTTTGAGAAGACATGATTGCTTTGTTAGTATGCTTGAAGTATTATTATTTTTATGTCAATATGAACTTTTGTCTTGAATCTTTCAGATCTGAATATTCATACCATAATTAAGAAGAATTACATTGAAATTATGCCAAGTAGCACTCTGCATAAAAAATTCTCTTCTTATCATTTACCTACTCGAGGACGAGCAGGAATTAAGCTTGGGGATGCACGTACGTCTCCAACGTATCTATAATTTTTGATTGCTCCATGCTATATTATCTATTGTTTTGGACTATATTGGGCTTTATTTTTCACTTTTATATTACTTTTGGGACTAACCTATTAACCGGAGGCCCAGCCCGTAATTGTGCTTTTTGCCTATTTCAGTATTTTGAAGAAACGGAATATCATACGGAGTCCAAACGGAATGAAATCTTCGGGAACGTGATTTTCTCATCAGATAAGATCCAGGAGACTTGGACCCTCGGTCAAGAAAGGAGGGAGGCGGCCATGAGGGTGGAGGCGCCCCCTGCCTCATGGGCCCCCCGAAGCTCCACCGACGTACTCCTTCCTCCTATATATACCTATGTACCCCCAACAGATCAGATACGGAGCCAGAAACCTAATTCCACCGCCGCAACTTTCTGTATCCACGAGATCCCATCTTGGGGCCTGTTCCGGAGCTCCGCCGGAAGGGGATCCACCACGGAGGGCTTCTACATCATCATCATAGCCTCTCCGATGAAGTGTGAGTAGTTTACTTCAGACCTTCGGGTCCATAGTTAGTAGCTAGATGGCTTCTTCTCTCTTTTTGGATCTCAATACAATGTTCTCCCCCTCTCTTGTGGAGATCTATTCGATGCAGTCTTCTTTTTGCTGTGTGTTTGTTGAAACCGATGAATTGTGGGTTTATGATCAAGATTATCTATGAGCAATATCTGAATCTTCTCTGAATTCTTTTATGTATGATTGATTATCTTTGCAAGTCTCTTCGAATTATCCGTTTGGTTTGGCCAACTAGATTGGTAGTTCTTGCAATGGGAGAAGTGCTTAGCTTTGGGTTCAATCTTGCGGTGTCCTTTCCTAGTGATGATAAGGGCAGCACGACGTATTGTATTGTTGCCATCGAGGATAACAAGATGGGGTATTTATCATATTGCATGAATTTATTCCTCTACATCATGTCATCTTGCTTAAGGCGTTACTCTGTTTTCATTAACTTAATACTCTAGATGCATCTTTGGATAGCGGTCGATGAGTGGAGTAATAGTAGTAGATGCAGGTGAGTCGGTCTACTTGTCTCGAACGTGATGCCTATATACATGATCATACCTAGATATTCTCATAACTATGCTCAATTCTGTCAATTGCTCAACAGTAATTCGTTCACCCACCGTAAAATACTTATGCTCTTGAGAGAAGCCACTACTGAAATCTATGGCCCCCAGGTCTATTTTCATCATATTAATCTTGCTACGCTTTATTATGGCTTTGCTTTTTTACTTTGCCTTTTATTTTACTTTGCATCTTTATACCAAAAATACCAAAAATATTATCTATCATCTCTATCAGATCTCACTCTTATAAGTGACCGTGAAGGGATTGACAACCCCTATTCACGTTGGTTGCGAGGATTTACTTGCTTTGTGTAGGTACGAGGGACTTGCGCATGGCCTCCTACTAGATTGATACCTTGGTTCTCAAAAACTGAGGGAAATACTTACGCTACTCTGCTGAATCATCCTCTCCTCTTCGGGGAAACCAACGCAAGCTCAAGACGTAGCAGCAGGCAAGTCTGGGGACCCCCGTTCCCAGAATGCCGACACCGGCAATTGACTTACCGGGCGCGGCAACTCCCTTGCCGTCCTTCTTGAAGTTCTTCTTACCCTTGCCTTTCTTGAAACTAGTGGTCTTATTCACCATCAACACTTGATGTTCCTTTTTGATCTCACCTCCGCTGATTTCAGCGTTGAATATAACTCAGGAATGGACTTCTCCATCCCTTGCATATTGTAGTTCATCACAGAGCTCTTGTAGCTAGGTGGAAGCGACTGGAGGATTCTGTCAATGACCGAGTCATCTAGAAGATTAACTCCCAGCTAAGACAAGCGGTTGTGCAACCCAGACATTTTGAGTATATGCTCGCTGACAGAACTGTTTTCCTCCATCTTACAACTGTAGAACTTGTCGGAGACTTCATATCTCTCGACTCAGGCATGAGCTTGGAAAACCATTTTCAGCTCTTAGAACATCTCATATGCTCCGTGTTGCTAAAAACGCTTTTGGAGCCCCGGTTCTAAGCTATAAAGCATGCCGCACTAAACCAGGGAGTAATCATTACTACGCGACTGCCAGGCGTTCATAACGTCTTTAGTTGCTGGGAAAATGGGCGTGTCACTTAGCGGTGCTTCAAGGACATATGCTTTCTTGGCAGCTATGAGGATGATCCTCAAGTTACGGACCCAGTCTGTATAGTTGCTACCATCGTCTTTCAGCTTGGTTTTCTCTAGGAACGCGTTGAAGTTGAGGGCAACATTAACGTGGGCCATTGGATCTACATGATAGATTGTAAAGACAATTTTAGGCTAAGTTCATGATAGTTAAGTTCATCTTATCAAATTATTTAATGAATTCCCACTCTGATAGACATCCCTCTAGTCATCTAAGTGATACATGATCCGAATCGACTAGGCCGTGTCCGATCATCACGTGAGACGGACTAGTCATCAATGGTGAACATCTCCATGTTGATCGCATCTACTATACGACTCATGTTCGACCTTTTGATCTCTCGTGTTCCGAGGCCATGTCTGTACATGCTAGGCTCTTCAAGTCAACCTAAGTGTTTTGCATGTGTAAATATGGCTTACACCCGTCGTATGCGAACGTTAGAATCTATCACACCCGATCATCACGTGGTGCTTTGAGACAATGAACCTTCGCAACGGTGCACGGTTAGGGGGAACACATTTCTTGAAATTTTAGTGGGGGATCATCTTATTTATGCTACCGTCGTTCTAAGCAAATAAGATGTAAACAAGATAAACATCACATGCAAATCATAAAGTGACCTGATATGGCCAATATCATCTTGCTCCTTTGATCTCCATCTTCGAGGCGCGGCATGATCACCTTCGTCACCGGCATGACACCGTGATATCCATCATCGTGTCTTCATGTAGTTGTCTCGCCAACTATTACTTCTACTACTATGGCTAACGGTTAGCAATAAAGTAAAGTAATTACATGGCGCTTATATTGACTCGCAGGTCATACAATAAACTAAGACAACTCCTATGGCTCCTGCCGGTTGTCATACTCATCGACGTGCAAGTCGTGATTCCTATTACAAGAGCATGATCAATCTCATACATCACATATATAATTCATCACATCCTTTTGGCCATATCACATCACATAGCATACCCTGCAAAAAGAAGTTAGACGTCCTCTAATTGTTGTCGCATGTTTTACGTGGCTGCTATGGGTTTCTAGCAAGAACGTTTCTTACCTATGCAGAAGCCACAACGGTGATATGGAAATTGCTATTTACCCTTCATAAGGACCCTCTTCATCGAATCCGATCCGACTAAAGTGGGAGAGACAGACACCCGCTAGCCACCTTATGCAACAAGTGCATGTCAATCGGTGGAACCTGTCTCATGTAAGTGTACGTGTAAGGTCGGTCCAGGCCACTTCATCCCACAAAGCCGCCGAATCAAGATAAGACTAGTAACGGTAAGCAAATTGAACAAATCATCGCCCACAACTACTTGTGTTCTACTCGTGCATAGAATCTATGCATAGACCTAGCTCATGATACCACTGTTGGGGAATGTAGTAATAATTCAAAAAAAATCTATGTGTCACCAAGATTAATCTAGGAGAAGCTAGCAATGAGAGAGAGGGAGTGCATCTTAATACCCTTGAAGTCCCTAAGCGGAAGAGTTACAAGAACACGGTTGACGGAGTCATACTCGCGGCGATTCAAATCGCGGAAGATCCGATCCAAGCACCGAACGGATGGCGCCTCCACGTTCAACACACGTATAGCCCAGGGACGTCTCCTCCTTCTTGATCCAGCAAGGGGAGAGGAGAAGTTGAGGGACTACTCCGGCATCACGACGGCTGATACGTCTCCAACGTATCTATAATTTATGAAGTATTAATGCTGTTATTTTATCATTCTTGGATGTTTTACAATCATTTTATAGCAACTTTATATCATCTCTTGGGACTAACCTATTGACCCAGTCCCAGTGCCAGTTGCTGTTTTTTCTTGTTTTTTACATTGCAGAAAATCAATACCAAACGGAGTCCAAATGCAACGAAACGGAGTCCAAACGGACTAACCTATTGACCCAGTGCCCAGTGTCAGTTGCTGTTTTTTCTTGGTTTTTACATCGCAAGAAATCAACACCAAACGGAGTCCAAACGGACTAACCTATTGACCCAGTGCCCAGTGTCAGTTGCTGTTTTTTTCTTGTTTTTTACATCGCAAGAAATCAATACCAAACGGAGTCCAAATGCAACGAAACTCCACGGAGATTTTTTATGGACCAGAAGACATCCATTGGGCAGGCGGCGCAGGGGTGCCCGAGGGCAAAACCCACCAGGGCGAGCCTGGGGGCCCAGGCACGCCCAGGTGGGTTGTGCCCACCTCGGTGGCCTCCCGCACCCCTCTTTACCCTATAAATTCACAAATATTCCAAAAACCCTCGAGGTTAACTTAGATCATAAGTTTCACGGCCACAAGGCTCTGTAGCCACCGAAAACACACCTAGACCCTGTTCCGGCACCCTGTCGGAGGGGGGAATCATCACCGGTGGCCATCTTCATCATCCCGGCGGACACCACAATGAGGAGGGTCCACCCTCGGGGATGAGGGTTTGTACCAGTAGCTATGTGTTTAATCTCTCTCATGATCTATATCATGGGCTTTGTTAATATAGATGGATCATATGATGTTTCTCCACTCTATACTCTCGTTGTGATGAATTAAATCTTTACCCTTTGAAGTTTTGTCTTGTCAGATTAAATATTCAGATATAAGAACACATGATGTATGTCTTGCGGTATGAATACTCGAGGTGACAATGGGGTATTGTATTGATTCACTTGATATATGTTTTGGCACTCAACTTGCGAATTCTCGAGGTGACATTGGGGTAATCTATGCGTAGGGGTTGATGCACATTTTTATTATCTTTTCTCCAATAGAAACTTTGGGGTCTCTCTGTAGTTCTTTGTGTGGATTGAGTATTATGAATATGAATTTGCTTTGGTGTTATTTTAGTACGAACTCTTGATTAGATCAATCGGAAAGAATAGCTTTGAGGTGGTTTCGTACCCTACAAACAATGTCTATCTTTTGTTCTCCGCTAATAGGAACTCGGGAGTGATTTTTAATTGCACTTTGAGGGATAATCATATGATCCAACTATGTTATCACTGTTGAGAGATTGCACTAGCGAAAGTACGGACCATAGGCCTTGTTTTCAAGCAATGCAATACCATTTTTATGTCTGTTTACTATTTGCTACCTTGCTGTTATTATTTATTCATATTATAAAAATATATTTGTACCATCCACATTACACTTTTATTACCATCTCTTCGCCGAACTAGTGCACCTATACAATTTGCCATTGTATTGGGTGTGTTGGGGACACAAGAGATTTCTTGTATTTGGTTGTAGGGTTGTTTGAGATAGACCATCTTCATCCTACACCTCCCACGGATTGATAAACCTTAGGTCATCCACTTGAGGTAAAATTGCTACTGTCCTACAAAACTCTGCGCTTGGAGGCCCAACACGAGTCTAAAAGAATAAAGTTGCGTAGTAGACATCAAGCTCTTTTCTGGCGCCGTTGCCGGGGAGGTGAGTGCTTGAAGGTATATCTGTAGATCTTGCAATCGAATCTTTTAGTTTCTTCTTTTATCACTAGTTTGGCTTATAAAAGAAAACTACATAAAAATGGAATTGAGATTGCACCATATTATTGATCATCTTTATAATATCTTTCTTGAAAATGATGGTTCGGAAAATTGTGCTCAATTGTTAGAAGAAGAAGTCAATAAAATGTTTGGCACAAAATATTTAAATGATGAGCATGATTATAATGTTGTTAGTATGAATTCTTTGAATATCCATGATGCTAATGATATGCAAAGTTACAAGCGTGGGGATGCTATATTTGATGAAGATGATATTTTTACTCCCCCAAGTTTCGATGAGAAAATTTATTATGATGAAAGCATGCCTCCTATTTATGATGATTATATTGATGAAAGTGGGTTTGGAAGAGAGTCAACTCTAGGTACTAATGATCCCACTATTTTGGAGGGTGTTGAATCTTATTGTAATAATTATGAAAGTGGATTTGGAGAGGTGATGACTTTATTTAGTGATGAATCCACTATTTTGGAAGAGGTTTCAATTGATTATTATGAGAACAAGGTTGCTATCTATGATTATTATGGTGATGGCATGTATGCTATAAAAAATAACGATAATCATGAAACTTGTCACCATGATTTTAATTTTCACTCTCATGATAGTTATTTTGTTGAGTTTGCTCCCACTACTATTGATGAGAAGAAATTTGCTTATGTGGAGAGTAATAAAATTTCTATGCTTGTGAATCATGAAAAGAATGCTTTATGTGATAGCTATATTGTTGAATTTCTTCATGATGCTACTGAAAATTATTATGAGGGAGGAACTTATGCTTGTAGGAATTGCAATAATATCAAGTTTCCTCTCTATGTGTTGAAAGTTTTGAAGTTATGCTTGTTTTGCCTTCCTATGCTAGTTGATTCTTGTTCCCATAAATTGTTTGCTCACAAAATCCCTATGCATAGGAAGTGGGTTAGACTTAAATGTGCTTGTCATGTGCTTCATGATGCTCTCTTTATGTTTCAATTCTTATCTTTCACGTGAGCATCATTGAGATCATCATGCCTAGCTTAAAAGGCATTAAAGAAAATCACTTGTTGGGAGACAAACCAACACTTTTACCTACTGTTTTTGTGTCTTCACATGATTACACTACTGTAGTAATCATGTTTTATTGCTTTTGTTCAATAAAGTGCCAAGTAAAGCCTTTGGGATCATGTTGGGTGATAGTTAATTTGACCTTGCTGAAAAACAGAAACTTTTGTGCTCACGAAAATAAGTCTCATTTTTAACATAAGAGTGCTTTTGAGTTGATTCTTTTTGCAGAAGTTTAATATACAAATTTCTCACATGTTCCTAATTTTTTCATAATTTTTGGAGTAGCATAAGTATGGTAGTTATCCAGATCATTACAGACTGTTCTGTTTTTGACAGATTCTGTTTTCTATGCATGGTTTGCTTGTTTCCTAGTTTCTATGGCTTATATTGCTCAATATAAATTGTGGAAATGATATGCTACAGTAGTGTTGTGTGAGAACAATTATGAATATTGTCTTTGACAGTACCAAAAGTGAAATGGTTTTCTCTTTATCATACTAACCTATCTCACAAAGTTCCGTTAAGTTTTGTGTGATTGAAGTTTTCAAGTTTTGGGCGAGTTGTCGATATGAGGAGAATAAGCAGTGACAAGACCCTAAGCATGGGGTTTCCCAAGGAACCCCAAGGTAATATACAAGGAAGATCAACTAAGCTTGGGGATGCCCCAGAAGGCATCCCCTCTTTCGTCTCCAACATTATCGGTAACCTCACTCGGAGCTATGTTTTCATTCGTCACATGATATGAGTTTTGCTTGGAGCGTCAATTTATTTTACTAGAATTTGCTTGCTGTTATTTATAATAATGTTTTTCATCTTTATTTTTAATAAAAATGTCAAGGATAGCCTTCATCATGCTTATTTTGCAAGTATACATGTTGCTGTTTGAAAACAGAAAGTTTACCGCTGTTGCAAAAATTCCCTAGAAAAGTTAGAATGTGATAAAATGTTGAAACTTTTTGAATAATAAGCTTTGATAAATTTTCTACAGTGTGGTAATTTTTTCATAATTTTTGGAGTTAGGGAAGTATGATGAATATTGCATTCTATATAGACTGTACTGTTTTGGCAGATTGCTGTTCTGTTTGCATTGTTTGCATATGTTCGCTTGTTTAATGATTCTATTTGAGGATAAGAGTATTAAACATGCAGAGGTATTTAGTATGAAATGTTGAATAATAATTTTAGTGATTTTCTACAGTAGAGAATGATAAAGTTTTTGCATTGGTTTATACTAACTTATCTCACGAGTTCTTGTTGAGTTTTGAGTGGATGAAGTTTTTAAGATTTAGGGAAACCGTGATATGAGAGGAATTAAGAGACACAAAAGCTCAAGGTTGGGGATTCCCAAGTCATCCCAAGATAATATTTCAAGAAGTCTCAAGCATCTAAGCTTGGGGATGCCCTGGTAGGCATCCCACTTTTTCCCTTCAACAATTATCGGTTAGTATGGGTTGAGCCTAAGTTTTTGCTTCTCCACATGAGTTGTGCTATTCTTAGAATGTCATTTGATTTTTGTTTTACTTGCTGTTTTAATAAAATACTTAGATCTGAAAGTTTTTAAATAAAATAAAGTTCTCAAGTAATTGCCAAGGAGGCTAAGTAAGCGGCATTCACATCCTGTCAACGAAGCTCTTTTCTTTGGAACTGCTCTTGTGCTTGAGTAAATTGTTGAATAAATTGAATGTCATGAAGTTGATATCTTATCATTCCTAGTGGTAGCTTCACATTGGGTTTAGAAAGTGAAATATTTTGAGGCTTGACAATCACAATTTTGGTCATACAAGCAATTCACGAATAATTAGTATAAGGAAGAGAACTTTCACATGCAAATACACTATCCTGGAAATCTTTTGTGACTCTGAGCCCCCATCAAAATATTATATGCCAAAATTGTTGATGTTGGACAAGGAAGCAACGTAATGATTTATGTTTGTTCATATTCACATAGAAGTTATATTGTCATAGATCCTTCAACATGTGGTGCTTGCCCCCCATCCTTGCTAGCCAAAAATTCCGCACTAAGTAGAGATACTACTTGTGCATCCAAAAACCCTTAAACCCAAATCCTATCTTCAAGAGTCCACCATACCTACCTAAGGATTGAGCAAGATCCTTCAAGTAAGTTGTCATCAGTGCAATAAGGCAATAAAAATTGCTTTTAAAAGTGTTAGATCATTTAGTGTAAGAGAAAATTGAGCGTTGTACGAACTTGTGATGGCAAAGCAATAAAAGCGACGGACTGCATAATAAAGGTTGCTATCATAAGGGGCAATATAACGTGACGTTCTTTTGCACTAAGGGGTTGAGCATACAAACAAACAAGCGCATGGCAACCTCTGCTTCCCTCTGCGAAGGGCCTATCTTTTACTTTTCAGTATTTATTTTTATGCAAAGAGTCAAAGTTATTATCTCTATTCCTTTTTATTTTTCTCATTCGGCAAGCATCATGTGGCAAGGAAAGATCTAGGCACATATGTCCAGTTTAATATGGGTAGCATGAGTTATTATTGTTGACATCACCCTTGAGGTGAATACGTTGGGAGGCAAAACAATAAACCCCTATCTTTCTATGTGTCCGGTTGAAACATTTTGCTCATGTATATGCGGTGAGAGTTAGCAATCATAGAAGACTATATGATGGTTGAGTATGTGGAGCTCTTACTTAAACTCTGTTGAATAAGTTGAATTGCAATTGCTTGGTGACTGAGAACATAGGTCGTTAGGTTTCAAGAGAATTCGTTGTTTGAACCTTAACATGTGAATTGGTTGCCACTATAACATGAGAAGTTTTATAAGAAAGAATTGCTTTTATGATGCTAGGAAAAGTGATTGAAATTGTCATTGATCAAACTTGTGCACTTTGCTAAGCATTCACACTTCATAAATTATTTCTTTTATCATTTACCTACTTGAGGACGAGTAGGAATTAAGCTTGGGGATGCTGATACGTCTCCAACGTATCTATAATTTATGAAGTATTCATGTTGTTATTTTATCATTCTTGGATGTTTTACAATCATTTTATAGCAACTTTATATCATTTTTTGGGACTAACCTATTGACCCAGTGCCCAGTGCCAGTTGTTGTTTTTTGCTTGTTTTTTACATCGCAGGAAATCAATACCAAATGGAGTCCAAATGCAACGAAACTCCACGGAGTTTTTTTATGGACTAGAAGACATCCATTGGGCCAGAGCAGCACCTGGGGCGCGCCCTGGTGGGTTGTTCCCACCTCGGTGGCCTCCCGCACCCACTCTTTACCCTATAAACTCACAAATATTCCAAAAACCCTCAAGGTTAACCTAGATCAGAAGTTCTGTCGCCACAAGGCTCTGTAGCCACCGAAAACACACCTTGACCCTGTTCTGGCACCCTGCCGGAGGGGGGAATCATCACCGGTAGCCATCTTCATCATCCTGGCGGCCACCACAATGAGGAGGGAGTCGTCCACCCTCGGGGATGAGGGTTTGTACCAGTAGCTATGTGTTTAATCTCTCTCTCTCTCTCTCTCTCTCTCTCTCTCTCGTGATCTATATCATGGGCTTTGTTAATATAGATGGATCATATGATGTTTCTCCCCTCTATACTCTTGTTGTGATGAATTGAATCTTTACCCTTTGAAGTTTTGTCTTGTCGGATTGAATATTCAGATATTAGAACACATGATGTATGTCTTGTGGTATGAATACTCGAGGTGACAATGGGGTATCGTATTGATTCACTTGATATATGTTTTGGCACTCAACTCGTGGATTCCCGAGGTGACATTGGGGTAATCTATGCATAGGGGTTGATGCACGTTTTTATTATCTTTTCTCCGATAGAAACTTTGGGGTCTCTCTGTAGTTCTTTGTGTGGATTGAGTATTATGAATATGAATTTGCTTTGGTGTTATTTTAGTACGAACTCTTGATTAGATCGATCGGAAAGAATAGCTTTGAGGTGGTTTCGTACCCTACAAACAATTTCTATCTTTTGTTCTCCGCTAATAGGAACTCGGGAGTGATTCTTTATTGCATTTGAGGGATAATCATATGATCCAACTATGTTAGCACTGTTGAGAGATTGCACTAGCGAAAGTACGGACCCTAGGCCTTGTTTTCAAGCATTGCAATACCATTTTTGTGCCCGTTTACTATTTGCTACCTTGCTGTTTTTATTTATTCAGATTATAAAAATATATTTCTACCATCCACATTGCACTTTTATCACCATCTCTTCGCCGAACTAGTGCACCTATACAATTTTCCATTGTCTTGGGTGTGTTGGGGACACAAGAGATTTCTTGTATTTGGTTGCAGGTTGTTTGAGAGAGACCATCTTCATCCTACACCTCCCACGGATTGATAAAACTTAGGTCATCCACTTGAGGGAAAATTGTTACTGTCCTACAAAACTCTGCGCTTGGAGGCCCAACACGAGTCTACAAAAATAAAGTTGCGTAGTAGATATCAACGGGGTGGTGGTGGAGCTCGTGGTTCTCCGGCAGAGCTTCGCTACGCTCAACGGAGGAGGAGGAGGAGTTGGAGGGGGAGGGCTGCGCCGGGGGCAAGCGGTGCAGCTCACATGCACCTCCCCACTATATATAGGGGTGGAGGGGGCTGGTTTCTTGCCCTCCAAGTCCATTGGAGTGTTGTCAAAGGTGGGAGGAAAGAAATCCCATCCTTTCCCTTCCCCACCGATTGTTATCCCCCTCTTTTAGGGATCTTGATCTTATCCCTTTTGGATATGATCTTATTCCTTCTAAGGGGGATCTTGGTGCGCCTTGACCAGGGGTGTGGGGCCTTGACCCCACTACCCATGTTCATGTGGGTCCCCCATGCAGGTGGACCCACTCTGGAACCTTCTAGAACCTTCCCGGTACAATACCAAAAAATCCCGAACATTTACCGCTGGCCAAAATAAGAATTCCCATATATACAATCTTTACCTCAGGACCATTCCGAAACTCCTCGTGACGTCCGGGATCTCATCCGAGACTCCGAACAACTTTCGGTAACCACATATAATTCCCATTACAACTCTAGCGTCACCGAACCTTAAGTGTGTAGACCCTACGGGTTCGGGAACCATGCAGACATGACCGAAATGCCTCTTCGGTCAATAACTAATAGCGGGATCTGGATACCCATATTGGCTCCCACATGTTCCACGATGATCTCATTGGATGAACTACGATGTCGGGGATTCAATCAATCCCGTATAAAATTCCCTTTGTCCGTCGGTATGTTACTTGCCCGAGATTCGATCGTCGGTATCTCCATACCTCGTTCAATCTCGTTACCGGCAAGTCTCTTTACTCGTTCCGTAACACATGATCCCATGACCAACCCCTTAGTCACATTGAGCCCATTATGATGATGCATTACCGAGTGGGCCCAGAGATACCTCTTCGTCATACGGAGTGACAAATCCTAGACTCGATTCGTGCCAACCCAACAGATACTTTCGGAGATACCTGTAGTGCACCTTTATAGTCATCCAGTTACGTTGTGACGTTTGATATACCCAAAGCATTCCTACGGTATCCGGGAGTTGCACGATCTCATGGTCTAAGGAAATGATGCTTGACATTAGAAAAACTCTAGCAAACGAATTACACGATCTTGTGCTATGCTTAGGATTGGGTCTTGTCCATCACATCATTCTCCTAATGATGTGATCCCGTTATCACTGACATCCAATGTCCATGGTCAGGAAACCATAACCATTTTTTGATCAACGAGCTAGTCAAATAGAGGCTCACTAGGACATGTTGTGGTCTATGTATTCACACATTTATTACTGTTTCCGGTTAATACAATTATAGCATGAGCAATAGACAATTATCATGAATAAGGAAATATAATAACAACCATTTTATTATTGCCTCTAGGGCATATTTCCAACAGTTGCATGAGGGTCGATCGAGAGCAAACGTTTTTTTTCATTGGGTTCGTTTGCACTGAGGGAGCCCTCAGAACGAATGATTCGTTCGCTACACCCAACCTCCACATCTGATGTTCGGGTCTTATTGGGGTCCTAATAAAAAAGCTAGAAAAAAACTAAAAGGAAAAGAAATTGAATAAAAAATGCTTGCAAAAATGAAAAAATGGAAGAAAAAAAGCACGAACTAAACTACGAAGGCCTCAAACTACAGGCCTAAGCTCACCTAGTCGAAGTCCGGGATTTGACCTACTCCTAAGAGAAGTAATTTGTCATCATGTTTTGAGGTCTCAAGAAAAGAGCGTGGAACTCAAAATCACGTGTTGAAGAGCGTGGAGGTTTGAGTTCTCTTCAAGGCATAATATAAAGAATGCTTGTTCAATTAGCATCCCTAATTGGGAAAGGGAATGAGAGTTTGGTGTAGGGAGTTGTATTGAGATTAGACATGGGATGAGTCATTTTATTCCCGATCCCTTGTTTGGCGCATGATAGGAATTATCTGTAAGAATTTGAGGAGAATTTGTATTCCCTTATCTGGTTCATGGGAATTGATGAGGGACTAGACCAGGAAAGTGAACATAAGTTATGATGAAGAGTTAAGTTTGACTTATAAAACAATTCCCTACCAACTCCCACCCCCCCTCTTCTGTTAATAATAAAATGGTGGGAGTTAGAGTCTCAAGCCTCATGCCTATTCCTTTATAAATTCTCAATCCCACCTAAACAAACAATAGATTTAAAGTTTTGCACCCCTTTAATTCCCATTCCCTGCTCTAATTACCCCGAACCAAACATGCAGTAGAAGTATTCTAAAAATCTGGCCTCTCCCGATCTGCTCTCTTCCGCTGCCTCTCACCATCGCACCTACCCTAACAACATTCAGGTTTCAATGTTTTCAAATGCTAGGTCAGGCTCACGAACTGTTAAACCGATGCTAATTCTCACCTAGGATTTAGCATTCTGCACCAACCTCGTCCTTATTGTTTCTGGATGTGCAGACTTCCACGAAAGGTGCAGTTTGTTGCAGGACAGCCACTCGTTCTGCAATCTGCCCGTAGTCCCGTACGCATGGGTTGAATTCCTCGGCCGAAGGGTACAAGGTACTCGCCGTACCACATCACCGAACATCTCCATTATTTTCCCCGTCCAACACCGGCCTGTCGATGCCGTCCAGAAACGTCATGGAACGATGGGACTAGTTTCCACCAGAAAAGATGGGCATCCACATCATGTCATGTGTGTCCAATCTGGAAGGTAGTGTCAGTGTGCGATGCAAGTCCTCTGATGCCGCTCTTGTCATGTAAAACAGTCGCCGGCGAGAAACGTGCACGACGGCGGCCTGAGCTGCTCCTCCCGGCGGCTGGAGCGTCGCGTTCAAGAGAGACATGGAAGAGATCGTCGGGTCAATGGTGAAACGACATTTAAGTTTGACGCGGACCGAGTGCAGATCAGCCTCTGATGATATATCACCTGCTTGAACGGCACAGCATAAATGTGATGCACGCACATATGTGAAAAGGGAGATAAGAAGAAATGGAATTCTTGAGCGGATGTACTACTCGCACTTATTTTCTGAAGGAATAAGGACCGAATTCCGATCGACTTCTGATGGTATATGGTCTACTTGAACTGGCCAGCATAAATGTGATGCACGCACTGCATCAACTGTTGCGTTTATCTAACCTCCATTCCAGATCTCCACTGTTTCAGGCGAGGAGATAAGATGGTCGCCGTACATAAATAACTGAAAAAAGAGGCCTAAACAGGCATGTTAAAGTGATGTCTGTTTATCTTCTCTCCTTTTGTTTTGTCTATCTATCCAGACTGATGTGACTGTCACTGAAAGTCCAACGGATTGGATTCTTCTCCATAACTGAAAAAGGAGAGAAGAAGAAATGGAACTCTTGAGTGAGTGGATGTACTACTCGCACTTATTTTCTGGAGGAATACAGGTACGATCTGATGCGGAAGAACCGAAAGATGCAGGATTCTGTTGCTGGATACATGTCTGCACTGTACTAGCTTTTGGTTCCTTTGCGATGAATTCAGCGCTAACAACGTCTCCCACCCGCTTCCGATTTTGATGCTCCTCCTACCTCTGTCACGCACAAGGGCATAACTGAAGATAGAGAAGGTCGGTGGTGTGTCCTGGCCGTCAACTGTACTGCTCCCAGAATATTCATGTTCTATTTGTTTGGGATGGCCGATTGTCAAGAGGTTATTGTTGAGTTTTTGTCCGATATTGTGTACGAGTCGGGTTACGTCTACATAGCATATTTAGACAACTTTAAACTACTCCCCATCGCTCGGAGATCTCATCCCAATTCACCTCAGAGTCGGAGGTGTTGGAGGAGATACGGATCAAACAAATATGAAATTTGATTAGAAAAATATGTAGAATATGAATATAAGATTATTTTTACCTATTAAGTATTTTGAAATATTATTTTAGAATATATTTAAGTCAAACAAATGATTTTCTAAATTATCTATATCTTTTAAACCGTTACTTCGATTTTAACATATTATATATGAAATTTTATTAGAAAATGTGTGAAATCTAAAAATGATATTAATTTTACCTGTTAAATATTTTTAAAATATTATTTTGGAAGCAAACTTATAATTTATAGTGCAAGATCTGTTTTTCTTTCGTACCGGCAGCGATCCGGATTGCAAATAAACACCCCATTATAACCATATAGGGAAAAGAAATATTCGATAACTACACATGCATACCTCTGAAAAATGTAGCAGGGGAAAACAACGGATTTCTCATCATGAGAGAGAGAGAGAGAGGGAGAGAGAGAGGGGGAGAGAGAGGGAGAGAGAGACACCTTAGGATTAACCATATTCAAACACGTTTTTTGTTGTTTTGTGTGAACACCGAGGCCATCGTCGGCGAGGGTGAGAAGGAGGATAAGCGGCAACACAAATATGATGCCTCGCAAAAATAAAGGAGATGGACCTATTATGTTCTTGAGTGATGGTTGTTGAGTTAAGAACGTGTGTTATGTTTTCTCTCCCGTTGCAACGCACGAGCTCTTTTGCTAGTAGGTACTTGATGTGCTCAGCCTCGAGTTGGTTCATGGCCACATGATTCTCCTTCTCCTCGCGGCGTCGGAGACCACTCAAGGCTCAACAAGATCCGGGACGTGATTGTCGAGGGGGAAGTTTACCTTTGCCCAACCGCAGTAGTAGTGGACCCCCGCCACGTCGTACAAGCGCCGCCTGCCCCGCGGACTGGAATGTGCCGAGCCAATGCTTCTCTCGCGTGTCCAGATTACATATCTCCACCGCCCAAGAGCGTCAAGGCTGGTGCCAGACGCTGCGGTGCTTCTTCTTCGGCGGTGGCTGAGGAATAGATCTTGAGCGGGCAGGGGCGAAGGGCGCTCGGGGTGGCGGCGTGAGCCTGTTTTTGACAAAATCCAGTACGGGGTGGTCCTCCTCGTCGACGAGCTCATGACAACTGAAGTTAGATTCATCGATTCTAGTGACGGCGGTAGGCGGCGGTAAATCGAAGTGGGCAAAGGGGAGGCCAGGGCTGCACGATGGCCGACGGGGGAAAGTTATGCGAAGCATCCTACGGACATCACCATGTTAAGAGTCCCTTCGACAAGTGACAAATGCGACATCTACTTCACATACATAAGTGTGAATCATCTCCTTTAGATGTGTTCACTTGACCCCTTCGAGGATGGTATACTACTTGACACTCTCGTATGCACGCATAGGTATTATCAGAGAGTTCAAGTGCAAGAGAATGACTACGCCATCCAAGAAAGAATCGTGGAAGCGGAGAAGGAACCACGAGGAAGAAGGCCACCTGCTGTAGGAAAGTCGGAATGTCCGACCCAAGTCGGAACATCCAACCTGGCCTCCGACCCAACCTCCGACCGGGCCTTCGACTTGTGGTATTCAGTGCTGTCTCAGGGTCGGAATATCCAAAGTAATGTTCGACCTGGCCTCTGACCATGTCAGAACATCCGACCTGCCTGCGCGCATATAGTAGGCCGAGTGTCCATGTATCTTTCCCCTTTTGCCCCTCACTTACCCCTTCGTGCCTTGGACTATAAATAGGCCTCCCCTGCCTCATTTCTAGGTTTAGCTAAGAAATAGATCTCATATCATAGAGCTTAGCTCATGCATCTCCTCTTATGGGTTTCCTCTTGAGAAAGAGAAGACTCCATTGGAGCTCAAGACCTTCATTGGAGAAGATCCTTAGGGATTCAAGACCCCTTTTAGGGAAGATCCACCCATGGATTCAAGATCCATCTCTCCATGAGATTTGGATGAACTACCTTGTATCTTTATTTCCCTTGTTGTCTCAGGATCTTGATGCACCTCTTGTATTGCTTGTGATTTAAGGAGTACTTGGAGTGAATCTTGTCCAATAAAGTGTTTTCCCCTTTGATTTCTGCACGTTTTCCCCTCTTGTTCTTCTGTTCCTCATCGAATCTACCTCCAATTCGTGAAAATCGGGCCACCTAGGGTTTTGCCCTACATAAAAAAGGAAAGCGGTGGAGGCAAGGAGGACAACATTGACATGGAGGCAACCTAGCAGGGGAGAGAGATGGCCGAGCGGGGGAGGGATTCATTTTTGCTAAGAAGTCGCTTCTGTTGTTCAAATTTAAGAGGTAGTCGACGTAGTACCTAAGTTTTTGAGGAGTTAAACCGGTTGAGGGTTCAGATAGGTCCGGTTTAAATCGTCAAAAGGGAATATGCCGAGGAGTTAAACCCTTTTGAGATTTGGCTAGAGATGCTCTTAAGGGCATCTTTAAAGAAATCCTAAAAGTTAAACTTCTGGAACACCTTCTCAAACCTTAAATCCTCAAATTTTTAGACTTACAAAATGTGAATCTAACCGAGCTCTCAACTTAACTTCTCAAACGAACTACACGCAATGGAAGCCCCTCTCCCTCTTCTTCCTTCTTCTTCCTTTCACGCGGCCAATGATGAATTTTCGGCACTAGATGATGTCCATGAGCTAGCTAGTACCAGGATAGATGCTCCGCAAAAGTAATTTGATTGAGACTCATACCTCACGACGTAAGCGTGCAACGAAGTAGTTGAGAAAGGATGCAAAATTCGTCCTCCATGGACTATGGCTTGGGTGTTTCTTCGTTTGAATGGGTTCTTCCCCTCATCCTTCTCCTAGTAACGCTATGGCGCCATCCAGAACGCAATGATTCATTGCAATCGGACATGGTGGTCGGTGGCCACTCTTCATGTATGTTTGCTTCATGTAGGTGAACTTTTCCTCTTTGCAGGTGTTCCTTAGTGTGTGTTGCAGCTTTTCTCGTGGACGGGGACAACAGGAAGAGCGTTGCCAGGCTCGGGACGACGAGGGGGAGCGCCGTCGTGGTCGGAGACCAAAAGAAAAATGAAAAAAATGAAGAAAAAAGTCGCCAGATTATCGTGAGAACCTCCCCGTCTGAAGGTCTGCGGGGATGTGAGGTGTCGTCGCCATGCGGAGTGGTCGCCAGAGGTAAGGAAATGTGACTGGGGCAGTGCCGACGTGCAAGAGCCCGAGCAACACAGAAAGACTGCCATGCAAGAGAGAGAATCTTTTACTAAGACTTGTGTTGGCTGAGAATCTTTTACTAAGACTTGTGTTGGCTCTAGAAATTGAGAGATGGCTGAGAGTTCTCCTAAATTTTCTGAGGAGTTAAAGGTGTTGAGACTTCGGCTATGTGTGATTTAATTCCTCAAAAAGGAATTAAAGGGAATCTTGTAAGGAGTTAAAGTCTTTTGGGAGTTAGGCTAGAGATGCTCTAAGAACTAAGATGACAAATTAAAAATGTTAAATAAAAAGCAGAACATAAAAAACATAACTATTCTAAAAATAGAAATAGGAAAAAATCCATAATTATTCCAAAAAATAGAAATTCAGACAAAAATCACAACTCTTCCAAAAACAGATATTCGGCAAACTTGCAAAAAGTTTAGGAACATCGATGAAAAAATAATGGTGAATGTTCCTAAATTATCTGTCAGTTTTCTAGAATTCCCTGAAGATTTCTTGAATACATCAATTTCGCTCATGACTGCATATATATCTTAGAAAGAAGTCTATTCTAAACCCTGCAATGTGGTTCCAAGTCTGCTTTGAAGCTTCCACCATGACATGGTCCATGTTTAATCCTGTTTTTTCTAGAACCATTTAACTTAAGCTCGGGTAGTTTCAGATATTGCATTCTATCTTTACAAAATAAAATAAAATGAAAACTAACATATGCAGGTAATGTTAGGATCTTATAATGGGCAAAATACTGTCCAAAATTATGACACATGACATGTGCAAAAATAACATGAGATAAAAAAAATATTATGTAAGATAAATTCTCATATTTTTTATTTTGGCTAGACCCTGATACGTAGCATCCCATGTGTTCACGATTTAAAACAAAAATTGAAACTACAAAAAATATATGCAAAATCGCCGTAAATAGTTGGAGCATGATTTCACAATTCTGAGCTTCTAAACAATATGAGATAATTCATGATGTGGATAAGTCTATAAAGTACAAATATACCATCAACCATATTATAATACACCCTATGTTCCTAAATATAAGACGCTTTGGCGATTCAGTTTATTCCATACTAACCACATGAAAGACGAATAATTTTTCTTTTCATTTTTGCATGTGACATACATAGTAGATGGATTATGTTGTTTTTATTTCATAGCATTTTCTACATCTAAGATTTTCTTTTCTCCTATTTTCGAATGGACCAAGATATTTTTTCTTCAAAATTGGTATGTTTTTCATTTGCAAACATTTTAGAAATTTGGGGTTGAATTTAAATGGTGGCACAGTTTGGGGTTCGTATGCGAACGGTGCCACCATTGTTTAGTGTTCAATGAGTGAGGTGTTTTGGAGCGTGAACTCTAGTGAGCCCTTAAAAAACAGAATTCATATCCAAAGTGCCAAAATTCCAAAAACAATTATGCATGTCAATATAGGTGTATTTTACATATGTATAAAATTTCATTAGAAAATACTTTATCACGTGAGCTGGATCTTTTTGGGTAAAGTTCAGCAATCAATGTGTGTATTTGGTTTCTATTGCAAATCCACATTTTTTTTCGTGTGCTCGTTGTATAGAAGCATGAATTACATGAAAAATTGTAAGCACATAGATGGTATATATACATACATGTAATTTTCAGAAATTTTATGCTTCGGATATTACTTTTAAAAACAGGCTCAGAACTAAAAATTGCAAATGGACTTTTCTCTATATATCATGGGTGCTACCTCCAGGCTGAACTCTCTAATTTATCGCGGTGTGTCTACATTTTTGGTTACCCATTCTGGGGGAGCTTTTCTTCTTCATGTAATGAAAATTATATGATGGCATCTCATTTTCATCTACTATGATCGGAGAAGGATATGTGCAGAAATGTTCTTTCCAGTACAGTAGCACCCAACGAATCGGATAAGTTATTCCGGAGTAGTACTGTTTGTGCTATCAATCATTGAAATCGTCGTGTTTTTGAGCCTGAACTCTAGTGAGCCCTTAAGAAAAACAGAATTGGTATCCGAAAGTGCCTAAATTCTAAGAACAATCATGCATGTCAATATAGATGTATTTTACATAAGCGTAAATTTTTATTAAAATACTTTACCACATGAGCTACAAAAAAAGGGTGAAGTTTAGCAATAAGTGTTTGTATTTGGTTTCTAGTTCAAATCCACATTTTTGTTATGTGCTCGTTGTATAGAAGCATGTGTTACATGAAAAATTATAGGCACACAGATATATACTACTAGTATATATACATACATATAACAAATTTTCGTAAATTTTACGCTTCGTTTTTTATTTAGAAAAAAACAGGCACAGAACCGAAAATTGCAAATGGACTTTTCTCTATATATCATGGGTGCTACCTCCAGGCTGAACTCTATAATTTATTGCGGTGTGTCTACATTTTTGGTTACCCAGTCTAGGAGCTTTTCCTCCTCATGTAACGAAAATTATATTGTGGCATCTCATCTAGTACGAACGGAGAAGGATGTGCGCGGAAATGTTCTTTCCAGTACAGTAGCACCCAGCGCCTCCGATAAGTTATTCCGAAGCAATACTGCTTGTGCCATCAATCATTGAGATCGTCGATTCTCAGTAGGGCACTGTAGCATATTCATGATCACGCTGGGACATTGAGATATGGTTGCAGACACGCACACAGGCAGCAAGATATTATCCTCATGTAGGAGTACAGTAAAGCACAAGCCTAGGACGCTAAGCAATCGCTGTTGTGAGTACAATACGGTGCACTAAATTGACAGGTAAAACTAAGACTTAGTACGATCCATTCTGTATGCACACACACCATAGATAACTTAAACGCATGTGATTTGTTAAGCTGAATGAGGCACCAACCTTCTGCAGCTTTCTTTAACTCAGCTTGGTTTGGTGTGGATTAGGGTAGGAGTAGGACAGACTTTATCTTATCTTCATATTAGTAGTCTTGAAGACCAAAGACCGGCTGGTTGTTAATTACTTGTTCTGCCAATGAATGTGAAGAGATATGGTCATATGGAGTTCATGGTAGGAAGCATAGTATTCTTTTGAAGTCCATAGTAGGAAGCATAGTTAATTAAATGCCCATTTACCAAAAGTCCAGTAAGAACACAGCACAAACCGAGGGAGTAGGAGTAGAACAAGCAGTTGTCTGATATTTTCTATCCTGGAACCAAAACACAAATATTTTCTAATAGCTGTGGAAGGTAGATAATACTAGCATATCTCCCTTTTGTGGTTGTTATGGTGACGACTTTTTGGTCCAATCTTGGATCTTGGCACCTAACCTTGATGACAACTATGCTTGCTTGCTTGTATACAAAGGCCTCTTCCCTGTCAGTCCTGTTATTAGCCAATGTCCTTAGTCCTTGAAGCAATTGAACCCTAACAACCTTGTATTCTGAGTTTTGTTAATCACAACTATATCTCCGTTGAATCTCCTATTTCGTTTTCTTATAGTTGCGTGCACTAGAACATAAGATTCCAAGCCACTCGGGGACGTAGCAAAACAGTATCTTTCTCTCTTCTTGTTTACTGCTGCAACTTGGAAATGGATCTGGGGGGTGAATGAAACGCCTTCCATGTCGATCCATCCATTGATCTGCAGATATTTTCCGGCACTCCACATTGCTCGTGTGACTTTCAGTGGTCATTAGTAGTGCAACATTATAGGAGTCTCTTTTACCTAAAGAGGCTAGCACAAGACTTTTCCAATCGGTTAACCATGTCGGACTTGGGCAAAAGAAACATAGAGGCGAGGGTATAAGATTCCTGATATGAACCATACAGGAGCAACATACAGGAGCATGACGGCGACGGGGGGTGGCATTATTGGCATCCAGAGACTCGGCAGATTCCGCCGGATTCCGGGTGCAGTTAAATACGCCAGCGCTCCCGGCGCCTGATTGAATTGTCAATACCTTAAAGGGGGACGATGCCAAAATGCGTCGCCGTCGTCGGCACAGGTGTGCGCTCCCCAGCAAATCGCTAGTCCCCGCCACACCTTTCTCCCTATTAAACCCCGGATGCTACGTCTCCCCGCAGTCCACACCATCGTCTTATCTCGGGGCCAGGGCCAGAGCCAGAGGAATTGTTTCCTTCTTCTATACCTTCGTTCGGTCGAGCTTGTGTGCCGCCGATCGGCATGGCGAGGAAATGCTCGAGCTGCGGCCACAATGGGCACAACTCGAGGACCTGCGGCGGGCACCGAGGCGTGGAGAGCGGCGGCGGCGGGCTGAGGCTGTTCGGGGTGCAGCTTCAGGTGGGCGCTGCGCCTCTCAAGAAGAGCTTCAGCATGGAGTGCCTGTCGTCGTCCGCGTCGGCCTACTACGCGG
Source organism: Aegilops bicornis (assembly GCA_021605145.1). Lineage (NCBI taxonomy): Eukaryota > Viridiplantae > Streptophyta > Magnoliopsida > Poales > Poaceae > Aegilops > Aegilops bicornis. The sequence goes on from CM038671.1 coordinate 110,175,376, forward strand.
TGGCCGCGGCCGTGGGTGTCGCCGCGTCCAACTCGTCGTCGTCCGTGTCGTCGTCGTCGTCTCTCGTCTCGGTGGAGGAGAGCCCGGAGAAGATGGGCCACGGGTACCTCTCCGACGGGCTCATGGGCAGGGCTCAAGAGAGGAAGAAAGGTGAGTTCGTGCATGTATCTACCGTGCTGATTTTCTTGAACAGTTCGTTGGTTCGGTACGCCACTGTGACACGCTTCATTAACCGTGCTTTGGATCTGGGAGATTATAATCTGTGATAGTCATCATGATATCTATGGTCTCACTAAGGAAAAAAATTCTGAAGATACTTGTTTTTAAAACAAAAAATCTGAAGATTCCTAGATGCATGAGTGTTTGGATCCTCTTCTCGAATTAGTTGCTGTCCATCAATTTGTCAGCCAACTTGACGAGGGCAATTTGTCAGCCAACTTGACGAGGGATAGCATGGCAGCTGACTTTGTTAAGGTTCAGACCGATGCCTCAGGGGTTGCAACTTGCAACTCCCATCCCTGCAGCTACTTGGTCATTTATTTCAGAGTAGTACTTACTAGAATTAAGTGCCATGTTTTTCATCTTAAATAAGATGCCAAATTACGTTCAAACCACTGTACTGAACTTGTAAGTGGATTATGAGCAGGGGTTCCATGGACCGAGGACGAGCACCGGAGGTTCCTGGCCGGCCTGGAGAAGCTGGGGAAAGGCGACTGGCGAGGCATCTCCCGGCACTTCGTCACCACACGCACGCCGACGCAGGTGGCCAGCCACGCCCAGAAGTACTTCCTCCGGCAGTCCGGCCTCGCGCAGAAGAAGCGGCGGTCCAGCCTCTTCGACGTCGTACGTACTACCCCTCATCGTCATCCTCGTTGCACTTGCATGTAGTAATAATAATAATAATAAGAGTAACTAAACAGCTGACATGATATGGTACGGCCTCTTCCTATGTTTGCTTCAGGTCGAGAAAAATGGCGACAGGGGAGCCACCGAGCGCCGTCACAGGCTGAAACCCGATGTCACCAGCTCTGTAGACGCGATGGGATTAACATTCCCAGCTCTTTCCCTGGGCGCCAGCCGGCCGAGGCCAGACGCCGCGCTACCGCCGTGCCTGACTCTGATGCCGAGCTGCTCGTCGCCGTCGTCGGCGCCGAGCCGCGCACCGAAGCTCCCTCCTTCCCTGGGCCTGGTGTCAAATGCAAATCCTCCTCGGCAGGCGCCTGACCTGGAGCTCAAGATCTCGTCGACGGCCGCCCGGAAGACCGAGCAGCAGGCCGGCGCCGCCGCCGGCTCGTCGCCCTTTTTCGGAACCATCAGGGTCACCTAGAGCGAGCAAAAGACCGCCCACCGAAGCGACGGCTGAAAAGAGATCTTTCCGTAGACGACGACGAAGAAGAACAAGAAGAAGAAGGAAGAGCTTTTGCTAGTGGCGTGCTACATTAACAGTAGTATGTCAGTCTCAGTATGCGTGTGTTGCTGGCATGGCATTAAGAAATGCCATCACCGATCCATTCATAACCATCCTGTATTATCACCATCACCAAGACCCAACTTTACTGTCCTAATTTAGCCATGCAAATAAACAAGGAACGGGACTCATTAGCATCATCTTTATGTTGACACAAAGGCAAAGCAGCCAGCCAGTGGGTCTTGTCTCTAGCGCGCTGGGGGAGAAGGTGAGGCATGAGCTCACAAGATATTCACCTGCGGATCACTGACAAGGACGCGTGGCCAATCACAGGCGATGTTCAAGATTTCTGCAACAGTAAATATAATGATGGATTGATGATGATGATATGGTTCGGTAGCCCTGGTGGACTAAAACGGAGCTGCATAATTCACCCGCGCCGGTCGTGTCCGTGTCGTTGAAGATCTGGGGCGTGGAATAGGATCCCGATGTGCGCCAATGGCGTCCGGTGACTGGCGCCCGGGATGACAGGTGGCGGCAGCGAGCTCGTTGCTTGTTAAGTTGGCACGACGAACCACGGTGGTTGGCGCCCGCGACATGCGTCGCTCTCCTGATATGGATGGATGTTCCGGCGTTGCGCAAGAATTTCTTTCCTATTCTAATCTAAAGTTTCGATCTGCTCTATCTTGGCGGTCTCGTCAGGTGGTGGTACCAGTGGTAATTCGTTTGCTTTGGCGATGATGATGCCATTTACCTAACAAAAGATCGCGCCATTAGCAAGGAATTGATCATCTCGGGGGGATAATTAAAAGGCGGATGGGGATTAGATTAGAGTAAAGGCAAAGGATGAGATGCGCCCCCCAGCACATGAGGGATTATTGTTATGTTAGTTGACGTGCGGAAATGGTTGGCGATCGACGATGTAAAGTGACGGGGGCTAAGGGAAAAAATATCGGACAAACAAAGCTGGTGTGGGGTGGTGTGGTGTGCTGACCGTCTTATCTCTGATCGTCTGATCCGGAGGGGAGGATAAGCTTCTTTTGATGTCTTCTTTTCTCACCTTATCTTCCATCCACTGATCCACAGTTTCAATTAGACAACTCAGACACACATGTAGAGATAGGTAACAGCAGTACTGTCGTCTAATACAAACCGAATACGGTCAGTGGTGGTACGAATTTAGGTTCACGTATTTGTCGAGTTACGACTGACATGGCCCGATTCATACGGTTTGGGACGGCAACCATCGTGTCCAAAGTCACGGACGGTTGGGACGGCAACGCGCACAGTGCGGCCAGGCCAAACACGTTGGCACGGCGTCAAAACAAGCCACCCAGACCCAAAGGTCCCCCGGCAAGGCAATACGCCGGAACACCCGTAGCCTCCCCATTGGCCGCTCGCCTTGGTCCCGGTCGCCGGCTGGCCGGACTCGACCACCGGTGGAAAAAAGGCCTTTGGTCGCGGTTCGCAACTGCCATTAGTCGCGGTCGGGCAACCGCGACCAAATAAGCGCGACTAATGCCCTTCACCTTTGGTCGCGGCTGCTTAAGAACCGCGACTAACGGCCCGTCCACGTGGGCGCCAGCGGCCGTCGGCGGAGGAGGACCTTAGTCATGTTCTTTCGCCAACCGCGACTAAAGGCCGCCATGAGTTTAGGGTTTTAGCCCCCCTAAACTTGTTTTCTGTTTAATTTGTATTGTTTTATTTCTTTTGTGCTTTATTTTAATTTTGAAGGAGTTTCATATATTCTACGGTACTACATACATGCATATGAATGTACAATTTCAAATAAATTTGAAATTAGAACCAAAAAGAATTCAAGAGGAATATACAATATATATTCAATATCATCGGATGACCATATACAATTTTGAACAAGTTTCCATACATGATTTAATGCATATAAAGTTCTACGTCCTCGTAATAGTGTTCTCCTTTAGGATGGAGGACTTCCTTTGAACCATCCAGCTAGTTCCTCTTGAAGTGGTCGGAAGCGAGCTTACGGACTAAGCATCATCCGGAGGTTATTCCTCACGAGCATTGGTATCACTCGGAACCCGCTCAGAGGTGTATCTCGGATCATCTCCTGAACATAGTATCCACATAGATTGGTCTCCGGTGGCTGAATATCCCGCATTCTTAGGCTTTGACCTTTTGAATTCTAGCTCTTTTTGAATTCACCGACCTTTGTATCTACGAACCGTCTCCAAACCCTACGAGGCAAAGAAAATTAAATGAACAAGAGAGTTATTAGTTACTTGATATTAGGAAATGAACGAAATAGGCCGATCGATATAGAGCGCAAATGAATGAAAATAATTACTTCGCGGCATTCTTCTCATGCCGCCCCAAAGCTTTGGATCCATATTCGGGAGAGTCGTGGGCGAGACATTACGAGGTGTTAACTTTAATTACTAGCGAGAATCGGTGGAACTGCGGACACGATACATGCACAAGACGTCATGCATAACTCATCGATTAGCCGCCACATACCATGCATGGAGTAAACAAAAGAGAATGTGCTCAAGACAGAAACACTCACCCACAATGGTAAGGAAATAGAATATCACTTTTGAGTTCCTGCTTTGTAAGAAACTGCCACAGGTCCGCCTCCACGTCGGCGGGGTGACGCTCCAACACATGTCCATTAACGATGTGTGGGTCAATGAACCCAACATCATGGATGTTCCTTACTCTGCATTCCTTAATCTTCATTACGCATGTATAATAGCGGACACAACAATATAGTTAGGACATATATATAGTGCAGGCAATATGAACGAGATGGGGTAGAAATTAATAAATCACTTACGAGCGTAACGTGGCGATGATAGATTTGTCGAGCTCGCCTTGATTGAAAAGCTGGAACAATTCACTCAGTTCAATTTGTACATAGTAATGTTTGAAGTGATGCTCATGTCTAACTTCCGCATAAATATATTCTTTGGCGTTTTTATTTTTTATGTAACCCTTGTACCATTTCAGCAGACCTTTCATTTGTGGAGGTAGATCCTTTTCTGCAGCAGGCTCGACGAGAGGCCCATTCTTGACATATGTAATTACTACCTCCTTCACCGGGCGCCTCATCAAGGCCTAACAGTTCCACGAAGAGTAATACCTAAGTTGGCCGCTTGTTCTCGCACTTCGTTCTGATCAATCCTGTCTTTGCCTTGACTTGTATGATCTTGGGGGCATCCGGACGGAAGGCTTCCACTATAAGCGGGCAATCGATTGTTTACTTTGTTCCCCGAGCTGGGCAACTTGTTTCCGCTTATTTTACTTCGGCCTTCTCCGCTCTTTGTTCTCCTTGAACATGAGTGCACACTGTGAAGTTCACGTGCATAGTCGTTAGGCAGATTCTTGGCGGCTTGGGACGGTGTGCTCAAAAATGACTTAGCCCACTTCTTTTGCTCATCGAGAAAATCTTGGCTTGGGCTCGGGCTCTCTTTTCTTCTTGCAGTCCGCCTTCCATTTCTCCAAATCAGCGGCCGGCAGCGTCGACTTCCTCGGCACTACGTTCCCAAGGCCTTGTGGGAGAGGCTTGATGATGGCTCCGGTACCTTTGTGGTCTTAGGTACATAAGGGTCCGGGTTAATAATCCAGATCGCTATACGCTTCTTTGGGAGGTGGATTGGGGGCGGCGTCGATCACCCGCCGGACGAGGATCGGGGGCGGCGTGATCACCCGCCGGACGTTAGGATCGGGGGCGGCGTCGGCCGACGTGGCGGAGGTGTAGGTGAACCGCCACCACCACCACCACCACCACCACCGCCACCGCCACCACCACCACCGTAGGGGGTGGACTTGTTGTCCTTGGCGCCTCGCTTGAAACTTGATAAACTTCTTTTGCCATAGAATGAAATGGCGCTTGACATCTCCAAGTCTTTTCTCCCCTTCGTGTGTAGCAATGTCAATCTCCAGGTCCTCAAACCCTTGGACTATGTCCTCCACCGTGACACGAGCATAGCCATCTTGAATGGGGTTGTTGTGGTGGAGTGCTCGAATAAACATGGTAAAGCACTGCCGATGGCTACCTTCATGGACATGTTCCCGATAGGATAATACAGATGACATTCTTTCATCTCCTTTATATCGTCCACGGGGTAGCGAGGAGGCTCCGGTGCAGTAATTTCGACCACCGAGAGGCTCGGTGCAGTAATTTCGACCACCAGAGGCTCCGGTGCGATATTTCGATCGTCGGTGCATCCGCACCACCGTGGGCCTCCGTGGAAGCCACGCCGCTTCTCCGTCATTGGCTTCCGAGATCCGCTGGATGATCTTCATCTTGCACCGAGCTGCATCTCTTCGGCTACTAGTACACTCATGGTTTTCTTCATCACATCCATTTCCGATGCCAACCGCGCCACAACATCCGATTCGATCCATCTTTCTCTTACGGCTTCAGAATCAGACGGGTCATCGCTGCAGGGGAACCCTATTTTCCACGGAATGTGCCCCATGCCTCGTACACGTCCTCCGTGTTCGGGATTCCCGAGGGCTTTTGTCGGTAGCGTCGTTCTCTCTGTTGAACTTGATCTTCCCTGTTGAGCATCCTTCATTGCGTCAATAAGGGCTTGGGTGGGTTTAATTAATTTGCCCCGGTAAACACACTCCCCTGTCTCCGGGTTCAGCGTTCCCCCATGCCCGTACCACCAGCTTTTGGCCCTTGGGTCCCATCCCACACACGGACACCACCCCACAGCTGTAAAAGTTCATCAACTAATGGCCTTAGGTACACATCGATGTCGTTGCCGGGTTGCTTCGGACCTTGGATGAGCACTGGCATCATAATGAACTTCCGCTTCATGCACAACCAAGGAGGAAGGTTGTAGATGCATAGAGTCACGGGCAGTGCTATGGCTGGAGCTCTGCCGCCAAAAGGATTCATGCCATCCGCATTTTAGAGCAAATCTTATGTTCCTTGCGTCACCGCAAAATCTTTGAACCATCTGTCGATCTTTCTCCATTGCGTTCCATCTGCGGTGTGTCTCAACTCCCCGTCCGACTTACGGTCCTCTTTGTGCCATCGCAACAACTTGGCATGCTCTTTGTTCTGAGCAGACGTTTCAACCGTGGTATTATAGGAGCATACCACATCACCTTGGCGGGAACCCTCTTCACGGTTTACGGCCCTCAACATCGTCACCGTGGTCATCGCCTCGATCTTATAACGCAATGCGGTGCATACCGGGCATTCATTCAAATTCTCGTATTCATCATGGTAGAGGATGCGATCGTTGATGCATGCATGTATCTTCGGAACCTCTAAACCTAGAGGGCGAGACAACCTTCTTTGCTTCAGACGTCTTGGCGGGCAACTCGTTATCCTTTGGAAACATATTCTTCAACATTTTCACAAGTTTTCAAATGCCGAGTCGGCTACACCGCCTGCCTTCCATTTCAGCAAATCCGAGTGCAGCCCAGCTTTTTCGAGACCATCATCGCATCCGGGTACAGCGCCTTTCTGTGATCCTCTAACATGCGATCCAAATTCTCCTCTCCTTTTCGGGCCAGTGCCTCCGTGCATCGGCAATGGTCCGACCAAGATCATCAACGGGATCATCACGTGCCTCTTCTTCACCTTCCCTTCACCTTCAAAGATCCTCCATGAAAGTATCACCGAAATGAGCAAGATAGCTTTCATCGATGAAATCATCCCCTTCTTCATCTTCTTCCATTATAACCCCTCTTTCTCCATGCTTGGTCCAACAATTATAGCTTGGCATGAAACCGCGTCAAGCAGATGCATGTGAACATCTCTTGAGGAAGAGTAACCCTTCCGATTCTTACAGATAACACATGGACAGATAACAAAACCCCCCGCTTGTTCGCATTAGCCACTACGAGGAAATCTTTCAAACCCGTAGTGAACTTCGCCAAGAGTCGGTTACCGTACATCCATTGCCGAGTCATCTGCATTATTATAATATAAAATATATAATTAACCATCATGCATTTGTTAAACTAACTAGCTACAAACAATATAAATTAAACAATGAACTACACACATGCATATTTTATCAATGACACATCAAAGGTTCATCAAGTTGCTAACCGCGATCGAGGAGTGTGGCTCCAACACTTCATGTCATGTTTGTTTCATGCTCTTGGGGCATTTCATCAAACACCTTATGTGCATAAGAGGAACCAAAAGCAAACCTACACCCACTTGTGAAGAGAATGGCTCCAAATGGCTAAGTGTTGGCTGCTGGATGGGTATATATAGGGAGGGTTTTAGTTGCGGTTGGCACGACAAACCGTGACTAAAGGTGAGAAGGCCTTTAGTCGCGGTTGTCCCGCAAACCGCGACTAAAGACCCTCACGGCGCCACCGCCACCGAGCGCCTGGCCCAGGCCTTTGGTCGTGGTTCACCTCGTAACCGCGACTAAAGGTTCCATTAATCGCGGTTCCTCTGACTTCACGACTTATTGGGCGGAAGCTCGTTTTTCCACCAGGTGGACCAGAGCAACCAGCCACCATAGCAGACCCATCGATCGACGGCCCCATTCCGGTTCACAGTGCAGGTCTGGTGCTGGTGCAGATCCGGTCCTTCTCATGCGCGCACTTGTCACCATGAAACGGCCGCAGAAACGAAACTACATCAGCTACTAGCAATTCTAGCATGCTGTGTGTGCTGGTGTGGACGGCAAAGACGCGTTGCGCTGTCCTGTGATCTGAACCTGGATGGGTCGACGGACCTAATAATCCCTTCTTTTGTCCTGCTACTTCTGCGCGCGTGCCGCGTGGCGAGGCACGGCCGTCCTGCTCACGGGACGATGATTAATACCGATGGTCATACTGTGACTCATCTTAAGCGGTGGTAGTACGATGATTGCTTGCTTCTTCCCGTAAGCAAGTACGTAATCTTTGGCGGGAAGGGAATGGAAGAGAAGATGCCTACGGTTACATGTAGTACGAGCTCGTGCCTGACTTTTTGTTTTTCTGGTGACGCTTCCACAGTCCGCGGATTGCTCGGAGGGGCATGTGTATGTTGCTTCTACATTTCAATAAGTGGAAGGTTCCTGTGGATATGATGTGTGAAACATGCATGACGGCGACGGCTCATCCAAGAGAGCCATGGTGAGCAACTCTAACGAGCCGTCCCAAATGAACACGTGTAGGTCCGTTGGGGCAAAACACATGTTTTGCCCGTTTGGGGCAAAACATGCATGAAGGTCTGAACGTACGTGCGCTTCTTCCAGCCTGATGGCGCGGTGGCTCGAGAAGGGGCAATGCTACACTTACAAGGGATTCACGGAGAGCTTACGGGCTGATTAAATATTAGTGGCCAGAATTTATTAAGGTTGGTGGGCCCCACAATGAAAATAGAGGGGGAGCCATGCGTCTACTATTATCCGATCGGGAAGGCTTGGGCTTATATGCGCTCTACTTGGCTTAGGGTGCATGTCATTGGCAGCAAAAGTACTACGACTTATGTGCGCTCTATTTGTTGCCGTCCAAGTTCTTACTTGAGCGGTTGCGCGCCGGCTTATTTTGTTAGTTAACGTAGTAGTTCATGCATTTTGTGCGTGTGTTGTTTGTCTAGTCCTGGATAATCTAGGAGGCTATGTTTGTTAGGGAATAGGGGAGGTTGATGCATGTATGCTTAGGGCATCTCCAACGCTAGGCACTAGGAGAGGGCGCCAGGAAAATTACCCTAGCCGATAGGTAGTTGCAGCAACAGTTCCTTGCATCAGGCGCCACAACGATGCAAAACTTGGCACCGAGCGCTAGCGCTTTTTTTTTCGACAGATGACACACCGATCGCTATTTTTCACCCATGTTTAACGCCGATTGTTAGAGCCTAGCATTGGGATAGATGACGCTTGGTGGTTTTAAAAATTTCTGATATTTACCTTTTTCTGGTTAAGCGCTTAGATAAGTGATCCCCATTGGAGATGCCCTTAGTGTAGAGTTTTTGGGGCTTAATTAATTTGCCGTGAAAGCTACTCTATGTAATCATGCATCTTTTTGTTATGATGAAATAGAGGTGTTATAAAATTCGTGTTCGTGTGCTTGAAAGCTTCAATTTGTTCTAATCGAGAGCGGCTTAAACATGCATGGTTGCACATGAACATGGCTTAAACAACAACTTTAAAACGCTTGCATCCTTTTCTTGCATTGCACTGGACGAAATGTGCATGCCTAAGTTTGGAGTACCATATTACCAGCTGAGTAGGCTGCTCTCCAGTAGTTGTGTCCTGCTGTGCATTGTCATACAGACAAGCCATAGTTATGATAATATCCCAGCAAGGAACAAAGATATATATGATGCCGAGCAGTGAGAAGGATTGGGTGCAACTCAAGCTAATATCCCAGCAAGTGTGTGCATCGTTCTCATATGTAGGAAAATCAGCGTTTTTGCTATTTGTTTCCAGGATATATTATGCGTACAAGTTTAATTCAGCGTCGTTTTGCTAATTTTTCCAAGACATACAGTACAAGTTTGCTGGAGATGTAAACATGAACAAACAATTCTGGGTTGTGATGTTTTGGCTGTCGATACAAAGGAGTACTTTTTTTTCGAAACGGAGGCAAAAGATTTGCCTCATCTATTAAAGTAGAGGAGATTAGAGTTTTGTAGAGTTACACAAGGCCGGAGTACGGCATGACAATTACTCGCGCGATACAATTTTCCCTAATTGTTTAGCCCCTGCAGTAACCCATAGGTTGGCCTCATCTATAATAAGCTTGAGAAGGATTGGTGGTGGCGTCTCTTTGTGGCGGAAGACTCTAACGTTCCTTTCGTTCCAAATTGTCCAGGATACAAGCATGGTAAAGGAGGCCATGGCTCGACGATCCGGAATGCTCAAATTGATGCGCTTGTCCCACCAAGAGAGGAGGGAGTCCTCAAGGTGCCAGTCAGAAGGGTCCAGATGCGCGAGCCCATACTTGTCAATGAGCATCCGCCAAAGCCTCAAGGTGAAGCGGCATTTGGCGAATAGGTGGACGCCCGACTCCTGCACCTGCTTACAGAGCGAGCAAAGACCTGAAGATGCCTTCTGAAAGTGGAAACAATGTCGATAATTACACTGGTAAAATGAATGCCTGAAGATGCAGTTTTTGTTTGATAAAATGAGAGGCCCACTTTGGTACACCCCCTCATAAACCTTACAAGGAGAGTATGGTCATTTCATCAAACCATATACCCATCTGCATACGTGACACGTACGAGGCATCGCACACACATTTTTTTATCAAACTTCAAAAAATAGCGCAGGCGATGTCAATCAAACTCAAGACCTCTTGGTCTTGGTCTAAGAAGAACCACACTAATCAACTAGGACATCCCAATGCTTGTGCCTATTTACTTTTTTTTTTCTTCTACTCCAGTTCGCGGCTGGGCCGGGCCGGCCCATTGTTGAACTGGTCCTTTTATCATTATTTCTTTTTTGTTTTTTCGTTTTTTCTTTTTTGAAAAATGCTCACACTTACAAAATTTTGTTCAAAATTTCAAAAAATATTTAATTTTTAAAATTTTATTCATGAAGTACAAATATTCACATTTTTTTAAATTGAACAGATATGTAAAAAATTGTTTGTTTAAATATAAAAATGCTCACTTCAATATAATTAATTTTTAACATCTATTAAATAGAAAAATTGTTTGTTTATTGTTCGTTTAAATAGAAACATGCTCACATAAAAAATCGAACACTTTTAGAATTCCTGAACATCTATTGAATAGAAAAAAATAAAAATATATCAATAAGCGACCGGTTTATTGTTCCTTTTTTTTTTCTTTTTCATTCTTGTTGTTTTTTCATTTTTTGTTTCTTTCCTTTAGAAAAATGCTCACACCAATATAATGGACCCAAACTTTTCCACACACTAGCATCTGCATACCAAGCATCAATGATAAATTTCATTGAGTTCTGACATTTTATGCATTTTAGGGTTTTTCTGGTTAAAAACCCTAAAACACTAGTCAAACGTGACACAACATGCGCTCGGTGTCTGAATTCCTTCAAACTTTGCATGGATGCCTCCATGAATATGCCCACATGCTGAAATTTTTGGTGTCATTTCATACATGGTAAGAAGCACATCATGTTCAAAGGTGGTGGGTCGGGTAGGCCGCTAGGGTAAGTCTGGATGCACTTTTTTCCATAACAATAAAATGGACCCAAAATTTTTCCACACACTAACATCACCATGCTAAGAATTCATGATAAATTTCATTGAGTTCTCACATTTTGTGCATTTTCTAGGGTTTTCATGGTGGAAAACCCTAAAATATTAGCCGAATTCCCTCAAATTTTGCATGGAGCCTACCATGAGCATGCCCACATGCTGAAAAAATGTGGTGTCATTTAATGCATGGTAAGAAGCACACCATGTTCAGAGGTGATGGTTCGGGTAGGCCGGCAAGGCAAGACTGGATGCACTTTTTTTACATCAATAAAATGGACCCAATTTTTTTCACACACTAGCATCACCATGCCAAGCATCAATGATAAATTTCATTGAGATATGACATTTTATGCACTTTCTAGCGTTTTCCTAATGAAAAAACCAAAAACACTAGCCAAACATGACGCAACGTGTGTTCAGTGTCCGAATTCCTTCAAATTTCACATGGAGTCCTACCATGAGCATGCCCACAGGCTGGCAAACTTTGGTGTCATCATGTTCAAAGGTGGTAGTTCGGGTAGGCTGGTAGGGCAAGGTTTTTGTTATTTGCAATTTCTGTCATTATCAATCAACATGAACATTTTCTTATATCCAAATTATTTCTTGAAATTTGTCAACAATTTTAGAATTTCAAATTATGTATGAAAATTTTATAAACAAGTTTTTTTTTCAAAATTGTTACTTTTATAAACAATGATATTGTACACAAAGTGCAAACCAGATATTTCAAAAAATTATGCACATGTAAACACAAGCATTTATTAAATTTATGATTTTTTTATAATGGGCACATTTTTTGAAATTCCAGAATAGTTTTATAATTTGTAAACAATATTTAAAAATAGTAACTTTTTTGGTATTACAAAAATATTTCTAATTTTAAAACAGGTTTTAAAATGAATAATAAATTTTTAAAAGTAAAAAATGAAATTAACGATTTTTTTTGCAAAAAATAGAATAGAAAGAAAATATGCTCAGGCCTGGCCCAACTGTGCGACGGCATCGCTTCCATCGGGTGCTATTTGTGCCGGCCCAAACATTCACTGATTTGAAAAAAAAAATCATCAATTTTGAAAAAAGTATGTTTATGAATTTGAAAAAAAATTAAGGGCTTTATAGAACGTTTGCTGAAGTTGAAAATAGTTTATGTATATGGAAAAAAGTTCATGAATTTTATAACAAAGTTTGAGAATTTAAGAAAATACTCACGAATTTAAATGGAAAAATGTTCGTGTAGGGCGTTCGGGTTAGAGGGAAGGTTCCGTCCCAATGAACCATTTTTGACATCGTTCAAATGGATCAAATTATTTCTAGGGCCTTGTATCACCATTCCAAGGCACCATGCGAAGTTTTTGGTATTTCGACAATTCTGTATTTTGAAATAACGTTCGTGCTTTCAAAATTTATTTGGAATTTAGAAAATAATTCTATAATAAAAAAATTCAACAAAAATACAAAAAATGTTCGCGAATATTCAAAATAAATTGATTTCATTTTTTGTTCATATATTCTGATTTTTACTTGAAATTTCAAATTTCGTAGTGTCTTTCAAAAAATGTCATGTTCAAAATTTGTTCACTCTTTTCAAAATTTGTTCGTGCTGTGACATTCGGAGCAATTTTGAAAGACACGAACAATATTTTGAATTGAAAAAATGCGGATATTTGTACTTTATGAACAAAATTTTAAAAAGCAAACATTTTTTTTAAAATTAAACAAAAATTTATAAGCCTAAGCATTGTGTGAAAAAGGAAAAAGAAACGAAAAAGAAAAAATGTGTAGGAAAAACAAAAAAGTAATAGTGGTAAAAGGACCGATTCAACAATGGACCGGGCCGGCCTCGAACTGAAGTAGAAGAAAAAAAAGTAAATACACATGATCATTGGGTTGCTGGTTGGTTACTGTGGTTCTCTTTATACAAGGAGGTTTTGAGTTTGATTCGCGTAATGTGTGCTTTTTTTTGTTTTAAAAAGAAAGTGAAAAACAGTTGAGGGCGCCGCGTATCGACGCCGGTGAAAAGACCATCTTACCCTTTATTATGAAGGAGTATAGAGAGATCTGAGTCGTCAATGTGTTTAGGGGGTGTACCTTAGCAATGTGTTTAGAAGTCTCATGTTTGGTCAAAGTGGATGTTACGTTCCTCTTGCTTAAGCAATTTCACTAGTTCAGGATCAAGGGCAAATTCAGTTTAAGATTTCAGACGATAAAAGAGAAAACAAATCATAGGCGCAGTGAGATTAAACATGACAACTGCCCTTTATTTATCTACACAATGTATTAGCACAATATGTCCTTTTTAATTGTAAAAAAAGATCATCGTCTATATTTTCCATCTGTCTGATGAAGGTGGCTCGTGCTCGTGTAATTTTCATGTGTTCGAAGAAGCTGGTATGCCTTCTTTCGTGTACTTCTCATCGATTTGAAGAAGGTGAAACCAATGCTCTGTCAACCGCACCATTTCAACCCCAAACTGAATCAACTAACTGATTAACAAACACTGCAACTGCAATAAGAGACTGTTACAAAACCCGCGGAGCATTCACATAATTTACTCTGACTAATTGCTTAGTTCATTTTCTCAGCATCACCAAATGTACATTACAGATGCAAAATTTTCCGTTGTTGTTAAAGAAGTGTTTGTTCTAGCTAGCTAGCTAGGCTAGGCCACTCGTGTCATGACTTTCTGCAGGGTGAGGTTTGTATCAGAGTAGCAGGATCCTGACATCATCCATGATGGTGACGGTGTCCTGCAGCCTCTCGAAGCTGTCAAAGAGGCGGTTGGCCAGGCCGAGGAGTGGTGGCCTGGTGTTAGGGTTAGCGGCGGTGATGCAATTCACCTCTTTGGGCCGGAGCTCCTCCTGGAAGGACCAGAGGGTGGAGAAGAGAGTGGTGTCCATGGCGTCGCAGAAGCCCAATGGGATCGGCTCCATTGCCATCGGTCGATCCTTACTACTTAGCTCCTAGCTCTCTGTCACGCACTGCTCTCGCGTTGGCGCAACCCGGTAGCAGTGGTTTCTTCGCGGCGAGCATGTCGAGTATGGTGTCAGTACTACACTGCTGCTGCTTCGACGGCGGGGGCGCATTAGTGGCGCCGAGCTTGCCGCCGCCGCAGCGGCGCTGGTCGAAGGAGGGGTCCATCGGCGATGACACGAGGCTGCAGCCCGACTCCTGTGACGCTCGATGTGCCCAGTGTGGGCGCGGCCAGTGCCGGCTTGCCATCTGGTCTGGTCTGAGACAGGCGCGAGCGGACTGGTTTGGTCTGGTCTGGTGCGGGTTGAGTTTAAGTTGTGGCAATTTTGGAAAGCCCTCCTGAGTCCCTGCGTTTTCCAGCTCCTCACGTGATGTGTCGAGTCAATGCCACGCTCTACCACTTGACCATCACCAACTCAGCAAATACATACATAAAATCACATTTGGGACCGTAAGTGAACCCCTTTGACAAGTTGAGGACCGTATTTCGGGTAGTTTGAAGTACATGTGCTAAAGTGAGCTCCAGCTCAAGTTTAGGGACCGTGGGTGAATTTTGAAGGACAAACAATTCTGCTTGCTTCCTAGGCTGGTTGAAGTCTTTTGTTTAGCTCATGGCTGTTGTGTTTCCTAGAGCTGGTGTTGGTTAGTTTTATTTTGTTAGGTTTTCATCTTTTATTTTTCTTTCTCTTTGCTTCCCCCTGTATTTTACTCAAACTCGGTCAAGTCTACAAGAAAAAGTACGTATTCACTCCAGCATCCGGCGGTCCGAGGTTCCCATGCATGACAGACGGCGAACAGTGTATGGTGTGATCCACTGAGCAGCCCCACGACTTGGAGCCTGCGCGGCTGCACTGGAAAAGAAGAACAATTTTTCCACATGTTGGGCTCGGTCAGTGATCGATCTCATGGCAACCCTCGAGCGCAACGTCTCGAACATCATCAAGATACATGAAACAAACCACACGACGTCATTCCCTCAAAAAAAAAAAACCCACACGACGTCATTGATTGGAGTGTCTTGCACAAGCCTATCACTTGAACGACCCTAAGGTGTCCAACAATGTTAGAGCATCTCCAGCTGCGCCCCCAACAGGCCCCTCAGGACATTTTTTTGGTGCCGGCGTAAAAAAAACGTCCCAGCCGTGCCTTCAGGACGACGAAAAGCGCCGGTTCGACCCGTTTTTTGGCCCGGCGGTCGCAGGCCGAACCCGGCGCACCGGGGGGCGAGCGGGGGCTCCGGCGCAAGGGAAAAGCGCGGCTGGCCCATACTGTCAGGTGGAAAAGTCAAGTTCTTCTTCTCCGACTCGCCTCCCACCCTCCGCGCCCTCGGCCGCCACTAGCTATCCCGGCGCCGTCCGCCGCCCTTCACCGTTAGATAGCCAATCCCCGCCGAAAAAATAGCAGAGGTTCGCCGAGGCAGCCCCTCCACCAGCAGCTGGCCGTTTCCGGTCGCCATTTCCGGCCGCGGAGGGGCAGTTTAGCGGCGGGTACACGCCCACCGGGTGCAAGGTGATCGGCGATTTGCCTGCCTCGGTGATGGACTCGGATGACGAGGATGCGTTGGCCGCGCTGTTGGAGGAGGAAGCCGAGGCCGACGTCCAGGAAGAAGAGCATCTCATGGTGCTCGCCGCCCTCGCCTTCTTTGGCGAGCAATGAAAAGCCGCGGCGAGGTGGCTCGGCGCCGGGGCGGGTGAAAGCAAAAAACCGGCATCGTCTCGAAGGCTACTGCATGCTCTACTCCGACTACTTCGCTGATGCTCCACTTCACGGCGACAAAACATTTCGGCGTCGTTATCGGATGAGCCGAAAGCTCTTCCTCAGGATTGTGAATTCCATCCGAGAGTTCGACAACTACTTCAAGTGCAAGAAGGATTGCACCGGCAAACTTGGATTCACCTCGATCCAGAAGTGCACGACAGCGATGAGGATGCTTGCATACGGAGCTCCCGGTGATTTACTCGACGACTATAGACGCATGGCCGAGTCCACCAGCATAGAGTGTTTCTACAAGTTCTGTCGGGCAGTGGTGGCGGTGTTTGGACCGCAATACTTGAGAACACCCAATGCGAAAGGCATTGCTCGGATCCTAGCATAGAATGCAGCAAGAGGATTCCCTGGGATGCTTGAAAGCATCGACTGCATGCGTTGGAAATGAAAGAATTGCCCATTGCTTGGCAAGGGACGTACAAAGGCGCCAAAGGCTGTTGTAGTGTGGTACTTGAGGCGGTGGCCACACAGGTGAAGGAAATATGCCCTAGAGGCAATAATAAAGTTATTATTTATTTCCTTATATAATGATAAATGTTTATTATTCATGCTAGAATTGTATTAACCGGAAACATAATACTTGTGTGAATACATAGACAAACAGATGTCACTAGTATGCCTCTACTTGACTAGCTCGTTGATAAAAAATGGTTATGTTTTCTAGCCATTGACATGAGTTGTCATTTGATTAACGAGATCACATCATTAGGAGAATGATGTGATTGACTTGACCCATTCTGTTAGCTTAGCACTCGATCGTTTAGTATGTTGCTATTGCTCTCTTCATGACTTATACATGTTCCTATGACTATGAGATTATGCAGCTCCTGTTACGGAGGAACACTTTGTGTGCTACCAAACGTCACAACGAATCGGGTGATTATAAAGGTGCTCTACAGGTGTCTCCGAAGGTACTTGTTGGGTTGGCGTATTTCGAGATTAGGATTTGTCACTCCGATTGTCGGAAAGGTATCTCTGGGCCCTCTCGGTAATGCACATCACTTAAGCCTTGCAAGCATTGCAACTAATGAGTTGGTTGCGGGATGATGTATTATGGAACGAGTAAAGAGACTTGCCGGTAACGAGATTGAACTAGGTATTGAGATACCGACGATTGAATCTCGGGCAAGTAACATATCGATGACAAAGGGAACAACGTATGTTGTTATGCGGTCTGACCGATAAAGATCTTCGTAGAATATGTAGGAGCCAATATGAGCATCCAGATTCCGCTATTGGTTATTGACCGGAGACGTGTCTCGGTCATGTCTACATAGTTCTCGAACCCGTAGGCTCCGCACGCTTAAAGTTTCGATGACAGTTATATTAGGAGTTTATATGTTTTTATGTACCGAAGGTTGTTCGGAGTCCCGGATGTGATCACGGACATGACGATGAGTCTCAAAATGGCCGAGACATGAAGATTGATATATTGGAAGCCTATGTTTGGATATCGAAAGTGTTCCGGGTGAAATCGGGATTTTACCGGACTACCGGAGGGGTTACCGGAACCCCTGGGGGTTAATGGGCCATAGTGGGTCTTAGTGGAGAAGAGGAGAGGCGGCCAGGGCAGGGCCATGCGGCCCTCCCCCTAGTCCGAATAGGACAAGGAGAGGGGGGCGGCGCCCCCCCTTTCCTTCCTCTCTCCCTCCTCTTTCCCCCTCCACTCCTAGTCCAACAAGGAAAAGGGAGGGAGTCCTACTACAGGTGGGAGTAGGACTCCTCCTGGTGTGCCCCCTCCTGGCCGGCCGCACCTCCCCCCTTGCTCCTTTATATACGGCGGCAGGGGGGCACCCTAGAGACACAACAATTGATCGTTTGATCTTTTAGCCGTGTGCGGTGCCCCCCTCCACCATAGTTCACCTCGATAATACTATAGCATTGCTTAGGCGAAGCCCTGCATCGGTAGAACATTATCATCGTCACCATGCCGTCGTGCTGACGAAACTCTCCCTCAACACTCGGCTGGATCAGAGTACGAGGAACGTCATCGGGCCGTGTGCTGAACTCGGAGGTGCCGCGCGTTCGGTACTTGATCGGTCGGATCATGAAGACGTACGGCTACATCAACCGCGTTGTGCTAACGCTTCCGCTTTCGGTCTACGAGGGTACATGGACAACACTCTCCCCTCTCGTTGCTATGCATCACCATGATCTTGTGTGCGCGTAGGATTTTTTTTGAAATTACTACGTTCCCCAACAGTGGCATCCGAGCCTGGTTTTATGCGTAGATGTCATATGCACGAGCAGAACACAAGTGAGTTGTGGGCGATATATGTCATACTGCTTACCAGCATGTCATACTTTGGTTCGGCGGTATTGTTGCATGAAGCGGCCCGGACCGACATTACGCGTACGCTTACGCGAGACTGGTTCTACCGACGTGCTTTGCACACAGGTGGTTGGCGGGTGTCAGTTTCTCAAATTTTAGTTGAACCGAGTGTGGCTACGCCCGGTCCTTGCGAAGGTTAAAACAACACCAACTTGACAAACTGTAACACCCCCGGTGTAATGATGCTACAGTAATCCCTGAGATCAAGCTAATCATTTTGCTATAACAGTGCTTAGTCACTTTGATCAATATTCCTTTTCAAACTCCAGTTGAATTCAATTTCAAATTATGTGTGAAATTCAAAATGCTCAAACATGAAAACTAAAATGTTCATCATGTGGAAAGTAATCTTCTGGTAATATTGGTGGTGAACCAATATTTTTGCAAATGTCTAAATGGCCTAAAATAGCTATAACAGAAAGTTGTTAAAAGTAAAGGCAAAAGCTTTTTTTAAAAGGGAAAAGGCCCCCCCACTCAACTGGGCCGGTGGCCCGGTAGCCACCGCGCCCCCCATGGGCCTCAGCCCACCTGGCAGCCCAACAGGCCATCTGGCCCACTCCCCTCCCCTATCGTCTCCCACCTCCCACTGTTCCCCCGACCCGAGTCGCTACAGGCACCGTCCCCGCCTCGCCGGCGACGCCCGGGAGAGGGGATAAGGCTTGCACCTCCCCGACGCCTCGGCCCCTCGCCTCCCACTCGCCCACTTGCCACTCCCCTCCCCCTCGTCGCTCGCTCTCCCCTCTGTTCTCCACCTCACCGAAGGCACCCGCCTCCGCACCACTCCGCTCACGCGGCCACCGGCGTCCCTGCGCCTCCTCTTGGTGACCAGAAGCTCCGCCGACGACCGCTACTCCCTCTCCGACCACGAGCTCGAGCTCGGCGCCACCTCACCGACCGGATCGACGCCGCCTTCCCCGTTTGGTCACCGCCGTCTTCCTCCACTCCGGCCACCTCTGCGCTCCTAAGCTGTCGCAGGCTTTCGTAGCCGCTCGGTGAGCTCCTCCCTCCCTCCATTATTCTCCTCGCACCGCGTGGTTCTCCCTAGCTAGCTTGTCGACGTTGCCGTGAGCTCACCGCCGCAGATCACCTCACCGACGTGGCCACCGTGGCCCGAGCTCGCGCCCGAGCTCGTAGTCGGGCTCCTGGAGCTCGTAGGAGCACAACGCCGCCCCAGATCGCTTAACTTGCCCTCAAGGCCATCAGAGACACCAACGGCCGAAATCCGGCGTCCGCTCCACCGCTAGCCATCGTCGTCTCCGGCCGTTTCCGGCCAAACCGCCGCGACAGATCGATGCGCGGGCGAGAGCCCGTTCGAAAGAACCTAACCGTGTGCCAAATGGTGCCCCTAAGCTGCTTTCCGACGACTCCGTGACGCGCGCCTTGTTTTGGTCGCCGGAGCTCTCTCCGGCGCCGGCCGCCGACGTGGCACACCTGGGGCCACCCCCTGGGTCACTTCCAGTGGGGCCCCTTGTCCCCTGTTGACCAGTTGACCTGGTCAACTATGCTGACTGGGCAGGCCCCAGCCACTGACGTGCGGGTCCCACCGCTTAATCCTATAACTAAAACATGTTAATAAATAAACTAATTAGTTTAGTTAATTAGACAGTGACAGGTGGGCCCAGTAGTTTTACTAACTAAATTTCGATTAGTTTGAACTCTTTTTAACCCACTGTCTATGACAGGTGGGTCCCCCGTGTCAGTTTTGACCAGTCAACCGGACTGTTGACTCTTGACGTCACTCGTACGTCATGCTGACGTCATATTCCATTTATGTTAAAATAAATAATTCCAGAATATGTTTAAAACTTAGAAAATCATATAAAATAAACCGTAACTCCAATGAAAATGTTTTCTATATGAACGTTGCTCAGAAAAATCCAACGAATCCGAATATGCGGTCCGTTCATCTATCACATGCCCCTAGCATGCTGAACATGGAACTTTTCCTCCTGTCATCTCGTCGACATTAGTCCGAACCGGGAACACCTTCGGTTGGATTCCCCTTCTCCTATAACGTCTAGGACCGCGTTAGAACACGCCTAGCTATGCTGTTGTCCTGTTATACACTTGCTTGCTATGTATTTACTGTTTCGCCTTCTTCTTCTTCGGTAGACCTCGTGGCGGCCGCCGATGTCATTGTGATCGACTACGCCACCGACGACCCTCCTTCTTGTCTCGAGCAACCGTGCAAGCCCCCTTTGATCATCCCGATATCGCCCATTCCATTCTCTCATGCTTGCATTAGATTTTGCTATCTGTTATTGTTTGCTCCTATTACGATGCATAGCCCGCTTTTGTAACCCGCTCATTGTTACCTACCGCTTATCCTAAACTGCTTAGTATATGTTGGTTAGTGATCCATCGCTGACCCCCACCTTGTCCTTGTTGCCCTCGCTTCATCTTTGAAGACCCGATCAATGGGACCAAGACCAGGCCCGACCGCACATCACTTTCCCTTAGTTGCTCAACACTACTTTGGGTTACTATCGAGTACCGAGGGTGAACCTCCTCAAAGACTTCGATGTTAACCACGTAGTGTAGTCATTCGGTCGTGGTCATCGAGGGTGATTTCCTCCTTAACCACTTCCGACACGGCTCGTCAGTGCAACCCCTCAAGTGTGAACCTCGGGGGTGATTCCTCTTACGTTCACCTTGATGATTACATCTAGTGGAATTCATCGGGGGTGATTCCTCGGGTTTTCCCCTTGATGTTTGGACACACGGATACTTGGACTTTACCATTGTTACTTGGAAAGATGGGTCGACCCTGAGGGGTGCCCGCGCGAGCTTAGTTGCGAGTGATGTGGAGTCGGGTTGACCTGGAGGGTGCCCGCGAGATAATTACGAGGCGTCGCCGGGCATTCCTAGCCCTTGCCGCAAGTCCTCGAGACGGGGCAACGGGGTCACATCTTTCGTGAGTCTCTGCTTGTTACCGCGCGTTCCTAATCCACTACGATTTGGATATTTCATCCGAGGGGCCTCGCCCGATAACACTAACCATCACGTGGGCATAGTATGGGCGTTCAAGGTCAGATGCATCACCGGAAGCTTAATAGACGCTGGCCGATCGAGCGGCGCGCCGGGTTGGACTGCGTAAGCGCGCCTTTGTTGAAGGAGGTAGCTAGGTTCCGCTCACCGCCACAGACGCAACATGCAGGAGTTCGGGGAGATGGCCCATGACCCTGGGGGCATAGGTTTAGTCCGGCGTCTTGGCCTCTCTATTAAGCCTAGGTCGGGTTGCGGCGTATTGTTTGGCCGAGGCCAGCATGACCCAGAAAGTGTGTCCGGCCGGAGTTAAGTGAGCATGGTGGGTAAGTTGGTGCACCCCTGCAGGGAAGAAAACATCTATCGATAGCCTGTCCTACGGTAATGGACACTTGGAGTTGTATCCCGATCGATACAACTAGAACTGGATACTTGTGATGAGAATTGGATGGTGATGAGAAATGGATTGTGATGATAACTGGATAGTATGGCTCTAGGATTTCTTTCTCACAGGGAGTCGAGAAAGGATCTCCGGCCGAGGTTGATAACACTACTACTACTTTACTTTATGCTACTCTACTCCCTCCTGTTTGCTGCAAGATGGTGGTTTCCCGAAGATGCTAGTCTTCGATAGGACTAGGCCTTCTCTCTATTCTGGCATTTCTGCAGCCTAGTCCACATATACATCCCATTTCATTGATACCGATGCATATGTAGTGTAGACCCTTGCTTGCGAGTACTTTGGATGAGTACTCACGGTTGCTTTGCTCCCCTTTTCCCCCCTTTCTTCTTCTTTCCGGTTGATGCAACCAGATGTCGGAGCCCAGGAGCCAGATGCTACCGCCGATGCCTACTACTACGTGGAGACCGCTGACGACCAGGAGTAGTTAGGAGGCTCCCAGGCAGGAGGCCTTGCCTTTTCGATCGATGTTGCTTTTGTGCTAGCCTTCTTAAGGCAGACTTGTCTAACTCATGTACGTACTCAGATATTGTTGCTTCACGACTCTTGTGTATTCGAGCTTTTGTATTCGAGCCCTCGAGGCCCCTGGCTTGTAATATAAAGCTTGTATTATTTTAATTTGTGTCTAGAGTTGTGTTGTGATATCTTCCCGTGAGTCCTTGATCTTGATCGTACACATTTGAGTGTATGATTAGAGTACGGTTGAATCGAGGGCGTCACACAAACTATCATTATAGTTTTGATGCCTAGGTAAGAACGGTTCTTGCTAAGCCCGTAGCAGCCACGTAAAACTTGCAACAACAAAGTAGACACGTCTAACTTGTTTTTGCAGGGCATGTTGTGATGTGATATGGTCAAGACATGATGCTAAATTTTATTGTATGAGATGATCATGTTTTGTAACCGAGTTATCGGCAACTGGCAGGAGCCATATGGTTGTCGCTTTATTGTATGCAATGCAATCGCTCGTAATGCTTTACTTTATCACTAAGCGGTAGCGATAGTCGAGAAGCATAAGATTGGCGAGACGACAACGATGCTATGATGGAGATCAAGGTGTCGCTACGGTGGCGATGGTGATCATGACGGTGCTTGGAGATGGAGATCACAAGCACAAGATGATGATGGCCATATCATATCACTTATATTGATTGCATGTGATGTTTATCTTTTATGCATCTTATCTTGCTTTGATTGACGGTAGCATTATAAGATGATCCCTCACTAAATTACCAAAGTATAAGTGTTCTCCCTGAGTATGCACCTTTGCGAAAGTTCTTCGTGCTAAGACACCACGTGATGATCGGGTGTGATAGGCTCTACGTTCAAATACAACGGGTGTAAAACAGTTGCACACGCGGAATACTCAGGTTAAACTTGACGAGCCTAGCATATAACAGATATGGCCTCGGAACACGGAGACCGAAAGGTCGAGCGTGAATAATATAGTAGATATGATCAACATAGTGATGTTCACCATTGAAACTACTCCATCTCACGTGATGATCGGACATGGTTTAGTTGATTTGGATCACGTGATCACTTAGAGGATTAGAGGGATGTCTATCTAAGTGGGAGTTCTTATGTAATATGATTAATTGAACTTAAATTTATCATGAACTTAGTACCTGATAGTATCTTGCTTGTCTATGTTGATTGTAGATAGATGGCCCGTCTTGCTTCCGTTGAATTTTAATGCGTTCCTTGAGAAAGCAAAGTTGAAAGATGATGGTAGCAATTACACGGATCGGGTCCAGAATTTGAGGATTATCCTCATTGCTACATAGAAGAATTACGCCCCGGAAGTACCGCTGGGTGCCAGTGCTGGCCGATGTAACTGACGACGTTAAGAACGTCTGGCAGAGCAAAGCTGATGACTACTCGATAGTTCAATGTGCCATGCTTTACAGCTTAGAACCGGGACTTCAACGATGTTTTGAACGTCATGGAGCATATGAGATGTTCCAGGAGTTGAAGTTAATATTTCAAGCAAATGCCCGGATTGAGAGATATGAAGTTTCCAATAAGTTCTACAACTGCAAGATGGAGGAGAATAGTTCTGTCAAGGAGCATATACTCAAAATGTCCGGGGTATAATAATCACTTGATTCAACCGGGAGTTAATCTTACGGATGATAGCGTCATTGACAGAATTCTCCAATCATCGCCACCAAGCTACAAGAGCTTCGTGATGAACTATAATATGCAAGGGATGGATAAGACAATTCCCGAGCTCTTCGCAATGGTAAAGGCAGCGGAGGTAGAAATCAAGAAGGAGCATCAAGTGTTGATGGTCAATAAGACCACCAGTTTCAAGAAAAAGGGCAAAGGGAAGAAGAAGGGGAACTTTAAGAAGAAGAACAAGCAAGTTGTTGCTCAAGAGAAGAAACCCAACCTAAGCCTGAGACTGAGTGCTTCTACTGCAAGCAGACTGTTCACTGGAAGCGGAACTGCCCCAAGTATTTTGCGGATAAGAAGGATGGCAAGGTGATCAAAGGTATATGTGATATACATGTTATTGATATGTACCTTACTAATGCTCGCAGTAGCACCTGGGTATTTGATACTGGTTCTGTTGCTAATATTTGCAACTCGAAACAGGGACTGCAAATTAAGCGAAGATTGGCTAAGGACGAGGTGATGATGCGCGTGGGAAATGGTTCCAGATCGTAGTCGGCACGCTACCTCTACATCTACCTTCGAGATTAGTTTTAGACCTAAATAATTGTTATTTGGTGCCAGCGTTGAGCATGAATATTATATTTGGATCTTGTTTGATGCGAGACGGTTATTCATTTAAATCAGAGAATAATGGTTGTTCTATTTATATGAGTAATATCTTTTATGGTCATGCACCCTTGAAGAGTGGTCTAGTTTTGTTGAATCTCGATAGTAGTGATACACATATTCATAATATTGAAGCCAAAAGATGCAGAGTTGATAATGATAGTGCAACTTATTTGTGGCACTGCCGTTTAGGTCATATCGGTGTAGAGCGCATGAAGAAACTCCATACTGATGGACTTTTGGAACCACTTGATTATGAATCACTTGGTACTTGCGAACCGTGCCTCATGGGCAAGATGACTAAAACGCCGTTCTCCGAAACTATGGAGAGAGCAATCGATTTATTGAGAAATCATACATACAGATGTATGTGGTCCGATGAATATTGAGGCTCGCTGCGGATATCGTTATTTTCTCACCTTCGCAGATGATTTGAGCAGATATGGGTATATCTACTTAATGATACATAAGTCTGAAACATTTGAAAAGTTCAAAGAATTTCAGAGTGAAGTTGAAAATCATCGTAACAAGAAAATAAAGTTTCTACGATCTGATCGTGGAGGAGAATATTTGAGTTACGAGTTTGGTCTACATTTGAAACAATGCAGAATAGTTTCGCAGCTCACGCCACCCGGAACACCACAGCGTAATGGTGTGTCCAAACGTCGTAATCGTACTTTACTAGATATGGTGCGACCTATGATGTCTCTTACTGATTTACCGCTATTGTTTTGGGGTTATGCTTTAGAGACGGCCGCATTCACGTTAAATAGGGCACCATCAAAATCCGTTGAGACGACGCCTTATGAACTATGGTTTGGCAAGAAACCAAAGTTGTCGTTTCTTAAAGTTTGGGGCTGCGATGCTTATGTGAAAAAGCTTCAACCTGATAAGCTCGAACCCAAATCGGAAAAATGTGTCTTCATAGCATGCCCAAAAGAGACAGTTGGGTACACCTTCTATCACAGATCCGAAGGCAAGACTTTTGGTGCTAAATTCGGAATGTTTCTAGAAAAGGAGTTTCTCTCGAAAGAAGTGAGTGGGAGGAAAGTAGAACTTGATGAGGTAATCGTACTGCTCCCTTATTGGAAAGTAGTTCATCGCGAAACCGGTTTCTGCGACACCTACACCAATTAGTGAGGAAGTTAATTATGATGATCATGAAACTTCAGATCAAGTTGTTCTTGAACCTCGAGGGTCAACCAGAGTAAGATCCACACCAGAGTGGTACGGTAATCCTGTTCTGGAGGTTATGTTACTAGACCATGACGAACCTATAACTATGAAGAAGCGATGGTGAGCCCAGATTCCGCAAAATGGCTTGAGGCCATGAAATCTGAGATGGGATCCATGTATGAGAACAAAGTGTGGACTTTGGTTGACTTGCCTGATGATCGGCAAGCCATTAAGAATAAATGGATCTTCAAGAAGAAGACTGACGCTGACGGTAATGTTACTGTTAATAAAGCTTGCCTTTTTGCAAAAGGTTTTCGACAAGTTCAAGGGATTGACTATGATGAGACCTTCTCACCCGTAGCGATGCTTAAGTCTGTCCAAATCATGTTAGCAATTGCCGCATTTTATGATTATGAAATTTGGCAAATGGATGTAAAACCGCATTCCTGAATGGGTTTACGGAAGAAGAGTTGTATATGATGCAACCGGAAGGTTACATCGATCCAAAGGAGCTAACAAAGTGTGCAAGCTCCAATGATCCATTTATGGACTGGTGCAAGCCTCTCGGAGTTGGAATAAACGTTTTGATAGTGTGATCAAAGCATTTGGTTTTATCTGAGACTTTTGGAGAAGCCTGTATTTACAAGAAAGTGAGTGGGAGCTCTGTAGCATTTATGATATTATAAGTGGATGACATATTGCTGATTGGAAATGATATAGAATTTCTGGATAGCATAAAGGGATACTTGAATAAGAGTTTTTAATGAAAGACCTCGATGAAGCTGATTATATATTAGGGATCAAGATCTATAGAGATAGATCAAGATGCTTAATTGGACTTTCACAAAGCACATACCTTGACAAAGTTTTGAAGAAGTTCAAAATGGATCAAGCAAAGAAAGGGTTCTTGTCTGTGTTACAAGGTGTGAAATTGAGTAAGACTCAGTGCCCGACCACTACAGAAGATAGAGAGAAGATGAAAGATGTTCCCTATGGTTCAGCCATAGGCTCTATCATGTATGCAATACTGTGTACCAGACCTGATGTGTGCCTTGCTATAAGTCTAGCAGGGAGGTACCAAAGTAATCCAGGAGTGGATCACTGGACAGCGGTCAAGAATATTCTAAAATACCTGAAAAGTACTAAGGATATGTTTCCCGTTTATGGAGGTGACAAAGAGCTCATCGTAAATGGTTACGTTGATGCAAGCTTTGACACTGATCCGGACGATTCTAAATCGCAAACCGGATACGTGTTTACATTGAACGGTGGAGCTGTCAGTTGGTGCAGTTCTAAACAAAGCGTTGTGGCGGGATCTACGTGTGAAGCGGAGTACATAGCTGCTTCGGAAGCAGCAAATGAAGGAGTCTAGATGAAGGAGTTCATATCCGATCTAGGTGTCATACCTAGTGCATCGGGTCCAATGAAAATCTTTTGTGACAATACTGGTGCAATTGCTTTGGTGAAGGAATCCAGATTTCACAAGAGAACCAAGCACATCAAGGACGCTTCAATTCCATCTGGGATTTAGTCCAGGTGGGAGACATAGAAATTTGCAAGATACATACGGATCTGAATGTTGCAGACCCGTTGACTAAGCCTCTTCCACGAGTAAAACATGATCAACACCAAGACTCCATGGGTGTTAGAATCATTACTATGTAATCTATATTATTGACTCTAGTGCAAGTGGGAGACTGAAGGAAATATGCCCTAGAGGCAATAATAAAGTTATTATTTATTTCCTTATATCATGACAAATGTTTATTATTCATGCTAGAATTGCATTAACCGGAAACATAATACTTGTGTGAATACATAGACAAACAGAGTGTCACTAGTATGCCTCTACTTGACTAGCTCGTTGATCAAAGATGGTTATGTTTCCTAGCCATTAACATGAGTTGTCATTTGATTAATGGGATCACATCATTAGGAGAATGATGTGATTGACTTGACCCATTCCGTTAGCTTAGCACTCGATCGTTTAGTATGTTGCTATTGCTCTCTTTATGACTTATACATGTTCCTATGACTATGAGATTATGCAACTCCCGTTTACCGGAGGAACACTTTGTGTGCTACCAAACGTCACAACGTAACTGGGTGATTATAAAGGTGCTCTACAGGTGTCTCCAAAGGTACTTGTTGGGTTGGCATATTTCGAGGTTAGGATTTGTCACTCCGATTGTCGAAGAGGTATCTCTGGGCCCTCTTGGTAATGCACATCACTTAAGCCTTGCAAGCATTGCAACTAATGAGTTGGTTGTGGGATGATGTATTACGGAACGAGTAAAGAGACTTGCCGGTAACGAGATTGAACTAGGTATTGGATACCGACGATCGAATCTCGGGCAAGTAACATACCGATGACAAAGGGAACAACGTATGTTGTTATGCGGTCTGACCGATAAAGATCTTCGTAGAATATGTAGGAGCCAATATGAGCATCCAGGTTCCGCTATTGGTTATTGATCGGAGACGTGTCTCGGTCATGTCTACATAGTTCTCGAACCCGTAGAGTCCGCACGCTTAAAGTTTCGATGACAGTTATATTATGAGTTTATATGTTTTGATATACCGAAGGTTGTTCGGAGTTCTGGATGTGATCACGGACATGACGAGGAGTCTCGAATTGGTCGAGACATGAAGATTGATATATTGGAAGCCTATGTTTGGATATCGGAAGTGTTCCGGGTGAAATCGGGATTTTACTGAGATCTGAGGAGGTTCTGGAACCCCTCGGGGTTAATGGGCCATAGTGGGCCTTAGTGGAGAAGAGGAGAGGCGATCAGGAAGGGCCGCGCCTCCCCTAGTCCGAATAGGACAAGGAGAGGGCGGCGCCCCTTCCTTCCTCTCTCCTCCTCTTTCCCTCCACTCCTAGTTCAACAAGGAAGGGAGGGAGTCCTACTCCCGGTGGGAGTAGGACTCCTCCTGGCGCGCCTCCTCCCTGGCCGGCCGCACCTCCTCCCCTTGCTCCTTTATATACGGGGGCAGGGGGCACCCTAGAGACACAACAATTGATCGTTTGATCTTTTAGCCGTGTGCGGTGCCCCCCTCCACCATAGTCCACCTCGATATCATCAGGCGGTGCTTAGGCGAAGCCTGCATCGGTAGAACATCATCATCGTCAAGACGCCGTCGTCGATTTAAACTCTCCCTCAACACTCGGCTGGATCGGAGTTCGAGGGACGTCATCGGGCTGAATGTGTGTTGAACTCGGAGGTGCCGTGCGTTCGGTACTTGATCGGTCGGATCGTGAAAACGTACAACTACATCAATCGCGTTGTGCTAACGCTTCCGCTTTCGGTCTACGAGGGTACGTGGACAACACTCTCCCCTGTCGTTGCTATGCATCACCATGATCTTGTGTGTGCATAGGAATTTTTTTGAAATTACTACGTTCCCCAACAACAGGACCTCTGGATTTGTCACTTCTTCTTTGGTATGCCAGGAACTCACAATGACATCAACGTGTTGCAGTGCTCCTCTGTCTTTGCCAAGCTTGTTGAAGGTCATTCTCTTCCGGTGAACTTCGAGATCAATGGGCGTCACTACAACAAGGGGTACTACCTAGCTGATGGCATCTATCCGAGATGGTCTACATTTGTGAAGACTATCTCAAACGTTGTGCCAGGAGGCAAGAAGTCCTACTTTGCCAAGTGTCAGGAGGCTTGCAGGAAGAATGTCGAGCGGGCTTTTGGTGTGCTCCAATCTCGATTTGCTGTTGTCCGGTACCTTGCTCAGACCTGGTCGAAAGATCAAATGTGGGAGATCATGACTTGTTGTGTCATCTTGCACAACATGATCATCGAGAGTGAGCAAGAAGAGCCAGTGTTTGATACTGAACCATACTACAGGCAGGGTCCTCTAGCCGAAGTTGATCACCAGCTACCGGCAACCTGGATTGCCTACCTCAGTATGCGTCAGGAGATCCGAGACCCACAGGTGCATCATCAGCTGCTGCAGGATCTGGTGGAGCACCTATGGAGGCTCAAGGGCGACGGCGGGCGCGACGTGTGATGAAATATGAGTTTTTATTTGTTGAACAATATAATTTGTATTGAACGATTTGTTGTTGCACTATTTTGTTGAACTATTTGATTTTCTGTAATGAACTATGTGATAAAAAAATATTTATGTTGATAATTGAACGCCGAGCTACGACGAACCACGCCGAATATGGGCTTATTCTAGCCCATATGGGCCCTATATTCGCCAAAAGTGGGCCAAAAAATGGGCCAATATCAGCGCTTGGGGGCGACCTGGAGGCGACAATTTGGACATAAAACCGCCTCAGCGATTGTATCATCGACTCGCCTGGGGCGATTTTTATCGTCTGGGGCCAACGGCTGGAGATGCTCTTAGGCCTCACACACGTTAATTAGAGCAACTATAACCCATCCTCTTTATTTATTGAGTTCAAGAAAACTATCATTTTCCAAGGTTACTTGGTAATTACTCAGGGATTACCATGTGTTGTGCAACGGGAGATACAATATTAAAATGTCTCCGATGCAAATAAGACCATGACATATCAATGTTGCAGGAGATTAAACCGTGGTTTGAAGGGGTTTGCAGCACATCCATTTACTCCCAGTCGTTGACATCGGCCACTGGCAGTGAGGAACGGCTAGATGCGTGTTACTTTGTCCAACGACAGCGGGGCTAGGAAACAAGCATGCGGTCCTGAGTTCACTGGATCTCCCCATTTGGTTGAGATATAAACACGATACGAATCGTGATGATACGTGATGGATGATGAATTATGTGCTTTCGGATGGTCTATATTACTGCTTTTGGTTCAATTCTTGCATATATGTGGTTTAAATTTCAATGGGAAAAAAATTCTAGATTTGAACTGTTGTTGATAGGTATGCATTAGAGCATCAAAGTTTGTAAACATTAAGTTATTAAGTGAAATCAAAATGATATGCAGAAGGGTGAGAGAAATAACAACAAAATTACGTTGGGAGTTAAGTTTAGGGGATGAGTTAAACGCCCCCTCCAAATACCTACAAATCCTAGGAAATTAAGTTTTTATGGTGGGTTTTTGGGGTTTAAGTTTTAATTAAGGATAAAGAAGCTCCTAGAAATTTCAGACCTAGCTAGCAAACGAAATGATGCCAAGATCCACCCCATTTTATCCCAGGATCACTAATTCACTACACAGTACACAACTGAGTTTGGAAAAAATGTACATTTTGGGATGTGGTTTATATTAGCATATAAATTTTTGTTCACTAGATAGGTTAGATACCATCCTCCTCCTAATATTCACGATTTTTTGAGAGTTAGAAGTATAAATTTTGGGACGGGTAAGAGTTGCTCCAGCAAACAGAATATGCTAAGATTATTCACTTGAGCATGCAAAATGCATATGCATGGATGCAGTGGGAGCTGAACACGAGCATGCTTCAAGGTAGGGACACCACACGATCGAACAACCTATGCAAAACCAGCCCGCACTCAGTCGCCCAACATTAGGTGTGCTAGCTTGCATGAACACCCCACCCCCAATGTATCAACAGTTAAACAAGCACATCACAATCGTCTGCAGGCAAGGCATCATATATCATATATATGTATAGAAGACTTGTTTCGACAAAAATCGCATGCAAGCAATGACTTAGTTTAATTTTGGTTTCGACATATATAAAACCACAGGACTAGATCGGTGGAGCTAGTGCTGGCATGCATGCCATTAAAATTCAGCGATAATTGAAGTCTAGATAGACGATAGGTATATCCATGCCATGAATAAACAAGGTGGCATTATTTACAACCCAGGAGTTTACCTGTGCCCGTACCCCCGCGTCGCCCCGCTAGGGCGACACGGGGGCGATCTCGCGCCGCCGCCCCTCGTCGTCACCATGTTCCTCCTGTCCTCGCCGTTGCCAGAGGCTAGCGCCGAGGAGGCCCTGGGCGCAGCCAAGGACGGTGGCGGCGGGGAGCTTCTCGCGCTCGGGCAGGTACATGGATCGGATCCGCCAGATCCGTCCGGCCCGGGCCTCGGGTTTGAGGCGGCGGCCTCTGCTGGTGAGGGCGGCGTCGTCCGGGAGGCGGGCGGCGCTTGCCAGAGTTGTGGACCGCGTCTTCTCGGCCGCGCGGTCGGTGAGTTGGCGGTGGATGCGGGCGTCACGTGGAGGGATCCCCTGCTGCTCTCCTTCGCCAGATTTGAAGACGGCGCCCCCGTGCCGCTTCCTTCTCGTCAATTCGCCGGTTTCGGTGGCGGATCGCGGATGTGGGGTTGGGATCTGGATCGGAGTAATTTCTTGGCGGCCGCGGCGGCCACGACGTCGGGCGGCGCCCAGCGCTGTTTCCTTCTTGAAGGCGGCGTCGAGATCCAGCCCTCCCCTCGTCCTCCCCCGCACTCCGGTGAAAACCCACAACTTTGGTCGGGCGGCGGCGGTGCCCGGCTCCGTCACCTTCTTGAAGGCGCCGCTTTGGGTCCGCGGGGAGGTGGGACAGCTGCAGCGCGTTCTTGGCGTTCCTGATGGCGGCGGTTCTCTTTAGTGGTGTCGTTTCGCCATGGCGGTCGGCTGGTCCGGCTTTCGTGGTGATTGTGGTGACCAACTCTTCGCCGTGTCTTACTGGGGGTGCTCCCGTCCCGTTCAGAGAGGCTGGAGGTGGAGCGGCTTCATCTTGCACGGAGCTTCGGTGGAGATGTCAAGTCATGCCTGACCGGCTGTGCTACGCTTTGTCATGCCCGGTCAAGGTGCTACGCTCGACAGATCTTCCAAAGACTTCAAGCCGTGGTCGGCTGTACTTGGCAGCATGGTGCCGAGGTGTATCGATGGCGCATCGCGACGCCCTCGGATGTTTGCGCCAGAGGAGGAGGTGCCGTTAGGCGCCATGGTGGCGTCGACAATAGTTGGACCGAGCAAGGTTGATGCATTAGTACGATTCAAGATGGAGCGGTGGAAGTTGGTGGCGGCGGCCTCGAGTGCATCGCCGGACCGGTGAGACCCATGCCCGGCAGGCGCCCCGGATGGGATCTCGGGTCTTAAATGTTAGGTTTGGCTGCGATGCTGTTTGGTATTAGGCCCAGCTATCTCGCGCCTTCATCAACTGGATAGAGTGGCTTAGACGGCGGCTTTAGTCTTACTGTTGTATTACTTTGTAAGGTCTTGTGAGAATAATTAATAAAGTGGCCGTATGCATCATCCAGATGCAGAGGCCAGGGGTCATCCTCCTTTTCTAAAAAAATGAATAAACAAGGTGATGGTCTCAGTCGGCCATGCAATGAATAAGCAAGGTGATGGTCTCAGTCGGCTGTCGGCCCTCAGCTCGACGCCCTGGTACGATCACTCCTCTTGGCCAGCCAGCGCGGCCGCGCCTTGCCCATAGCGGTTGTTGTAGAACCATGCGTACACGCCCAGCTGGATGGCCGCGGACACAATGCCGTCGGCCCTCAGCTCGACGCCCTGGTACGATCACTCCTCTTGGCCGGCCAGCGCGGCCGCGCCTTGCCCATAGCGGTTGTTGTAGAACCATGCGTACACGCCCAGCTGGATGGCCGCGGACACAATGCCGTCGGCCCTCGACTCGGCATACTGTACGATCACTCCTCTTGGCCAGCCAGCGCGGCCGCGCCTTGCCCATAGCGGTTGTTGTAGAACCATGCGTACACGCCCAGCTGGATGGTCATGACACAATGCCGTCGGCCCTCAGCTCGACGCCCTGGTACGATCACTCCTCTTGGCCGGCCAGCGCGGCCGCGCCTTGCCCATAGCGGTTGTTGTAGAACCATGCGTACACGCCCAGCTGGATGGCCGCGGACACAATGCCGTCGGCCCTCAGCTCGACGCCCTGGTACGATCACTCCTCTTGGCCGGCCAGCGCGGCCGCGCCTTGCCCATAGCGGTTGTTGTAGAACCATGCGTACACGCCCAGCTGGATGGCCGCGGACACAATGCCAACCCAGTTGGGAAACTGGGCGTGGTCACATAAGAAACAAAGGAACAACGATTAGTCCCATGTGTTCAAGATTGCTATAATTATCAAGAGGGTATGGTAGCCAGCATCCGGCAACACGAGTCCCACTTCGGTACAACCCCCTCGCAATATGTATAAAGGATAGTATGGATATTTCATAATTCAAAAATAGCGAACAAGGATCGCACAAGCTGGGAATCGAACCCTTGATCACTTAAAACATTAAGTGCGTCCAGAACCACTGCGCTGGGATACCTTTCGTTAGCGATTTAAAGCTAGATAGATTAAGTAATGGATGGGCTGGGAATTTTTAAAAAGATTTTAGCAAAAAATTGTGAACTGGTCTTTTTTCCATGATTTCTTTTTATTTATTTATTTTCCTTTTCCTGTTATGTTTCTTCTTTCTTTTTCAAAAAAATGCCTGCGCTTTCAAAATGTTGTTCAAAATATGAAAAGGCTTGTTATTTCCAAATTTTGTTCAGAAATTAAAAAATATTTGCATTTTCGAAAATTGTAAGGTAATTTCAAAAAATGTTTGTGTCTTTATTTTTTCTTTAGAATGTCAAAATGCGAATAAGTTTTTGAGAAGCACAAATAAATTATGAAAACAAACATTTTCTGAGAGCACGGAAAAAAATTAAATTCCAAAACATTTTCCAGAAATGAGACTAAATAAATGATATCAAAAAAGTGTTCTAAATTTGCCCGACATTTTTTTCAATTTGTAAACAATTTTTTGAAAATGAGAAGATTTTATAAATTCTGAACAAATTCCAATAGTCACCCAACAGGACCGATGCCGTCGCTTAGTTTGGCAAGGCCTAAGATTTTCTTTTTACTTTTCTAACTTTTTCGTTTTTCTATCTTTTTTAAAAAAATTGTCTTTTCTCCTTTTTAAACTTTATTACCTTTTGAAACCTATTCATTAAATTGAAATACAAATAACAGTTTTAAGTAACTATTTTGAATTATGATTTTAATTCTTTTTTGTTTAAATATTTATTAAATGCTTAAAAAAAGCATTTGTTGTTTTCAATTCTATCATTTTGTATTTGTTAGTTATGTTAGAAACTTAAAATGACAGTTTTAAGTATCTATATAAATTATGATTTAAATACATTTTCCCTTCAAACCTGGCGTGGATGACTACTCGGACACGCTACATTGAACGTGGTGTTTTTTGGACATTCTTGAAATGACCCCAACATTTGCCAGCAGGTGGCATGCCCATGGTAGGCATTCATGCCCCCAATTTTTTTTCAATGGGCTTGTATGACCAATTCAAGACACCAATCACTACTAGGGAAAAGCCTAGCAGCAGCGCGGGTTTTAGGCCTATCAAGATGGCAGCAGGTGAGCGCTCTTGATAAGGCGCTTCTGACTAAAGCGGCGCTGGACCCGGCTGCTGCTAAAATGATCTAGTAGTAGCGCTTCTCTGAGCAGCGCTGCTGGTAATTAGTAGTAGCGCCTCCTCCTTGCCGCGCTACTACTATTATTTAGTATTTTATTTCTTTTTTATTTCATATTGTATTTCATACACCTTTACACAATTTTTCATACAACAGGAATTTAGAGACTGTTTTTACATCATAATGAGTAGGTGAAACAACCGTGGACTAGTTTCAAGTGGATGTCCTATGATATGATGTTTATTATATCATTGGGTGAAAGAACCGCGGATTAGTTTCAAGTGGATGGACATCCACTTGAAACTAATCATGTTCTTTCACCCAATGATATAATAAACATCATATCATATCATTAACAACTTATCATCATAATACATCATTGTCATATAACACCTCCTCAAGATCATCGTTTTCATCAATGAGACATCACATAGCAAATTGGTCACTAGTCGTAATCACAAGTACTCCTCATTATCAACTCTAACACATTGTATCACATAATAAACATATTGTACCTCATAGGACCTACTACATTCTCTTAGGACCTACTATATTCTCTAAGGTAAAATAGCAAAAAACAAGATAGCCCCTGACTCTCCATTATGGAGAATGGAGATTATCCTGTCTTCAATTCTTGCCTTTTGCTTAATGTTACTTCCAAGAACCTCCTTGCGAATGTCCAAACATTTTTTTCATTCTTTGATTAGCATGTGTTCACCGGTTTTAAAAATCCGATATGCACAGTTGAGATCCGTAGGATGACACAGTTGTATGTTCGTAACTTCAAGGCGACCATTGTAATACATCAGATGAGGCACACAATCCATCGGGATTTTCTGTTGAAAAACATAGTAATAACTTTGTAGTTAGCAATGATGTACTAGTTTTGGAAGTATGCAAAAGATGCACGGATGTCGTAATAGTAAAAAATCTTACCATGGTATCTCCATAGAAGTTATCGTGGTTCAACACGTGCACTAGTGGCACGTATTCACCATAATTTGGAGGAGTTCGATAATAGGTATTGTAATTCTCAAAGAAAGTACAATAAGCAATTAGATGACTTTTCTTCTTATAAGTTAATTCGGAGCCATCAGTGTAGTGGGTTTTGTCTACCATCTTCTGCACATTCTTTGAAGATTCAAAATAAGCTGTCAACTATTTTGAAATAAAAAATATAAGTTAGTTAATGTAGCGACCCGACCCGAATGGATCAAGTCTCTGTGCTTTCGTGTCATCCCTGGATCGGTATGCTGACACACACAGTACTCGAAGGATTTATAACAGAGGTAAATCACATGTATAAAGTAACGTAAATACTATTACCTCAATCCAAAATATAGCGGAAGCAACAAGGTTGTGGATTCCCATCAACACCAACGGCAAAGTTGAGTATAGGAAATCGTAACCCTAACGTATCACTTACTCGTAAATGCGAAAAGTGCGCAACATGAAAAGTTGCAGCCCGAAAACGGTCAAGACATGGAATATCTTTGGCAATGTAACACATAGAGAATAATGAAAGAATAAGCTATACTACATGCATATATGGCTGGTGGAAAAGCTCTATGGTTAAAAGGTTTTGCGAAAAGCCAATTTTTCCCTACTACAAAGGAATATATTTATTTAACTATCATGGTGGTTGTTGAACATTGAGAATGGTTGACAGCATCCTCAATCCCAATTAAAAGTACTCATTAAAACCCAACAATATTAATTAGAATAACATGATGAGATTCACGTGATATTCAAGTACTAGATACTCAAGATGTCCATAACCGGGACACGGCTAATCATGATTAGTTTATACACTCTGCAGAGGTTCGCACTTTTCCCCACAAGACTCGATCGCCTCCGCTTTGGTTTCTCGTCTTTGCAGGGTGTTTGAGAAGCGGATGACCGAGACATAGTCTTTGTAAGCGTTTGCACCTTACGATGGGTAGACCGTACCACCTACAACCCCTACATCAGCTAGTCTACCACCGTAAGAGTTCACACGACTTAATCAACTATGCGAGCCCATAATGGCTTGTGGCTGCACACGGAAGTTACTAGCATGAATAATCTTATGATCCCTTTGAGCCCGGGTGGCGGTCCCAAAAAACAGGCAATCATCGGATACCCAGGTGCCTCAATCCACCAGATGTGTGTGTTTAAGTTGCCACCTTAAATAAACCATTAATTTATCAATCTCACATCATCATGGATACACTCACCCAATCCACGTCTACTAGCATAGCATGACAAATAAGCAAACGTAGAAGTAACTCCCAAAGGTTTGGTAATAAAACAGGTAATAGGTACTACCTCATCTACTTCCCATCCTACAATTTAATTAGATCCTAATCATGCAAGTGTTTGAGGAATAGATCTAATGCATAAAACTGGGTAGTAGAAAAGATATGATCAAGTGTTACTTGCCTGCAAAGTTGATGAAGATGATTCGCACTCAGAACTTGATAGCCCTACTCGTCACACTCCGGTCAATCTATCGTAATCAAGCAATAGTAACCACACATAAGCAATCACTCAAAAGATCGGAAAGATCGAATAAAACAATTCGGAAAACATCAAAACCAAGCAAATAACTCTTGCAACATAAAACAATTTCTAACAGTACCAAAAATTATGTGAATTTGGCCTTATCAGAAAGTTTAGGTCAAGAGCTTCGATTCACAAAAAGAATCAACTAAATCGGAGTTATAAAACTCAAGTTGTGATCAAACGAAGTTTGAATACAAATCTGTTTGAATTCAAATTTTAAAACTTTCAAAAACATGTTTGAGTTGGATTACTGGATAGAGGGGATCATAACGAAGAAGTGGGCGTTGGTTTCGTGGGATTTGGATTAACGAGTAAAAAGTTATGAGCGTTTGAAGTACAAGGACTAATCTGTAAAGAAAATCATCACAGATAGGTCCCTGGCCGGAAAAATAAAAATAAAAGAAAAAGACTAAATAGCGAACGTTCGCTACAGAAACCTATAAGACGAAAACCGTTCGCTACAAATCCTAAACTAGCAAACGTCCACTAATTAACCTAACTAATTAATAAAACCTGTCTTTAAAAAAAACCAAAGAAAATCTAAAAAAAGCAATAACCGGGTCGGTTTATACTGATTCATGGCCAGTTGGACGTTCCGGCGACGGCGGTCTCCGGCGAAAGCGATGGCGACAGCGAGCCCGAGAGGGCGAGGCAGGCGCGGCTCGACGCAGAATGCGTGTGGCGAGGCGGGGAGCGAGGGCGGCGAGGTGGCGCGGCTTCGGGCGGCGGCGCGGGGCGAATCTCGCCGGCGGCGGCGACTTAGGCGGCGGGGCGACGAGCGAGGGGAGAGAGAGAGATCGGGGCCCGGGCTCCGCTTTATAGGAGAGGCGGCTTGGCGTGGGAGGGAGGGAGACCGGGGTGAGGACGGGCGGCTCGGGAGGCATGCGGGCGGCGGACTCCTCCCGGAGTCGAAGGCGGCGGCGCGGGCGCTAGCTGGGCTGGGCCGTGGCCTGGCCGGTTGGCTGGGCCGGCCCAGTTCGGCGGAGGGGAAACCTTTTTTTAAACAATTTCAAGACGAAATAAAAATAATAAAACCAAATAAATAAATATATTATATAGGCATATAATATATCAAAATTTTCAGAATTTTTTTTTCTACATGATGAACATTATTCTAGCTTCAAATAAAATACACACAAATTCAAATATAACAAACAGTGCTACTGCCCTAATAA
The DNA here is from genome assembly GCA_021605145.1 of Aegilops bicornis. NCBI lineage: Eukaryota > Viridiplantae > Streptophyta > Magnoliopsida > Poales > Poaceae > Aegilops > Aegilops bicornis. Next base: position 110,214,461 of record CM038671.1, read on the forward strand.
AATCCACTGAAAATCATTTTAAAAATACCAAAATGATTTCAAATTAATTTCTCTCCAATTTTTTGATGTAGGGAATCATGTTACCCTATTTTGCATATATTCTATTTTTGGAGAAAAATAATTTGAATAAAACTCAAATAACTCCAAATTGAAAATAAACTCAAAAGAACTTTGAATTTTAAATTCTTTGAAACTCCCAACTCATATTTCATATGTTTTGAAGAAGTCCTTTTATCTTCGCTCGTGAAAATCATTGAGTTGCATAAAGTTTCAGAATTGGAAATATTCTCAAATGAAATTGAAATATTTTCAACACCCCTTGTCATTTAAATAAATGGAAGAAGTCATGTCATCTTCTCTCCAGGGTTTTGTGATGAAAAGAATTTGAATTCCCGAAGATCATAAAAACAAAAATGAAACTTTGGGAAAGTCCTTTTATTCCCTCTCATTTAAAAAAAGATTTCGAATTCACTCACTTTCAGTCAATCAATCAAACAATCAATCAAAACTATCTATTTGTTTATAACATTCCAATATTTAGAATTTTGGGATGTTATAGTTAATAACTATGTTTGAGAAACTCACATTGCGGTAGAATCGGAAGCGTATCAACAATGACCCAAATGTCCATATTGTCTTGCTCGATGTCAGGATCACCAAGATCCATGGTGACAATCATACCCTCATAAAAACCATACATTTTGCAAAGTGCTTCCCAATTTTGACAACCAAAATGGGTTACGCTCTGAGCATTGTACAGATTTACTTCAAAATCCATATCATGATGGGTCCTTAGGTGTATTTTCTTTGTTTCAAAATTTTCATGGTCTTCAAAATCCATCCTCTCCAAGACATAGCGTCTTGCATGGCATGGGATAAGCTAGTCGAATTGTAAAAGATGAAAATTAGGCGTTGAAATAGTTGAAGTCATGCTTAATTATGAAAAAAAACTTTTGTCGTTGTTATGCATCGCTTTAACATCGAAGGTCTCCTCGAGCTTAATCTTTGAGCGCCGATCTTCGCCCAGCTCAACGAACACCGTCGCACATACCTCGATCGTCGTGGCACCAACTGCACTCCACAGGAGGCTGTAAATGCGTCCGAGTACGACATTTCCTATGTTCATAATTCAAAGATTAAATTTGTACAATTAAATATATGTACTAAAAAACCTAAATTAGATCATTATTTTTGAGAAAATCCAGGCCCCTCGATATTTCCTACATATTCTAGCACAAGTCATGCCAGAATTCACAGAAAAATCCGGCATGACCTTTGCTAAAAAGGACATATTGAGCGCCTGAAATTTGCTTAAACGGAAATTAATCAACACTCCGGCAAAACATAGGCCACTCGGAGGTGTAAACTGAACATGAACGGCCACTTGGGCAACCACAAATCCTATTTGAGCAACAAAAGATATACATGGATATTTGGCTGGTCTCACCTCGATGTCGAGGGGGTCGGTGACGGGGATGACAGCGGGGATGATGGAGGGGCTCCTTGATTTCTGCAAAAGCAAAAACCGTATAAGTTATCACTAATACATCCCGAATAATTGCTTAAACTAAAAAATAACAACAAATATGACATGTTCAACTAGTTTTATTAATTCAACTAGTTCTTACTAAATATAAACTTACTATAAATAGAATATGTGGTTCAACTAGTTATATTAATTATCTTACTAAAAACTAGTTCTTTCTAAATATAAAGTAGTTCAACTAGTTATATTAATTATCTTACTAAAAATACATTAGTTCTATTAATTCAACTAGTTCAACTAGTTTATTAATTTACATACTAAACTAGTTCAACTACAACTATAGTAGTTCAACTACAACTACTATTAATCATACTGCCCTAGTTAACTAGTACCATCACTACTAGTAATATGATTCTTTTTTGAAAATATCTTATATATAATCCTAACACTAAATAAACTAGTTTTATTAACTACTTACTAAATAAACTAGTGCTATTAAGCACTTACCATAAATAAACTAGTTCTATTAAGCACTTACCAAATAAACTAGTTCTATTAAGTACCTAATATAAATAAACTAGTTATATTAATAACTTACTAAATAAACTATTTTCTATTAAACACTTGCTAAAAATTCTACTACCCTAGTTCTACCCTAAATTTTCTTACTTCTATTTTATTCAAAACACCTACGATTTGCAAGAACAGAGACAAGGGATGGAGGGAGGAGAGGAGGGGAGCGGCGGCTTGAGGAGGATGAGGAGGGCGGTGGGAGGAGGGCTGCTGAAGGAGGGAGGAGGGGGCGGCCGCAGGCGGAGGAAGGAGGGCACGGTGGGAGGAGGAGGAGGAAGGAGGGCGCGGTGGGAGGAGGAGGCACAGAAGGAGGGAGTACCTCGGTGGCGGATGGAGGATGGCGGCGGCGTCGGACGATGGTGAGGTCGAGAGCGGTGCGGTGAGGTCGAGAGCGGAGGGGGTGGGGGAGGCGGCGGTGACGGTGAGGTCGAGAGCGGCGGCGGGCGGCAGCGGTGAGGTTGAGGGCGGCCTCGGGCGGCAGCGGTGAGGGCAGGCTCGGGCTCGGGGTGGCGGCGATAGAGGAGTAGGGGAACATGGGGAGGAGGACTTAGTGAAATTTTGAGCGGGGTTAAGTCGAACTAGCAGTAGCGCACTTTAGGAACCGCGCTATAGCTAAAGTAGCTATAGCGCATTTTACGGAAAAACGCTACTGCTAAGTCTAAGCACGCATCAAAAAATACATTGACCATCAATGATCTTTTTGTGTACAATCTGAATTGTCAATATGAGTCCACTCCGGTAGGAACTGGAGAGGACTCATATTGCGCCACAAATTCTATACATAGAGTTCAGTGAAGACCAACTGGTTGTGATAGTTTCAGAAGTAACATATTTAAGGTGGTAAACACCCTGTTCGCGGAGCAAGGTGGGACTAAATTTGTGGGCTGATCGTAGCAGTAGCGATTTTCTTAGAAGCGCGTTGCTGCTAACTTCTATAGCGAGTAGTGCGGTTCAAGATAGGGCGCCACTGCTATAACTAGCTGGGTTCTTGAGGTCATGGCAATTAAAGCGATGGCAGCGGTTTGGCGTGGAAGTGCTACTGCTATTTTCCTTTCAGCAGCGCGTTTTGCTATCACGCGCTGCTGCTAAATAGCAGTAGCGTTGTATTTTGGGGAGCGCTGCTGGTAAGATTCTGTGTATAGGATTTTCCCTAGTAGTGAATCCAAATTGCTTGGGTTTTCGACAAGTTTTGCGTTTCTAAAGTTTTCTCTGTCAAAAAGGTCGATAAATGGCTAGATTTGTCGCAACTTGCATACGGTGTCGGAAGTAGTTCAACCCCGACATGGATGCCTATCATGGGCATGTCCACCTAGTGGCAAAAGTTGTGTTAATTTCAAGGATGTCCACGAAAACACAATGTTCAACGGAGGGTGTTCAGGTTGGCCAGAAGGGTATGTAAGACAGCATGTTGTTTTTCGACATCTTTGAAATGGCCCCAATTTTTTTCATGGCCTCGTATGACAAATCAAGGAAGCATGACAAGTTGTTTTGAAATGGCCCTAATTTTTTCTAGACTTTTCTCGGTAAGAAAATGCAGAAAAAAGGCTAGATGTGTCACAACTTTTATACGGTGTCGGAAATTGTTCAAACCTGGCATGGATGCCTTTGAAGGGCATGCCCACCTAGTGGAAAATGTGGGGATCATTTCAATGATGTACAAAAATAGACCATGTTGAACGAAGTGCGTTCTGGGGGCTAGAAGGCTCCATCTGAGAGCATGTTATTTCTTGACATCCTTGAAATTACTCCAAAAAATTTCAAGGGCCTCGACCAATTCAAGGTATCATGACAACTTGTTTGGATTTTCGACAAGTTTTGCATTTCCTTGATTTTTCTCGGTGAAAAAATGACAACTAATGACAGAACATGTTGCAACGTGCGTACTGTGTTGGAAGTCATTCAGATCAGGCATGGATGCCTAACATGGGCATGCCCAGTTGCTTCCAAAAGTTGGGGGCATGTATGATATTTCCAAAGAAATACCATGTTCAATGGAGAGTGTTCGAATAGGCTAGAAGGATATGTTTGGTAGCACCTAATTTCTCGAAATTCCTTAAATGACCCTATTTTTTTCATGGTCTTGTATGACCAATTCAAGGCACCATGCCAAGTTGTTTGACTTTTTTTTTGCAAAGTTTTGCATTTTTTGAGTTTTCGCGATGAAAAAAGCCGATTAATGTCAAAATGTATCAAAACGTGCATACGGTGTCGGAAGTCATTCAAACCAGGCATGGATGCCTCATATGTCCATGCCAGACTCTTACAAGAAGCTGGGATCATTTATCCATAGCCTAAAATATACCAGTTAGATAATTCCCGTCATTATCACTCAACATAAACATTTTTATTTTCCCTAACAATTTCTTGAAATTTGTCAACAAGTTTGGAATTTCAAAGTGTGTATCAAAATTTCACTAACTTGAACACTTTTTCCCACAATTTTTAACAAATTACGAAAAAATGATGAAAATTTTGAACAAATATTGCAAACCACGTACTTTTTTAAAAAAAATCATCAGCTTTTTTGAAACGCATACATTTCTTAAAATTGTGAACAAAAAATTCGAAAATTGTAACATTTGATGAAATTCCAGAATGGTTTTTAGAATTTTAAGCAATATTTGAAAACAAGACCATTTTATGTTATCCAAACAAAATTTCAAATTTTTGAACAAGTTTCACAAAGAATAATAAAGTTCAAAAGTAGAAAAATGGATTACCAAAAAGAGAAGAAAAACGAAAATAATTGCATCAAAAAAATGCTTAGGCCCTAGAAAATAAGAAATATTTTCAGAAAATGTTAGTATATTAGAAAAAAGGTTTGTGTTTTAGAATAATGCTCGCCAATTTTTAAAACTGTTTGCATTTTTAAATGTTCAGAAATATAAAAATTGTTCATGTTTTAAACAAAATGTTCACAAATTTCATAAATTATTCGTTATTTCGAAAAAATGTGTGCAGTTTCAGAACAATGTTGACAATTCTGAAATACTGTTCATAGAATTTGAAAAATATTCACAATTTTTTTTTTTCATAAACGAGGATCAGAAATTTGAAGAAAATTCGCGTTTCCAAAAGAAGTTCAACTTTTGTTTCTTTCGTATCTTTAAAAATGTTCATGTTTTTGAAAAATATTCCAAAAGATGAAAAACACATTAGTCTTTTTTAAGTTATAAAAAACGCTTTAGATAGAATGTCCGGCTAGGCTGTACAATACGAATTTTGATCTGCTACTGTATTTCTAAATAAAAAACACCTACAACATGCATTCTAGGTGAAAAAGAACTGCGCTCCATAAGTATCACCTAATTATAATGGTTCTGGTGGCTATCAGCAATTTCACAAACCCTGTAGGTCCTGTGTTTGATGCCTAATAGGCTCATTATTTTTTTGAATTTTCAATCAGTGCTACCGTACATACTCACTAATGGGCTGGCCCAAGATGGACTCAAAACGTGATAGATCTCCGCGTCGTATTTCCTAGAAAGACCATCCTACCCTTTATTATGAAGGGGTATGGACAGATCTCGACCGTTGATGTGTTCAGGGGTTGTACCGAAAAAGATATGATGTACTAACAAATTAAGCAAACCTGCACACAATTATTGGTTTGGAGCTAGGTGATTAGTCGTTCGTTCATTTGATTTGAAGGAGGGAGACCCTTACCCCCATGTACAAGTCCTGGATGATGCCGATGTAGATGGTCCAGAAGATCCCGTTGGCGAGTGCGGCCAGCATCACCCTCAGCTCCATAACCTCCAGCACATTGTTGTCACAGATCGCTGCCCACTGAAACGAGTATGCATGGAGCGGTGTTAATTCCATCGAGATTAATTCCATCGCTAGCTCACTGTAAGAATCAGACCAAGCACGTCTAATGATCGATGTTTACATACCAGCTGTCTTGCACTCCCCAAATACATGATGCAGCCAGTGACAATGCCGACCCTGCCCAAGACCGTCTTCCTCTCGGCATTGGTGGGAAAGCTCTGGAAGATGATACCGGCGCCGGAGGCGACGATGAGGAACAGTAACAGGACAGTGCATGAGATGGTGAAGCGGTCGGTAGACGCGCGGATGAACACGTAGAGGTAATAGAGCTGGAAGCAGACGCCGACGGCGTTGATGAGGATCACCAGCCAGGCATCCTTGTCTGTGACGAAGCCATACAACAGCCAGAACAGGCAGTTGAGCAGCACCGCCAGGTACAGGTCCGCCTTCTGCTGGCCGATATCTCCTGCCTCCTTGATCGCCCGAATGATCTTGCTGGAGAGCGGGCATACACGCACACAAGCAAGTGATCATCAGTTCGAAAACAAGCTACTAGTAGTTAACTAGGGACCGGCCTGATTTGCTTTGCTTTGCTTACGATGGTGAGTAGAACAGGACGACCGTAGCCAAAGATCCGAGGAATAAGAACACCCAGCCAACCACTCTGGTAGTGGTATCCCCTCCCCCGTCGGTCTCCATGGCCTGCAGTTTCAAGTTAACACAGATTCTATTAATTTCCTGAGACCTTTCTTTCGTTGTTCAGAGATAAGATAACACAGAGTGAAAGAGAGTGTAGACGCGAGAAAAACAAGAAGACGGTTGAGAAGAGGAAACACAGATGATCTTTCTTGGCCAAATATAAGGGCTCGATTCAGTATTCACAGTCGTCACAGCCAAACGACCTTGCCCAAAGAACAGCAAGCATACTCGCCGCACGGTTAGCAAAGACAACTGCAAGAGAAGATCAATCAGAATTCAGAAGCCTAGCCACGGATCCAAGGGCAAAGAAAACCTTGCAGCCACTCCGCCCTCCCCTCTCCCGTCGACCGGACCCATGGCGCACAGCCGACAACACAGAACACACATCTCTTCTACGAAAGGCATCGATGAGATAAAACCAGAGACCCCCTTTCTGTTTGTGTGCAACGATGAAGACCAGAAAAAGATAGATAGAGAGAGAGAGAGAGGGAGGGGGAGAGAGAGAGGGAGAGAGGAGTCGATTGAATGCTCGAGAAAAACAAGAGGAGGATCAAGAAGAGGAAACGCAGATGATCCAACAAGAGAGGACAGGAAGCACAACTTGCGGACACAAAATCGATTGAAGCAAAGGACCTGCAGAATCGGCTGCTGAAAGCACCCGTACGAGCCGATCAGCGAAGAACAAGGGCAAGCAAAATCGCCACACGAGGAAGCGGACCCCATCTGCGAAGAAGAGCCGCAAGAAACACAAGAAAAACCTTGTGCAATCGTCCTCCAAAGAAAAATCGTCCTGCAAACAGAGCACGTACAGATCCGACGACCAAATTAAGGAACCGCGAGAACTGCAAGAAAGCACTTGTAGGAAGGAAAGAAGGTAGAGAAAATCGGCCTCCCAAGGGCCAGATCTGGAAAAAACTGCAAGAACAAGCGCAAGACGTTGAAGAAAAAGGGGAAGAACACGTACGTCGTCTTCCTGCTGCGGCAGGGGAGAAAGAAGGAGGGGTTTAGGTTGGGGAAGAAGAAATGGAGGGAGGTGGAGGGGTTTGGTCAGGTGAGGGTCACGTAGTACTCGGCTGGCTGGCTGGCTCTGTGCAGCGACGCAAAAAGCAGAAGAGCTGCCATCACTCGCTGTTTGTTACTTCTACGCTGACTGGTGGACCCAGGTAAGTCCAGATAGAGAGAGAGAGAGAGAGAGAGCCATACAACGTCTGTGTACCCACGTAACGTACGTAGGGAATCTGCCTGTTTCTCTATTCACTTTTCTTTTTCTTTTCAGGTGACGGTGATAAAGCACAATGGATCAGTCCCATGGGAATGGGATGGAGCCGAATAATCACAGGGCAAGACGTTTAACCACCAAGAACTATTGTCTCCAATGCTTTACATCCACAAGTGAACCGATATTATCTTCTTTTCTTTTCACCATAACGTTTATTTCCAAGAAATGATTTCGAATCCCATCGGGAGCGAATTTCTGGTTCCTCACAAGGGTGTGCTCCTTCTATAAAAATATGTCCTGAGTGCTAGTGCCTATGAATATTATTTTTAGCGCACCGCACCGTCACCTCTCTTCCGGCGTACGTGTGTAATCATTGGAGACAAAGCTACAACTCCATCGAATAGATCAGGGCGACCTGAATAAACCTCTCTTCCGTACTCCCCCGCCGGTTATATATATTGGCGTGAGAGTATGGGAATGCCCTGATCTATTCGATGGAGCTGTAGCTTTGTACGATTTGGGGCATTGAGGTAGATTTTAGTTGTTTGTATCTTCGACACTTGGGGCGTTGGTGGCGGCGCCGAACAATAAAGTCTTATCTAGCGATGCCTAGTTGATGGTGGTTGCGGTGTCGATCCATCGAATATGGTTTTCTGGGTTCTCTCTTCTCAGCGGCTCCATGTTACGGTGCAATCTGTGGTGGCGTTTATGGATCGATGGTGTATTTTCCTGCTGTTTGTCCGTGAGATTATAGTTTGCATGTTTTTGGCGCGCCGATGGTAGCTTCCTTTGTAATTTGGTCCTTTGGCCTCTTCTTTGTCACATAGGTGCAACTCTGGCTTTCTCATGTGTCTATTACAAATAATAAGGTGTTGGCTTCTTATCGTCAAAACTAACATGATCATGGATTTTCAGCTGCACGCGGTATCACGCCATTGACAAGTTTAGAAGGGCAATGACAATCGGCCCTAGAGCCCTCAAAGTAATTTCATTATTTTTCAGAGTATTTATACCACTGGTTTGGTTAAAAAATTCAAATTGCAAGTATAACCACGCTTATACAGTGTTGTATTCAAATCTGGGAGGCTTTTACATTGAAGAGGAATCAACGTCTCTGACAACATCTGACCAATCCCAACTGATACGAAACGGATTCTCAGTACTCAAAAAGAAACGAAATGGAAAATTTGTGTGGTTTGGCTTCACATGGTGGGCCCCAACCGCATGCAGGATGACCTATGATGCTTCGAATGGAGTCAGACCAGACACAGGCGAAGGCAAAAAGCATGCACCTTGTTTTTTTAGATGCACCTCGGTTGTTTTCCTTTCCATGCTTTCTTTCTTTCATCGAACCAATAGTCTCAAGGAGGCATTCTCTTCTCTCTTCTACCTCTCTCCCCCCCTCCCCCCTCTCCCGGTCGCCCCCCCCTCTTCCCTCTTCGCTGGTTGTGTCGATGGTACAATGCAAGGAGGTTTCGATTTGTAGCTATAGCTTTCCTGAATTTGGAGTACTTTTTTCGCGGATATAGATTTCCCTGATATGAGATGTTTAGATAGGTTTTCTTGTCTATTGTTTCGGACTCCTCAGTGGTATGATGATGATACACATTAAAGTCTTCTCTAGTGGTGCGTCGTTGGTGGTGGCGGTGCGTCGGTCCGACCAGTAAGGTATATTCTGGCATCGAGGGTCAAATGGAAGATTGCGTGGATTAGACATGACGCTAATAGTGCTGCTCACTTGCTAGCTAGGAAAGCGGTGACAGATCAACTCTGTACGGTGTGGCTTCAAATGCCCCCGGATTTCATTTTGCATGTAATTTCGGACGAGATTCCCAGATGGGATGAGTAAATAAAGTATCGTGTTAAGTTAAAAAAAAGGAGGTCTTGATGACTTTCCGTCCGCGGTAAACAACGACATGCTAGCTTCAGCGTCACAATGTTGGCATGCGCGAAGGGATTAAATGGTCGACCCCTTAAGATCTCCATTTATATTTTATATAAAAAAATGATCTCCATTTATTTTCTATAGTTTTAGGGGTATTTGTACAGCTGATTTGGTTAATAGAGCGAGATACATTTTTCTTACGAAAATAAAATTTTCAAATTTGGAAGTATAATCACGCCTTATGCAGCGTTGTGCTCAACTCTCGGGCAGGACGGAGTGCACAGTGCACGTCCCTGTCAGCAGCTAGCGGACAAATCCAAAGAAACGAAACCGAACTTTTGTGTGGGTTAGTTTCACTTGTTGGGGCCAACCTGCATGCAACAGAAACGGACGTGACGTCTCTCGCTCCGACTCGGAACTCAGATGGTACACACGAAAAAAGGAAGCATGGGGACCATTCATTTGGACCGTCTTTTGGTTCTTCGGGCTTAATTAACTTTGAATAAAAATCCATAAAAGATGAAAGTCCGACCACAAATTTCTCTTGGAGACCTCTGACCGAACAGGGACTTCAGCGCAGCACCCCCTTTTCTAACTCCCCCCTCATGGTGATTTTGTATATATAGGTGATGCTACTGAGTGTCATAGTCTTGTTGGTAGCCTACACTATCTCACTATCACCAGACCAGATATTGCCTTTGCCATCAATCGTGTTTGCCAGTTTTACATGCATCTCGGGACTTGCACCATTGTTCGCCTTACAACCTCTTATAAATTACATCTTCGGCCTGCTACCTCTGGCGTTCTTTCTGCTTTTTCATATGCAGACTAGGCAGGCAATCCTGATGATGGCCGATTCACGAGGGGTATGCAGTCCTTTCTGGCCCTAACTTGATCGTCTGGAGTGCTCGCAAGTAGGCCATGGTGTCTTGCAACAGTACATAGGCTGAGTATAAGGCTGTGGCTAATGCGGCCGCATAACTTATTTGGGTACAATCTTTGCTTCGCGAGTTACAAGTACCTCAGCGACAACCACCGGTTCTTTTTGTGATAATATTGACGCTACATACCTTTCTTCCAATCCCGTATTTAATGCGGGAACAAAACACATCGAGGTTGATTACCACTTCGTGAGAAAACATGTTGCACAGAAACTATTCCAGATCAAGTTCATCTCCACTAGAGATCAACTTCAGGACATCTTCACCAAGCCGTTGTTGTTACCTTTGTTTGAGGACTGTCGGCACAATCTCAACCTATGGAACACGGTTGAGATTGAGGGAGGGTGTTAGAATTGTAGTTATACACGTTCACTTATATTGTATTACCTTGTAATTGTGTATGTATTCTCTTGTAAATATAATTCAAAGCCACCCCTACAGGGTACGATGATTCACCCAAAACATCCTAAGCTCAATACTTGCTTTGGCTAGCGACCTCTTGAGCAATGCGACGTAGGTTCCGATGTCGTGCACGGCAGCAGGGTCCACAACACTGAAAAAGTCGAATGGGAGCTCGACGCCGACGTGCGTGTAGCAGGATGCGCACCATGGGCAGAGGACCGCTGTGGTGGCCTGATACGTCTTCAATGTATCTATAATTTTTTGTTGCTTCATGCTATTATATTATCAATATTATATGCTTTATATATCATTTTATATCATTTTTGGGAACTAACCTATTAACTCAGTGCCCAGTGTCAATTGTTTTTTTACAGAAAACCCCTACCAAACGAAGTCCAAACACGATGAAACTTTTTAACGACTTTTCCTAGACCAAAAGAGACCCTGGAAGTTTCGGGGGGAGACCAGACGATGCACGAGGAAGCGACAAGGCAGGGGGCGCGCCCTGCCCCCTTGTGGGCCCCATGGTGCTCCAATCCACCTAATTTCTGGCCTATAAATTCTCATATATTCCAGAACCCCCAAAGCGAGACCCGAAATAATTCTTCCGCTGTCGGAAGCATCTGTTTTTGGTGATCCCATCTGGAGGCGTTTTCTGGTACTCTGCCGAAGGCGGAATGCATCACGAAGGCCATCTTCATAAACTTCCTGCCTCCATGATGATGCATGAGTAGTTCCCATAGGACATATGGGTCCATAGCAGTAGCTAGATGTCTCTCTCTCTCTCTCTCTCTCTCTCTCTCTCTGCTCTTCAATACATGGTTCTCTTCAGAGATCGGTTCGATGTAGTCCTTTTGCATTGCATTTGCTGGGATCCAATGAATTGTGGGTTTATGATCAGATTATTTATTGAAAGTAATTGAGTCTTTTCCGAACTTTATTATGGGTGATTTCTATAGCTATGTAATGCTTTCCAATCTATAAGTTTTCTTTGGCCAAGTTAATGAATAGATCTTGAGTGGAAGAGGTGCATAGTAGTAGGTTCAATCTTGCGTTGTCCTCACCTCATGACAGAACGGGTAGCGAGACACGTATTTGTATTGTTGCTACTAAGGGTAAAATGATGGGGTTCAATCATATTGATTGGTCTTACTTTGTCATTATGTCGCCATGCTCCAAGCATTCCTCCATTTGTTATGAACTTAGTACCTTAAGATGCATGCTGGATAACTGTCGAGGACTGGAGTAATAGTAGTAGATGCAGAATCGTTTTGATCTACTTGTCACATACGTAATGCCTATGTATTGATCATGCCATCGATAACACCATAACTATGCGCTTTTCTATCAATTTCCCAACAACAATTTGTCTACCCACCGTTGCTATGTTCATGAGAGAGGTGCCTCTAGTGAAAGCTATGGCGCCAGCACCATTCACATCATATTGCTAAAACCCTAAATACCTTGTTGCATTTTATTTTATTTTATTTTATTTTGCAATGTATCTATCTATCACTATCAGAATTAATCCTTGCAATTAACGAGTACAACAGGATTGACAACCCTCTTGCCTGCGTTGGGTGCAAGTATTTATTGTGTGTGTGTGTGTGTGTGTGCAGGTACCATTTATCATTGTTTGCGTGAATCTCCTACTGGTTCAATAAACCTTGGTTCTCTATTGAGGGAAATAATTTCTGTTACTATACTAAATCACCCTTCCTCTTTGGGAAATCCCAAAGCCTATCACAAGTGGCATGGCCTTGTTCAACATGATGCTAGGGAGCTTGGTGATCCTTGAAGGCCACACACCCAGCTTGGTGATCAGGCCCGCTGAAGGAGAAGACGGTGACGGGGGCGTCGTAGCTGAGGCCGAGCTTGGCAAGGTCGTAGGCAAGGAGTAGTGCTAGGACGCTGCCCCTATGGCTGGCAAGGGTGACGCTCACGTCCCTGACCTTCTTGCAAGTGGAGGAGTGCGAGACGATGAAGCGGGGCACCTTGAGATCAAGGAGGGTGTTAGAATTGTAGTTATACACATTCTCTTATATTGTATTTCCTTGTAATTGTACATGTATTCTCTTATAAATATAATACAAAGCCACCCCTAAAGGGTACGGTGATTCACCCAAAACATCCTAAACTTAATAGTGGGGGCATAGATATCACAAGGACCAGTTGGTGCATCAAAAGGAAAGAGAGCGTCCCAATCTTGCCCTAGGAAGAAGAAAAAGCCGCTCCTTATTTTTCATTGCTACTTGTGATATGCGTTGGGATTTCCCTGAGGAGGAAGGGTGACGTAGTATAGTAGGATAAAGTATTTCCCTCAATAGAGAACCAAGGTTTATCGAACCAGTAGGAGATTCACGCAAACAAAAATAAACGGTACCCACACACACAGAAAACAAGTACTTGCACCCAACACGGGCAAGAGGGTTGTCAATCACCTTGTACTCACTAATTGCAAGGATTAATTTTCATAGAGGTAGACAGATAAATTGCAAAATAAAATAAAATATAAATAATTGCAGCAATGTATTTAAGGTTTTAGTAATATGATGTGAATGGACCCAGCGGCCATTGTATTTCCCTTAGTTAAGAACCAAGGAGAATAGACCTGGGGGCCATACTTTCACTTGTTATCATCTTTTAAAGCAATACCATAGGTGGCTCTCATTATAGATTCATAGGGATGTTTAATCTTCTTTCTAGGGAAATGTTTCATACCTTTATTTAGAGGAAATTGGAACCTTATATTACCTATCTTCATGTCAATTATCTCACTTATAGTTCTTAAAAATGGTCTCCCAAGTATAATTGGACAAGAGATATTACATTCAATATCAAGCACAATAAATAAAGTCCATGAGTACATAATTTCTATTAGCAAGTATAAGCACATCATTCACTCTACCGTAGGCTTTTTAATAGTGGAATCCGCTAGATGTAGATTTAAAGCACATTCACTCATATTGGGAAACATAGAACATCATATAATGTTTTTGCATAGTTGAAACACTAGCTCCTAGATCACACAAAGCGTTGCACTCATAATCTTTAATTTAGTTTTAATAGTGGGTTCCTGATACGTCTCCGTCGTATCTATAATTTTTTATTGTTCCATGCCAATATTCTGCAACTTTCATATACTTTTGGCAACATTGTATATTATTTTTGGGACTAACATATTGATCCAGTGCCCAGTGTTAGTTCCTTTTTTATGTTTTTTGTTTCACATAAAATCCATATAAATGAAGTCCAAACACAATAAATTTTACGAAGATTAGTTTTGGAATATATGTGATTTCTGGGAGGTGGAATAAACGCAAGGTGGTGCTCGAGGTGGCCACAAGGCAACAGGGCGTGACCAGGGGGTAGGCCGTGCCTTGTTGCCTTGTGACTCCCATGTAAGTCGGTTGGAGTCCTTCTTTCAGTACAAGAAAGACAATTTTTGGATAAAAATCCCCTAAAATTTTCAGCCCAATTAGAGTTAAGGATCTCCGAGAATTTAAGAAACGGTGAAGGGCCAGAAAACAGGAAGGTGAAACAAATGAGAAACGGAGAGAGAGAGAGAGAGAGAGAGAGAGAGAGAGAGAGAGAGAGAGAGAGAGAGAGAGAGAGAGATCCTATCTCGGAGGGGCTCTTGTCCTCTGGGAGCCATGTCAGTCATGGATCAGAGGGGAAACTCTCCTCCCATCTAGGGGGAGGCCAAGAAAAAAGAAGGAGGGGGAGGGTCTCTCTCCCCCCTCTCTCAGTGATGTAGGAATGCCACCGGGGCAAACATCGTGACAACAATCTACACCAACAGCTTTTCCGCCGTCAACACCAACTCTCTCCCCTTCTATGCAGCGGTGTAACCTCTCTCTCACCGCTGTAATATCTACTTAAACATGGTGCTTTATGCCACATATTATTATCCAATGATGTGTTGCCAGCCTATAATGTTTGAGTAGATTCGTTTTGTCCTATGGGTTGATTGATGATCGTGATTGGTTTGAGTTGTATGTTTTATTTTGGTGTTGTCCTATGGTGCCCTCCATGTCGCGCAAGCATGTAGGATTACCACTGTAGGGTGTTGCAATACGTTCATAATTCGCTTTTAGTGGGTTGCACGAGTAACGGAAACACAAACCTGAGTAAGGGGGTTGTTGCGTATGGGAGTAAAGAGGACTTGTTACTTAATGCTATGGTTGGGTTTTACCTTAATGATCTTTAGTAGTTGTGGATGCTTGCTAGAGTTCCAATCATAAGTGCATATGATCCAAGTACGGAAAGTATGTTAGCTCATGCCTCTCCCTCATATGAAACTACAATAATGATTACCGGTCTAGTTATCAATTGCCTAGGGACAAATCCTTCTCTTGTGTTACAAAAAGGTTTCTACTAAAGAACTAACTTCTATTATCTTGAAAATTACTCCTAGTTTTATTTATGCTAAGTACTTCAAGTTTTATTCTTGCAAACCTATCCTTACACCTACAAAGTAGTTTTATTCTTGTTCTAGGTAAAGCGAACATCGATGTGTGCTACTTGTGAGTTGCGTTGGGATTTCCTCGAAGAGGAGAGGATGATGCAGTACAGTAGAGATAAAAATTTCTCTCACTTAAGAACCAAGATTATTATCCAGTAGGAGAACCACGCAACACCTCGTTAGAAGTACCTACACATAAAATAAAAAATACTTGCACCCAACGCAAACAACGGGTTGTCAATCCCTTGGCCGTTAATTGCAAGGATCAAATCTCGTAGTGATAGATACATAACAAAAACACAAAATAACATAAAAGTAAATAAATAAATTGCCGCAAGGTATGTTTGGATTTTAATATACTATTAAAATAGACCCAGGGGCCATAGTTTTCACTAGAGGCTTCTCTCTTGAACATAGCATACAGTGGATAAACAAATTACTGTTGGGCAATTGATAGAAAAGTGAATAATTATGACGATATCCAAGGCAATGATCATGTATATAGGCATCATGTCCGAGACAAGTAGACCAATTCCTACCTGCATCTACTACTATTACTCCACACATCGACCGCTATCCAACATGCATCTAGACTATTAAGTTCATAAAGAACGAAGTAACGCCTTAAGCAAGATGACATGATGTAGACAAAGTAAACTCAAGTGATATGAATAAACCCCATCTTTTTGTCCTTAATGTAAATGATACAAGTACGTGTCATGTCCCTTTCTGTTACTAGGATTGAGCAACGCAAGATCGAACCCATCACAAAGCACCTCTCCCGTTGCAAGATAAGTCAATCTAGTTGGACAAACCAAACAGATAGATCGGAGAGAAATACAAAGCTATAATTAACGATCATGCATAAAAGAGTTCAGATAAGACTCAAATAATATTCATAGATAATTTGATCAAAAAATCACAATTCATTGGATCCCAACAAACACAACACAAAAAAAGGATTACATCAAATAGATCTCCAAGAACATCAAGGAGAACATTGTATTGAAGAAAAAGAGAGAGAAGAAGCCATCTAGCTACTAGCTATGGACCTGTAGGTTCGTGGTAAACTACTCACACATTATGGAGGGGAGGCAAGCTTGATGTAGAGGCCCTCCATGATTGATTCCCCCTCCGGCAGAGTACCAGAAAAGATCTCCACATGGGATCTCCAAAGAACAGAAACTTGTGGCGGTGGAAAAAGTATTTGGGGTGGCTCTCTAGTGTGTTGGGAATACTTGGGAATTTATAGAGCTGGAATTAGCCAGGAGGTGCAATGAGGGGCCCACAAGCCTAGGGCATCCCCCTTGGCGCGCATGGCAGGCTTGTCACTGCGTCATGGCACTTCAGGTCCTATCCCGAAGCTTCTAGGGTCCCTTCTAGTCCAGAACAAATCATCAAAAAGTTTTGTAGCGTTTGACTCCGTTTGGTACAGATTTACTGATAAGTCAAAAACAAGCAAAAAACAACAATTGGCACTAGGCACTAGGTTAACAGGTTAGTCCCAGAAAAAATGAGATATAGTAAACATCCAAGATTGATACTATAATAGCATGGAACAATAAAAAATTATAGATACATTGGAGATGTACCAGTGTGCGTAGAGTTGTACGGTGGTCGATAGAACTTGAAGAGTATAATTTCTACCTTTAGCTCCTCGTTGGGTTCGAAACTCTTATTTGTCAAAAAAGCTACAATTTATCCCCTACACTTGTGGGTTATCAGTTCCCATTCATTGTGTAATTTTCTTGGAATGGAAACATCTAATATGAGTTTTTCTTCATGAGGTTTTATAACAGCTTCTACGATATGTTTAGTTAAAGCTTTATTTTTTGAAACACACATTAGGTGAATCGATCATGGATTGAAGGAAGGAAATACATTCAGTTGAAGAACAACTATCTAAATTAAAGTCCTTGTAATCCAAAGTAGTGGGAACATCACTATCTAAAGTTTTAACCTCTTAAAACCTACTTTTATTATTTAAAGCAATATGATCATCAACCACCTAATTATAGGGATGCTTTTAACTAGATTTAACCCGCCTTCAGTCCCATTATTATCAATTTTAATAGTGCAAAATAAAGACTCAATGGTAGAAATTCCGATAGTTTTAATTTCTTCATCATTACTAGTAGAAAATACAATTCAACTTCGTTATCTAATAATTTTCTCCTAGCTCTATGCATATCAATCATTTTTCTATTATAATCTATGAAGACTTGGATTTTAGAGATTTCAAAATTTCATCCTTATTAGGTGGCAAAATTTTAATTTTAAGAATATCTGCATCATGCATAAGTCTATCCATGTTTCTAAACATATCATCAAATTTATTAAGTTTTTCTTCCACGGTAGTATTGAAAGTCTTTCGAGAATTAATAAATTATTTAATATTATTCTCAAGTTCAGAAGGTATCCTACTATTATTATACGAACTACCATAGGAATTACCATAATTATTAGAGGGATTACCAGGATATATATTCAAGGATTATTATTTTAATCCCCCTATAAGCATTGTTAGCAAAGTTGTTACTCGATATAAAGTTCACATCAATAGCATCATTATTTTGTTCAATCAAAGTAGAAAGAGGAACATCATTAGGGTTAATTTGAGAATTTTTAGTAGCAAGCATAGACATGATAGTATCAATTTTATCACTCAAGGAGGGCACTTCCTCAACAGAATTTACCTTCTTACCAATAGGTGTGCGCTCGGTGTGCCATTGGGAATAGTTTGCCAACATGTTGTCGAGAAGCTTAGTGACTTCTCCAAGTGTTATCCCCATAAATGTTCCACCTACAGTCGAATCTAGAAGGTTGCTTGAAACAAAGTAAAGTCCCACATAAAAGTTTTGCACTACCATCCATAAAGAGTGTGGAACAACTTTTAATCATTAACTTCATTCTCTCCCATGTCTGTGCAAAATGTTCTTGCTCATGTTGTTTAAAGTTCATAAATTTGTTTCTCAAAGATATTATCTTAGCGGGAGGAAAATATTTAGCAATAAAAGCATCTTTACACTTAGCCCATGAATCAATACTATTGTTCGGTAATGATGAAAACCAAGCTTTAGCTCTATCTCTTAAAGAAACATGAAATAATTTCAATTTAACAATATTATTATCCAGATCTTTCATTTTTTGCATGTCACATAATTCAATGAAAGTATTAAGATGGGGTGTAGCATCTTCATTAGGATATCCAGAAAATGGTTCTTTCATAACAAGATTTATAAATGCAGCTTTCATATCATATGACTCTGCACTAATGACGGGAGGAAAAATAGGAGTACTAACAAAATCATTGTTATTACTTTCAAAATCGCAAAGTTTAGTATTTACTGGAGTAGCCATAATAGTGATTCAATCAATGATAGAAACAAAGGTATTTTGGTACTTATAAATTTTTTAGAGGAGAAGGACGAGGAAAAATAGAAGGCAAAAAAATACAAAGAAAATAAAAATAAGCAAATTTATAAACATGCCTGGTTTGTTTGGTGAGGCGTAATTGATGACAATCCCTATGGACTAATGGTTTCCTTGAGCTATGTCTGAAGGGTTTGTCCATAGACATTTCTTGAAGTACATTTGTTGGTTTCAAGGAGATTATGTGATCACCAAAGTGCTACTCAAGGAATTATCCAAAGATTGGTCATAGAGAAGACATGATACAAGGTAGACCAAGACTAAGTCAAAGAGTGAATCAAGTTTATCAACACACAAAGCGTAAAAGATGTACTGAGAGGGATTACGTGATCCCATGGTATGGTAAGCATTGTCCATTACACTTTGTATACTAACCCATGGTCTACGTGAGAGTTCTATGTGGGGTTAGGTATGTTTCCATGGGCTTGCATCAAGAGAAAGATCTCATAGAACCCATGGAGGATGACATCAAGTGGATCAGCACGAAGAGATCATGCTTGAAGCTTGCCGTCCATTGTGGTGACAATGGACTTGTGAAGATGTGCCGAAGAGTGGCTCACCCATAGTGGAGTATGGGGGAGCAATCTACTAGTCTTCATCGAGCATGTGCAATCAAGAAAGGTGGTCCAACTTGAGGAAGTCAGGATCTTCAACATCTAGATCAAATGGACTATGTGCAAGCAAAGGTTTGCCCTTGATAGATTTCCTATTTTACCAGTCTCATGGTGGTAGTTGGGAGACCGGATTATAGGATCAATTTAGTACTATCAAGGAGGGCTCTCAAGTGAGTAGCTTGATCGTATCGTTCGTAGAAAGCTCAAACCATTGCATCCTTGCATCATCTTTCTTGGTTCTTGTTTGGTTTTTCTCTCTGTGAGTTTTAGGAGCTTGTGATCTTCTTCCTGACAAGCTCAAGTTTATCAAAAACGGATTTCGTATGGATCTTCTATGATATTTTCAATGATGGAGTTTATGTCGGTTCTTCATCGATGGAGGTTTCACACCTCTATATCATAGGCATACTTCCCTTGCCACTTCTTACTATAACCAATTGCTGTTGGATAGTACTTGTCATCATCTATCCAACAAGCTTGAATTTTCTGTATTCAGAGCTCATTTGGAGTAGTTATAGCAGTTTTAGTATTGGAGCATCCTTTTGTTTTGCTTGGGTATTTTTTTTCTGTTTTAAGCAGTAGTAGAGCGGTAGTATTGCTCGCCCGAGAGGTAGTACCACTTGCGTGGTACTTCCGCTTCCTTCTACCGCAACCACTTCCACTTATTTTTATGCTTTTGTTGCCCAATCTGCTCGAGTGGTAGTACCTCCCCGAGCGGTAGTACCTCTTATAAGCGGTTGTACCTCTCTGGCAGAACTTTTTCTGTCTCGTTGGGCTGTTTTGACTATGCTAAGAGGTAGTACCACTCCCTCGAGTAGTAGTACCACTTGAGCATGACTTTTGGGCTGATAAACCACAAGTATAGGGGATCACAACAGTTTTCGAGGGTAGAGTATTCAACCCAAATTTATTGATTCGACACAAGGGGAGCCAAAGAATATTCTCAAGTATTAGCAGCTGAGTTGTCAATTCAACCACACCTAAAAGACTTAATATCTACAGCGAAGTATTTAGTAGCAAAGTAGTATGGAAGTAATGGTAACAGTGGCAAAAGTAACAATAGTAGTTTTGTAGCAATCATAACAGTGGCAACGGAAAAGTAACGGAGCAAGGATCGATATGTGAAAAGCTCGTAGGCAATGGATCAATGATGGATAATTATGTCGAATGGCATTCATCATGCAATAGTTATAACATAGGGTGACACAGAACTAGCTCCAATTCATCAATATATTGTAGGCATGTATTCCGAATATAGTCATATGTGCTTATGGAAAAGAACTTGCATGATATCTTTTGTCCTACCCTCCCGTGGCAGCGTGGTCCTATTGGAAACTAAGAGATATTAAGGCCTCCTTTTAATAGTGTACCGGACCAAAGCATTAACACTTAGTGAATACATGAACTCCTCAAACTACGGTCATCACTGGGAGTAGTCCCGACTATTGTCACTTCGGGTTGCCGGAACACAACACGTAGTAGGTGACTATAACTTGCAAGATAGGATCAAGAACACAAATATATTCATGAAAACATAATAGGTTCAGATCTGAAATCATGGCACTCGGGCCCTAGTGACATGCATTAAGCATAGCAAAGTCATAGCAACATCAATCTTAGAACATAGTGGATACTAGGGATAAAACCCTAAGAAAACTAACTCAATTACATGGTAAATCTCATCCAACCCATCATGGTCCAGCAAGCCTACGATGAGATTACTCACGCACGGCGGTGAGCATCATGAAATTGGTGATGGAGGATGGTTGATGATGACGATGGCGACAGATTCCCCTCTCCGGAGCCCCGAACGGACTCCAGATCTGCCCTCCCGATGAAGAACAGGGCTTGGTGGCAGCTCCATATCGTAAAACATGGTGAATCCTTCTCTCTGATTTTTTTCTCCCCAAAAGAGAATATATGGAGTTGGAGTTGAGGTCGGTGGAGGTCCAGGGGGCCCACAAGGTCAGGTGGCATGCCCAGGGGGGTGGGCGTGCCCCCACCCTTGTGGCCAGGGTGTGGGCCCCCTTCACTTGATTCTTTCGCCAATAATTTTTAATAATTCCAAAACTTATCTCCGTGAAGTTTCAGGTCATTCCGAGAACTTTTTATTCTTCACAAAAATAACACCATGGCAATTCAGCTGAAAATAGCGTCAGTCCGGGTTAGTTCCATTCAAATCATGCAAGTTAGAATCCAAAACAAGGGAAAAAGAGTTTGGAAAAGTAGATACGACAGAGACGTATCAAATCTCCCAAGCTTAACCCATTGCTTGTCCTCAAGCAATTCAGTTGACAAACTGAAAGTGATAAATAAAAACTTTTTGCCGGGGGTGTCGTGCGACATATGCCAAAGGATGGCTTATCATGGAGGGGGCTAATAAGATGTCGCTGGTGCCAGGAAACGGGATGAGGCGAAGGTATGCACGCCTACGAATCTTACCCAGGTTCGGGGCTCTCGTAGGAGATAACACCCTAGTCCTGCTCTGTGGGGTCTCCGCATGATCACTAAAGCAACAAGAGTGGCTACAAGATTGCTCCTTGAGCTGTTTCTCTAGAGGGGGAAGAAGAACACGGCTAGCCCTAGCTTCCTCTCTCTGTATGTGGGGGTGAAATGAACTAAGGTCTGAACCCTTTGCATGGGTGCCCTACGAGAAGGCCGTCTAGCCTCTTTCTGACAAGTAAGGCCCACCGCCGATGGGCCGTACCGACAGCTCGTAGTGGAGGCATGGCCTTCTCTGCCATGGGTGATGTCATGGGCGGAGTGGCAACAGTGTCGCGCCGGACGGGAGATCTTCGTCTGGTACGGTGCACTGTGGCCACACTTGGCCCTGGATTTGGGGGTGGTAGGGCGCGCTGTAGCCACACCCCGTCTCATCGTATTTATGTGGGTGTGGACTCTGAGGACGCTTGGGGCCGCCTGCTAGGAGCCGGCCTCTCTGGAGGCCGTCTGCTAGGAGCCGGGCCACCTCGTGGCCGCCTGCTGGGCCTTGCCGACTTCTAGGAGCTGGCCTCTTGGACCAGCCGGCTGCGAGAAGGCGGCGCTTTGGTCTTTGATTCTTGAGGGGTGCAGCCGGCCCCGATGTCTTGAAGCGCCATGGGGGGCCGATGAGGCTACCCGTGGCCAATTACTCCGACGGTAGTCCCCGAAGCTGATGAGGCTCCGTGGCTGGTGAAACGAAGGAGCCTCGGCAGCTTCCTACTCCGAGTGCTTTATTTGATCTTGCTCCATCCGTCTTCCGGTGCGCCGACTACCAGGAGCCGGACACGACCAGACGGGTCGCCTGGTGGTTTTGAAATGTTTTGGCGGGTGCCTGATGGCGCGCCAGCCAGGTGCCAGGCTTGCCGCCAGCTATCTGCGCGCCATGTGGCACCAGCCGGCCAGGCCGCCTGCCAGCCCACGCGCCCGATGGGACATCGCCGTAGGCTGGGGCCCACCACTACCGGGCCTCGGCACGCGCGCGGATCCGCTATGGCCGAGGCAGACGATTGGGATTCCGTGGCGTGATTACTCCATGTCATTACTGCACGGTTAATGCGGGGTCGTGGGGTCGTGGGCGCAGTTAATCCCACGACCCCCACGCCCCGTCCCCTCGAATTCGCAGCCCAGGGCTATAAGTAGGGGGAGGAGGGGGGCGGCTCTGGCTCGCGCGCCCTCCTCTCCCTTCACTCTACTCTTCCTCTTCTTTATTTCTGTCGCTGCCGCACTCCCGCAACTCGCCGAAGTGCTGCTGCGGCCCGTCGTCATCGAGTCTTCTCCCCCGCGGCATTGCTACTCCACCGCGGGTTCGCTCCTCCTCCGCCGCGCCACGCCTCCATCGAGCTCCAAGCACTCATGGAGCGCGACAAGGCGAACTCCGGCGCCTGGGACGGCTCCAACATCCACAAGGATCACCTCGACTTCCTGCGCGACATGAGGCGGCTGCCCGACGCGGGTTATGTCGAGATGCGCGTCCCACCGGAGAAAGAGATCACGCCAGCGTTGAAGGACGGCGAGCGCGTCGTCTTTCGGTCACACTTCCTCCACGGCTTCGGCCTGCTGGTCAGCGGTTTTCTCTGATCCTTCCTCCAATTCTATCACCTCCAGCCGCACCACCTCACACCGAACACGGTGGTGCTGATGTCGGCATTCATTTACGCTGTGCGAGGGCTACCTCGACATTCTCCCCACTCTCGAGCTGTGGGAAGAGTTCTTCTACACCAACCTCGGCGTCTCCACCAACGACGAGGCGGCTCAATGTGGTGCCTTCGTCGCGGTACGGCGCCCAGGGGTCGGCAACCGCTTCCCATCCATCACCTTGACCCATTCCGTCAAGCTGTGGCAGAAGTCGTACTTCTATGTGAAGAACGTCAACCCGGCGCTGGACTTCATCAACCTGCCGGCCTACGAAGCCGGCCCAGCGGCCGAGCCGTGCACCAACTGGACCTTCAAGCCGAAGCACCAGTCGCCCGCCTCCACCGCCGACGTCACCAGGCTCAAGGAGATGACAAACTTCGAGGGCCTCCAGGCGTTCGACTTGTTGACGACCTTCGTGGTGCGCTGGGTTCTCCCTCTTCAGGGCCGGCCTCACATGATTAGTCAGATGAGTGGGCACCGAGACCCGTGCCGGCTGTCCACCCGTGAGATGCCGGTCATGGAGGTGGCCCGCATGGTGAACGAGATCGCGAACCTCAAGCTCTCGGAGTCGGACTGGCGGTTCAGCAAGCGGCCATACTCCCGTGCGTATCCGCCTCCTGCCGTAAGCTCCCGGATCTTCTTTCTTTCTTGGTCTTTCTTCTTCTGCCGAGTTCTGCTTTGCCGACTGATCAGTCGGACATGCCGTAGATCCTCTCGACCGAGCAGGCAACCGATGCCCTGACGCAAGGCCAGGAGTACCTGCCGGACCGAGCGGTGAGCAACACAGACGACCCCGACTTGGGGGCGGCCGCCTTGGAAGACGACGTCACAAGCGGTGGCGACGGGGCAGGCGGCTTTGGTGGAGGAGGCGGAGTTGAGACGTGGCCGGACGATGACGAGGAGGAGGCCGAGCCGTGCCGCCAGCCGACCGCCAACAGGGCGGGGGCGAGCTCCTCAGCGGTGCCACCCGCACCAGGTGGCGCATCAAAGCGCCGATCCGGCACACAGCTGCAAGGCGGCCGACCGAGGAAGCCCAAGGGCTCGGCCACAGCTACCATGTGGGAGGAGGCCGTCGCGAAGGCAGCCCGATACCAGAGGTCCCCGAAGCAGCCACCGACGGTGTCCGCGTAAGAGCATATCTTCTTTTGTGTTTCCTTTGTCCTTTTCGTGTTTTTTCGCAAACTTCTTTCTGAATTCTGCTGGTTTTGTGTGAACAGAGCCCCGCTCTCCCTTGAGCGGCCGGCCTCCGCCTCCATCATCAGGGGGATGGAGGGCTCCGCCAACAACCGCCGCATAGACCCGCTTGCCGACCTCCGGGAGGCGATGGAGAAGAACGCGGGAGAGGCGTGCGAGGAGAAGGAGAGGGCGGAGCAGGTGAAGGCGGACACGGCCAAGGCGGCGCAGGAAGAGGCGGACGTGGCGGCCAAGGCCCAGGCCGATGCCGTGGCCAAGGCCCAGGAGGAGGCGACCAAGGCCCAGGCAGACGCGACCGCCAAGGCACAAGCAGGAGGAGCCGTGGGTGGCCAGGCTCCACAGCTGGTCATCCCGCTGCGCTCCATGCCACCGGCATCAGAGATCTTAGCGCCGACTGGACCTCCCAGCAACGACCAACCGATCATGGAGAGGGAGGGTGGCGAAGCCATCATTCCCAGGGCGGAGGTGCCTCAGCAGACGCAGGCTGCCGAGACCCAGGGCAGTCGGCCTAACACGTTGTCGCCTCAAGTCGGTGGCGGGTTGGTGGTGGGGGCGACCCCCATGGCCTGCACCACGGTGCGTCGGTGTGCGGCGAAGGCAATTTCGGCGCTGCATCCTCATGAGATCGGAGCCTCGAGCTCGTCGGCCCCGGAAGTGGAGGCCACTAGCACCATCCCGCGAGAGTGGACGACTGGGGGCGGGACGAGTGTCCTGAACAAGGCTGCGCACGAGGTCCACTCCCTGCTTCAGGCCCAAGGCGACACCCTCAAGCACTACACGTAGAAGTTCCTGGCGTCGCGAGCTGCCGTCTGGGTATGCTCCTTGTGCTTCGCTTTCAATTTCTTGCAATCTTCTATGGGGGCGCGCCAGCTCACCCACTGGGTGTAGCCCCCGAGTTCCGGGCCGGCTGCTGAGTAGGCGGCTCGGAACTTAAAGGCAAATTTTGAGTGCTGACCCTTTCTTCTCTTCTGTTGATTCGGTTGCAGGACTACCACAACATTCGTGCGGCCACCTAAAACTCCCACGTCCAAGAGCTGGCCAAGCGGACCGCCGAGCTGACCGACAGCTGGAGTAAGCACTCCGCTCTTTTATTTTTGCGAGGGCGCGCCAGCGCACCCGCGGGGTGTAGCCCCCCGAGATTCGGGCCGACTACTGAGCAGTCGGGTCAAATCTTCCGGCAACTGCTTCTTCTTTTTTCTTGTTGAATTGTTCAATCCTTAGTCTCGCGGGGGCGCGCCAGCGCACCCGCGGGATGTAGCCCCCGAGATTCGGGCCGACTGCTGAGCAGTCGGGTCGGATCTTCTGGCAACTACTTCTTTCCTTGTTGATTCGCTGACCTCTTCTCATCCTTGTCTTCTGCAGGAGCCAATGCCACCTTGCAGCAGCAAATGGGCGAAGCCCAGGCCGCGCTGCACGCCAAGGAGGAGGAGCGCCTCAAGTGGAGCAGGAGTGAGATCGTCTGGCCAAGCAGCTGGCTGACCAGGCGAACAAGCACCAAGAGGAGCTGCAGAAGCTCAAGGACGCGGAGGAGGCCCATCAGGCCGAGTTCGAGACTCAGCGCTCGAAGTGGGTCGAGAAGGAGAAGGCCTTGTCTGCCGGCTACAGCGAGGTCGAGGACATGCTCAATGGCGCGTTGCTCTTTTCCTTCTTCTTCCTGCCTGTTTGTCCTGCGAGCCGGCCTCCGACTTCTCACTTTTTTCCTCTTCCCTTGAGCAGAGTATTTCCCTGGCTACTCCGTTGCCGCCGACCAAGACATCGAGGCTCATCGCGATGAGCGGAGGCTGGCTGGCGCGACAATCGCGCCCAACGCCCCTCGGACCCTTGCCGAGCAGATGCTCGCTATCCAGGCTCGTCTCCAGCCGGCGCATCGGGCTCTCTGCCGTCTTCAGCATGCTGGGGCCCAGGTGGTCTCTGATACGTCCATTTTGCATCATGCTTTTATATCGATATTTATAGCATTATGGTCTTTTATTACACGTTATGTCACAATACTTATGCCTATTCTCTCTTATTTTACAAGGTTTACATAAGGAGGGAGAATGCCGGCAGCTGGAATTCTGGGCTGGAAAAGTGTCGACGTTCTGGGAACGGGGGTCCCCAGACTTGCCTGCCTGCAGCCTGCGGCGCGACTTAAGTGGTGGCCCAGTGCGGCCCATCTTCATCAGCACAAGACTCAAGACCCTCGCGAGGGGCCAAGCCTCATGAGGCGGGCGACGACACAAGACTTCCTCAGAGGCGGCCTCGCCAGCAGGCTCATGAGGAGACGGAGAAGATCAAGGCAGGGTACCTCGCGAGGTGCTCGTGGACGCAAGCCATGACGATCGAGACCAGCGGGCGCCCGGCTCTGGCGTCCTTGTTTCCTCTTTGGTGCAAAGGGGCAAGCTCGCACGTGGAGTACCGAGGCATCATGCAAAGGTTGCCATTTCAGTGCAACGAGACCAAGACCAGCGGAGCGGCAGGATGGAGGTCACCGTGGAGCCCAAGACGGCGTCATCGCCAGCGCTTTTGGCAGCCGAAGACCAACTTTAGTCAGGATGACTTGTACTAGATATTCCCCTTCAAAATGGCCGTTGTTGGCGCCCTTCCCGTTCAATATTTGGGAAGAGGACCAAGGCCTCTATAAATAGAGCTAGCCACCACCATAGATGGAGGGAATCATATCTGATAGAGCCCTAGCTAGAGAGAGAGAGAGGCGATCGAACTCACCCAAGCAGTTCATCACATTAGCTCAAGAACACCTCTCACGAGGTTGTTCTTCCTTGTACTGTTCATCATCAGCCCCTGAGGCAATCCACCACACCACACACTGGAGTAGGGTATTACACCACATCGGTGGCCCGAACCAGTATAAATCTTGCGTCCCTTGTGTTGCTCATCGTTTTCAGCTTAGATCTCAGGAGGCGATCAGACGTAGATCGGTAGGGGAGAAATCTCCGCGCGCACCCCAGAGTTCGAACCTCAAGGGTCTGCCGGAACCCTAAATCCAACATTTGGCGCGCCAGGTAGGGGCTGCGCCGGAGCTCTCCCTTCCGTCGGCCCGTTCTCCATTGGCACCACGCTCCGCCCTCATGGCGAGCAACGCATCGCCCGCTCCAGATGTCGACTCCGGTGCAGGAACCAGGGGGCTCCGAGCTCTGGCCCCCGCCTTGCGACGGATGTGGTGGCCGAACAAGTTCAAGCCAGACATGCCGCCGCGCTACGACGGCGCGGCCGACCCGCTGGCCTTCCTGCTGGCATATGAAGAAGCCGTCCTCAAGGCCGGAGGCGACGACAAGGTCATGGCGAACTGGCTGCCCATGGCCCTCACCGACGTCCCGCGCATGGGGCTGCTTCACCTGTCGGCGGCTTCCGTGGCCTCCTGGGAGGAGTCGCGCAACCTCTTCCTCGCCCATCATGCCGCGCCGGCACCCCCGGTCGTCGCAGCCATCCTAGGCGGATCGCAGGCACCACCTGTGAGCCGCCACGTCAAGCCATTCGTCCGACAGATCGGCGCCATCCTCAAGCGCCGCGAAACCCCCCGGGCTGGGTGGTACCCAAGGCCGACCTGACCTTCAGCTCGGATGATCACCCCTCCAACACCGCCAGTTCGGGCGCACTCCCGGTGCTATGCACCCCCACCATCTACCAGGTGGCTGTCATCAGGGCCGTCATCGACGGTGGTGCCGGCCTCAACGTGCTCTCGGTGGAGGTCTTTGATACGTCTCCAACGTATCTATAATTTTTGATTGCTCCATGCTACTTTATCTATTGTTTTGGACTATAATGGGCTTTATTTTCCACTTTTATATTACTTTTGGGACTAACCTATTAACCGGGGGCCCAGCCCGTAATTGTTGTTTTTGCCTATTTCAGTATTTCAAGAAAGCGGAATATCAAACGGAGTCCAAACGTAATGAAACCTTCGGGAACGTGATCTTCGCTGGCAACTTAATCCAGGAGACTTGGACCCTACTCCAAGAAGTGCTGAGGCGATCACGAGGGTGGAGGGCGTGCCCCTGGCGCGCCCCTACCTCGTGGGCCCCTGACGCTCCACCGACGTACTCCTTCCTCCTATATATACCCACGCACTTTAACAGATCAGAAACGGAGCCAAAAACCTAATTCCACCGCCGTACCTTCCTGTATCCACGAGATCCCATCTCGGGGCCTGTTCCGGAGCTCCGTCGGAGGGGGCATCCACCACGGAGGGCTTCTACATCAACACCATAGCCCCTCCGATGAAGTGTGAGTAGTTTACTTCAGACCTTCGGGTCCATAGCTAGTAGCTAGATGGCTTCTTCTCTCTTTTTGAATCTCAATACAATGTTCTCCCCCTCTCTCGTGGAGATCTATTCGATGTAATCTTCTTTTTGCGGTGTGTTTGTTGAGATCGATGAATTGTGGGTTTATGATCCAGCTTATCTATGGAAAATATTTGATTCTTATCTGAATTCTTTTATGTATGATTGAGTTATCTTTGCAAGTCTCTTCGAATTATCCGTTTGGTTTGGCCAACTAGACTGGTAGTTCTTGCAATGGGAGAAGTGCTTAGCTTTGGGTTCAATCTTGCGGTGTCCTTACCCAGTGATAGAAGGGGTTGCAAGGCACGTATTGTATTGTTGCCATCGAGGATAACAAGATGGGGTATTTATCATATTGCATGAATTTATTCCTCTACATCATGTCATCTTGCTTAAGGCGTTACTCTGTTTTTTAACTTAATACTCTAGATGCATGCTGGATAGCGGTTGATGAGTGGAGTAATAGTAGTAGATGCAGAATCGTTTCGATCTACTTGTCACGGACGTGATGCCTATATACATGATCATTTCCTAGATATACTCATAACTATGCTCAATTCTGTCAATTGCTCAACAGTAATTTGTTCACCCAAGTAGAATATCTATGCTCTTGAGAGAAGCCACTAGTGAAACCTATGGCCCCGGGTCTATTCTCATCATATCAATCTCCATCACTTTATTTACTTGATTTGCTTTTACTTTTCACTTTGCATCTTTATTCCAAAAATACCAAAAATATTATCTCCATCAGATCTCACTCTCGTAAGTGACCATGAAGGGATTGACAACCCCTAATCGCGTTGGTTGCGAGTAGCTATCGTTTTGTGCAAGTACGAGGGACTTGCGCGTGGCCTCCTACTGGATTGATACCTTGGTTCTCAAACTGAGGGACATACTTACGCTACTGTGCTGCATCATCCTCTCCTCTTCGGGGAAAACCAACGCAAGCTCAAGACGTAGCAAGAAGGATTTCTGGCGCCGTTGCCTGGGAGGTCTACGCAAAAGTCAACATACCAAGTACCCATCACAATCCCTATCTCTCGCATTAAATTATTTGCCATTTGCCTCTCGTTTTCCTCTCCCCCACTTCACCCTTGCCGTTTTATTCGCCCTCTCTTTCCCAATCTCCTCCTCCTTTTCCCTTTGCCTTTTGTTTGCTCGTGTGTTAGTTTGCTTGCTTGTCGCTATGTCTGAAATTGGGGAAATTATCGCCGATATGGGTGATAATAATATGGAAAATTCTGAAGCTCCTGCTGAAGAATCCCCTACCTATCACACAAAAAGATTTCGAATCGGTAGTGGTAATATTATTGGAAAAGGAGTTATTCAAGATTTCTTTACTTGTGCTGGTGCTTTACCCTCTATGGGTGGTTCTATTCTCCATAGAACTAGTTGTCTTGCGGACGCTATTGCCATGCTTATCGTTGAACTTGAAAGGCAATTTATGCATATGCACCCTTCTATACAAAGAATTTTCCTAGAATTTTCTAATATTGAACACTCCTTTGTTAAGCGTGCCGCTACTATCTTTTCAGATCATGAATTCAGATTTATAATAAAAGAAGCCAAAGAAATCTTTGCGCATTATAGGGTGGACGCCGGCCGTCCTCCCTTAGAATCTATCCTTTTTGATCAAGAAGAAATAATGCGTTTTCAATCTATCGACTATGTTGCTTTCAATAAAAATCTTAGAAAATAAGTGCCTACCAATATTTTAATTGATAGAATCTCTGAGCTTAATGATGATTTGGCTATTCGAAATAATGAGCTAGGATGCTCTCTTGAGTATAGGCTCACCAAGTTCTGTCAAAAGAATGCTTATAATGATGAATTGGTTGTGCGATCTGAAGGGCGAAGAGGAACCTATACCTCCTAAAATTGATCTTGGGGACTTTTTACCTATTAAATTTAGCCCTTTTGATTACTTTTGCTTGCCTCAAAGAAAACTTGCTGCCGAACATAGAGAATATGAAATGAGTTTCACCGATCTATCTTATTACTACGGCACCACCTAGATCTATCCTTGCTTTTATGCCTAGCTAGAGGCGTTAAACGATAGCGCTTGTTGGGAGGCAACCCAATTTTATTTTTTTAGTTTTTGTTTTTGCTTCTGTTTAGGAATAAATAATCCATCTAGCCTCTGTTTAGCTGTGGTTTTATCTTTTAATTAGTGTTTGTGCCAAGTTGAACCTATTGGATCTTCTTGGATGATAGTTATTTGATCTTGCTGTAATTTCCAGAATCTTTGTGCTCAGTGCCCGAATTGTTAAAACTCACCAGAACGTGATAAAATACTGATTCCAATTGCTGCTGATCAATAAATAAATTTTCCAGGTCGTCTAATTTTGGTAGAATTTTTCGGGTTCCATAAATTTGTGTTAGTTACAGATTACTACAGACTGTTCTGTTTTTGACAGATTCTATTTTGTGTGTGTTGTTTGCTTATTTTGATGAATCCATGGTTAGTAAAATAGTTTATAATCCATAGAGAAGTTGGAATACAGTAGGTTTAACACCAATATAAATAAAGAATGAGTTCATTACAGTACCTTAAAGTAGTCCTTTGTTTTCTTTCTCTAACGGAGCTCACGAGATTTCTATTGAGTTTTGTGTTGTGAAGTTTTCAAGTTTTGGGTGAATTCTTTTGATGGATTATGGAACAAGGAGTGGCAAGAGCCTAAGCTTGGGGATGCCCATTGCACCCCCAAGATAATACAAGGACACCAAAAAGTCAAAGCTTGGGGATGCCCCGGAAGGCATCCTCTCTTTCGTCTACTTCCATCGGTAATTTACTTGGAGCTATATTTTTATTCACCAACATGATATGTGTTTTGCTTGGAGCATCTTGTATTATTTGAGTCTTTGCTTGTTAGTTTACCACAATCATCCTTGGTGTACACACCTTTTGAGAGAGCCATACATGAATTGAAATTTGATAGAATACTCTATGTGCTTCACTTATATCTTTTGAGCTTGATAATTTGCTCATGGTGCTTCACTTATATCTTTTTGAGCGTGATAATTTTTGCTCTAGTGCTTCACTTAGATCTTTTAGAGCACGGTGGTGGATTAGTTTTAATTAAACTTGATCTCTCATGCTTCACTTAGATTATTTTGAGAGTCGTTAATAGCATGGTAATTTGCTTAATGTTAATATACTTGGTATTCAAGATACGTGAAACTTTCTTTTGAGTGCGTTGAATACTAAGATAAGTTTGATGCTTGATAATTGTTTTGAGATATGGAGGTGATAATATCAAAGTCATGCTAGTTGAGTAGTTGTGAATTTGAGAAATGCTTGTGTTGAAGTTAGCAAATCCCGTAGCATGCACGTATGGTTAAAGTTATGTAACAAATTTGAAACATGAAGTGTACCTGGCTTGTGCATCCTTATGAGTGGCGGACGGGGACGAGCGATGGTATTTTCCTACCAATCTACCCCCTAGGAGCATGCGCGTAGTACTTGATTTTTGATGACTTCTAAATTTTTGCAATAAGTATATGAATTCTTTTGACTAATGTTGAGTCCATGGATTATACACACTTTTATCTTTCCGCCATTGCTAGCCTCTTCGGTACCGTGCATTGCCCTTTCTCACCTCGAGAGTTGGTGCAAACTTCGCCGGTGCATCCAAACCCCGTGATATGATACGCTCTTTCACACATAAACCTCCTTATATCTTCCTCAAAACAGCCACCATACCTACCTATTATGGCATTTCCATAGCCATTCCCAGATATATTGCCATGCAACTTTCCACCGTTCCGTTCATCATCGTCATGACATACATTACTTTTGTCATATTGCCATTGCATGATCATGTAGTTGACATCGTATTTGTGGCAAAGCCACCATGCATTATTTTTCATACATGTCACTCTTGATTCATTGCACCATCCCGGTACATCACGGAGGCATCCATATAGAGTCATACCTTGTTCTAGTTTCGAGTTGTAATCCTTATATTGTAATCAATAGAAGTGTGATGATCATCATTATTAGAGCATTGCCAAAAAAAAAAGAAAGGCCAAATAAAAAAAAGAAGGGCAAAAAAAGAAAAGAAAAAGAATAGGGCAATGCTACTATCTCTTTTTCCACACTTGTGCTTCAAAGTAGCACCATGTTCTTCATGTAGTGAGTCTCATATATTGTGCTTCAAAGTTGCACCTTGTTCTTCATGTAGTGAGTCTCATATATTGTGCTTCAAAGTAGCACCATGTTTTTCATATAGTGAGTCTCATAAGTTGTCTTGTTCATACTAGTGGGAATTTTTCATTATAGAACTTGGCTTGTATATTCCTACGATGGGCTTCCTCAAAATGCCCTAGGTCTTCATGAGAAAGCAAGTTGGATGCACACCCACTAATTTTCTTTTGTTGAGCATTCATAGCTCTAGTGCATCCGTTGCATGGCAATCCCTACTCCTCATGTTGACATCAATTGATGGGCATCTCCATAGCCCGTTGATTATCCTCGTCAATGTGAGACTTTCTCCTTTTTGTCTTCTCCACACAATCCCCATCATCATATTCTATTCCACCCATAGTGCTATATCCATGGCTCACGCTCATGTATTGCGTGAAGGTTGAAAAAGTTTGAGATTATTTAAGTACGAAACAATTGCTTGGCTTGTCATCGGGGGTATAGAAGTTGGGAACATCTTTGTGTGACGAAAATGAAGCATAGCCTAACTATATGATTTTGTAGGGATGAACTTCTTTTGCCATGCTATTTTGAGAAGACATGATTATTTTGATTAGTATGCTTGAAGTATTATTATTTTTATGTCAATATGAACTTTTGTCTTGAATCTTTCGGATCTGAATATTCATATCACAATTAAGAAGATTTACATTGAAATTATGCCAAAGTATCACTCCACATCAAAAATTCTTTTTTATCATTTACCTACTCGAGGACGAGCAGGAATTAAGCTTGGGGATGCGATACGTCTCCAACGTATCTATAATTTTTGATTGCTCCATGCTACTTTATCTATTGTTTTGGACTATAATGGGCTTTATTTTCCACTTTTATATTACTTTTGGGACTAACCTATTAACCGGAGGCCCAGCCCAGAATTGCTGTTTTTTGCCTATTTCAGTATTTCGAAGAAACGGAATATCAAACGGAGTCCAAACGGAATGAAACCTTCGGGAACGTGATCCAGGAGACTTGGACCCTACTCCAAGAAGTGCCAGAGGCGGTCACGAGGTGGAGGGCGCGCCTCTACCTCGTGGGCCCCGACGCTCCATCGACGTACTCCTTCCTCCTATATATACCTACGCACTCCGAACAGATCGTAAACGGAGCCAAAAACCTAATTCCACCGCCGTGCCTTCCTCAGATCCACGAGATCCCATCTCGGGGCCTGTTCGAGCTCCGTCGGAGGGGCATCCACCACGGAGGGCTTCTACATCAACACCATAGCCCCTCCGATGAAGTGTGAGTAGTTTACTTCAGACCTTCGGGTCCATAGCTAGTAGCTAGATGGCTTCTTCTCTCTTTTGAATCTCAATACAATGTTCTCCCCCTCTCGTGGAGATCTATTCGATGTAATCTTCTTTTTGCGGTGTGTTTGTTGAGATCGATGAATTGTGGGTTTATGATCCAGCTTATCTATGGAAAATATTTGATTCTTATCTGAATTCTTTTATGTATGATTGAGTTATCTTTGCAAGTCTCTTCGAATTATCCGTTTGGTTTGGCCAACTAGACCGGTAGTTCTTGCAATGGGAGAAGTGCTTAGCTTTGGGTTCAATCTTGCGGTGTCCTTACCCAGTGATAGAAGGGGTTGCAAGGCACGTATTGTATTGTTGCCATCGAGGATAACAAGATGGGGTATTTATCATATTGCATGAATTTATTCCTCTACATCATGTCATCTTGCTTAAGGCGTTACTCTGTTTTAACTTAATACTCTAGATGCATGCTGGATAGCGGTCGATGAGTGGAGTAATAGTAGTAGATGCAGAATCATTTCGATCTACTTGTCACAGACGTGATGCCTATATACATGATCATTGCCTAGATATACTCATAACTATGCTCAATTCTGTCAATTGCTCAACAGTAATTTGTTCACCCACCGTAGAATATCTATGCTCTTGAGAGAAGCCACTAGTGAAACCTCTGGCCCCCGGTTCTATTCTCATCATATGAATCTCCATCACTTTATTTACTTGCTTTGCTTTTACTTTTCACTTTGCATCTTTATACTAAAAATACCAAAAATATTATCTCTATCAGATCTCACTCTCGGAAGTGACCGTGAAGGGATTGAGTCAACCCCTAATCGCGTTGGTTGCGAGTAGCTATCGTTTTGTGCAGGTACGAGGGACTTGCGCGTGGCCTCCTACTGGATTGATACCTTGGTTCTCAAAAATTGAGGGAAATACTTACGCTATTGTGCTGCATCATCCTCTCCTCTTCGGGGAAAACCAACGCAAGCTCAAGACGTAGCAGCCTTCAGCCTCCTCCACGTGCTGCTAGGGCGGCTTCAACCCAGCAAGCCCTTCTCGGGCGTCGGAGGCGGTTCCACCAGCTCCCTGGGGCAGATCCGCCTCCCAGTGACCTTCGGCACCCACGACAACTTCCGCACGGAGCTGATCGACTTCGACATCACCCCCATCGGCCTTCCGTACAACACCATCCTCGGCTACCCAGCCTTGGCCCAGTTCATGGCAGTGACTCACCCGGCGTACAACCTCATGAAGATGCCCGGGAGCAGCGGCATCCTTACCGTGCCCGGAGACACACAAGATGTGCTGCAGGCGCTAAAGCTTGCTTTCAAGACTGCTGCGGTGGCGCAGCCCGTCAGTGCAGATGCCCTCGAGCCCAAGGGGGCTGCGCCGGCTAAGAAGAAGCAGCTATTCACCCAAGACAATACGGAGACCAAGCAGGTACCGATCAACGAGGATAGGCCCACGGGCGCCGCCTTCACCATAGGCGCCAACCTCGACCCTGAGCAGGAGGAGGCCTTGGTGAAATTCCTGCGCGCAAACAAGGAGGTGTTTGCGTGGGAAGCATATCATCTGGCAGGAGTCCCAAGAGATGTGATTGAGCATCATCTCAACGTGTGCCCCAACGTGCGCCCCGTGAAGCAGAAGGAAAGGCGACAGTCCACTGAGAAGCATGCCTTCATCGTCCAAGAAACCCGCAAACTAGAGGCAGCGGGCGTCATTCACGAGGTCCGCTATCCTGAATGGCTAGCCAACCATGTTGTCGTGCCGAAAAAGGGAGGAAAGGAATGCATGTGCGCCGACTTCACCAACCTCAACAAGGCCTGCCCGCAGGATCCATTCTTTCCCGCTCCCTCACATCGACCAGATCGTCGACTCTACTGCCGAGTGTGACCTATTGTGCTTCCTGGATGCCTTCTCGGGCTATCACCAGATCAAGATGGCGGTAGAAGACGTGGAGAAAACGGCCTTCGACCCGTGTGGAGTGTACTGCTATACCTGCATGCCATTTGGGTTGTGAACGCAGCGCGACCTTTCAGCCGATGCACATCGCCTCAGGCCGGCAGCTCGGGAGGAACGCTGAAGCTTACGTCGATGACATTGTGGTGAAATCTCGGGAGGCAAAAATCTTGATACAGGACCTGGAAGAAACCTTCGCGAGCCTCCATGAAGTAGATCTGCGACTCAATCCGGAGAAGTGCGTGTTCGGGGTCCCCTCGGGCAAGCTCTTGGGCTTCCTTGTGTCTCACAGGGGCATCGAGGCTAACCCAGAGAAGGTCAAGGCAGTCGAAGACATGAGTCCTCCAAAGACCCTCAGAGAAATGCAGAAGCTCACCGAGTGTGTAACCATACTGGGACGCTTCATCTCCAAGCTGGGGGAGTGGGCACTGCCCTTCTTCAACCTGATGAAGAAGAAGGGCCCGTTCGAGTGGACTGAAGAGGCCGACAAGGCATTCCACGACCTCAAGAAGTACCTTACCAGCCCCCGGTGATGGTAGCTCCACGCCCTCAGGAGCCCTTGGTGCTTTACCTTGCAGCCACCCCCTACCCTGCCACCGCAGCCCTGGTGGCGGTTAGAGAGGAGTGCCGGGCCAGGGCCGTGCCAGCCGCCGCCCCGGCCGAAGCAAAGCAAAGCCAAGAAAGCCTCGCGAAGACCACGGCCGCAGCAGATAAGGGTCAGCACCAGCAGGGGGACCTACCCGGAGTAGCGGAAGCCTCGCCAGGCGACCAAGCGCTGGGGCCTCTGTCGCCTCAGGAGGCGCCTCAACCTCCGGAAGGTGCGGGCTGCACCGGCGCCCTCAACCTCATCGAGCACCCTGTGTACTCGTCAGCATGGTGCTACGGGACACGAGGGCGCGGTACCCCATGCCCCAAAAGCTCCTCCTCGCGCTATTAGTGACCTCACGCAAGCTGCGGCACTACTTCCAAGGCCACCCCATCAAGATCGTCTCCGCATACCCCTTGGAAAGGGTACTCCGGAGCCCCAACTCAGCTGGAAGAGTTGCTGAATGGAACATCAAGTTGCAAGCATTTCAGCTGGAGTTCAGTACGACCAGGGTCATCAAAGGAGCCGCGCTTGCAGATTTCGTGGCAGAGTGGGCGGAGGCGCCGGGGCTCAAAGCGGGCGAGGATCGGTCGCTTTCCCCGGGAAGCGAAGCACCGGACGGCTAGGTCATGTACTTCGACGGGGCGTTTTCCCGACAAGGCGTGGGGGCTGGCGCAGTGCTCATATCTCCTACTCAGGACAAACTCTACTATGTCGTCCAACTTTGCTTCCAACACGAAGAAAAGGTCTCTAACAACATAGCAGAAAATACGAGGGCCTGATAGCGGGCTTGAAAGCCGCAGTCGCCTTGGGGGTAAAGCGCCTCACCATCAAGGGCGATTTACAACTCCTCGTCAACTTCTCCAACAAGGTATACGAGCCGAATGATGAACACATGGAAGCATATCTCGGGAGGTCCGCAGGATGGAGAAACAGTTTTGGGGGCTGGAGTTGCAGCATGTGCCTCGCGGCACCAATCAAGAGGCCGATGACATCGCCAAAAGGGCGTCCAGGCGGTTGCCCCAGGAGCCTGGCGTCTTTGAAGAATGACTCTTTAAACCTTCAGTGGCACCATCATTATCAAGCACAGCGCAGCCTCGGGAGGAGCTCCCTCAACCGCCTGCCTCGGGAGCCCCGGCCTGTGGCCCGACCTCAGGAGCACGCCTGCTCCTGGTGCTGGAGCCTCACGAGGGGTGTTGGACCGCGGAGTTCAAGGATTACTTGGTGCAAGGGACCCTGCCGGAAAAGGAGGAGGGCCTTGAGCAGCGTGGCGCGGCAGGCCACGGCCTACTGCATCCAAGACGGAGAGCTCTACCGGAAGCGGCCGAACGACGTTACTCTATGTTGCATCTCCAGGGAACAAGGAAAAGAGCTACTAGAAGACATTCATAGCAGAGACTGCGGGCACCACTCGTCTTCGCGCACACTCGTTGGCAAGGCGTTTCGTAGCGGTTTTTATTGGCCAACAGCACTCAACAACGCAATCAAGCTGGTGAGGGCTTGTGAAGCCTGCCAATTCCATGCCAAGCAGATTCACCAGCCAGCTCAGGGCCTTCAGACCATTCCCCTCTCGTGGCCGTTCGCTATTTGGGGACTGGACATCCTTGGCCCATTTCCTCGGGCGCCAGGGGGCTACCGCTACCTTTACGTCGCCATCAACAAATTCACCAAGTGGGCAGAGGTGGAAGCTGTCCGCACCATCCCGGCTGGCTCAGCAGTCAAGTTCATCAAGGGCCTCATGAGCCAGTTTGGAGTACCCAATCGCATCATCACCGACAACGGTTCGCAGTTCACCAGCAATCTCTTCAAAACATATTGTGCTAACCTTGGAACGCAGATATGCTATGCTTCGGTGGCACACCCTCGGAGCAACGGCCAAGCTGAGCGTGCCAACGTGGAGGTCCTGAAAGGCCTCAAGACTCGAACCTTCAAGAAGAAGCTAGAGGCCTGCGGCAGGGGCTGGCACGACGAACTTTAGTCTGTGCTGTGGTCCATCCGTACTACCGCTACCAAGTTGACCGACGAAACCCCGTTCTTCCTCGTCTATGGTGCTGAGGCGGTCCTTCCTCACGAGGTCAGGCATCGCTCCACGCAGGTCCTGGCTTTCGATGAAGCACAGCAGGACACCATGCGGGGGGTGGACCTCATGCTTGGGGAGTAACGCCGCCGGGAGGCTGCGCTTCGGGCTGCGAGATACCAGCAAGCACTGCGGCGGTACCATTGCCGCAGCATCCGCCCCAGGACCCTCAAGGTAGGTGACCTCGTGCTCAGACGGGTGCTCTCCCGGGAGGGACTGCACAAGCTCTCGCCCATGTGGGAGGGCCCGTTCAAGGTTGTTCACGTTTCGAGGCCTGGCGCCGCACGCTTGGAGACTCAGGAGGGGGTGCCCACCCCGAACGCGTGGAACATCCAGCACCTCCGGAGGTTCTACCCTTGAAGAAAGGACCGATGCCTGTGAAGAAGGCCAATGCCTGTGAAGCTGATGTCCCTGAAAAAGGCCCGGTGCCTGTGAAGAAGGCCAATGCCTGTGAAGCTGATGTCCCTGAGAAAGGCCCGGTGCCTGTGAAGAAGGCCAATGCATGTGAAGCTCATTTCCACGAGAAAGGCCCGGAGCCTGTGAAGAAGGCCAATGCTGTGAAGCTTGCCGCGTGACACTCTCACGTAATAATGAGTTGGGGCTGTACGCCCGGAGTCTCCGGAGAGCCGCCCTCGGGCCTCGGGGCTCCCCGCCCACGCCTGATGGCAGCACTTAGCTCATTGATGGTGAGAAGACGTCGAAGACTAGATTAGGTGCCGGACGCGGCTTTTTCATTCGCTTTCTGCAGTTGGCTTGTTCGTCCCTATTTGAAGTTTTATTGGAATTGTTGCCGTCCTTGACTTGTGACTCTCTGCCTTTTTCATCTACTTGCCCCGTTTTCTCTCGCACAAGTCTCACGAGGGGGCTGCGCGGGTGCCCTCGCGAGTGTTTTCTGCCCCAGTCTTGTGAGGTTTCCCTATCCAAGTCCACTACGGGAGCACCCCTCCCAGTCCGTGCCTCACGGGCATTGCGACACGAACACAGGACCTGGGTCGATCGCCTTCACGACCGAGACCGGAAATTACCACTCCTGACTAATCCTTGCAGGACATGAAGTGCACAGCGAGGCCTCAGCCTCGGGAAGCGAAGACTGCGGCAAGTTCCCCCGAGCTAAGTAATTCCTGCACGCGGGCACGCGGCGCCAAAACACAACACAGAAATAGCAGAAACAACATGATAATTAACAGCAACAGTCCAGCACATCCCCACGGGGCCCTACGCTACTTTCTCTTTGCGCAGGGAAGGGGGAAAGGCAAAATAGGCGCGACTTTCTCGGCACCAACTCTCGGCGAGGGCTCATACTGCCTCCAGAGCTCAGTCGGACTCCTCCTCGCGCTTCACCGAGGCACGACGGCGAACTGACCCGCTGCCTCCCTCAAGGCGAGTGCGATGGCGCGGGGGCTGGTCGCGGCCACCGCTGGAGGAACTGCTGTCCGAAGGAGAGCCGCAGAAGCTTGGCGAGCCACGAACGCCGCCGACCACGTGCCTGCCATCGTCTTCATCTCGATCGTCGCCTTCGGGGCAGCACAGGGCGCGGCGACCGTCTTCTCCGAACACCCTCACGTAGAGGGTGGCGTCGCCATCGAACTTGAAGTGGAGGGTGCACCGCCGGCTCAGGCCGCGCGCGCGAGCAAACATTTGCCAACCGCGGGTTAGGGCCACATTCCCGGCGACAGAGACCTCCAGCGAAGCCCAGGAGGCCCTGCTGCAGCAACCGTCCGCTTGAAAGCAAAGGCCGCCCGGAGTGCCGGCCGGTAGTTCACCTACAAAGAAGCGAGGAAGCTGGAGCCAGGTGTTGGTTGGGTCCGCCGACCACACGACGAACTCCGGCAGCACCTCCACCGAGTGGAAGCGCGGCCTCGGAGGCCGCGCAGCCACGACATGCCCTCCCCCAACGACCAGGCACCCATCACCGTGCAGGGGATCACTACTGCGACCGCAGGAATCCTCTGCGGAGGCCACATGATGCTTGCGTGGACGACCTCGGCCGCGTTTGGGTGGGGGAGAGTCGGGCCCTTCCCGACGGGCCTTCCCCTTCTCTGCGGCCGAAAACCTCTTTGCTGGCGCCATGGGAGATGGCGAGTAGCTGGGATGGGGAGAAAGAAACAGGCAAGAAGGGAGATGTATAGTGGAGGCGTGTGCCCTTCCGCATTTATAGCCGGGAGGAAGCCAACCGTCGGCCTCCAT
This sequence comes from Aegilops bicornis, assembly GCA_021605145.1. Taxonomy (NCBI): domain Eukaryota; kingdom Viridiplantae; phylum Streptophyta; class Magnoliopsida; order Poales; family Poaceae; genus Aegilops; species Aegilops bicornis. The sequence continues at coordinate 110,255,810 of CM038671.1, forward strand.
GATCGGAGGTAATCATGACCCATTTCAGCATGCAGGGACTTGTCAAGTCGAGCGGTTGCCGAGGCAGCGTGGGGAAGCGGATACGCCCACGTCCAATCAACCGCCACACGGCGCCCAAGGCCGCAGGCTGATGGGGCCAGCGGTGCTCCGCACTTGCCCCTTCGCTTCTCCGCTAAGCCAAGTCCGAGCGCGCCTTGGGCCCGGGGGATACTGTCGGTGTTCGGGAACGCAGGGGTCCCAGACTTGCACACTGCGACTGCGGCGTGGCTCAAGTGGTGGCCAGGCGGCCCATCTTCATCAAGACAAGATTCAAGACCCTCACGAGGCCAAGCCTCATGGTAGACGACACAAGACTTCCTCAGGAGCGGCCTCGCCAGGCAGGCTCGCGAGGAGGCAGAGAGATCAAGGCAGGGTACCTCGTGCGGTGCTCGTGACGCAAGCCATGACAATCGAGACCAAGCGGGCGCCGGCCTGCGCAGCGTCCTTGTTTCCTCTTTGGTGCAAAGGGGGCAAGCTCAGACGTGGAGTACCGAGGCATCAGGCAAAGGTTTCCATTTCAGTGCAACGAGACCAAGACCAGCGGAGCGGCAGGATGGAGGTCACCGTGGATCCCAAGACGGTGTCATCGCCAGCACTTTTGGCAGCCGAAGACTAACTTTAGTCAGGATAACTTGTACTAGATGTTCCCCTTCAAAATGGCCGTTGTTGGCGCCCTTCCCGCTCAATATTTGGGAAGAGGGCCAGGGCCTCTATAAATAGAGCTAGCCACCACCGTAGAGGGAGAGAATCATATCTGATAGAGCCCTAGCCAGAGAGAGAGGCGATCGAACTCACCCAAGCAGTTCATCGCATTAGCTCAAGAACACCTCTCGCGAGGTTGTTCTTCCTTGTACTGTTCATCATCAGCCCCTGAGGCAATCCACCACACCACACACTGGAGTAGGGTATTACAGCACATCGGTGGCCCGAACCAGTATAAATTTTGCGTTCCTTGTGTTGCTCATCGTTTTCAGCTTAGATCTCAGGAGGCGATCAGATGTAGATCGGTAGGGGAGAGATCTCCGCGCGCACACCAGTGTTTGAACCTCAAGGGTCTGCCGGAACCCTAAATCCGACAAAAAGGAGCAAATATTAGAGACCTATTCTGCACAACTCCAAAAGTCCTGAAACTCCACGAAAGTCATTTTGGGAAATAATAAAAAATATCCAGCGGAAGAAGTTCACCAGAGGGGGCCCCACATGGCCATGAGGGTGGGGGGCGCGCCCTACCCCCCTGGGCACGCCCCCTACCTCGTGGGCCCCCTGATGGCCCTCCGATGCGCATCTTCTGCTATATGAGGTCTTTCGATGAGGAAAAAATCATAAGCAACCTTTCGGGACGAAACTCCGCCTCCACGAGGCGGAACCAATCTAGGGCTCTGGCAGAGTTGTTCTGCCGGGGAAACTTCCCTCCGGGAGGGGCAAATCATCGCCATTGTCATCACCAATGCTCCTCTCGTCGGGAGAGGGCAATCTCCATCAACATCTTCACCAGCACCATCTCCTCTCAAAACCCTAGTTCATCACTTGTATCCAATTCTTGTCTCCAAGTCCGGGATTGGTACTAGTAGGTTGCTAGTAGTGTTGATTACTCCTTGTAGTTGATGCTAGTTGGTTTATTTGGTGGAAGATCATATGTTCAGATCCTATATGCATATTATTACCCTCTGATTATGAACATGAATATGCTTTGTGAGTAGTTACGTTTGTTCCCGAGGACATGGGAGAAGTCTTGCTATTAGTAGTCATGTGAATTTGGTATTAGATTCGATATTTTGATGAGATGTATGTTGTCTAGCCTCTAGTGGTGTTATGTGAACGTCGACTACATAACACATCACCATTATTTGGGCCTAGAGGAATGCATTGGGAAGTAATAAGTAGATGATGGGTTGCTAGAGTGATGTAAGCTTAAACCCTAGTTTATGTGTTGCTTCGTAAGGGCTGATTTGGATCCATATGTTTCATGCTATGGTTAGGTTTACCTTAATACTTTTGTTGTAGTTGTGGGTGCTTGCAATAGAGGTTAATCATAAGTGGGATGTTTGTTCAAGTAAGAACATCACCCAAGCACCGTCCACCCGCAAGATATCAAATTATCAAAGTACCGAACGCGAACCATATGAACGTGATGAAAACTAGCTTGACGATATTCCCATGTGTCCTCGGAGCGCTTTTCCTTATATAAGAGTTTGTCCAGGCTTGTCCTTTGCTACAAAAAGGATTGGGCCACCTTGTTGCACTTTATTTACTTTTGTTACTTGTTGCTCGTTACAAATTATCTTATCACAAAACTAGCTGTTACCACTTATTTCAGTACTTACAAAGAATACCTTGCTGAAAACCGCTTATCATTTCCTTCTGCTCCTCGTTGGGTTCGACACTCTTACTTATCAAAAGGATTACGATAGATCCCCTATACTTGTGGGTCATCAAGACTCTTTTCTGGCGCCGTTGCCGGGGAGTGAAGCGCCTTTGGTAGGTGGAATTTGGTAAGGAAATTTTATATAGTGTGCTGAAATTTACTGTCACTTGTTACTATGGAAAGTAATCATCTGAGGGGCTTGTTCGGGGTATCTTCACCCCGACCAGTTGAGCAAAGAGTTGCTCCTCAACCTACTGAACCTACTGAAAATGGAAATGTCTACTTTGAAATTCCTTCGGGTATGTTGGAAAAACTGCTAGCTAATACTTTTACAGGAGATGGAACAAAACATCCTTGTGAACACCTAATATATGTGGATGAAGTTTGTGGATTATTTAAGCTTGCAGGTATACCCGATGATGTTGTTAATAAGAAGGTCTTCCCTTTATCTTTGAAGGGAGATGCATTGACATGGTATAGGCTATGTGATGATACGGGATCATGGAACTATAAACGAATGAAGTTGGAATTTCATCAAAAGTATTATCCTATGCATCTTGTTCATCGTGATCGCAATTATATATATAATTTTTGGCCTCGCGAAGGAGAAAGCATCGCTCAAGCTTGGGGGAAGCTTAAATCAATGTTATATTCATGCCCCAATCATGAGCTCTCAAGAGAAATAATTCTTCAAAAAATTTATGCTCGGCTTTCTGAAAACAATCGCACCATGCTCGATACTTCTTGTGCTGGCTCTTTTATGATGAAGACTATTGAATTCAAATGTAATTTATTGGATAGAATTAAACGCAACTCTGAAGATTGGGATCTCGACGAAGGTAAAGAGTCAGGTATGACACCTAAGTTTGATTGTGTTAAGTCTTTTATGGATACCGATGTCTTCCGTAAATTTAGCACTAAACTTGACTATGAGATAGTAGCTTCTTTCTGTGAATCTTTTGCTACTTATGTTGATCCCCAAGGAGAGGTGGTTTAAATATCATCCTCCCATAGAAGTAAAAGTAGCTGCACCTACTAAAGTTGAAGAAAAGATTGTCACTTATAATGATCATATTGTTCCTACTTCTTATGTTGGGAAACCACCTTTCCCTGTTAGGATAAAGGATCATGCTAAAGGTTCAACTGTTGTTCGTAAAAGTAATATTAGAACTTATACACCTCCTGAGCAAGTTAAAGTTGAACCTAATATTGCTATTGTTAAAGGTCTCTTGTCTGATAATATTGATGGGCATGTTATTCAGTTCTGCGGTGAAACTGCTAGAATTGCCAAACCCTGTGCTAAAGATAAACATAGACCTGTGGTAGGCATGCCTGTTATTTTTGTTAAAATAGAAGATCATTGTTATCATGGCTTATGTGATATGGGTGCTAGTGCTAGTGTTATACCACATACTTTATATGAAGAAATTAAGCATGAAATTGCACCTGCTGAGTTAGAAGGTATTGATGTTACAATTAAGCTTGCTAACAGAGATACTATATCAGCAATGGGAATTGTTATAGATGTTTAAGTCTTGTGTGGGAAAACTAAATATCCTGCTGATTTTCTTGTTCTTGGTTCCCCACAAGATAGCTTTTGTCCCATTATATTTGGTAGACCCTTCTTGAATACTGTTAATCCTAAGATAGACTGCAAAAAGAATATTGTTACTATTGGCTTATGATATGATTCATGAGTTTAATTTCTCTAAATTTAGTAGACAACACCGTGAAGAAGAATTGCCTAGTAAGGATGAAATTATTGGTCTTGCTTCTATTGCCGTACCTCCTAGTGATCCTTTAGAACAATATTTGCTAGACCATGAAAATGATATGTTTATGAATGAAAGAAGGGAAATAAATGAAGTATTCTTTAATCAGGAACCTATTCTGAAACACAATTTGCATGTTGAAATCTTAGGGGATCCTCCTCCACCCAAGGGTGAGCCTGTGTTTGAGCTTAAACCGTTGCCTGATAATGTTAAATATGCTTATCTTGATGAAAAGAAAATATATCCTGTTATTATTAGTGCTAACCTTTCAGAGCATGAAGAAGAGAGATTATCGAAAACTCTGAAGAAGCACCGTGCTGCCATTGGATATACTCTTGATGATCTTAAGGGCATTAGTCCCACTCTATGTCAACACAAAATAAATCTGGAAGAAGATGCCAAACCAGTTCGTGATCGTCAACGAAGGCTTAATCTTAAAATGAAAGAAGTGGTAAGAAAAGAAATACTAAAGCTTCTGGAGGCAGGTATAATTTATCCCGTTGCTGATAGTCAGTGGGTAAGTACTGTCCATTGTGTCCCTAAGAAGGGAGGTATTATTGTTGTTCCTAATGATAAAGATGAATTGATTCCACAAAGAATTATTACAGGTTATAGGATGGTAATTGATTTCTGCAAATTAAATAAGGCTACTAAGAAAGATCATTACCCCTTACCTTTTATCGATCAAATTAGAAAGATTACGCAAACATACACATTATTGCTTTGTAGATGGTTATTCTGGTTTCTCTCAAATACCCGTGTCAGCTAAAGATCAATCAAAGACTACTTTTACATGCCCTTTTGGTACTTTTGCTTATAGACGTATGCCTTTTGGTTTATGTAATGCACCTGCTACCTTTCAAAGATGCATGATGGCTATATTCTCTGACTCTTGTGAAAAGATTTGTGAGGTTTTCATGGACGACTTTTTCGTCTATGGATCTTCTTTTGATGATTGCTTGAGCAATCTTGATCGAGTTTTGCAGAGATGTGAAGAAACTAATCTTGCTTTAAATTGGGAAAAGTGCCACTTTATGGTTAATGAAGGTATTGTCTTGGGGCATAAAGTTTCTGAAAGAGGTATTGAAGTTGACAAAGCTAAGGTTGATGCTATTGAAAAGATGCCATGTCCCAAGGATATTAAAGGTATAAGAAGTTTCCTTGGTCACGCCGAATTTTATAGGAGGTTCATTAAAGCCTTCTCAAAAATTTCTCGGCCTCTGACTAATTTATTACAAAAAGATATACCATTTGTCTTTGATGATGACTGTGTAGAAGCATTTGAAATACTTAAGAAGGCATTGATTTCTGCACCTATTGTTCAACCACCTGATTGGAATTTACCCTTTGAAATTATGTGTGATGCTAGTGATTATGCTGTAGGTGCTGTTCTAGGGCAAAGAGTTGATAAGAAATTAAATGTTATCCATTATGCTAGTAAAGCTCTAGACAATGCTCAAATAAATTATGCTACTACTGAAAAAGAACTCCTAGCAGTTGTATTTGCTTGTGATAAGTTCAGACCCTATATTGTTGATTCTAAAGTAACCATTCACACAGATCATGCTGCTATTAAATATCTAATGAAAAATAAAGATGCTAAACCTAGACTTATTAGATGGGTTCTCTTGCTACAAGAATTTGATTTGCATATCGTTGATAGAAAGGGAGCTGAGAACCCCATTGCAGACAACTTGTCTAGGTTAGAAAATGTTCTTGATGACCCATTACCTATTGATGATAGCTTTCCTGATGAGCAATTAAATGTCATAAATACTTCTCGTAGTACTCCATGGTATGCTGCTTATGCTAATTACACTGTTGCTAAATTCATACCACCTAGTTTCACATACCAACAAAAGAAATTTTTTTCTATGATTTGAGACATTACTTTTGGGATGACCCACATCTTTATAAAGAAGGAGTAGATGGTGTTATTAGACGTTGTGTACCTGAGCATGAACAGGAACAGATCCTATTCAAGTGTCATTCTGAAGCTTATGGAGGACACCACGCTCGAGATAGAAATGCACATAAGGTATTGCAATCTGGTTTTTATTGGCCTACTCTCTTCAAGGATGCCCGTAAGTTTGTCTTATCTTGTGATGAATGTCAAAGAATTGGTAATATTAGTAGACGTCAAGAAATGCCTATGAATTATTCACTCATTATTGAACCATTTGATGTTTGGGGCTTTGATTATATGGGACCTTTTCCTGCCTCTAATGGATATACACATATTTTAGTTGCTGTTGATTACGTTACTAAGTGGGTAGAAGCTATTCCAACTAGTAGTGCTGATCATAACACTTCTATTAAAATGCTTAAGGAAGTTATTTTTCCGAGGTTTGGAGTCCCTAGATATTTAATGACTCATGGTGGTTCACATTTTATTCTTGGTGCTTTCCGTAAAATGCTTGCTAAATATGATGTTAATCATAGAATTGCATCTCCTTATCACCCACAGTCTAGTGGTCAAGTAGAATTGAGTAATAGAGAGCTCAAATTAATTTTGCAAAAGACTGTCAATAGGTCTAGAAAGAATTGGTCCAAGAAACTTGATGATGCATTATGGGCTTATAGAACTGCATATAAGAATCCTATGGGTATGTCTCTGTATAAAATGGTTTATGGAAAAGCATGTCACTTACCCCTCAAACTAGAACATAAGGCATATTGGGCTATTAAAGAGCTCAACTATGATTTCAAACTTGCCGGTGAAAAGAGGTTATTTGATATTAGCTCACTTGATGAATGGAGAACCCAAGCTTATGAAAATGCCAAGTTGTTTAAAGAAAAAGTTAAAAGATGGCATGAAAAAAGGATATAAAAGCGTGAGTTTAATGTAGGTGATTATGTATTGCTATACAACTCTCGTTTAAGAATTTTTTCAGGAAAACTTCTCTCTAAATGGGAAGGTCCCTACGTTATCGAGGAGGTCTATCGTTCCGGTGCCATAAAAATCAACAACTTCGAAGGCACAAATCCGAATGTGGTAAACGGTCAAAGAATCAAACACTATATCTCAGGTAATCCCATAAATGTTGAAACTAATGTTATCAAAACCGTAACCTCAGAGGAATACATAAGAGACACTTTCCAGAATGTTTCAGACTCCGAAAAGGAATAGGTATATGGTACGGTAAGTAAACCAACTCCAAAACAGTTTTTAAGGCAATATTTTTCCGTTTTGGAATATTTAGAAAAATAGAAAAATAGTAGCAGTCCGGGAAGGACACAAGGGCCCCACGAGGGTGGAGGGCGCGTCCTTCCCCCTGGGCGTGCCCCCTACCTCGTGTGCCTTCCGGACTACGTTTTCTTGCACGATACGTATTTTGGTCGGTAAAAATTCATTATATATTCTCCCGAAGGTTTTGACTCCCGTATCACTCAATTATCTTATGTTCTTGTTTTGAGCTGTTTTTCTGACAGATCTAGATTATCATGACGTCCCCAAGTGCCTCCAAGGACAAGTTCTTCGAGAAGGTCATCAACCCTTACCTCGCGGAGGTGCTGCAACACCCTCAAACCATTGAGTTGCGTGATGGGTTGCTGCACATCCGCGATGAAGAGGGACCGAAGGGGACCGAAAGCGTGGAGACAAGGCTCGAAGCAGTGGAGTAACAAGTTTTCAAGTGCCAAGGGATGGTGGAACATGGACTCAACTCCAACCACATGATGATTGCGGAGTTCACTAGCAACCACAAGATGGATGCTGATAACATCGGGGAGGCCATCTTCAAGCTTCATGAGAAGATCGAGCACCTTCAAGCCCAAATCTATGACTTGCAAAACGAAAACTGTGAGTATGAATATAGATTCAAAAGGATGAGTTTGGCTGCAGATTTGAGGATCCCGGAGACTCGATCATCCTTCTATGATGGTGAGCCTATGCCTTGGAAGATGGACGACAAGCCCGCATCATCGACAACACCTCCACCTTCTTCACCAGTAAAGGAGACATAATCACATGGGTATGGGCACTCCCCTTGGCAACTGCCAAGCTTGGGGGAGGTGCCCCGGTATTGTATCACCACCACACTCCTATCTTTACCGTTTTCTTAGTTCGATCCTATTAGTAGTATCTTGATCTAGTAGAATAAAGTTTATGGCATGATCTAGTTTTGAGTTTTGCTTTATGATCTCTCTATGTAATCGAGTCTGTGAGCTATATAATAAAGATTAGTGTTGAGTCAAGGGCTTGATTGTGTTGCCATGATCTTGAGTGAATAAAAGAAAAGAGAAAAAGTATAAAAATAATAAGAGTTCATATTGATCTTATTGAGAGTAATGACTTCACATAGAAAGAGTATGATGATTAAAAGTTGTTGGGAGTTGGCAGACATAGCTTTGGTCATTGTTGCAATTAATAGGAAGTAATAAGGAAAGAGGGGTTTCACATATAAATATACTATTATTGACATCTTTTATGATTGGGAGCACTCATTAAAATATGACATGCTAAAGAGTTGATGTTGGACAAGGAAGACAACATAATGAGTTATGTTTTCTTATATCTAAGATAAAGTATGTTTTCATGGATCATCCAACATGTTGAGCTTGCCTTTCCCCCTCATGCTAGCCAAATTCTCAGCACCAAGTAGAGATACTACTTGTGCTTCCAAAACCCTTAAACCAGTTTTGCCATGAGAGTCCACTATACCTACCTATGGATTGAGTAAGATCCTTCAAGTAAGTTGTCATCGGTGCAAAGCAATAAAAATTGCTCTAAATATGTATGATTGATTGGTGTGGGAGAAATAAGCTTTATATGATCTTGTGATGTGGAAGTAATAAAAGCGATTTGACTGCATAATAAAGGTTCATATCACAAGGGGCATTATAAAGTGACGTTCTCTCGCATTAAGATTTTGTGCATCCAACCATAAAAGCGCATGGCAACCTCTGCTTCCCTCTGCGAAGGGCCTATCTTTTATTATCATCTTCTACCTTATGTAAGAGTCATGGTGATCTTCACCATTCCTTTTTCATTTTATCCTTTGGCAAGCACAGTATGTTGGAAAGATCCTGATGGATATATCTAATTGGATGTAGGGGAGCATGAGTTATTATTGTTGACATTACCCTTGAGGTAAAAGGTTGAGAGGCAAAACTATAAGCCTCTGTCTTTCTCTGTGTCCGATTAAAACTCCATAACCACAAGTATCGCGTGATTGTTAGCAATTATGAAAGACTAAATGATAGTTGAGTATGTGGACTTGCTATTAAGCTCTGACATAGACTCTTTCTGATGTTATGATAAATTGCAATTGCTTCAATGACTGAGATTATGGTTTGTTGGCTCTCAATAAAGTTTATGAGTCCTACTTTTGCATTGTGAATAGATTGTTAGTTGAACATAAGAAATCATATGACAATATCTATATATGTTGCTGTTATGAGAATAATCATGATGCCTTCATGTCCGTATTTTATTTTTATCGACACCTCTACCTCTAAACATGGGGACATATTTATCGTTATCGGCTTCCGCTTGATGACAAGCCAGGTCTAAGCTTGCGGGAGTTGGTACGTCCATTTTGCATCATGCTTTTATATCGATATTTATTGCATTATGGGCTGTTATTACACGTTATGTCACAATACTTATGCCTATTCTCTCTTATTTTACAAAGTTTACATAAGGAGGGAGAATGTCGACAGCTGGAATTCTGGGCTAGAAAAGGAGCAAATATTAGAGACCTATTCTGCACAACTCCAAAAGTCCTGAAACTCCATGAAAGTCATTTTGGGAAATAATAAAAATATCCAGCGGAAGAAGTTCACCAGAGGGGCCCCCACCTGGCCACGAGGGTGGGGGGGCGCGCCCTACCCCCCTGGGCGCGCCCCCTACCTCGTGGGCCCCTGATGGCCCTCCAATGCCCATCTTCTGCTATATGAGGTCTTTCGATGAGGAAAATATCATAAGCAACCTTTCGGGACGAAACTCCACCGCCACGAGGCGGAACCTTGGCGGAACCAATCTAGGGCTCCGGCAGAGCTGTTCTGCCGGGGAAACTTCCCCCCGGGAGGGGGAAATCGTCGCCATCGTCATCACCAACGCCCCTCTCATCGGGAGAGGGCAATCTCCATCAACATCTTCACCAGCACCATCTCCTCTCAAAACCCTAGTTCATCTCTTGTATCCAATTCTTGTCTCCAAGTCCGGATTGGTACTAGTAGGTTGCTAGTAGTGTTGATTACTCCTTGTAGTTGATGCTAGTTGGTTTATTTGGTGGAAGATCATATGTTCAGATCCTATATGCATATTATTACCCCTATGATTATGAACATGAATATGCTTTGTGAGTAGTTACGTTTGTTCCTGAGGAGATGGGAGAAGTCTTTCTATTAGTAGTCATGTGAATTTGGTATTCGTTCGATATTTTGATGAGATGTATGTTGTCTAGCCTCTAGTGGTGTTATGTGAACGTCAACTACATAACACTTCACCATTATTTGGGCCTAGAGGAAGGCATTGGGAAGTAACAAGTAGATGATGGGTTGCTAGAGTGATGAAGCTTAAACCCTAGTTTATGCGTTGCTTCGTAAGGGGCTGATTCGGATCCATATGTTTCATGCTATGGTTAGGTTTACCTTAATACTTTTGTTGTAGTTGCGGATGCTTGCAATAGAGGTTAATCATAAGTGGGATGTTTGTTCAAGTAAGAACAGCACCCAAGCACCGATCCACCCACATATCAAATTATCAAAGTACCAAACACGAATCATATGAACGTGATGAAAACTAGCTTGACGATATTCCCATGTGTCCTTGGGAGCGCTTTTCCTTATATAAGAGTTTGTCGAGGCTTGTCCTTTGCTACAAAAAGGATTGGGCCACCTTGTTGCACTTTATTTACTTTTGTTACTTGTTGCTCGTTACAAATTATATTATCACAAAACTATCTGTAACCACTTATTTCAGTACTTGCAGAGAATACCTTGCTGAAAACCGCTTATCATTTCCTTCTGCTCCTCGTTGGGTTCGACACTCTTACTTATCGAAAGGACTATGATAGATCCCCTATACTTGTGGGTCATCAGTCTCCGCCCTCTGGCCGGGCACTCCCATTCTGCGCACCGCCAACTGGACCTCCGACTGGTTGGAGGTGGCCATTGTCTTCTTTGAGGCGTGGCAAGGCTCCTCCACCCGGGCAGGTGCGCGGCGAGCTCTGGAGTTCGTCAAGGGGTGGTACCCTGGGCTGAACCTAGACTACCTGGCCACTCTCCGTTCCTAAGTCGGCGAGGAGTTGGAGGCGGTGGCGCCCCAGCTCTATCACCGCGTCGCGGTGATTGCTGGGTACACGGACACCAGCATCTTCCTCCTCGAGCTAGACGAAGCGCCGAGGCGCCGCCCAACTGGTTCGGGCTGAACCCAGAAGGCGGCGAGGACTCAGTGGAGGAGATCGCCTCTAGAGATGAGGGCGAGGAGGAGGAGGATGAGGATGAGGACGACGAAGACGATGCGCCGGATGGTGAAGACAACGACCGGCGTCAACCTGACCAAGTCTCGACCAACGGGCGAATCACCGGCGATCCAACTGCTGCCGACACCGACCAGGCCGAGACCCACCAGGCAGCCACTCCACCACCTGGAGCCTCTACCTCCGCCGGCCCCTCCGATCCGGCTGCTGCTCCTCTGGCCTAGGCAGCCAAGTTATCTTTCCTTTTCATGTTTTGTAACCGCTTGAATAAAGATTGTTAAGTCCGCACAGTTCCACCCACTGGGGTGTATTCAAACTCTGTTGAATACTGGCCAAGGGCCTTTTGCTGTAAAAAATTGTCTGTTGCTGATTTCTGACTTTTCTTAATTTTTTTACTCCCTTGGCTTTTTTCCTTTGCCGCCTTCCCTTGGCTGCCGTCTTGCCAGCTGGACAGCCGCTCTGTGGTCTGTGGCTGGGTCAAGTACTTGGCCATTTTGGGAAGGCAAGTACTTTAGCCATTGGTAGAGTGTAGCAATTAAAGTTATAAACCGGCCGGCCGGCTGCTCAGCAGTCGGTCGGCGAGGCGAGGAGCCGTCTCGGCCTATGAAAATGCTTTAGTCCTTAGCCATTTTTCGTGTGGGCACCGTTTCCCGCCTTTAGCTCTTGCCGGTCGGACGGTCGCTCTGCAAGCTGCGGCTTGTGGCAAGAGAGGGCTTAGGTGCCGGCACACTACTTGTCTGACTGCAGGTAGCATTCTCATAGTACAAGGCGGCAAGCCCCCGGGCCGACTGGTCAAACCCGGTGCCAGGCAGAATAATGAAATAACATATTCATAGGCATAGAACTTATCATATAGATAAAAGGGGTAGCCCCCGAGTGCTCCTCGAGGTCCCCGATGTCTTGTACTTAATACAAAAGGTAGCATGGTACATACTGCATCAACTGTAAAATCTTCGAAGGAGATTCGCATTCCATGGGCGCTCCGTTTCCTTGCCCGAATCGTCTCTCTTGCGTGCTCTGGGCTTCTGCACATCGATGAGGTAGTAGGAGTCGTTGCCCCATGCTTTGCTGATGATGAAGGGGCCTTCCTAAGGGGCCGAGAGCTTGTGCTGGCCGGCTATTCGCTGGATCAGCCAGAGCACAAGGTCTCCCTCTTGGAAGGATCTTGGCTTGACCTTCCGGCTATGGTAGCGGCACAGACTCTACTGGTAGATGGCGGACCGGCTGAGTGCCAACAGCCGACCCTCTTCCAGCAGATCGACGCCGTCTTCTCATGCCTCTTTCGCCTTCGCCTCTGTGTACATGGTGACACGAGGTGAGTCAAACTCAATGTCAGTTGAGATGACGGCCTCGCCACCGTACACTAGGAAGAATGGAGTGAAGCCAGTTGATTTGTTTGGAGTGGTGCGGGGGCTCCAAAGGACGGCCAGCTCGTCGATCCAGCAGCCGGCCGACCGCTCCAGTGGTTCGACCAGTCGGGGCTTGATGCCGGAGAGGATGAGGCCATTTGCTCGCTCGACTTGGCCGTTTGACTGCGGATGGCCAACGGACTCTAAGTCCAGTGGATGCCCTGCGTTGTGCAGAAACGGGCGAAGGCTCCTTTGGCAAAGTTTGTGCCATTGTCGGTGATGATGTTGTGCGGTACTCCGTACCGGGTGGTGATGTCTGCGATGAAGGTCACGGCAGTCGGACCATTCAACTTCTTGATTGGCTTTGCTTCATTCCACTTGGTGAACTTGTCCACGACGACGAGCAGATGGGTCATCCCGCCGCGTGCTGTCTTGAATGGTCCCACCATGTCCAGCCCCCAGACGACAAAAGGCCAGGCCAGGGGGATGGTCTTGAGTGGAGAGGCTGGTAGATGCTGTTGGGAGCTGAACTTTTGACACCCTTTGCAATGCTTGACCAACTCCTTGGCGTCCTCCAAGGCAGTCGGCCAGAAGAAACCATGGCGGAAAGCTTTGGCAACAAGGGATATGGAGGCCGCGCGGTGGCCGCACTCGCCTTGGTGGATATCTTTGAGGATTGCTTGGCCCATCTCTGGTTCTATGTAGGGCTGGAAGACTCCAGTCACACTGCGTCTGACAAGCTCTCGGTTTACTATTGTGTAGGCTCCTGCTCGGCGCTGCACTTGCCGGACCAAGATCTCATCGGCCGGCAGCTCTCTATTCACCAGAAACTTGAGGATGGGCTCTGCCCATGACGGTGCTTGAATTTCTTCTACTGCCACTGCGGCCACTTGTACGAGGGCGGTTGGGCTGGGAGGCGGCAGGTTGGAATTGATTGCCGCTTGCTGCGTTGCTGAAGTCCCCAGGCCGCCTGCTGAAGTCCCCGGGCCGGCTTCTGTAGCTCTCGAGTCGGATCCGACTGCTTCGGGAGGAGTCGGCACGAAGATGGACTCGGATTTTGGGAAAGGTTTGATTGACGACTTGCGGAGGCACTGAAGTGAAACGCCGGCTGGTATTGCTTGATGGGTGGAGCCGATCCGTGCCAAGGCATCTACCTGCTTGTTGTCGTTTCGTGGCACGTGGAGGAACTCACACCCTTCAAAGTATCCGTTGATTTGCTGGACGAGGAAGCGGTATCTCGTCATGTTTGCATCCTTGGCGTCCCAGTCGCCAGACGACTGTTGGACCACCAAGTCGGAATCGCCGTAGCACAGGTTCCGGCGGATGCCGATCTCTTTGGCCAACCGGAGGCCGTGTATTAGTGCTTCATATTCGGCTACATTGTTGGAGGCGGCAAAGTGGAGAACAACGTCGGCTCCCAAACCGGTGCGCATCTTCGAGCCATCAAAGTGCATTCGCCAATGAGTGGAGTCCGGAGCTGGCGGCAGGTACTGGGTCTCGGCCCAGTCGACAAGGAAGTCGGCCAGTGCTTGGGACTTGATGGCGGTGCGCGGCTGGTAGAAGATGGTGTAGGGGGCCAATTCGATGGCCCATTTGGCCACTCGGCCAGATGCATCTCTATTTCCAATGAACTCGGCAAGTGGGGCAGTGCAGACAACCGTGATTGGGTGCTCTTGAAAGTATGGCTTCAGCTTCTTGGCGGCAAAGTGCACGCCGTAGCACATCTTCTGGTAGTGAGGGTAGTTCTGCTTCGAGGTGGACAACACCTCGCTCAAATAGTACACAAGCCTCTGGACTGGCTGTGTTGTGCCGTCTTCTGGGCGCTCTACCACCATGACTATGCTGACCACCCGGCTAGTGGCGGCGATGTAGAGGTACATAGGCTCTTTAGCAGTCGGGGCCGCCAGGACAAGTGGTGTGGTCAACATCTTCTTTAACTGGAGAAAGCTTCGCCCGCCTTGTCATTCCAATCAAAATGAGTGGTCTTCTTCATGAGCTGGTACATGGGAAGAACCTTCTTGCTCAACCGACTGATGAAACGGCTGATGGATGCCAAACAGCCGGTGAACTTCTGGACGTCTCTCAGTCGGGTGGGTTTCTCCATCCTCTCGATGGCCTTGATTTTCACAGGGTTGCACTCTATGTCGTGCTCTTAGACCAGGAAGCCAAGGAGCTGGCCGGCTGGTACTCCAAAGACGCATTTCTCTGGGTTGAGCTTGATCTGAAACCGGCGCAGGTTTTCAAAAGTTTCCTTGAGGTCTTCCAAGAGGGTACCGCGCTTCTTCGTCTTCACCACAATATCGTCTACATAGACGTGGGCATTTCTGCTGAGCTGCTTGAGGAGGCACTTCTGCATGCAACGCTGAAACGTAGCACTGGGATTTCTCAGGCCGAATGTCATGGTCATGTAGCAGAAGGCTCCGAATGGTGTGATGAAGGTAGTCTTCAGGCGGTCTGCCGGGTTCAACTTGATCTGGTGGTAACTTGAGTAGGCATCCAAGAAACTCAGCAGCTCGCATCCGGCCATGGAGTCTATCACTTGGTCAATCTGGGGTAGTGCAAACGGATCCTTGGGGCAGGCTTTGTTGAAACTAGTGTAATCAATGCACATGCGCCACTTGTTCTTCTTCTTCTTCTTCAGTACAAGGACTAGGTTGGCAAGCCATTCTGGAAAGAAAACTTCCATGATGAAGCCGGCTGCCAACAGGCGGGCGATCTCTTCTCCAACAATTCTGCTCTCCTCCTCCGACAGTCGGCGGAGGGGCCGTCTGACTGGTTTGGCGTCTGCTCTAACATGTAGCTTGTGCTCAGCGAAATCCGTCAGAACACCCGGCATGTCTTTCGGAGACCATGCAAAGATGTCCCGATTCTCACGGAGGAAATCGACGAGCTCGCTTTCCAATTTGCTGTCAATGTTGGTACCTACGATAGTGTGCCTCTCCAGGTGCTCAGGGTCCAAGGGAATCTTCTTCGTTTCTTTGGCAGGCTTGAAGGAGCCCTGGGTCTCTGACTCTTTGAGTTCTGGGGATATGTCCAGCTGATTGCTGGCCATGGCCACCACCCGTTCCAGGAGCTTCTTCTCAGCAGCAATCACAAGGGACTCGGCCAGCCGGGTTTGGTCGCAAAGATAGGCGGACGACTTCTCATAGTCTCCACTGATCGTGATAATACCCTTGGTTCCTGGCATCTTCATCTTGAGGTAGGCATAAGGAGGCACCGCCATGAACTTGGCTAGAGCAGGCCGTCCTAGGAGCAGATGGTACGGGCTCTCCAGGTCAACTACCTCAAACCAAATGGCTTCATGGCGGAAATGATCCTCGTCTCCGAATAGGACGTCTATCTTGATCTTGCCGATTAGTGAGCAGGACAAGCCGGGCCCAATGCCATGAAACACAGTCCGACTGGGCAGCAACTTCTTCTCTTTGATCTTCAACTTCTCCATGCTGTCGCGGTAAAGGATGTTGATGCTGCTACCGCCATCTATCAGAATCCGAGAGAACCGAGCAGCTCGCATCTTTGTTGCAAGGGTCGCATCCAACACTAGGGCATAGGAACCTAGAGAGGGCATCACTTTCGGGTGGTCAGCACAGCTCCAGCTGATGGGCTTTTCAGACCAATGCATGAACTCTGGAGCAGTTGTGGCAACTGCATTCACTTCACGGTGTTACGGACGCCGGTTGTGTCTATCGATGGCCACACTGGTGAAGACAACGTAAGCACCATGCTCTTCGGGTTAATCATCTTGGACTTGGGCGACTGCTAGATGGGCGGCCGGCAGGCCAGTAGGCGGAAGAGGCAGTCCTTCTCCCTTGGTGATACGGATGAGCCAGTGACACTTCCGGGTTGTGTGGTTGGACGGCTTCGTGCCGCTGTGGAACTTGTAGGGGGCATCGAGGGTCTGCTCAAAGGAGAAAGCAGGCAACCAAGCCGGCTTGCCGCCTTTCTGACGATTGGGGGGTGGCTGCCCTTCAGGTTGTTGATCCCCAATTGTCGCCACCTGCCGGCTGGTGGAAGCCAGCTGGGGGGCTTTGCGCTTGTTGCCGTTTGGCTGTTGGCACCGACTGTTGTCTCCAGCCAGCGTTCGAGGAGCCGAAGGGAGCACCTTCCCAGAAGCGTCCACTCAAAGTTCCAACTTCATGGAGGAGTCGGCAGTGGCATACTTGTCTGCTATGATCAGCAGTTCGTCGAGTGTGGCCGGCTCATCGCAGAGGAGCCGGTGCTTGAGTAACATCCCAAATTTTCAATTTGGAACGTTATACATTAGATCATCTTTGCATATCATATTTTATTTCATTTTGGCTTGATCCTAGAAATTCTACGCAACTCAAGGACCCACGGAGAGAGTTGGGGATTTCGTTATTTTCATATTTGAGTTTTCTCAAATTTTGAAAAGAGGATCGTTTGATTTTAATTATTTTCTCTTCGAATATTTCTTTTATGAAAATAAAAGAGAGGGGATAAAATGACTTCCTCAAAGTAAAGAAATATTGGAGATTTAATATTAAAATCAAATAAGATATTTATTCGGAGTTTTATCGCAATTTTATTTGAATTGGGGAAAATATGTGTTTTTCAAAATTGCATTAGAGGCCCAAATAAATGTTCACTTTGTCTGCTATATTTTTAGAGGACGGGGAAAATTTATTTTAGGATTTTTGGAGTCTGTTTAGTATTTCTTTTCTTCATTTTTCTGCGCAGAATTGTTTAAAAAAAACGTCAACAGACCTAACCGGGCCGTGTCCGCCTGGGACACTAGCCCGGCCGGCCCTTTAAAGCCGCGGGGGGCTGAGCCGCCAGAGCCTCGCCCGAAACCCTAGCTCACGCCCCGCCTCGAAAACCATGCATGCGCCGGGATTCGCCGCCACCGCGCTGCCGCCGCTTGCCTCGCCTCGCTGCCGCCCGCTTGTAGCTACGCCGCCCATCTCTCCACCAGAGCCGCTCGCCGTCGACCGCTGCCGACCCCGCTCTCGACGAGGTAGCCCGCCGCCGCCGCCGGTTTTCGTTAGAAAACCGTACGTTTTTTAGAAACCCTATATTTTTAGATCGGTTTTTTTTTTCGGTTTAGTTATTTTGCGGACGCTCGTCCGTGCGTTCGTTTTAACGAATGGTTTTCATCCTTTAACCACAGACAGCGAACGTTCGTTCGTTAGCTTGTTCCTCAGTTTTCTTTTTCCAGGGTTTTTCCGCGATTATTTTCGATCGCGATTTCTCACCCCATTTTCGTTCTAGTATAATTTTTTGCTTGTTTATCAGAATCAGGCGATTCAAGTGCCTAGATCTTCGTCTCGAAG
Source organism: Aegilops bicornis (assembly GCA_021605145.1). Taxonomy (NCBI): domain Eukaryota; kingdom Viridiplantae; phylum Streptophyta; class Magnoliopsida; order Poales; family Poaceae; genus Aegilops; species Aegilops bicornis. The sequence goes on from CM038671.1 coordinate 110,274,053, forward strand.
CCCTCTTTCTATTTATCCAACTTGAACAATATTTTGCTACTGTAAAATTCGACTTTAGTCCAGATTAGTAAACGGATCTTGTTTCTTTCGCACTTTGAGTTTCGTTGCTTCGTTTGGTTTTATTCTTTTTGCAAACCGGAGTTCTTAAGTTGAACTTCCTGGTTAGATCTCTTATTTAAGTATTACCCGTGCTTCTAGTTGAGTGCTTATTGTATGCTTGTTTGTTTGCGATAGAGTACCCGGAGTGTGAAGCGTGCTACTACGAGTCTCTAGGTTTCACGGATCATCAGCAAGGCAAGTAACACTTTGATCATACCTCTTTACTACCTAGTTTTATTGCATTAGATCAATCCTCAAACAGTTGCATGGTTAGGATCTAATTAACTTGTGGGCTTTGGGAAGTAGATGAGGTAGTACCTATTCACCTGTTTATTTTCAAACCTATGGGAGTTACTTCTACGTTGCTTATATTGCTATGCTTTGCTCGTAGACGTTGATTGGGTTTGAGTGTATTCACGATAGATGTGAGACTGTTAATTAATGGTTCAACTTAAGGTGGCAACTTAAATACACATCTGGGTGGATTGATTGTGGGCACCTGGAGAATCCAGTGTTGTCCTGGGATATCCCGGAGGACCAGTGTGATCATCCTACGGCTCGCCACCCAGGCTCAAAGGGATCATAAGATTATTCATGCTAGAAACTTCCGTGTGCAGCCACAAGCTATTATGGGCTCTAGCATAGTTGAGTAAGTTGCGTGAAGCTCTTGAAGAGGTAGACTAGCAGATGTAGTGGGTTGTAGGTGGCACTGTCTATCCAGAGTAGAGAGTTAATGCTTCAGAAAGACTGTGTCTCGGTCATCCGTTTCTCAAACACCATGTAGTGCGAGAAATCCAACGGAGGCGATCGAGTCTTGTGGGGAAAAGTGTGCAAAGCTTTGCAGAGTGTATAAATTAATCATGGTTAGCCGTGTCCCCATTTATGGACATCTTGAGTATCTGGTTCTTGGATTATCATGCTGATCTCATCACTTTTAATATAATTTGATTGGGTTTAATGATGATGCTTAATTAGGGATTGAGTTGGAGGAACCTTCTCAATGTTTGACAACCACCATGATAGTTAAATAAAATTTATTCCTTTGTTTTAGGGAAAAATTGGCTTTTCGCAATAACCATACAGCCTCCACCAGCCATATATGCATGTAGTTGTTCATTACTCTCTTGTGTTACATTGCTAGCATATTCCATGTGCTGACCCGTTTCGGGCTGCAACGTATCATGTTGCAGACTTTTCAGACGACGAGTAAGGTGCCATTGGTCATGGTCTTTCACTCAGTGATGTTGTTGGAGTTGATGGACTCACTTTATCTTCCAAGCCTTCCGCTATTATCGTGTTAGATGGCCTTAAGCCATATTTATTGTAATAAGTTCTCTTTTGAGAAATTCGATGTAATAAGTGTGTGATTGCTACTCTTTTATAAATCCTTCGAGTACTGTGTGTGTCAGCATTACAGATCCAGGGATGACACTGAAGCACAGAGACTTGACCGTCTAAGGTTGGGTCACTACAAGATGGTATCAGAGCACACGCTGAATGTAGGACACGACCACTAAGCTAAAACCCTAGATCACTACCCTCATCTCTTTTCTGACTCCTCTCCATTTTCTACTGTTTAGTATGGCGGACGCAAGGAAAAAGTTTGCACAACCGAATGAAGATACACCGTTTGGATGACACTTTAAGGAAGTCACTAGATACCTGAACATTGGAATACCAAGCTTCACCGGGACCTACAACGCCACTTTACCAGATGAGGAGCGCTGGATGATTCAAGTTCAAATTCCAGGAAGGACGTTCATGCCAGTTACTGAGCCCATAGAGTTTTCCTTTGATGCACCCACCTGGAGTCTAGGCAAGAGCATGGCAGCCCACATCACCATGGGACGCATTGGAGAAGTTTACCACAAGGATCTCAAGTATACTATTTACCAGATCTGTGGGCGGCGAGATGAGCAATGGGAGATGATCAACACCAGAAAGGATAGATCTATTGCAGCTTTCATCCAGGAGTTAAACCAGCACATTCATCACCAGGAGAATCAGATGTGCGCAAGCATGGTGGATCTGAAGAAGGCAATGACCAGGATCGCAGAGCTGGAGGAAGAACTCAAGGCTACCCGCGACGATTACGAGGAGGAAATCGTCGTACCAGTGGAGAAGAATGACGACCTGACAAGGAAGCTGGGAGTATTCGTGGGAGACCCCGTGCGAGGAGGAGAAGACGATGCAGATACTAGCATCACTCAGTTGATCCAGCAGCAGAATTCATTGATGCAGATACTAGTCCAGAATCAGAATCAGGGGAACAACAACAACAACAACCCACCACCACCACCACCACCTGTTGATCACTTAGCCCGTTTTCTAAGGCTGAATCCACCGGTGTTCTGCTGTGGCACCGAGCCGATAGTGGCAGATGATTGGCTTCGCAAGATTTGAAGGGAGTTGACCACTGCAGGATGCACAGATGCGGAGAGAGTGCGTTTCGCCGCACATCGGCTTGATGGACCCGCAACATCATGGTGGGAGAATTTCACAGCCACTTACCCCATCGACACTGTTACATGGGACCCGGTTTCAAGAGGCTTTTCAGACCGCCCATGTATCAACAGGAGCTATGGCCATCAAGAAGCGCGAGTTTCGCAACTTACGCCAAGGAGGACGCACCGTTGGCCAGTATGTGGATGAATTTAGTAAGCTAGGACGTTATGCCCCAGATGACGTTGCCATGGATGCAGCTAAACAGGAGAAATTTCTGGAAGGACTGAATGATGAGCTGAGCATGCAGTTGATGGTGGCAAATTTGAATAACTACCAGGAGTTGGTAGATAGAGCTCTCATGATTGAAGGGAAACAACAACAGATTGAAAACCGCAAGAGGAAGTATGGACAAGGGAAGTACAATTCTGGAGCTCAGCAGAGACCCCGTTTTACCCCAAACTCGGGAGGACCCCTTCAGCATAACCATGGAGGTCACAATCACAATGGAGGGATGTCGCACAACCATAGTGGCCCCAAGAACGGGAATGGTAATGGAGGAAGCACCGGACAGAACCGTTCCAACCCAGCCACGCCCGCCAAGAAGGATCTAAGTCACATTACTTGTTTCAAGCAAGGTAGTCAGAATCCCGACTCGACTGCTAGAAACCTACGATTTCACAACCCTACGCAAGCATGTCGATCCAACTCCCACTATGAATCCGGATAAAATAGAATCCATGTTGAGTCGCGATCCAAGTCATAGAATCCAATACAAAACTGCAGAATCCCGACTATGCTATGGACTATGTCTGATTCTACTAAATTATCTAAGCCGTTTGTTAAGTTCTAGCAGAATACTATGCCATCATTCAGACCCTCTTTCACATGCCTCATGGCCCTTTATTCCCCTCCCAAGCCCAAACGCTCAGCCACGGACATCTTTTATGTGGCTCTCAGAAACCGTTGGTCAAACTAAGGATCAGGAATGTCGATGGATGGAATTGGCGTGAGAAGGAGGATGCCTCAAGATTGATCAGAGAAGGAGAGATAGATCCTTCAAGGTTCAGCACTGCTGGTTAGCTATACAAGTGATTGGCTATTCAAGAACTCTTAAAAAAACCTCCTAAGTGAATTTCATGCATGGAAGATTTAAATGTTCTATATATTTCCCTCTCATATGTGTTCCATACATGCAAGCTAGATTACAGGATAGCCATGAAAAGAACTGGAATACAACTAGCATTGATGTGTACGTTTTTTTCTACATTTAGTGTTAAAACTCTATAGGACCCATATAATTTTCTGGCATGGATTCAAAATATCTTATTTGAGAAAATCTAGTAGAATCCTCGATTCCACGACTCAAGACTATGACTCGATTGTCTAAGGAAAATCGATCCGACTCCGAATCCCGACTCTGACTACCTTGGTTTCAAGTGCGGGAAGAATGGACATTACGCCACAGAGTGTTCTGAAGAAAAGAATGGGAATGGCAATGGAAGCTCTGGGAAGAAGCCCAACCCTTTCAACAAGGGACAAGTAAACCACGTTAGCATGGAGGAGGTTGAAGCGCAACCCGATGCAGTAATAGGTAGGTTTATGGTTACGTCATTTACTGCAATCGTTATTTTTGATACTGGTGCATCGCATTCATACATATCAAGGGGATTTGTGGATAAGTTTAAACTGCCAACCCAAGCCCTTAGGTCACCCATGTTAGTAACCTCACCAGGAGCAGAGTACATGGTTAGCCTATGGTGTGAGCGATTACCATTAAGGATTGGTAACTACCTGTTCCCTCAGACCTAATAGTATTGGAGTCACAAGGACTAGATGTGATATTAGTCATGGATCGGTTATCGAAGTATGGAGGAACATTAATCGCGCCAAGAAGTCGATTTTGCTTACCACCCCGTAAAGAAGAAGGATCAAGTATGTATCCTCGCATGTGCGAATAGGACTCAAGTAAATTCCTTTATCGTGAGTTGTACATGAGGAAGTACCAGTGGTGAAGGATTTCCTGGATGTATTTCCAGAAGAGTTGCCAGGCATGCCACAGGATAGAGACATTGAGTTTTTGATCGAGCTTTTGCCAGGCACAGGGCCAATATCTAAGAGACCGTACAGGATGCCTGTTGGGGTACGTAGTAATTTCAAAATTTCTCCTACGCACACACAGGATCATGGAGATGCATAGCAATGAGAGGGAGAGTGTAAGCGGAAGCGTTTATCAACACGGTTGATGTAGTCGTACATCTTCATGATCCGACCGATCCAAGTACGAATGGACGGCACCTCCGAGTTCTGCACACGTTCAGCTCGATGACGTCCTTGCCTTCTTGATCCAGCAAGACGGGCGAAGTAGTAGATGAGTTCCGGCAGCACAACGGCATGGTGACGGTGTTGGTTGAAGAACAATTTCCGCGAGGCTTCGCCAAACACTACAGAAACTATGATGGAGGATAAACTAGAGGGGCAGGGGTTTAAGACACGGCTTGGTGTTTCTTGATGTGTCTTGGGTGCTAGCCCTCTCCCTCTATTTATATGTTGAGCTCTGGGGTCGAAACTTGGAGCAAAAGCCTCCTCAAAGTCAGTTTTGCCCGAAAGGCAAGAGTCCCACTCGGACTCCAGGACCAAACGCCACTAACCTTGGCGTCTGGCCCAGGGCCAGACGCCAGGGTCTCCGACCTTTGGCCCCCTGGCCTCCGCAAAACTCCTTTCGCACCGACTTATAGCCCCTTGGGCCTGACCCCTTGGCCTAACCATATCATCCAATATATGAATCTTTACCTCAGACCATTCCGGAGCTCCTCGTCATGTCCATGATCTCATCCGGGACTCCGAACAACATTCGGTCACCAACATACATAACTCATATAATATTATATCGTCAATGAACGTTTAAGCGTGCGGACCCTACGGGTTCGAGAACTATGTAGACATGACCGAGACACTTCTCTGGTCAATAACCAACAGTGGAACCTGGATGCCCATATTGGCTCCTACATATTCTACGAAGATCTTTATCGGTCGAACCGCATAACAACATACGTTGCTCCCTTTGTCATAGGTATGTTACTTGCCCAAGATTCGATCATCGGTATCTCGATACCTAGTTCAATCTCGTTACCGACAAGTCTCTTTACTCGTTCTATAATACATCATCCCACAACTAACTCATTAGTTACAATGCTTGCAAGGCTTATAGTGATGTGCATTACCGAGTGGGCCCAGAGATACCTCTCCGACAATCAGAGTGACAAATCCTAATCTCGAAATACGCCAACCCAACAAGTACCTTTGGAGACACCTGTAGAGCACCTTTATAATCACCCAACACCTGTAGAGCACCTTTATAATCACCCAGTTACGTTGTGACGTTTGGTAGCACACAAAGTGTTCCTCCGGTAAACGGGAGTTGCATAATCTCATAGTCATAGGAACATGTATAAGTCATGAAGAAAGCAATAGCAACATACTAAAAGATCAAGTGCTAAGCTAACGGAATGGGTCAAGTCAATCACATCATTCTACTAATGATGTGATCCCGTCAATCAAATGACAACTCATGTCTATGGCTAGGAAACTTAACCATCTTTGATTCAACGAGCTAGTCAAGTAGAGGCATACTAGTGTCACATTGTGTTGTCTATGTATTCAAACATGTATCAAGTTTCCGGTTATTACAATTCTAGCATGAATAATAAACATTTATCATGAAATGAGGAAATAAATAATAACTATATTATTGCCTCTAGGGCATATTTCCTTCAGTCTCCCACTTGCACTAGAGTCAATAATCCAGATCACATCGCCATGTGATTTAACATCAATAGTTCACATCACCATGTGATTAACACGCATAGTTCACATCGTCATGCGACCAACACCCAAAAGGTTTTTCTAGAGTGAATAATCTAGTTCACATCGCTATGTGACTAACACCCAAAGAGTACTAAGGTGTGATCATTTTTTGCTTGTGAAAAAACTTTAGTCAACCGGTCTGCCATATTCAGATCTGTATGTATTTTGCAAATTTCTATGTCAACAATGCTCTGCATGGAGCTACTCTAGCTAATTGCTCCCACTTTCAATATGTATCCAGATTGAGACTTTAGAGTCATCTGAATCAGTGTCAAAACTTGCATCGACGTAACCCTTTAGGATGAACCTTTTGTCACCTCCATAATCGAGAAACATATCCTTATTCTACAAAGGATAATTTTGACCGTTGTCCAGTGATCTACTCCTAGATCACTATTGTACTCCCTTGCTAAACTCAGTGTAGGGTATACAATATGTCTGGTACACAACATGTCATACTTTATAGAACCTATGGCTAAGGCATAGGGAATGACTTTCATTCTCTCTTTATGTTCTGCCGTGGTCGGGCTTTCAGTCTTACTCAATTTCACACCTTGTAACACATGCACAAACTCTTTCTTTGACTGTTCCATTTTGAACTACTTCAAAAACTTGTCAAGGTATGTACTCATTGAAAAAACTTAACAAGCGTCTTGATCTATCTCTATAGATCTTGATGCTCAATATGTAAACAGCTTTATCGAGGTCTTTCTTTGAAAAAAACTCCTTTCAAACACTCCTTTTATGCTTTCCAGAAAATTCCACATTATTTCCGACCAACAATATGTCATTCACATATACTTATCAAAAATGTTGTAGTGCTCCCACTCACTTTCTTGTAAATACAGTCTTCACCACAAGTCTGTATAAAACTATATGCTTTGATCAACTTATAAAAGGGTATATTCCAACTCCGAGATGCTTGCACCAGTCCATAGATGGATCACTGTAGCTTGCACATTTTGTTAGCACCTTTAGGATCGACAAAACCTTCTGGTTGCATCATATACAACTCTTCTTTAAGAAATCCATTAAGGAATGTAGTTTTGACATCCATTTGCCAGATTTCATAAAATGTGGCAATTTGCTAACATGATTCGGACAGACTTAAACATCACTATGAGTGAGAAAATCTCATCGTAGTCAACACCTTGAACTTGTCGAAAATATTTTTTCGACAATTCGAGCTTTGTAGATAGTAACACTACTATCGTTGTCTGTCTTCCTCTTGAAGATCAATTTATTTTTTATGGCTTGCTGATGAACGGGCAAGTCAACCAAAGTCCATACTTTGTTCTCATACATGGATCCTTTCTCAGATTTCATGGCCTCAAGCCATTTCACGGAATCTGGGCTCATCATCGCTTCCTCATAGTTCATAGGTTCGTCATGGTCAAGTAACATGACTTCCAGAAAAGGATTACCGTACCACTCTGGTGCGGATCTCACTCTGGTTGACCTACGAGGTTCGGTAGTAACTTGATCTGAAGTTACATGATCATCATCATTAGCTTCCTCACTAATTGGTGTAGGAATCACTGGAACTTATTTCTGTGATGAACTACTTTCCAATTTGGGAGAAGGTACAATTAACTCATCAAGTTCTACTTTCCTCCCACTCACTTGTTTCGAGAGAAACTCCTTTCTCTAGAAAGGATCCATTCTTAGCAAAAAATGTCTTGCCTTCGAATCTGCGATAGAAGGTGTTCCCAACTGTCTCCTTTGGGTATCCTATGAAGACATATTTCTTCAATTTGGGTTTGAGCTTATCGGGATGAAAATTTTTCACATAAGCATTGCGACCCCAAACTTTAAGAAACGACAACTTTGGTTTCTTGCCAAACCACAGTTCATATTGTCGTCTCAATGGATTTAGATGGTGCCGTTTTTAACGTGAATGCAGCTGTTTCTAATGCATAAACCCAAAACGATAGTGGTAAATCGGTAAGAGACATCATAGATCGCACCATATGTAATAAAGTACGGTTATGACGTCCGGACACACCATTACGCTGTGGTGTTCCAGGTGGTGTGAGTTGCGAAACTATTCCACATTGTTTCAAATGAAGACCAAACTCATAACTCAAATATTCTCCTCCACGACCAGATCGTAGAAACTTTATTTTCTTGTTACGATGATTTTCCACTTCACTCTGAAATTATATGAACTTTTCAAATGTTTCAGACTTTATGTTTCATCAAGTAGATATACCCATATCTGCTTAAATCATCTGTGAAGGTCAGAAAATAACGATACCTGCCGCGAGCCTCGATATTCATCGGACCACATACATTAGTATGTATGATTTCCAACAAATCTGTTGCTCGCTCCATTGCTCCGGAGAACGGTGTTTTAGTCATCTTGCCCAAGAGTCATGGTTCGCAAGCATCAACTGATTCATAATCACGTGATTCCAAAAGCCCATCAGCATGGATTTTCTTCATGCGCTTTACACCAATATGACCTAAACGGCAAGTACACAAATAAGTTGCACTATCATTATTAACTTTGCATCTTTTGGCTTCAATATTATGAATATGTGTACCACTATGATCGAGATCCAACAAACCATTTTCATTGGGTGTATAATCATAGAAGGTTTTATTCATGTAAACAGAACAACAATTATTCTCTAACTTAAATGAATAACCGTATTGCAATAAACATGATCAAATCATATTCATGCTCAACGCAAACAGAAAATAACATTTATTTAGGTTCAACACTAATCCCGAAAGTATAGGGAGTGTGCGATGATGATCATATCAATCTTGGAACTACTTCCAACACACATCGTCACTTCACCCTTAACTAGTTTCTGTTCATTTTGCAACTCCCATTTTGAGTTACTACTTTTAGCAACTGAACCAGTATCAAATACCGAGGGGTTGCTATAAAAACTAGTAAAGTACACATCAATAACATGTCTATCAAATATACCTATGTTCACTTTGCCATCCTTCTTATCTGCCAATTACTTGGGGTAGTTCTGCTTCCAGTGACTAGTCCCTTTACAGTATAAGCACTTAGTCTCAGGCTTAGGTCCTGACTTGGGCTTCTTCACTCGAGCAGCAACTTGCTTGCCGTTCTTCTTGAAGTTCCCCTTCTTCCCTTTGCCCCTTTTCTTGAAACTACTGGTCTTGTCAACCATCAACACTTTATGTTTTTCTTGATTTCTACCTTCGCCGATTTTAGCATCGCGAAGAGCTTGGGAATTGTTTTCTTCATCCCTTGCATATTATAGTTCATCACGAAGTTCTATTAACTTGGTGATAGTGACTAGAGAACTTTGTCAATTACTATCTTATCTTGGAAGATTAACCCCCACTTGATTCAAGCAATTGTAGTACCCAGACAATCTGAGCACATGCTCACTGGTTGAGCTATTCTCCTCCATCTTTTAGCTATAGAACTTGTTGGAGATTTCATATCTCACACCTCGGGTATTTGCTTGAAATATTAACTTCAATTCCTGGAACATCTCATATGGTCCATGACGTTCAAAACGTCTTTGAAGTCCCGATTCTAAGTCGTTAAGCATGGTGCACTAAACTATCAAGTAGTCATCATATCGAGCTTGCCAAACGTTCATAACGTCTGCATTTGCTCCTACAATCGGTCTGTCACCTAGCGGTGTATCAAGGACATAATTCTTCTGTGCAGCAATGAGGATAATCCTCAGATCACAGATCCAATCCACATCATTGCTACTAACAACTTTCAGCATAGTTTTTCTCTAGGAACATATCAAAAATAAAACAGGGGAGCTTAACGCGAGCTATTGATCTACAACATAGATATGCTAATACTACCAGGACTAAGTTCATGATAAATTTAAGTTCAATTAATCATATTACTTAAGAACTCCCACTTAGATAGATATCCCTCTAATCATCTAAGTGATCATGTGATACAAATCAACTAAACCATAACCGATCATCACGTGAAATGGAGTAGTTTTCAATGGTGAACATCACTATGTTGATCATATCTACTATATGATTCACGCTCGACCTTTCGGTCTCAGTGTTCCGAGGCCATATCTGCATATGCTAGGCTTGTCAAGTTTAACCTAAGTATTCTGCTTGTGCAAAACTGGCTTGCACCCGTTGTAGATGGACGTAGAGCTTATCACACCCGATCATCACGTGGTGTCTAGGCACGACGAACTTTGGCAACGGTGCATACTCAGGGAGAACACTTATACCTTGAAATTTAGTGAGAGATCATCTTATAATGCTACCGTCAAACAAAGCAAGATAAGATGCATAAAAGATAAACATCACATGCAACCAATATAAGTGATATGATATGGCCATCATCATCTTGTGCTTGTGATCTCCATCTTTGAAGCACTGTCATGATCATCATCGTCACCAGCGCAACACCTTGATCTCCATCGTAGCATCGTTGTCGTCTCGCCAACTTATGCTTCTACGACTATCACTACCACTTGGTGATAAAGTAAAGCATTACAGGGCGATTACATTGCATACATTAAAGAGACAACCATATGGCTCCTTCCAGTTGCCGATAAATCAGTTACAAAACATGATCATCTCATACAATAAAATATAGCATCACGTCTTGACCATATCATATCACAACATGCCCTGCAAAAGCAAGTTAGACGTCCTCTACTTTATTGTTGCAAGTTTTACGTGGCTGCTACGGGCTGAGCACGAACCGTTCTTACCTACGCATCAAAACCACAACTATAGTTCGTCAAGTTAGTGAGATTTTAACCTTCTCAAGGACTGGGCGTAGCCACACTCAGTTCAACTAAAGTTGGGTAAACTGACACTCGCCAGCCACCTGTGTGCAAAGCACGCCGGTAGAACCAGTCTCGCGTAAGCGTACGCGTAATGTCGGTCCGGGCCGCTTCATCCAACAATACCACCGAACCAAAGTATGACATGCTGGTAAGCAATATGACTTGCATCACCCACAACTCACTTGTGTTCTACTCGTGCATATAACATCTACGCATAAAACCAGGCTCGGATTCCACTGTTGGGGAATGTAGTAATTTCAAAAAAATTCCTACGCACACACAGGATCATGGAGATGCATAGCAACAAGAGGGGAGAGTGTTGTCTACGTACCCTCGTAGACCGTAAGCGGAAGCATTTATCAACGCGGTTGATGTAGTCGTACGTCTTCACGATCCGACCGATCCAAGTACCGAACTTACGGCACCTCCGAGTTCTGCACACGTTCAGCTCGATGACGTCCTCGCCTTCTTAATCCAACACGATGGGCGAAGTAGTAGATGAGTTCCGGCAGCACGACGGCGTGGTGACCGTGTTGGTTGAAGAACAATTTCCGCAGGGCTTCGCCAAGCACTACAGAAACTATGACGGAGGATAAACTAGAGGGGACAGGGTTGCCGGCACACGGGTTGGTGTTTCTTGATGTGTCTTTGGTGCTAGCCCCACCCCTCTATTTATATGTTGAGCTCTGGGGTCGAAACTTGGAGCAAAAGCCTCCTCAAAGTCGGTTTTTCCCGAAAGGCAAGAGTCCCACTTGGACTCCAGGACCAAACGCCACTAACCTTGGCGTCTGGCCCAGACGTGGGCCTCGGCATCTGGCTCAGACGCCATGAGCCTCGGCGTCTGGCCCAGGGCCAGATGCTAGGGTCTCCGGCGTTTGGCCCCCTGGCCTCCGCAAAACTCCTTTTGCACCGACTAATAGCCCCGTGGGCCTGACCCCTTGGCCTAACCATATCATCCAATATATGAATATTTACCTCCGGACCATTCAGGAGCTCAACGTCATGTCCGTGATCTCATCCGGGACTCCGAACAACATTCGGTCACCTACATACATAACTCAAATAATATTACATCGTTAACGAACGTTTAAGCGTGTGGACCCTACGGGTTCGAGAACTATGTAGACATGACCGAGACACTTCTCTGGTCAATAACCAATAGCGGAACCTGGATGCCCATATTGGCTCCTACATATTCTACGAAGATCTTTATCGGTCGAACCGCATAACAACATACGTTGCTCCTTTTGTCATCGGTATGTTACTTCCCGAGATTCGATCGTCGGTATCTCGATACCTAGTTCAATCTCGTTAGCGACAAGTCTCTTTACTCGTTCTGTAATACATCATCCCACAACTAACTCATTAGTTACAATGCTTGCAAGGCTTATAGTGATGTGCATTCTCGAGTGGGCCCGTAGATACCTCTCCGACAATCAGAGTGACAAATCCTAATCTCAAATACGCCAACCCAACAAGTACCTTTGGAGACACAGTAGAGCACCTTTATAATCACCCAATTATTGCTAGACGCTTTGGTAGCACACAAAGTGTTCCTCCGGTAAACGGGAGTTGCATAATCTCATAGTCATAGGAACATGTATAAGTCATGAAGAAAGCAATAGCAACATACTAAACGATCAAGTGCTAAGCTAACGGAATGGGTCAAGTCAATCACATCATTCTCTTAATGATGTGATCCCGTCAATCAAATGACAACTCTTGTCTATGGCTAGGAAACTTAACCATCTTTGATTCAACGAGCTAGTCAAGTAGAGGCATACTAGTGTCACATTGTTTTGTCTATGTATTCACACATGTATCAAGTTTCTGGTTAATACAATTCTAGCATGAATAATAAACATTTATCATGAAATAAGGAAATAAATAATAACTTTATTATCGCTCTAGGGCATATTTCCTTCAAGGACCGCTAATGATTTAGAGGAAATTAAGAAGGAGATTAAGGAGTTACTGGATAAAGGCTATATTCGCCCAAGCTCGTCACCTTGGGGATCCCCAGTGCTTCTGGTGGAGAAAAAGGATGGATCGTTGAGGATGGTTCTTTATTATCGAGGATTGAATGACGTGACGATCAAGAACAAGTACCCATTGCCGATGATCAATGATTTGTTTGACTAGCTGCAAGGATGTAAGGTGTTTTCCAAGATCAATCTGCGATCAGGGTACCACCAGCTGAAGATTCGAGAGCAGGATATACCTAAGACATCTTTTACCACGAGGTACGGGCTATATGAGTATACCGTTATGTCATTTGGTCTGACTAACGCACCTTCCTATTTTATGAACATGATGAACAAATTGTTTATAGAGTTTTTGGATAAGTTCGTCGTGGTGTTCATTGATGATATTCTAGTCTACTCGAAGAATGAAGAGGAGTATAAGGATCATTTGCGTCTGGTACTTGGGAAGCTCAGAGAACACCAGTTATATGCCAAGTTCAGCAAGTGTGAGTTTTGGTTGAAGGAAGTTGGATTCCTAGGACATGTTATATCCGGAGAAGGAATAGCAGTAGACCCTACCAAGGTTGTCACTGTGACAAATTGGGAAGCGCCCACGTCAGTTGGAGTGATCCGGAGTTTTCTTGGACTCGCAGGATACTACCGGAGGTTCATTGAGAATTTCTTGAAGATTGCAAAGCCCATGATGGAGTTGTTGAAGAAGGACACCAAGTTCAAATGGACTAAGGAATGTGAGGCCAGTTTTCACGAGTTGAAGAAACACTTGGTTACAGTCCAAGTGTTGATTCTTCCAGATCAACGCAAGGATTACCAGGTGTATTGTGATGCTTCTCGTCGAGGACTTGGAGCAGTACTTATGCAAGAGGGAAGAGTTGTCTCATATGCCTCACGACAGCTTAAACCCCATGAATTGAATTATGCTACCCATGATTTGGAGTTAGCAGCTGTAGTGCATGCGTTGAAGACATGGAGACATTTTCTGATCAGAAACCATTGTGAGGTGTACACGGATCACAAGAGTTTGAAGTATATCTTCACGCAGAAGGAGTTGAATCTCAGGCAAAGGAGATGGTGGGAGCTCATTAAGGATTATGATATGAAGTTGTGTTATCATCCCGGAAAGGCTAACGTAGTAGCCGATGCGTTGAGCCGCAAGAGTCATGTCAATACACTCATGACCGGAGGATTACCCAAGGAGTTAGCAGAGGATCTTCGTGAGCTATGTTTGGAAATAGTTCCGAGAGGTTTTGTAGTCGCACTGGAGATTCAGTCAACTTTGATGGATAAGATCCAAGAAGCTCATAAGACGGACAAGGAGATTGCCGAGATAAAAGAGAGGATGAGCAAAGGAAAAGCTAAGGGATTTCGTGAGGATGAGCACGATACCCTATGTTTTGAGGACCGCGTTTATGTGCCTAATGATCCGGAGATCAGGAAGTTGATTATGCAAGAGGCCCATGATTCACCGTATTCGATTCATCCAGAAAATACCAAGATGTATCTGGATTTGAAGGATAGTTTCTGGTGGACCGGAATGAAGAAGGATATTGCGGAGTATGTAGTAGTTTGTGATGTATGTCAGAGAGTGAAGGCAGAACATCAGAAGCCAGCTGGATTGCTACAGCCATTGCCGATACCCGAATGGAAGTGGGTAAACTAGGCATGGACTTTATCACGGGATTACCCAGGACTCATTCAGGCTATGACCCGATATGGGTTGTATTCGATCGTTTGATGAAGGTAGCTCATTTCATCCCAGTGAAGACCACTTACACCAGTGCTAAGTTGGCAAAGATATACATGACCAGGATCGTATGTCTACATGGAGTTCTGAGGACCATTATATCAGATAGAGGAACCCAGTTTACCTCAAAGTTTTGGAATCCGTTGCAAGAGACTTTGGGAACCAGGCTAGAGTTCAGTACAACCTTTCACCCACAGACAGATGGACACACCGAGAGAGTCAATCAGATTCTGGAGGACATGTTGAGAGCTTGTGCGCTAGACTATGGATCTAGTTGGGACGACAATTTGCCGTATGCAGAGTTCTCTTACAACAACAGTTATCAAGCCAGTTTCAAGATGGCCCCTTTCGAAGCATTGTACGGAAGGAGGTGCAGGACACCATTATTGTGGGATGAAGTTGGAGACCGTTAGTTGTTTGGACCAGATTTGATTAAAGAGTCTGAAGAGAAGGTTAAGCTGATTCGTGATAGACTCAAGGTAGCCCTGTCCAGGCAGAAGAGCTATATGGATTCTAAACGCAAGGAGACAGTTTACGAAGTCAGAGACAAAGTGTATCTTCGTGTATCACCACTCTGAGGAGTGAAGCGCTTTGGAGTTAAGGGGAAGTTAGCACCACGTTTTGTGGGACCATACAAGGTTTTCGAACGTATGGGAGAAGTTGCTTACAAGTTGGAATTGCCCGAAGGATTGTCAGGAGTTCACGATGTGTTCCATGTTTCTCAGTTAAAGAAGTGCCAGGGAGAGATGGCTGATATTCCCCTGAGAGATACAGTGCCACTGGAAGCGATTCAGTTGGATAGCGATTTGACCTACGAGGAGAAACAAGTCAAGATTCTCAAGTTTGCCAGCTGAGTCACACGCAGTAAGGTTATCAAGTTCTGCAAAGTTCAGTGGAGCCACCATACCGAAGATGAAGCTACCTGGGAATGAGAGGAAGACCTACAGAAAGATCACCCTCACCCATTTTCTATCCAACCCGAATCTCGAGGGCGAGATTCATCTTAAGGGGGGTAGGTTTGTAACATCCCAAATTTTTAATTTGGAATGTTATACATTAGATCATCTTTGCATATCATATTTTATTTCATTGTGGCTTGATCCTAGAAATTCTATGCAACTCAACGACCCACGGAGAGAGTTGGGGATTTCATTTTTTCATATTTGAGTTTTCTCAAATTTTGAAAAGAGGGTCGTTTGATTTTAATTATTTTCTCTTCGAATATTTATTTTATGAAAATAAAAGAGAGAGGATAAAATGACTTCCTCAAAATAAATAAATATGGGAGATTTAATATTAAAATCCAATAAGATTTTTATTCAGAGTTTTATCGCTATTTTATTTGAATTAGGAAAAATATGCGTTTTTCAAAATTGCATTAGAGGCCCAAATAAATGTTCACTTTGTCCGCTATATTTTTAAAGGACGGGGAAATTTATTTCAGGATTTTTGGAGTCCGTCTAGTATTCCATTTCTTTGTTTTTCTGCGTGGATTTTTTTTAAAAAAACGTCAACCGACCTAACCGGGCCGTGTCCGCCTGGGACACTAGCCCGGCCGGCCCTTTAAAGCCGATGGGGCCCGAGCCGCCAGAGCCTCGCCCGAAACCCTAGCTCCCGCCCCGCCTCGAAATCCGTGCTGCCGCCACCGGCGAATTCGTCATCGCTTGGCGCCGCCTGCCATGAGCCGCCTCGCCTCGCCTCGCCGCCGCCCATCTCGCCGCCGGAGCCACTCGCGGTCTCCGCTGCCAACCCCGCCGCCGACGAGGTAGCCCGGTGCCGACGAGGTAGAAAACCGTACGGTTTTTTAGAAACCCTAGTTTTTTTCTTTTTAGATCGGTTTTTTTGGATTAGTTATTTTGCGGACGCTCGTCTGTATGTTCGTTTTAACGAACGGTTTTCATCCTTTAACCGCAGACAGCGAACGTTCGTTCGTTAGCCGTTTTCTTTTTCCAGGGTTTTTCCGCAATTATATTTTATCGCGATTTCTGACCCAATTTTCGTTCTAGTATAATTTTTCGCTCGTTTATCGGAATCAGGCGATTCAAGTGCCTAGATCTTCGTCTCGAAGACCTCTTTCTGTTTAACCAACTTGAATAAGATTTTGCTACTGTAAAATTTGACTTTAGTCCAGATTTGTAAACGGATATTGTTTCTTCCGCAGTTTGAGTTTCGTTGCTTCGTTTGGTTTGATTCTTTTTGCAAACCGGAGTTCTTAAGTTGAACTTTCTCGTTAGATCTCTTATTTGAGTTTTACCCGTGCTTCTAGTTGAGTGCTTATTTTATGCTTGTTTGTTTGCGATAGAGTACCCGGAGTGCGAAGCGTGCTACTACGAGTCTCTAGGTTTCGCGGATCATTAGGAAGGCAAGTAACACTTTGATTATACCTCTTTACTACCCAGTTTTATTGCATTAGATCAATACTCAAACAATTGCATGGATAGGATCTGATTAACTTGTGGGCTTTGGGAAGTAGATTAGGTAGTACCTAGTCACCTGTTTATTTTCAAACCTATGGGAGTTACTTCTACGTTGCTTATATTGCTATGCTATGCTCGTAGACGTGGATTGGGTTTGAGTGTATTCATGACAGTTGTGAGACTGTTAATTGATGGTTCAACTTAAGGTGGCAACTTAAATACACATCTGGCTGGATTGGGTGCGGGCACCTGGAGAATCCAGTGTTGTCCTGGGATATCTCGGAGGACCCGTGTGATCATCCTACGGCTCGCCACCCAGGCTCAAAGGGATCATAAGATTATTCATGCTAGAAACTTCCGTGTGCAGCCACAAGCTATTATGGGCTCTATCATAGTTGAGTAAGTTGCGTGAAGCTCTTGAAGAGGTAGACTTGCAGATGTAGTGGGTTGTAGGTGGTACTGTCTATCCAGAGTAGAGAGTTAATACTTTAGGAAGACTGTGTCTCTGTCATCCGTTTCTCAAACACCATGTAGTGCGAGAAATCCAATGGAGGTGATCGAGTCTTGTGGGGAAAAGTGTGCAAACCTCTGCAGAGTGTATAAACTAATCATGGTTAGCCGTGTCCCCGGTTATGGACATCTTGAGTATCTGTTTCTTGGATTATCATGCTGATCTCATCACTTTTAATATATTTTGATTGGGTTTAATGATGATGCTTAATTAGGGATTGAGTTGGAGGAACCTTCTCAATGTTTAACAACCACCATGATAGTTAAATAAAATTTATTCCTTTGTTGTAGGGAAAAATTGCTTTTCGCAAAACATAATAACCATACAGCCTCCACCAGCCATATATGCATGTAGTGATAGCATTTATTCTGTTCATTACTCTCTTGTGTTACATTGCCAGCATATTCCATGTGCTGACCCATTTCGGGCTGCAACGTATCATGTTGCAGACTTTTCAGACGACGAGTAAGGTGCCTTAGGTCGTGGTCTTTCACTCAGTGATGCCGTTGGAGTTGATGGACTCACTTTATCTTCCAAGCCTTCCGCTGTTATCGTGTTAGATGGCCTTAAGCCATATTTATTGTAATAAGTTCTCTTTTGAGACATTCTATGTAATAAGTGTGTGATTGCTACTCTGTTATAAATCCTTTGAGTACTTTATGTGTCAGCATTACCGATCCAGGGATGACACTGAAGCACAGAGACTTGACCGTTTGAGGTCGGGTCGCTACACGGCAGTGGCGTACTTGTCTGCTATGATCAACAGTTCGTTGAGTATGGTCGGCTCGTCGGAGAGGAGCCGGTGGTTGAGTAAGGTGCCCTCTCGGCACCCGGCAGTGAAGTATTCGACGGCTTTGACCTCATGCACCCCTTCGCAGGAGTTGCACAGCTCGGCCCACCGCGTCAGGTAGTCGCGGGTGGACTCCTTGGGGCCTTGGATGCACAACGAGAGCCGGCGTGGCTTGGGAGGCCACTTGTAGGTGCTGGTGAAGTTGCAGACGAATACCTCAGTGAAATCTACCCAGCTGTTGACGCTGCGGGGCTTTAGGCTGTTCAGCCATGTTCGGGCCATGCCCTGGAGCATGAGGGGAACGTACTTTACGGCAACGCGCTTGTTGTCGTTTGCTATGTTGACAGCCGTGGAGTAGTCGACCAGCCAGTCTTCCGGCTTCACAGAGCCGTTGTACTTGGGCGTATCTCGTGGAAGCGTGAATCCTCTGGGAAAGGGCTCGTCGCGGATGCGGGGGCCGAAACAAGGCGGGCCCAACGCGTCTTCTTCTTCTAGCGCCAGGGATCGATTGAGACGGTCGATCCGGTGGCGGGCGTCATTCTCTCCAATTCCTTCTCGGCGGCCCAGCCGGTCGCCGAGAGTTGGGTGGTCAACACGCGGCGAGGAAGCACGCCTCTCCCTCTGAGAAGGAGGAGCAGGTGGACAATCATCCTGTCGTACCACTACTCGAGGGCGACCATCTTGGTCGCGCTCGATGGTGAGGGGTGTGAGGCTGCGACTAGGAGCCGGCTCTTTGTCTCGTCTATCGCAGACGCCACCAGTCGGTGTCCGGGAGGTCCCGCCTTGCTCTCATCGAGGGGGCGGGTTCTCAACCCGCTGTTCGGGTTCTTCGGCGCGGCAGCCGGCTTCTTGCTGTGCGGCAGCCGCGTCAATGAGCTGCTGGACACGCTCGGTCATGTAGCGACGCTCGTCGCCCTCGAGGTGGTCCAGCTCGTCTGCTGCCGCCTGGGCAGCTCGTATGTTTTCCTTGGGCGTGGCATAGACAGGGCGGTCTGCCCCTAACATGCTGGCGATTGCAGCGCCGCGCTGCTGGACCGTGCCAATGCGGCTAGGCCCGCCGGCAGCCGGCGTGCCACCAACGGCGCGGTCGATCTCGCGCTAGTAGGCCTCTAAGAGGCGTCTCATGGTGGCCAACTTCTTGGCGCTTTCGACGAGCGAGACGCTGTGGGCTTCCAGTGTCTCGGCGTCGGCGTCCTCTGGGATGGGCGCAGATAGGTCTCGTAGGGCCGCCTGTAGCGGGTCTTGAGCGCCACCAGAGGCTCCGTCGTGGCTGATGATGAGCACCTCTGTGACGGTGCTGCCGCTGCTGTCGGTGCGAGGGAGATGTTCGTTGATGACCACCACGTTGGTGGGGAAGGTGAGGGAGTCCTGGATTAGGGGGTATCCGGACAGCCGGACTATATCCTTAGGCCGGACTATTGGACTATGAAGATACAAGATTGAAGACTTCGTCTCGTGTCCGGATGGGACTCTCCTTGGCGTGGAAGGCAAGCTCGGCGATACAGATATGTAGATCTCCTCCCATTGTAACCGACTCTGTGTAACCCTAGCCCCCTCCCGTGTCTATATAAACTAGAGGGTATAGTCCGTAGGACAACAACAATCATACCATAGGCCAGCTTCTAGGGTTTAGCCTCTACGATCTCGTGGTAGATCAACTCTTGTAATACTCATATCATCAAGATCAATCAAGCAGGAAGTAGGGTATTACCTCCATCGAGAGGGCCCAAACCTGGGTAAAAATTATGTCCCCCGCCTCCTGTTACCATCCGCCTTAGACGCACAATTCGGGACCCCCTACCCGAGATCCGCCGGTTTTGACACCGACATTGGATCTTTCGTTGAGAGTTCCACTGTGCCGTCACCGTAAGGCTTGATGGCTCCTTTGATCATCGATAGCGATGCGGCCCGGGATGAGGTCTTTCTCCCCGGACAGATCTTTGTATTCGTCGGCTTCATGCTGTGGGCCAACTCGTCTGGCCATCTGGAGCAGATCGAGAGCTACGCCCCTGGCCATCAGGCCAGGTTCGGAAACTTGAATTACACTGCCGACATCCGCAGAGACTTGATCTTCGACGTATTCGAGCCCATGCCAGGTGTGCCACACAATCACGACGAGCATGATGTAGCTCTGTCGTCGGATAGTGCTCGAGAGATCACGCCGACAGCTACTCCGGCCTTTAATCCGGAGCGAATCGCGCCATCCGAGGACGGGTGGATAGACCCTGCCATGGAGGCCGTACTCTCAACGGTGATAGAACCGATACTAACCTTACCCCTCATAAGAGCCGTGATGCCAAACTACTGGATTCATCTCCGGCCATGGACTCCGAGCCGCCTGCGCCCATGCCAATCGAATCCGATTGGGCGCCGATCATGGAGTTCACCTCCGCGGACATTTTTCAGCACTCGCCCTTCGGCGATGTACTGAACTCTTTAAAATCTCTCTCCTTGTTAGAGGAAACTTGGCCGAACTATGTCCGGCTAGGATGGGATGCGGGTGACGAAGAAATTTGCTCCCCACCCACCACCCACTTAGTAGCCACTGTCGACGATTTAACCGACATGCTCGACTTCGACTCCGAAGACATCGATGGTATGGACACCGATACGGGAGACAAACAGGAACCACTGCCCACAGGGCACTGGACCGCCACCTCATCATATGATATATACATGGTGGATACACCCAAAGAAGGCAATGGCGAAAAGACAGCAGAGGATGACCCCTCCAAGAAGCAACCGAATCACCGACGTCAGCGGCGCCGCTCTAAGTCTCGCCACAGCAGAAGTGGTGATACCGGCACATGATATAATAGTACTCCGGACAGTGCCAAAGACGATGACAATCCCCTCCAGCAAGATTTAGGGCCGGAGGATGAACAAGCCAACCTTCCTGTGCGAGCAGAAGAGGGAGAGGAAAAGGACAATTACATGCCTCTCTCCGAAGACGAAGCGAGCCTCGACGGCGAAGAATTTGTCGTGCCTGAGGATCCCGTCGAACAGGAGCACTTTATGCACCGACTTATAGTCATAGCAAATAACCTAAAGAAATAGCAGCAACAGCTTCGAGATGATCAAGGTCCTGAAAGAAAGAAAATGATAAAGGTATCCAGCCCCTAGGGTGGTTGAGCCGCACTGTGGGACGTGCCATGGTCGTGCCCCCGCTTATGCCCATGGTATTTTCAATGCATAATTATGTATACGTGGCACAGATTTCGCCGTGTGACTGGGACTCGGGCGGGGGCCGAATTTCTAGGCGAGCTCTGAACGTGCCAGGCGATCTTGTTGCAGGTTATTCCGGACTCGCTTGACGGTGTCCTGGGGGTTTATCACCGAATTGCTGGATTGCCTTAAGAGGTTGCTTTGTGCTTCTGCTGCAAGGGCCGCAGTGTGCTCCTCCGTGCGGAGCGAGCGTTTCATGTTTCCATTGACTGTTATGACCCCCTTAGGTCCTGGCATCTTGAGCTTAAGGTATGCGTAGTGCGGTACCGCATTGAATTTTGCAAATGCGGTTCGCCCGAGCAGTGCGGGATAGCCACTTCGGAACGGGGCGATGTCGAAGATTAACTCCTCGCTTCGGAAGTTGTCCGGAGATTCGGTGACCACTTCCAGTGTGATTGAGCCCGTGCAAAGGGCCTCTACACCTGGGATGAATCCTTTAAAGGTTGTTTTTGTGGGATTGATCCTTGAGGGATCTATGCCCATTTTGCGCACTGTATCCTAATAGAGCAGGTTCAGGCTGCTGCCGCCGTCCATAAGGACTCGAGTGAGGTGAAATCCGTCAATGATGGGGTCTAAGACCAATGCGGCAGATCCGCCATGACGGATACTAGTGGGGTGGTCCCTGCAATCAAAGGCGATCGGACAAGAGGACCATGGGTTGAACTTTGGGGTGACAGGCTCCAACGCGTAGACATCCCTTAGCGCACGCTTCCATTCCCTCTTGGGAATGTGGGTTGCGTATATCATGTTCACCGTCCTCACTTCTGGGGGGAACCTCTTCTGTCCTCCTGTGTTCGGCGGCCGGGGCTCCTCCTCGTCATCGCTATGCAGCCCCTTTTTCTTGTTTTCAGCATTTAACTTGCCGGCCTGCTTGAACACCCAGCATTCTCTGTTGGTGTGATTGGCTAGCTTGTCGGGGGTGTCGTGTATCTGACACGAGCGATCGAGTATGCGGTCCAAAATGGACGGGCCCGGAGTACTTCTTTTAAATGGCTTTTTCCGCTGACCGGATTTAGAGCCACTGAATCCGGCATTGACTGCCATATCCTTGGTGTTATCGCTGTTGTTGCGGTGCTTGTGCTTGCTACAACGTGGCCTGCCGTTACTGTCCTTGTTGTCTGAAGTGCCAAGGTTCCTTGATATGTTGTTGCTACAAGCCAGCCATCTATCCTCTCCCACGCAAAAGCGGGTCATGCCGTGTCGCATATCATCGCGATGAAGATGTCGGCATGCGTAGAGGGTGTGCGGATGGCCCTTGCCTGTGTCAAGACATACTGGGCAGAGATGGAGGCCACCGCCTTTGCAGCTCAAGACTCGGACCGATGCCGAGTACCTGCCGAGCACTACTTCCAAGAAGTTCTTGAGGGTGCTCGTTCAATAGAGGCTTAGTGCTCGAAGAATATTATGTTTGAATGACATGTATTCCCATTGAAAACAATGTTTTCTTAAATGTAAAGGCTTCTTTTTTATACTTGTGCCTGCCAGAATTATAATACCTCCTGTGCGGCCGTTTATGTATATATGTATATAACCCGAAAGATGGCAGCCGTCGGCTTCAGCCCCCACGCACATAATGCGGGGGTGCTTGCAGAAGACACATATTCACACTTGATCCAACGTCTTTGTCCATTAAGGAGGTGATAGCGCAGCGAACTAGGCAATCGGACTATAATGCTTTATCACTTTCACTTAGCCATAGGAGTTTGACAGTGGGGCTACTATATAGCCCCTGGTGGCTTTGCGCTCATCCGAATTCAGGGTGCATGTGTGCCTGGCCGGGAAATGGCCCTTCGTTAAGGCAGAGGAATCCCGAAGATTCCGCTGGGTCATCAAGTGGTTGACCAGTCTCGCGCTATATCATGACAGTCAATTTTCGGCTTTCTCTACTGAGGTGCTCACTTGGCTGAACCAGGGCACAATCGCAGTAGTTCTCCTGGTGCCGCCTTAGCCGATAGAGCGGAACATAAGGCAGCACAACACAGGAGCCGGGCAAACCCAACATTTGACCAAAGACATGATTCGGAGCTGATGCATATAAGGCCAAACTCGCGACGCCCCTAAGGTATTCGGTCTTTATGATATAAACTGGGCAAACGTCGCCCTTTGTAATAAGCCCCTAGTGTCCAGGTACGTGCAAAAATCTGGCGTGGCCACATGCCAATACGTCAGCATCCATCTCAGCTTTACTGGGAATCCGGGGAATGTTTATCAACAAGAGACCGTAAAAAAGGTTTACGCAGGGTCTTAATCTGAAGAGAATCCTTAGGACGGCTCCCTGCTGCACGTCTGCGCCTGTGTCTTCGTTGTGCCGTATCCTGGACGGGTGTAGCACGATGGTCATCTATAGAAGAGAGGAACTTAGTTGCAAAATTTTCGTGCAAAATGTATGTTATACTAAATAAATCAAGTATAGTTCAAGATGGGTAGAATTGAGTCTTATTGTCACTTGTTTACGCACGTGGAGCCCCTTGTATCGTTATAGGGGTATAGCCATCAAACCTTTATCAATTATATTGCCACGCCGGACTCGTCTAGCCGCGTCCGTGGTCTTAACGACCTGTAAGATGCTCTAGTTGGTGAGGCCGTCTAGTGTGCGGCTGTCAAGGCAGCCGCACGGTCTTCCGTGCGCGAGGAACGCTCAATATTTCCCTTTACTGTAATGATGCCGCATGGACCGGGCATCTTAAGCATGAGAGACGCAGAAAGCAAGATATGCGTTAAAGCGGCGAAAGCTTCAGCCCCAAAGAGTGCTTGATAGCCACTTTGAAATGGAGCGATGTGGAAGGTTAGCTTTTACTGCGAAAGTTATCGGGGAAGCCGAATATGACCTCTAGTAGTAGGGAGCCCGTGCAATGGGCCCCTGGGCCTGGCGTTACTCATTTAAAGGAAATATTGCTATGGCTAATTTTTGTTGGGTCTATCCCCATTTTGCGGACTGTGTCCTGATATATCAGGTTGAAACTGCTGCCGCCATCCATCAGGACTCGTAATGCAGTGGTATCCGTCAATTATTGGGTCTAACACCAAGGCAGCCCATCCTGCGTGCCGGATACATGCGGAGTAATCCCGATGGTCGAAGGTGATCGGTTCGGCCGACCAGTGGCGGAACTCCGCGGTGATAGGCCCTGGGGCACGTATTTCAGTGAGTGTCGTGTTGTTTTTATTTATCACGTGTAACACGTTTACTATTTTGACTTCTGGTGGGAATTTCTTCTGTTTCCCACCGCTTTTCTTGCGAGGCTCATCCTTGTCTTCTCTTAGTGTATCCAGCCCCTTGTGTTCGGCGTTGAGCTTGCCGGACTGCTTCAAGACCCAACATTCCCGATGGGTATGATTTGCAGGTTTATCGGGGGTGTTGTGGATTTGACATAGTTTGTCCAGAATTTTGTTTAGGCTAGACAGTTCGTCTATATTGCCTTTGGAGGGCAGCTTTTGCCGATCCGGCCGAGAGCTTTTGAATCCGTCGTTTACCGCCGTGCTCTTCGGGTTGTTTTCCTTATTCCGGCGCTGGTTTTTGCTGCTTCGTGGCTTCCCGTTCTCGTCCCTGACTTTGGATGTACTTGGGTCGCTGGTGTTGCATCGTGCCAGCCAGCTATCCTCGCCTGCGCAAAAGCGGGTCATGAGGCTTGTTAATGCAGCCATTGTTCTTGGCTTTTCTTGGCCGAGGTGTCTGGCGAGCCATTCGTCTCGGACGCTGTGTTTGAAAGCTGCTAAGGCTTCGGCGTCCGGACAGTCGACTATTTGGTTCTTTTTAGTGAGAAATCTGTTCCAAAGCTTTCGGGCTGACTCTCCGGGCTGTTGAGTTATATGACTTAGATCGTCTGCATCCGGTGGTCGGACATAGGTCCCTTGAAAATTTGTCCGAAAGGCGTCCTCGAGCTCTTCCCAACTTCCAATGGTGTTTTCGGGGAGGCTTTTAAGCCAGTGCTTGGCTGGCCCTTTGAGCTTGAGGGGTAGGTACTTGATGGCATGGAGATCGTCTCCTCGAGCCATGTGGATATGGAGGATATAGTCCTCAATCCAGACCCCAGGGTCTGTCATTCCGTCATACGCCTCTATGTTTATGGGTTTGAATCCCTATGGAAATTCATGGTCCAGCACCTCATCGGTGAAACATAGGGGGTGTGCGGCACCCCTGTATTTGGGTGTACCGTGGTGTTCGGATTGTTGTTGTGTTGCATTGCTTGCTGGAGCGCGCTTTCTTGGCCCGTAGATAGATCTTGTTGGGCCATCTTTTTGATGCGAGTCCTCATGTGGATCGCGTGCTGGCTTGTGTGCGGCATCGTTTGCCGCTCTATGTTGGCCATGAGGTCGTCTATCCGACCGGATGGCAGCTTTGTTTTTTGATTGCGGGGGCCCTAAGGCCTCCTCATCAAATTCAGGCAGTAGCTTTCGCTTCGGGTAGCTTTTTGTGTGGCGAATGCCGCCATATTTGTCTGCGGTGTTGAGTATTTTGCTCCATCTGATCTTAAGTGTATCTTCCACAGCCTTGAGTTTTTGCTTCTGCTTTTTCAGGCTCCGCGCGGTGGTGACAAGCCTTTTATGGAGGTTCTTCTGCTCCAGGGGCTTATCCGACGTGAGGTCCTCCGGACTATTATTTTCGCCAGAGACGGGTTGTGCGGATTGGTTCTCCGTGTTGCCATGGTCGGACGGTTGTTCAATGCCATGTTCGTCGTCCGCCGGCTCAACCTGCCCTATCGCTAGGTCTATATGACCGTTGTTTCTGCCGAGGCGGGATTTGGCGGCGCTTACGCCGCCGTTTTGACTGCTTCTCGAGGGAACGATCCTTTTCTTCGTCCTTCCGCTCCTCGTCGTTGTTTTCTTTTGGTGTGTCCACCATGTATACATCACGGGATGAGGTGGCTTTCCAGTGCCTTGTGGGCAGTGGTTCCTGTTCGTCTCTTGCATCGTCGTCAATGCCGTCGATGTCTTCAGAGTCGAAGTCGAGCATGTCGGTTAAATCATCGACAGTGGCTACGAAGTGGGTGGTGGGTGGGCGGCAAATTTCTTCGTCATCCGCATCCCAATCCTGCCGGACATAGTTCGGCCAGGACTCTCCTGACAAGGAGAGATATCTTAGAGAGTTCAGTATGTCGCAGAAGGGCGAGTATTGAAAGATATCTGCAGAGGTGAACTCCATGATCGGCGCCCAGTCAGATTCGATTGGTAAGGGCGCAGGCAGTTCAGAGTCCATGGCCGAAGAAGAATCCGGCAACTTGGAGTCACGGCTTTCGTGAAGGGTAAGGTTGGTATTCGGCTCGATCGCCGCTGAGACTGCGGCCTCCGGCGTGGGGTCTAGCCACCCGCCCACGGATGGTGCAATTGGCTCCGAATTGAGGGTCGGAGCGGTTGCAGGTGCGGTCTCCTGAACACTATTCGGTGGCAGAGCTAAATCATGCCCATCATGATAGTGCGACGCACTCGGCAGGGGCTCGAATCCGTCGAAGATCAAGTCTCCGCGGATGTCGGCCGCGTAGTTTAAGCTTCCAAATCTGACCCGATGGCCAGGGGCGTAACTCTCGATCTGCTCCAGATGGCCAAGTGAGTTGGCCCGCAGTACGAAGCCGCCGAATTCGAAGATCTGTCCGGGGAGAAAAGTCTCATCCTGGACTGCATCGCTATCGATGATTGAAGGAGCCATCAAGCCTAACGATGACAACACAGGGGAACTCTCAATGAAAGCACCAATGTCGGTGTCAAAACTGGCGGATCTCGGGTAGGGGGTCCCGAACTATGCGTCTAGGCGGATGGTAACAGGAGACAAGGGACACGATGTTTTTACCCAGGTTCGGGCCCTCTCGATGGAGGTAAAACCCTACTCCTGCTTGATTTATATTGATTATATGGGTAGCACAAGAGTTGATCTACCACGAGATCAGAGAGGCTAAACCCTAGAAGCTAGCCTATGGTATGATTGTTGTTATTGTTATGTCCTACGGACTAAACCATCCGGTTTATATAGACACCGGAGGGGCTAGGGTTACACAGAGTCGGTTACAAGGAAGGAGATCTACATATCCGTATTGCCAAGCTTGCCTTCCACGCAAAGGGGAGTCCCATCCGGACATGGGGCAAAGTCTTCAATCTTGTATCTTCATAGTCCAACAGTCCGGCCAAAGGTTATAGTCCGGCTGTCCGGATACCCCCTAATCCAGGACTCCCTCAAGTATCGTGAGGGCTGCCATAGATTTCGGCTTTTCCTGGCCGAGGTGTCGGGCGAGCCACTTGTTACGGATGTTGTGCTTAAATGCCGCTAAGGCCTCTGCATCCGGACAATCGACAATTTGATTTTTCATAGTTAGGAACCGTGTCCAGAATTGCCTGGCCGATTCCCCCGGCTGCTGAGTTATATGGCTCAGGTCATCGGCATCCGGTGGTCGCACGTAAGTGCCCTGGAAGTTGTCAAGAAATGCATCTTCCAGATCCTCCCAATAGCCAACGGAGTCTGCTGGCAAGCTGTTCAGCCAATGCCGAGCTGGTCCTTTGAGTTTTAGTGGGAGGTACTTGATGGCATGTAGATCATCACCACGTGCCATGTGAATGTGGAGGAGGAAATCCTCGATCCATACTGCGGGATCTATTGCACCATCATATGATTCGATATTTACGGGTTTAAAACCCTATGAGAATTCATGATCCATTACTTCGTCAGTGAAGCATAGGGGGTGTGCGGCGCCTCTATGCTAGGCTATATCACGATGCAGCTCATATGAGTCTTGCCTGCTATGTTCGGCCCGGCCGGATTTACTTTTATAGTATCCGGCATGACAGTCATCGTCACGTGCTGGTGCGCGCCCCCTTGATCTGTAGATCGATCTTGCATGTTTTGCCCTGTCTTCCAATACATCTCGCAGGTCTCGCGTGTTGCCCCATGCCTTGGTATTTTTGTTTGAGTGGCGGCGGGGTGCAGGCTGGACTTCGGGCTTATATGCCTCTCTGTCTCGGCCATGGGGTGGCTGATCAGCCGCATCGTACGCTGGCAATGTAGGTTTCAATGCTTCCTCCTCGAGTTGGGGTAGCAACCTGCGTTTTGGATGACTCTTGGTTGGTCGTTCGAGTTCATATTCCTCGGCCATGAGGACTTTAGTCCATCTATCTGCTAGCAAGTCCTGATCAGCTCGAAGCTGTTGCTGCTTTTTCTTTAGGCTATTTGCTATGACTATAAGCCAGTGCATAAAGCGCTCCTGTTCGACGGGATCCTCAGGCACGACAAGTTCCTCGTCGTCGAGGCTCGCTTCGTCTTTGGAGAGAGGCATGTAATTGTCCTCTGCCTCTCCCTCTTCCGCTTGCTCAGGAAGGTTGGCTTGTTCATCCTCCGGCCCTAAATCTTGCTGGAGGGGATTGTCATCGTCTTCGGCACTGTCGGGAGTACTATTATCTCCTGTGCCGGTATCACCACTTTTGCTGTGGCGAGACTTAGAGCGACGCCGCTGACATCGGTGATACGTCTCCAACGTATATATAATTTTTGATTGCTCCATGCTATATTATCTACTGTTTTGGACTTTATTTTCCACTTTTATATTACTTTTGGGACTAACCTATTAACCGGAGGCCCGGCCCAGAATTGATGTTTTTGCCTATTTCGGTGTTTCGAAGAAACGAAATATCAAACGGAGTCCTAACGGAATGAAACCTTCGGGAAAGTGATTTTCTCACCGGATATGATCCAGGAGACTTGGACCCTACGTCAAGAAAGCTCCGAGGTGGGCACGAGGTAGGGGGTGCGCCCCCCACCCTCGTGGGGCCCACGACGCTCCACCGACGTACTTCTTCCTCCTATATATACCTACGTACCCTGAACCATCAGATACGGAGCCAAAAACCTAATTCCACCGCCGCAACCTTCTGTACCCACGAGATCCCATCTTAGGGCCTATTCTGGAGCTTCGCCGGAAGGGGAATCCATCACGGAGGGCTTCTACATCATCACCTTAGCCCCTCCGATGAAGTGTGAGTAGTTTACTTCAGACCTTCGGGTCCATAGTTAGTAGCTAGATGGCTTCTTCTCTCCTTTTGGATCTCAATACAATGTTCTCCCCCTCTCTCGTGGAGATCTATTCGATGTAATCTTCTTTTTTCGGTGTGTTTGTTGAGACCGATGAATTGTGGGTTTATGATCAAGATTATCTATGAACAATATTTGAATCTTCTCTGAATTCTTTTATGTATGATTGGTTATCTTTGCAAGTCTCTTCGAATTATCAGTTTGGTTTGGCCTACTAGATTGGTTTTTCTTGCAATGGGAGAAGTGCTTAGCTTTGGGTTCAATCTTGCGGTGTCCTTTCCCAGTGACAGTAGGGGCAGCAAGCCACGTAATGTATTGTGGCCATTGAGGATAATAGGATGGGGTTTTTATCATATTGCATGAATTTATCCCTCTACATCATGTCATCTTGCTTAAGGCGTTACTCTATTTTCTTGAACTTAATACTCTAGATGCATGATGGATAGCGGTCGATGAGTGGAGTAATAGTAGTAGATGCAGGTAGGAGTTTGTCTACTTGTCTCGGACGTGATGCCTATATACATGATCATACCTAGATATTCTCATAACTATGCTCAATTCTTTCAATTGCTCAACAGTAATTTGTTCACCCACCGTAGAATACTTATGCTCTTGAGAGAAGCCACTAGTGAAATCTATGGCCCCCGGGTCTATTCTCATCATATCAATATTCCATCACTTTATTATTTCTTTGCTTTTTTACTTTGCCTTTTATTTTACTTTGCATCTTTATACCAAAAATACCAAAAATATTATCTATCATCTCTATCAGATCTCACTCTCGTAAGTGACCGTGAAGGGATTGACAACCCCTAACCGCGTTGGTTGCGTTGAGCTATTTGTTTTGTGTAGGTACGAGGGCCTCGCGCGTAGCCTCCTACTGGATTGATACCTTGGTTCTCAAAAACTGAGGGAAATACTTACTCTACTCTACTGCATCACCCTTTCCTCTTCAAGGAAATCCAACGCTGTGCTCAAGAGGTAGCAAGGAAGATTTTTGGCGCCGTTGCCAGGGAGGCTTACGCAAAAGTCAAGTCAAGATTTGGACTCCCACAAATAGTCACTTCTGGTGCTGTACCAAGTACCTATCACAATCCCTTATCTCTCGCATTACATAATTTGCCATTTGCCTCTTGTTTTCCTCTCCCCCACTTCACCCTTTCCGTTTTATTTGCCCTCTCTTTTTCGTTTGCCTTTTTCTCGCTTGCCTTTTGTTTGCTCGTGTGTCGGATTGCTTGCTTGTCACGATGGCTCAAGATAATACCAAATTGTGTGACTTTACCAATACCAGCAATAATGATTTCCTTAGCACTCCGATTGCTCCTCTTACCAATACTGAATCTTGTGAAATCAATACTTTGCTTTGTTGAATCTTGTTATGAAAGATCAATTCACCGGCCTTCCCAAAGTGAAGATGCCGCTACTCATCTAAATAGCCGTTGATTTATGTGATATGCAAAAGAAGAAAGATGTCGATAATGATATTGTTAAATTGAAGCTATTTCCTTTTTCGCTTAGAGATCGTGCTAAAGCTTGGTTTTCGTCTTTGCCTAAAAATAGTATTGATTCTTGGAACAAGTGCAAAGATGCTTTTATCTCTAAGTATTTTCCTCCCGCTAAGATCATCTCTCTTAGGAACGATATTATGAATATTAAGCAACTTGATCATGAACATGTTGCACAAGCTTGGGAGAGAATGAAATTAATGATACGTAATTGACCTACTCATGGTTTGAGCTTGTGGATGATTATACAAAAAATTTATGCCGGATTGAATTTTGCTTCTAGAAATCTTTTAGATTGACATGGGAGGCACTTTTATGGAAATCACTTTAGGGGATGCTACTAAACTCCTAGATAATATTATGGTTAATTATTCTCAATGGCACCTTTGAAAGATCTACTAATAAAAAAGTGCATGCGATAGAAGAAATCAATGTTTTGAGTAGAAAGATGGATGAACTTATGAAATTATTTGCTACTAAGAGTGTTTATTCGGATCCTAGTGATATGCCTTTGTCTACTTGAGAATAATAATGAATCTATGGATGTGAATTTTGTTGGTAGGAATAATTTTGGTAACAACGCGTATAGAGGGAACTTTAATCCTAGGCCTTATCCTAGTAATCCTTCTAATAATTATGGAAATTCCTATAACAACTCTTATGGAAATTTTAATAAGATTCCCTCTGAATTTGAGACTAGTGTTAAAGAATTTATGAATTAAAAAAGAATTTCAATGCTTTGCTTGAAGAGAAATTGCTAAAAGTTGATGAATTGGCTAGGAACGTTGATAGAATTTCTCTTGATGTTGATTCTTTAAACCTTAGATCTATTCCTCCTAAGCATGATATGAATGAGTCTCTCAAAGCCATGAGAATTTACATTGATGAGTGCAAGGAAAGAACCGCTAGGATGCATGCTACGAAAGATACCTTTATTAAAGCGTGTTCTTCCAATTCCTATGAAAATCAAGATGAAGATCTAAAAGTTATTGATGTGTCCCCTATTAAATCTTTGTTTTGTAATATGAATCTTGATGAGACTGATTATGATCCACCTTTACCTAGAAGGCGTTCTAAAAATTCGGAGTTTTTAGATCTTGATGATGAAATTGATAAAAGTGGGATTGAAAAGAATAAAACCCTAGATGTTGCTAAACCCACTATTTTGGATCTCAAGGAATTTAATTATTAAAGTTGTTCTTTAATTGATTGTATTTCCTTGTTGCAATCCTTGCTAAATTCTCCTCATGCTTATAGTCAAAATAAAGCGTTTACTAAACATATCGTTGATGCCTTGATGCAATCTTATGAAGAAAAACTTGAGTTGGAAGTTTCTATCCCTAAAGAACTTTATGATGAGTGGGAACCAACTATTAAAATAAAGATTAAGGATCATGAATTTTGTGCTTTTATGTGATTTTGGTGCTAGTGTTTCCACTATTCCCCAAACTTTGTGTGATTTGCTAGATTTCCGCGATTTTGATGATTGCTCTCTAAACTTGCACCTTGCGGATTCCACTATTAAGAAACTTATAGGAATAATTAATGATGTTATTATTGTTGCAAATAAGAATTATGTGCCCGTAGATTTTATCGTTCTTGATATACATTGCAATCCTTCTTGCCCTATTATTCTTGGTAGACCTTTTCTTAGAACGATTGGTGCAATTATTGATATGAAGGAAGGGAATATTAGATTCCAATTTCCATTAAAGAAAGGCATGGAACACTTCCCTAGGAAGAAAATAAAATTACCATATGAATCTATTATGAGAGCCACTTATGGATTGCCTACCAAAGATGGCAATACCTAGATCTATCCTTGCTTTTATGCCTAGCTAGGGGCGTTAAACGATAGCGCTTGTTGGGAGGCAACCCAAATTTTTTTTTAGTTTTTTTTTTCTATTTAGGAATAAATATTTGTTCTACCTTCTGTTTAGACGTGTTTTTATGTTTTAATTAGTGTTTGTGCCAAGTTAAACCTATAGGATCTTCTTGGATAATAGTTATTTGATCTTGCTGTAATTTCCAGAAACTTTCTGTTCACTAAAACAATTATTAAAAATCACCAGAACATGATAAAATACTGATTCCAATTGCTGCTGGTCAATAAGCAAATTTCCTAGGTATTCCTATTTTTTATGAATTTTTGGAGTTCCAGAAGTTTGCATTAGTTACAGATTTCTACAGACTGTTCTGTTTTTGTCAGATTCTGTTTTTCGTGTGTTGTTTGCTTATTTTGATGAATCTATGGCTAGTAAAATAGTTTATAAACCATAGAGAAGTTGTAATACAGTAGGTTTAACACCAATATAAATAAAGAATGAGTTCATTACAGTACCTTAAAGTGATCTTTTGTTTTCTTTCGCTAACGGAGCTCACGAGATTTCTGTTGAGTTTTGTGTTGTGAAGTTTTCAAGTTTTGGGTGAATTATTTTTGATGGATTATGGAGCAAGGAGTGGCAAGAGCCTAAGCTTGGGGATGCCCATGGCACCCCCAAAATAATCCAAGTACACAAAAAAGTCAAAGCTTGGGGATGCCCTGGAAGGCATCCCCTCTGTCGTCTACTTCCATCGGTAAGTTTACTTGGAGCTATATTTTTATTCACCACATGATATGTGTTTTGCTTGGAGCATCTTGTATGATTTGAGTCTTTTCTTTTTAGTTTACCACAATCATCCTTGCTGTACACACCTTTTGAGAGAGCCATACATGAATTGGAAATTGATAGAATACTCATTGTGCTTCACTTATATCTTTTGAGCTTTATAGTTTTGCTCTAGTGCTTCACTTATATGTTTTAGAGCACGGTGGTGGATTTGTTTTATAGAAACTATTGATCTCTCATGCTTCACTTAGATTATTCTGAGAGTCTTAAATACTAAGAATACTAAGAAAAGTTTGATGCTTGATAATTGTTTTGAGATATGAAGCTGGTGATATTAGAGTCATGCTAGTTGAGTAGTTGTGAATTTGAGAAATACTTGTGTGAAAGTTTTTGATTCCCGTAGCATGCACGTATGGTGAACCGTTATGTGATGAAGTCGGAGCATGATTTATTTATTGATTGTCTTACTTATGAGTGGCGGTCGGGGACGAGCGATGGTCTTTTCCTACCAGTCTATCCCCCTAGGAGCATGCGCGTAATACTTTGCTTGGATAACTTGTAGATTTTTGCAATAAGTATATGAGTTCTTTATGACTAATGTTGAGTCCATGGATTATACACACTTTTCTTCCTTCCATCATTGCTAGCCTCTCTAATACCGCGCACTTTTCGCCGGTATCATACACCCACCATATACCTTCCTAAAAACAGTCACCATACCTACCTATCATGGCATTTGCATAGCCATTCCGAGATATATTGCCATGCAACTTTCCACCATTCCGTTTATTATGACATGCTCCATCATTGTCATATTGCTAGCATGATCATGTAGTTGACATCGTATTTGTGGCAAAGTCACCGTTCATAACTCTTTCATACATGTCACTATTGATTCATTGCATATCCTGGTACCCCGCCGGAGGCATTCATACAGAGTCATATTTTGTTCTAAGAATCGAGTTGTAATTGTTGAGTTGTAAGAAAATAAAAGTGTGATGATCATCATTTTTAGAGTATTGTCCCAAGTGAGGAAAGGATGATGGAGACTATGATTCCCCCACAAGTCGGGATGAGACTCCGGACGAAAAAGAAAAAAAAGAAAAAAAAGAGGCCATAAAAAAGAGAGAAAAGGCCAAAAAAAAGAGAGAGAGAAAAAGAGAGAAGGGACAATGTTACTATCCTTTTACCACACTTGTGCTTCAAAGTAGCACCAAGATCTTCATGATAGAGAGTCTCTCATTTTGTCACTTTCATATACTAGTGGGAATTTTTCATTATAGAACTTGGCTTGCATATTCCAATGATGGGCTTCCTCAAAATGCCCTAGGTCTTCGTGAGCAAGCAAGTTGGATGCACACCCACTTAGTTTCTTTTGTTGAGCTTTCATATACTTATAGCCCTAGTGCATCCGTCGCATCGCAATCCCTACTCACTCACATTGATATCTATTGATGGGCATCTCCATAGCCCGTTGATACGCCTAGTTGATGTGAGACTATCTTCCCTCTTTTTGTCTTCTCCGCAACCACCATTCTATTCCACATATAGTGCTATATCCATGGCTCACGCTCATGTATTGCGTGAAGATTGAGAAAGTTTTGAGAATGTCAAAAGTATGAAACAATTGCTTGGCTTGTCATCAGGGTTGTGCATGATTTAAATACTTTGTATGGGGAAGATAGAGCATAGCCAGACTATAAGATTTTGTAGGGATAACTTTCTTTGGCCATGTTATTTTGAGAAGACATGATTGCTATGTTAGTATACTTGAAGTATTATTATTTTTATGTCAATATGAACTTTTGTCTTGAATCTTTCTGATCTGAATATTCATACCACAATTAAGAAGAATTACATTGAAATTATGCCAAGTAGCACTCCGCATCAAAACTTCTCTTTTTATCATTTACCTACACGAGGGCGAGCAAGAATTAAGCTTGGGGATGCCTGATACGTCTCCAACGTATCTATAATTTTTGATTGCTCCATGCTATATTATCTACTGTTTTGGACCATATTGGGCTTTATTTTCCACTTTTATATTACTTTTGGGACTAACCTATTAGCAGGACCTTGACCCGAAATTAATTGCTGTTTTTTGCCTATTTCAGTGTTTCGAAGAAACATAATATCAAACGGACTCCAAATGGAATGAAACCTTCGGGAACATTATTTTCTCACCGAATATGATCCAGGAGACTTGGACCCTACGTCAAGAAAGCTCTGAGGTGGGCACGAGGTAGGGGGCGCGCCCTACCCCCCAGGCACGCCCCCACCCTCGTGGGGCCCATGAAGCTCCATCGACGTACTTCTTCCTCCTATATATACCTAAGTACCCCCAAACGATCAGATACGGAGCCAAAAACCTAATGCCACCGCTGCAACCTTCTGTAGCCACGAGATCCCATCTTGGGGCCTGTACCGGAGCTCCACCAGAAGGGGAATCCATCATGGAGGGCTTCTACATCATCACCATAGCCCCTCCGATGAAGTGTGAGTAGTTTACTTCAGACCTTCGGGTCCATAGTTAGTAGCTAGATGGCTTCTTCTCTCTTTTGGATCTCAATACAATGTTCTCCCCCTCTCGTGGAGATCTATTCAATGTAATCTTCTTTATGCGGTGTGTTTGTTGAGACTGATGAATTGTGGGTTTATGATCAAGATTATCTATGAACAATATTTGAATCTTCTCCAAATTCTTTCATGTATGATTGGATATCTTTGCAAGTCTCTTCGAATTATTAGTTTGGTTTGGCCTACTAGATTGGTTTTTCTTGCAATGGGAGAAGTGCTTAGCTTTGGGTTCAATCTTGCGGTGTCCTTTCCCAGTGACAGTAGGGGCAGCAAGCCACGTAATGTATTGTGGCCATTGAGGATAATAGGATGGGGTTTTTATCATATTGCATGAATTTATCCCTCTACATCATGTCATCTTGCTTAAGGCGTTACTCTATTTTCTTGAACTTAATACTCTAGATGCATGATGGATAGCGGTCGATGAGTGGAGTAATAGTAGTAGATGCAAAGGTGAGTCGGTCTACTTGTCTTGGACGTGATGCCTATATACATGATCATACCTAGATATTCTCATAACTATGCTCAATTCTGCCAATTGCTCAACAGTAATTTGTTCACCCACCGTAGAATACTTATGCTCTTGAGAGAAGCCACTAGTGAAATATATGGCCCCCGGGTCTATTCTCATCATATCAATCTTCCATCACTTTATTATTGCTTTGCTTTTTTACTTTGCCTTTTATTTTACTTTGCATCTTTATACCAAAAATACCAAAAATATTATCTATCATCTCTATCGGATCTCACTCTAAAGTGACCGTGAAGGGATTGACAACCCCTAATCGCGTTGGTTGTGTTGGGCTATTTGTTTTTTGTAGGTACGAGGGACTCATGGCGTAGCCTCCTCTTTGGATTGATACCTTGGTTCTCAAAAACTGAGGGAAATACTTACTCTACTCTGCTGCATCACCCTTTCCTCTTCAAGGAAATCCAACGCAGTGCTCAAGAGGTAGCAGTCGGCGATTCGGTTGCTTCTTGGAGAGGTCATCCTCTGCTGTCTTGTCGCCATTGCCTTCTTTGGGTGTATCCACCATGTATATATCATATGATGAGGTGGTGGTCCAGTGCCCTGTGGGCAGTGGTTCTGTTAAATCTCCGCATCGGTGTCCATACCATCGATGTCTTGAGTCGAAGTCGAGCATGTCGGTTAAATAAATCGGCGATGGCTACTAAGTGGGTGGTGGGTGGGGAGCGAATTTCTTCGTCGTCCACATCCCATCCTAGCCGGACGTAGTTCGGCCAAGTTTCCTCTGACAAGGAGAGAGATTTTAAAGAGTTCAGTACATCACCGAAGGGCGAGTGCTGAAAAATGTCCGCGGAGGTGAACTCCATGATCGGCGCCCAATCGGATACGATTGGCATGGGTGCATGTGGGTCGGAGTCCGTGGCCGGAGATGAATCCAGTAGTTTGGCATCACAACTCTTATGTGGGGTAAGATCAGTATCCGACTATATCGCCGTTGAGAGTACGGCCTCCATGGCTGGGTCTATCCACCCGTCCTCGGATGGCGCGATTCGCTCCGGATTAAAGGCCGGAGTGGCTGCCAGCATGATCTCCCGAGTACTGTCCGACGGTAGAGCTACATCATGCTCGTCGTGATTGTGTGGCACACCTGGCATGGGCTCAAATCCGTCGAAGATCAAGTCTCCGTGGATGTCGGCAGTGTAATTCAAGTTTCCGAACCTAACCTGATGGCCAGGGGCGTAGCTCTCGATCTGCTCCAGATGGCCAGACGAGTTGGCCCGCAGTGCAAAACGCCGAATACGAAGATCTGTCCGGGTAGGAAGACCTCATCGCGGACCGCATCGCTATCGATGATCGAAGGAGCCATCAAGCCTTACGGTGACGGCACAGTGGAACTCTCAATGAAAGCACCAATGTCGGTGTCAAACCGGCGGATCTCGGGTAGGGGGTCCTGAACTGTGCGTCTAAGGCGGATGGTAACAGGAGGCGGGGGACACGATGTTTACCCAGGTTCGGGCCCTCTCGGTCGAGGTAATACCCTACTTCCTGCTTGATTGATCTTGATGATATGAGTATTACAAGAGTTGATCTACCACGAGATCGTAGAGGCTAAACCCTAGAAGCTAGCCTATGGTATGATTGTTGTTGTCCTACGGACTAAGCCCTCCGGTTTATGTAGACACAGGAGGGGGCTAGGGTTACACAGAGTCGGTTACAATGGGAGGAGATCTACATATCCATATTGCCGAGCTTGCCTTCCACGCCAAGGAGAGTCCCATCCGGACACGAGATGAAGTCTTCAATCTTGTATCTTCGTAGTCCAACAGTCCAGCCAAAGGATATAGTCCGGCTGTCCGGATACCCCCTAATCCAGGACTCCCTCAACTATCTCTACTTGGTGCTAAGAATTTGGCTAGCATGAGGGGGAAAGGCAAGCTCAACATGTTGGATGATCCATGACAATGTACTTTACCTCAGATATAAGAAAACATAACCTATTACATCGTCTTCCTTGTCCAACATCAACTCTTTAGCATGTCATATTTTAATGAGTGCTCCCAATCATAAAAGATGTCCAAGATAGTATATCTATATGTGTAACCTCTCTTTCTTTATTACTTCCTATTAATTGCAACAATGACCAAAGCTATGTTTGCCAACTCCCAACAACTTTTAATCATCATACTCTTTCTATGTGAAGTCATTACTCTCAATAAGATCAATATGAACTCTTTATTTCTTTTTTATTATTTTCTCTTTTCTTTTATTCACTCAAGATCATGGCAAAATAATCAAGCCCTTGACTCAACACTGATCTTTGTTATATAGCTCACAGATTCGATTACATAGAGAGATCATAAAGCAAAACTCAAAACTAGATCAAGATACTACTAAATAGGATCGAACTAAGAAAAACGATAAAGATAGGAGTGTGGTTGTGATACGATACCGGGGCATCTCCCCCAAGCTTGGCAGTTGCCAAGGGGAGTGCCCATACCCATGTGATTATGTCTCCTTTGCTGGTGAAGGGATAGTTGATGATGTAGGCTTGTCGTCCATCGAACGTAAGAGGTCCTCCAGCTTGCGGATAATGCCCTTGAGTGCAACGGTATGCTCCTTCAACAAAATATTTTCACGTGTGAGATACTTGTTCTGTATACGAGCTAACTCAATCATCTTGAAAGCTTCGATGTCAGTTGGGGTAAGAAGATTGTGATCAAGTTGAAGGATGTCTTCTGCTGTCGGAGCTTGATCCTCCATGGCCTTCTTGATCCCTTCATCCTTGTTGATCTCCATGGGTTCTTCCCTCTTCAGCTCTACCTTCATTAGCCAAGCATCGCTGTCACCATTGTTGGAGGAGGGGGACGACATGATGCCTGGCGTTGACAACCCTGACAGAGAGTAGCTCGAAATAAGAACAGAGGGTATTTGCGTGATACATGAGTCAAAACCTTCGGGAGAATATATAATGAATTTTTACCGACCAAAATACGTATTGTGCAAGAAAACAGAGTCTGGAGAGCGCACGAGGTGCCCATGAGGTAGGGGGCGCACCCAGGGGGGTAGGGCGCGCCCTCCACCCTCCTGGAGACCTCGTGTACTTCCCGGACTGCTTCTTATTCTTCTATTTTTCTAAATATTCCAAAACGGAAAAATATTGCCTTAAAAATTGTTTTGGAGTCGGTTTACTTACCTTACCATGTACCTATTCCTTTTCGGAGTCTGAAACGTTCCGGAAAGTATCCCTTATGTATTCCTCCGGGGTTACGGTTTAAATAACATTGGTTTCAACATTTATGGGATTACCTGAGATATAATGTTTGATTCTTTGACCGTTCACCACCTTCGGATTTGTGCCTTCGAAATTGTTGATCTTTATGGCTCCCAACAAACAAAAGAAGAACGAGAAATCTTTTTGGGTTTTCTATTAATATTACTACTAAGCATTCATAGAAAGTAAACTAACTACAACTATTTTTTTGGTTTTCTTAAGGTTTTTGAAACACACAAGAAGAAAGTGAAAAAAAAGTAAAGAAATAAACTAACATGGATATTACAATGAAAAAGTATGAACACCGACAACTAAAATGAGCATGTGAACATGAATGTAATGTCGGTGAGAAATATGTACTCCCCCAAGCTTAGGCTTTTGGCCTAAGTTGGTCTATGGCCACTGGCCTGGTGGATATCCAAAGTTGTAGTTGGGATTGTACTGAGAAGCATCAGCGACTGCCTGAAGGGCTGCAGCATGGAGGCAAGTAGCCTCCTCTGTTCTCTCATACTCATTTGCTTCCTCTCTAGTTATAAAATATCGCCCATTTGCCTGAAAGTTAAAGAAAGCAGGAGCAGGAAGAGTAACATGGACAGCGTGTCATCTATCAAAGATTAGTAGATACTGGAGGAACTGTCCGTTCCTCTTAAGAAACTGGTAGCATACCATAGCCTAATAATATAGAAAATCAGGTGGTAACTCAATATCATACCCCCTTATGGGTACACCCAAATAATTAGCTAAACTTTGCATAAATCCTACGAAATAAATCTCCATCTTTAGCATTATGGTGTAACCTCCTAGCAATAATAGCCCCTAAATTATATGACTTATCACCCAACACTGCACACTTGAGGACACTAAGATCTGATGCACAAAGGTGGCTATGATCATGTTTACCATTAATGCATCTGCCTATGAAGAGAGCAAAATAATGTATGGCAGGAAAATGAATGCTCCCCATGGAGGCTTGTGTGATATTTCCAGTTTCTCCAACAGTGATGCTAGCAAGGAAATCATTATATTCAGATTTCTAAGGCTCACTAAGAAGACCCCATTGTGGATTTCTGCATGCATCACAAAAATCTTCTAGGTCCATGGTATAAGATTCATCATAAAGATCAAATAGGACAGTATGAGTATTATGCTTAGAGGAAAACTCAAACCTCCATACAAAGGAATCGGCGAGATAATAATATTGTAGGCACTTGTCTGATAAGAAATCCTCGAGGCCGACAATTTGTACGCACGCATAGAATTCATCCTTGAAACCCGCACGATCCACAGATTCATCCGATGGCCATTGACACGGCTTCACTTGAGCTCCCCTTGGTGGTTCAGGGCCCAGTTCGCATATCGCATGCCTGGGTGCTTGCTTACTTGAAGAACCACCTTTGTACATTTTCCTAGACATTTTGCTTCCTCTGAAAAATTTCTGAAATTTTTAGTGACTCAAAATAAAAGTGAACTAAACACAACAAGATTGATAGCAACTACTCCTACAAGTTCCTAGAGGCTATATCATGCATCAAAACTACTTTGGACCATATAAATTTGACATGCAAGCTCAAGAACAGGGTCACCAAAGCAGCAAAAAATTGCAATAAATAAAGCACTAGAACAAAAACTAATTGGACCATTGGAGGAGTCACATACCAAAGAACAATCCCCCAAAGCAGTTTTGTGAAAGGAGCTTTGAGCAAGAGGATCGAAAATGGCAGCAAGATGAGCAAGAACCCGAGTTTGAGCTATGGAGTGGTTTTTTCTGGAGGAAGAAGGAGTGGATGGGTGCTGGAATAAGTGGAGGGGGGCCACGTGGGGCCCACAAGGACAGGGGCGCGCCCTCCACCCTTGTGGCCAGCTGGTGAGGCCCCCTGGTGTGTTCTAAGTGCCAGAAATTCTTAAATATTATACAAAAAATCATACTAAATTTTCAGGGCATTTGGAGAATTTTATTCTCGGGACAATTTTTATTGCATGGATAATTCAAAAGACAGAAAATACTAATTTTGCTTTATCTATTCTAAATAACAGAAAGTAAAAGGTGGGTACAGAAGGTTGTGCCTTCTAAATTCTTCCACCTCATACCCATCTAAAGGAATCCATTAACAAGGTTGATCAAGTCTTATTAACAAACTTCTTCCGAATGACATGAAACTGGAGAATTCTTGAATAACACTAGGTTACCTCAACGGGGATATGCTTGTCCCCAACAATAAGAATATCATACTTTTAGACAGTAGCAAGATGGAATTCAAAACCTCCAATAGTAATAGTAGAAATTTTTCCAATTGAATTGATACTATGAACTTGAGGTTGTTTCTTCGGAAAGTGTACCGTATGCTCATTACCATTAACATGAAAAGTGACACTGCCTTTGTTGCAATCAATAGCAGCCGCTGTAGTATTCAAAAAGGGTCTACCAAGGATAATCGACATACTGTCGTCCTCAGGAATATCAAGAATACCAAAGTCTGTTAAAATAGTAACGTTTGGAACCACAACAGGCACATCCTCACAAATACCGATGGGTATAGCAGTTGATTTATCAGCCATTTGCAAAGAAATTTCAGTAGGTGTCAACTTATTCAATTCAAGTCTATGATACAAATAGAAAGGCATAACACTAACACCGGCTCCAAGATCACATAAAACAGTTTTAACATAGTTTCTTTTAATGGAGCATGGTATAGTTGGTACCCCTGGATCTCCAAGTTTCTTTGGTATTCCACCGTTAAAGGTATAATTAGCAAGCATGGTGGAAATTTCAGCCTCTGGTATCTTTCTTTTATTAGTAACTATATCTTTCATATCTTCGCATAAGGGGGCATTTTAAGCATATCAATCAAACGCATACGCAAAAAGATAGGTCTAATCATTTCAGCAAAGCGCTCAAAATCCTCATCATCCTTTTTCTTGGATGGCTTAGGAGGAAAGGGCATGGGTTTCTGAACCCATGGTTCTCTTTCTTTACCATGTTTCCTACCAACGAAGTCTCTTTTATCATAACGTTGATTATTTGATTGTGGGTTATCAAGATCAACAGCAGGTTCAATCTCTACATCATTATCATTACTAGGTTGAGCATCAACATGAACATCATCATTAACATTATCACTAGGTTCATGTTCATTCCCAGATTGTGTCTCAGCATCAGAAATAGAAATATCATTGGAATTCTCAGGTGTGTCTATAGCAGGTTCACTGCATGCAAAGTCCTATTAGTTTTCTTTTTCTTTTTATTAGAAGGACTAGGTGCATCAGTATTAATTCTCTGAGAATATTGCTCAACTCTCTTAGGATGGCCCTCAGGATACAAAGGTTCCTGGGTCAT
Source organism: Aegilops bicornis (assembly GCA_021605145.1). Lineage (NCBI taxonomy): Eukaryota > Viridiplantae > Streptophyta > Magnoliopsida > Poales > Poaceae > Aegilops > Aegilops bicornis. Next base: position 110,317,678 of record CM038671.1, read on the forward strand.
TTTACCACCTCTAGTCATAACCCTAACAACATTGTCATTGTTCTTACTATTCAACTCATTAAGCAAATCATCCTGAGCTTTAAGTACTTGTTCTACTTGAGTTGTAACCATGGAAGCATGTTTACTAATAAGCTTAAGATCATTAATAGTTCTACTCATATAATCACTCAAGTGGTCAAGCATGTAAGCATGACGTTTCAGTTGTCTACTAACGTAAGCATTGAAATTCTCTTGTTTAACAATAAAATTATCAAACTCATCCATGCATTGACTAGCAGACTTATTATGAGGAAGATCACCTTCATAAAATCTATGGAGAGAGTTTACCTCTACTACCTGTGTCGGGTTATCAAAAACATGTATTTCTACAATAGGCGGTAGCTTTTTAACATCTTCAGCTTTAATACCTTTTTCTTTCATAGATTTCTTTGCCTCTTGCATATCTTCAGGACTGAGAAATATAATACCCCTCTTCTTCGGAGTTGGCTTCGGAGTTGGTTCAGGAACTGTCCAATCATTATCATTACTCAATATATTATTCAGTAGCAATTCAGCTTGCTCAACAGTTCTCTCCCTGAAAACACAACTAGCACAACTATCCAGGTGGTCTCTGGAAGCATCGGTTAGTCCATTATAAAAGATATCAAGTATTTAATTTTTCTTAAGAGGATGATCAGGCAAAGCATTGAGTAATTGGAGAAGCCTCCCCCAAGCTTGTGGGAGACTCTCTTCTTCAATTTGCACAAAATTAAATATTTCCCTTAAAGCAGCTTCTTTCTTATGAGCAGGGAAATATTTTTCAGAGAAGTAGTAAATCATATCCTAGGGACTACACACACAACCAGGAGCAAGAGCGTTATACCGTATCTTAGCATCACCCTTTAATGAGAAAGGAAACAATTTGAGAATATAGTAATAGCGGATTTTTTCCTCATGAGCAAATAGGGTGTCGAGCTCATCTGCCCGGCAAGGGAGGCTTTTCTCCTGGTGGCATCTTGTTTCTCTGGCTTGATCTCGATCCTCTTAATCTGCATGTTGGTCCTTCGAAGCCCTTGGTTCCTTACACCCAGGCTTGGGATGATGCATTAATCATGTTCCCATGTCTGTGCATAGTCTGGGCAACAGACCCAGGGTTTGTTGCATCGACAAGCGGCAACAGCCAAAAGTTCAGATATGAAAATTTTAATGTTCCGTTCGCAAATTCTTCACCTGTCAAGGACACAGTGAAGACTTTGAAAGGGTTTCAAATAGAACTCACATGAAGAATTTTTGACCATACTGGGTTGAGTTTAGCATAGAGGGGGAACACGTCCGATCACATTCACTTAGAGGAAAATCAACTTGAAGAAATAGCAATAAGTGAATGCTACTGAGGACATTGAAAACTCATATATATATATATATAGTCAATGAAGAACATCCGTCGAAAAGTTGAAGACTTTGCAAAGCTGAAGAATTTGAAAATTGAAGAATTTGCAAAATGAAGAAAACTCAAATTTGAAGATTTTCAAATTTTGTTGGTGGCGTGACTCACCGTATAAGAATGATGATTTCAGACGCTGCGTACGATTGTCGTAGGGCTCTGATACGTCCATTTTTATCATGCTTTTATATCGATATTTATTGCATTATGGACTGTTATTTCACATTATGTCACAATACTTATGGCTATTCTCTCTTATTTTACAAGGTTTACATAAAGAGGGAGAATGCTGGCAGCTGGAATTCTGGACTGGAAAAGGAGCAAATATTAGAGACCTATTCTGCACAACTCCAAAAGTCCTGAAACTCCACGGAATACCTTACAATAAATAATAAAAAATCCTTGCCAAAGATGAAGTCCAGGGGGCCCACACCCTGTCCACGAGAGTGGGGGGCGCCCCCCTAGGGCGCGCCCCCTACCTCGTGGGCCCCCTGGTGGCTCTCCGATGCCCATCTTCTGCTATATGAGGTCTTTCTTCGAGAAAAAAATAGGAGGCAACCTTTCGAGACGAATCTCCGTCGCCACGAGGCGGAACCTTGGCGGAACCAATCTAGAGCTCCGGCAGAGCTGTTCTACCGGGGAAACTTCCCTCCCGGAGGGGGAAATCGTCGCCATCGTCATCACCAACTCTCCTCTCATCGGGAGAGGGCAATCTCCATCAACATCTTCACCAGCACCATCTCCTCTCAAAACCCTAGTTCATCTCTTGTATCCAATTCTTGTCTCCAAGTCCGGGATTGGTACTAGTAGGTTGCTAATAGTGTTGATTACTCCTTGTAGTTGATGCTAGTTGGTTTATTTGGTGGAAGATCATATGTTCAGATCCATTATGCATATTAATACCCCTCTGATTATGAATATGAACATGCTTTGTGAGTAGTTACGTTTGTTCCTGAGGACATGGGAGAAGTCTTGCTATTAGTAGTCATGTGAATTTGGTATTCGTTCGATATTTTGATATGATGTATGTTGCCTAGCCTCTAGTGGTGTTATGTGAACGTCGACTACATAACACTTCACCATTATTTGGGCCTAGAGTAAGGCATTGGGAAGTAATAAGTAGATGATGGGTTGCTAGAGTGACAGAAGCTTAAACCCTAGTTTATGCGTTGTTTCGTAAGGGCTGATTTGGAACCATATGTTTCATGCTATGGTTAGGTTTACCTTAATACTTTTGTTGTAGTTGCGGATGCTTGCAATAGAAGTTAATCATAAGTGGGATGTTTGTTCAAGTAAGAACAGCACCCAAGAACCGGTCCACCCACATATCAAATTATCAAAGTACCGAATGCGAATCATATGGACATGATGAAAACTAGCTTGACGATATTCCCATGTGTCCTCGAGAGCGCTTTTCCTACTATAAGAGTTTGTCCAGGCTTGTCCTTTGCCACAAAAGGATTGGTCCACCTTGCTGCACTTAATTTACCTTTGTTACTTGTTGCTCGTTACAAATTATCTTATCACAAAACTATCTGTTACCACTTATTTCAGTACTTGCAGAGAATACCTTGCTGAAAAACGCTTATCATTTCATACGCTCCTCGTTGGGTTCGACACTCTTACTTATCGAAAGGACTACGATAGATCCCCTATACTTGTGGGTCATCAAGACTCTTTTAAGCGCCGTTGCCGGGGAGTGAAGCGCCTTTGGTAGGTGAAATTTGGTAAGGAAAAATTTATATAGTGTGCTGAAATTTACTGTCACTTGTTACTATGGAAAGTAATCCTCTAAGGGGCTTGTTTGGGGTTTCTTCACCCCGACTAGTAGAGCAAAGAATTGCTCCTCAACCTAATGAACCTACTGAAAATGAAAATGTTCCCTTTGAAGTTCCTTCGGGTATGATAGAAAAACTTCTAGCTAATCATTTTATAGGCGATGGAACAAAGCATCCTGATGAGCACTTAATATATGTGGATGAGGTTTGTGGATTATTTAAGCTTGCAGGTATACCCTATGATGTTGTCAAGAAGAAGGTCTTCCCTTTAACTTTGAAGGGAGATGCATTGACATGGTATAGGCTATGTGATGATACGAGATCATGGAACTATAGAAAATTGAAATTGGAATTTCATCAAAAGTATTATCCTATGCATCTTGTTCATCGTGATCACAATTATATATATAATTTTTGGCCTCGCGAAGGAGAAAGCATCACTCAAGCTTGGGGGAGGCTTAAATCAATGTTATATTCATGCCCCAATCATGAGCTCTCAAGAGAAACAATTATGCAAAATCTTTATGCTCAGCTTTCTGAAAACAATCGCACCATGCTCGATACTTCTTGTGCTGGCTCTTTTATGATGAAGACTATTGAATTTAAATGGGATTATTGGATAGAATTAAACGCAACTCTGACGATTGGGATCTCGACGAAGGTAAGGAGTCAGGTATGACACCTAAGTTTGATTGTGTTAAATCTTTTATGGATATCGATATTTTCCGTAAGTTTAGCGCTAAATATGGACTTGACTCTGAGATAGTAGCTTCTTTCTGTGAATCTTTTGCTACTTTTGTTGATCTCCCCGAGGAGAAGTGGTTTAAATATCATCCTCCCATAGAAGTAAAAGTAGCTGCACCTATTAAAGTTGAAGAAAAGACTGTCACTTATAATGATCCTATTGTCCCTACCTCTTATGTTGAGAAACCACCTTTCCCTGTTAGGATAAAGGATCATGCTAAAGCTTCAACTGCTGTTCGTAAAAGCAATATTAGAACTTATACACCTCCTGAGCAAGTTAAAGTAGAACCTAATGTTGCTATTGTTAAAGATCTCTTGTCTGATAATATTGATGGGCATGTTATTCAGTTCTGCGGTGAATCTGCTAGAATTGCTAAACCTTGTGCTAAAGATAAACATAGACCTGTGGTAGGCATGCCTGTTATTTATGTTAAAATAGGAGATCATTGTTATCATGGCTTATGTGATATGGGTGCTAGTGCTAGTGTTATACCGCAGACTTTATACGAGGAAATTAAGCATGAAATTGCACCTACTGAGTTAGAAGGTATTGATGTCACAATTAAGCTTGCTAATTGAGATACTATATCAGCAATGGGAATTTTTAGAGATGTTGAAGTCTTGTGTGGGAAAACTAAATACCCTGCTGATTTTCTTGTTCTTGGTTCCCCACAAGATAGCTTTTGTCCCATTATATTTGGTAGACCCTTCTTGAATACTATTAATGCTAGGATAGATTGCAAAAAGAATGTTGTTACTATTGGCTTGGATGATATGTCCCATGAGTTTAATTTATCTAAATTTAGTAAACAACACCCTGAAGAAGAATTGCCTAGTAAGGATGAAATTATTGGTCTTGCTTCTATTGCCATACCTCCTAGTGATCCTTTAGAACAATATTTGCTAGACCATGAAAATGAAATGTTTATGAATGAAAGAAGGGAAATAGATGAAGTATTCTTTAATCAGGCACCTATTCTGAAAGAGAATTTGCCTGTTGAAATCTTAGGGGACCCCCCTCCACCAAAGGGTGATCCTGTATTTGAGCTTAAACCATTGCCTGGTAATCTTAAATATGCTTATCTTGATGAAAAGAAGATATACCCTGTTATTATTAGCGCTAACCTATCAGAGCATGAAGAAGAAATATTATTGAAAACTCTGAAGAAGCACCGCGCTGCTATTGGATATACTCTTGATGATCTTAAGGGCATTAGTCCCACTTTATGTCAACACAAAATAAATCTGGAAGAGGATGCTAAACCAGTTGTTGATCATCAACGAAGGCTTAATCCTAAAATGAAAGAAGTGGTAAGAAAAGAAATACTAAAGCTTCCCGAGGCAGGTATAATTTATCCTTTTGCTGATAGTCAGTGGGTAAGTCCTGTCCATTGTGTCCCTAAGAAGGGAGGTATTACTGTAGTTCCTAATGATAAAGATGAATTGATCCCGCAAAGAATTATCACAGGTTATAGGATGGTAATTGATTTCTGTAAATTAAATAAATGTACTAAGAAAGATCATTACCCCTTGCCTTTTATTGATCAAATGCTAGAAAGATTATGCAAACATACACATTATTGCTTTCTAGATGGTTATTCTGGTTTCTCTCAAATACCCGTGTCAGCTAAAGATCAATCTAAGACTACTTTTACATGCCCTTTTGGTACTTTTTCTTATAGACGTATGCCTTTTGGTTTATGTAATGCACCTGCTACCTTTCAAAGATGCATGATGGCTATATTCTCTGACTTTTGTGAAAAGATTTGTGAGGTCTTCATGGACGACTTTTCCGTCTATGGATCTTCTTTTGATGATTGCTTGAGCAATCTTGATCGAGTTTTCTTGAGTAGATGTTAAGAAACTAATCTTGTCTTGAATTGGGAAAAGTGCCACTTTATGGTTAATGAAGGTATTGTCTTGGGGCATAAAGTTTCTGAAAGAGGTATTGAAGTTGATAAAGCTAAGGTTGATGCTATTGAAAAGATGCCATGCCCCAAGGACATCAAAGGTATATGAAGTTTCCTTGGTCATGCCGGATTTTATAGGAGGTTCATTAAGGACTTCTCAAAAATTTCTCGGCCTCTGACTAATTTACTACAAAAAGATATACCGTTTGTGTTTGATGATGATTGTGTAGAAGCATTTGAAATACTTAAGAAAGCATTAATCTCAACACCTATTGTTCAGCCACCTGATTGGAATTTACCCTTTGAAATTATGTGTGATGCTAGTGATTATGCTGTAGGTGCTGTTCTAGGGCAAAGAGTTGATAAGAAATTAAATGTTATCCATTATGCTAGTAAGACTCTAGAAAATGCTCAAAGAAATTATGCTACTACTGAAAAGGAACTCTTAGCAGTTGTATTTGCTTGTGATAAGTTCAGACCTTACATTGTTGATTCTAAAGTAACTATTCACACAAATCATGCTGCTATTAAATATCTTATGGAAAAGAAAGATGCTAAACCTAGACTTATTAGATGGGTTTTCTTGCTACAAAAATTTGATTTGCATATTGTTGATAGAAAGGGAGCTGAGAACCCCGTTGCAGATAACTTGTCTAGGTTAGAAAATATTCTTGATGACTCACTACCTATTGATGATAGCTTTCCTGGTGAGCAATTAAATGTCATAAATACTTCTCGTAGTACTCCTTGGTTTGCTGATTATGCTAATTACATTGTTGCTAAATTTATACCACCTAGTTTCACATACCAGCAAAAGAAAAAGTTCTTCTATGATTTGAGACATTACTTTTGGAATGACCCACATCTTTATAAAGAAGGAGTAGATGGTGTTATTAGACGTTGTTACCTGATCATGAACAGGAATGATCCTATGCAAGTGCCAATTCAAGCTTATGGAGGACACCACGCGGGAGATAGAACTGCACATAAGGTATTGCAATCCAGTTTTTATTGGCCTACTCTCTTCAAGGATGTCCGTAAGTTTGTCTTGTCATGTGATGAATGCCAAAGAATTGGTAATATTAGTAGACGCCAAGAAATGCCTATGAATTATTCACTCGTTATCGAACCATTTGATGTCTAGGGCTTTGACTATATGGGACCTTTTCCTGCCTCTAATGGATATACACATATTTTAGTTGCTGTTGATTACGTTACTAAGTGGGTAGAAGCTATTCCAACTAGTAGTGCTGATCATAACACTTCTATTAAAATGCTTAAGGAAGTTATTTTTCCGAGGTTTGGAGTCCCTAGATATTTAATGACTGATGGTGGTTCACACTTTATTCATGGTGCTTTCCGTAAAATGCTTGCTAAATATGATGTTAATCATAGAATTGCATCTCCTTATCACCCATAGTCGAGTGGTCAAGTAGAATTGAGTAATAGAGAGCTCAAAATAATTTTGCAAAAGACTGTCAATAGGTCTAGAAAGAATTGGTCCAAGAAACTTGATGATGCATTATGGGCTTATAGAACTGCGTATAAAATCCTATGGGTATGTCTCTGTATAAATGGTTTACGGAAAAGCATGTCATTTACCTCTCGAATTAGAACATAATGCATATTGGGCTATTAAGGAGCTCAACTATGATTTCAAACTTGCCGGTGAAAAGAGGTTATTTGATATTAGCTCACTTGATGAATGGAGAACCCAGGCTTATGAAAATGCCAAGTTGTTTAAAGAAAAGTTAAAAGATGGCATGACAAAAGGATACAAAAGCGTGAGTTTAATGTAGGTGATTATGTATTGCTATACAACTCTCGTTTAAGATTTTTGCAGAAAACTTCTCTCTAAATGGGAAGGCCCCTACGTTATCGAGGAGGTCTATCGTTTCAGTGCTATAAAAATCAACAACTTCGAAGGCACAAATCCGAAGGTGGTAAACGGTCAAAGAATCAAACATTATATCTCAGGTAATCCCATAAATGTTGAAACCAATGTTATTGAAACCGTAACCCCGGAGGAATACCTAAGAGACACTTTCCAGAATATTTCAGACTCCGAAAAGGAATAGGTATGTGGTACGGTAAGTAAACGGACTCCAAAACAGTTTTTAAGGCAATATTTCTCCGTTTTGGAATATTTAGAAAAATAGAAAAATAAGTAGCAGTCCGGGAAGGACACAAGGGCTCCACGAGGGTGGAGGGCGCGCCCCCTACCTCGTGGGCACCTCGTGTGCCTTCCGGGACTCCGTTCTTACTGCGTTACGTATTTTGGTCGGTAAAAAATCATTATATATTATCCCGAAGGTTTTGACTCCCGTATCACGCAAATATCCTCTGTTTTTGTTTCGAGCTGTTGCTGTTGCAGCCTATAGCAAGATGTCTTCTCTAGAGTCAGTCGGGGAGAGCCGGGTATCTAATCTGGCACCGGAACCAAGAGCAACCAGCGAGGCTGACCACTTTGGACCAGCAACGGAAGAGGAGATAGAGGCTCACTTGATGAGGGTAGATGCCATGGAGGATCAAGAAGTTACTTCTCGCTTCCGAGCCGGGTTCACAATGGGGGAACTACAGAGCTCAACTATTCCAAATTCGGTTATCCCTTCCAATGTTAGATTTCTTTCTTATGAAAATATGAAGAGGAGTGTCACTTCTTCTCCCGTAGCTATGCAACACCCTTGGGTGCAAGGAGCCTTAGCAGTTACAGGGAATCTTTGCAAGGAAATAATGGACCTCAAGCAGCAAGTCAATAAGCTTGAGGAGGAGAATCGTATCCTAAAGAGCATCATCGCCAAGAATGTTTCACCAACACCAAAGAAGGAGATATAATCACATGGGTATGGGCACTTCCCTTGGCAACTGCGAAACTTGGGGGAGGTGCCCCGGTATCGTATCACCATCACATCTCCTATATTTACCGTTTTCTTAGTTCGATCTTATTAGTAGTATCTTGATCTAGTAGAATAAAGTTTTTGGCATGATCTAGTTTTGAGTTTTGCTTTATGATCTCGCTATGTAATCGAGTCTGTGAGCTATATAATAAAGATTGGTGTTGAGTCAAGGGCTTGATTGCTTTGCCATGATCTTGAATGAATAAAAGAAAAGAAAGAGAAAAGAAATAAAAGTAATAAAGAGTTCATATTGATCTTATTGAGAGTAATGACTTCACATAAAAAGTATGATGATTAAAAGTTGTTGGGAGTTGGCAAACATAGCTTTGGTCATCGTTGCAATTAATAGGAAGTAATAAGGAAAGAGAGGTTTCACATATAAATTTACTATTATTGACATCTTTTATGATTGGGAGCACTCATTAAAATATGGCATGCTAAAGAGTTGATGTTGGACAAGAAAGACAACGTAATGAGTTATGTTTTCTTATGTCTGAGACAAAGTATGTTGTCATGGTCCTCCAACATGCTGAGCTTGCCTTTCCCCCTCATGCTAGCCAAATTCTCAGCACCAAGTAGAAATACTACTTGTGCTTCCAAAAACCCTTAAACCAGTTTTGCCATGAGAGTCCACCATACCTACCTATGGATTGAATAAGATCCTCCAAGTAAGTTGTCATCGGTGCAAGGCAATAAAAGTTGCTCTAAATATGTATAATTGATTGGTGTGGGAGAAACAAGCTTTATACGATCTTGTGATGTGGAAGTAATAAAAGCTACAGACTGCATAATAAAGATCATATCACAAGTGGCAATCTAAAGTGACGTTCTTTCGCATTAAGATTTTGTGCATCCAACCATAAAAGCGCATGGCAACCTCTGCTTCCCTCTGTGAAGGGCCTATCTTTTACTATTATCTTCTACCTTATGCAAGAGTCATGGTGATCTTTACCTTTCTTTTTTTTTCATTTTATCCTTCGGCAAGCACAGTATGATGGAAAGACTCTGATAGATATATCTAATTGGATGTAGGGGAGCATGAGTTATTATTGTTGACATTACCCTTGAGGTAAATAGTTGGGAGGCGAAATTATAGGCCCCTATCTTTCTCTGTGTCCGATTAAAACTCCGTAACCACAAGTATCGCGTGAGTGTTAGCAATTATGAAGGACTAAATGATAGTTGAGTATGTGGACTTGATGTTAAGATCTGACTTAGACTCTTTCTGATGTTATGATAAATTGCAATTGCTTCAATGACTGAGATTATAGTTTGTTGATTCTCAATAAGGTTTATGATCCGTACTTTTGCATTGTGAATAGATTATTACTTGAACATGAGAAATCATATGACAATACCTATATATGTTGCTGTTATGAGAATAATCATGATGCCTTCATGTCCGTATTTTATTTTTATCGATGCCTCTACCTCTAAACATGGGGACATATTTATCGTTGTCGGCTTTCGCTTGAGGACAAGCAAGGTCTAAGCTTGGGGGAGTTGATACGTCCATTTTGCGTCATGCTTTTATATCGATATTTATTGCATTATGGACTGTTATTTCACAATATGTCACAATACTTATGGCTATTCTCTCTTATTTTACAAGGTTTACATAAAGAGGGAGAAGACCTGCAGCTGGAATTCTGGACTGGAAAAGGAGCAAATATTAGAGACCTATTCTGCACAACTCCAAAAGTCCTGAAACTCCACGGAATACCTTACAATAAATAATAAAAAATCCTCGCCAAAGATGAAGACCAGGGGGCCCACACCCTGTCCACGAGGGTGGGGGCGCGCCCCCCTACTTCGTGGGCCCCCTGGTGGCTCTCCGATGCCCATCTTCTGCTATATGAGGTCTTTCATCGAGAGAAAAATAGGAGGCAACCTTTCGGGACGAATCTCCGCCGCTACGAGGCGGATCCTTGGCAGAACCATCCTAGAGCTCCGGCAGAGCTGTTCTACTGGGGAAACTTCCCTCCCGGAGGGGGAAATCATCGCCATCGTCATCACCAACGCTCCTCTCATCGGGAGAGGGAAATCTCCATCAACATCTTCACCAGCACCATCTCCTCTCAAAACCCTAGTTCATCTCTTGTATCCAATTCTTGTCTCCAAGTCCGTGATTGGTACTAGTAGGTTGCTAGTAGTGTTGATTACTCCTTGTAGTTGATGCTAGTTGGTTTATTTGGTGGAAGATCATATGTTCAGATCCATTATGCATATTAATACCCCTCTGATTATGAATATGAACATGCTTTGTGGGTAGTTACGTTTGTTCCTGAGGACATGGGAGAAGTCTTGCTATTAGTAGTCATGTGAATTTGGTATTCATTCGATATTTTGATATGATGTATGTTGCCTAGCCTCTAGTGGTGTTATGTGAACGTCGACTACATAACACTTCACCATTATTTGGGCCTATAGGAAGGCATTGGGAAGTAATAAGTAGATGATGGGTTGCTAGAGTGATGTAAGCTTAAACCCTAGTTTATGCGTTGTTTCGTAAGGGGCTGATTTGGATCCATATGTTTCATGCTATGGTTAGGTTTACCTTAATACTTTTGTTGTAGTTATGGATGCTTGCAATAGAGGTTAATCATAAGTGGCATGTTTGTTCAAGTAAGAACAACACCCAAGCACCGTCCACCCACATATCAAATTATCAAAGTACCGAACGCGAATCATATGAACGTGATGAAAACTAGCTTGACGATATTCCCATGTGTCCTCGGGAGCGCTTTTCCTATTATAAGAGTTTGTCCAGGCTTGTCCTTTGCCAAAAAAGGATTGGGCCACCTTGCTGCACTTTATTTACCTTTGTTACTTGTTGCTCGTTACAAATTATCCTATCACAAAACTATTGTTACCACTTATTTCAGTACTTGCAGAGAATACCTTGCTGAAAACCGCTTATCATTTCCTTCTGCTCCTCGTTGGGTTCGACACTCTTACTTATCGAAAGGACTACGATAGATCCCCTATACTTGTGGGTCATCAGGCTCTGAGAATCAAATTCTTCATTAATATCTTCACACTTAGAGGGTTAGTCTTCATTGATTGATGAAAAATGTTACTTCATGTGTTGCACATCTAAGTCATCAATTTTGCATAAGTGTTAGGATGTGTGTCCTTTCAAAGAATATTCGAAGATTCTAAGATATTTAGCTCAAACCGCAACTTGCTAAATCTCTTCTCATCTAAGGTCTTTGTGAATATATCCGCTAGCTGTTCTTCAGTCTTCACGTGGTCGATGTAGATGTCGCCCTTCAATACATGATATCGAAGAAAATGATGACAAATCTGGATGTGCTTAGTCTTCGAGTGCTGAATTGGGTTGTGAGCAATCTTGATGGCACTCGCGTTGCCGCAGTAGAGTGGCACATTCTTCATATGGATGCCATAGTCCTTGAGGGTTTGCTTCATCCACAACAATTGAGCACAGCAAGAACCAACAACAATATACTCAACTTCAGTAGTAGATAGTGATACACAGTTCTGCTTATTCGAGGACCAACATACTAAGGATCATCGAAGGAAATGGCATGTGCCTGATGTTGATTTGCGATCCACTCGATCACTAGCATAGTCAGAGTCAGAATATCCAATGAGATCAAAAGCCGAGCCCTTCTGATACCATAATCCAAGTGTTGGAGTGTGAGCTAGATATCGAAGAATATGTTTCACAGCCTTATGGTGTGATTCCTTCGGTGTAGCTTGGAAACGGGCACACATGCAAACACTAAGCATAATATGTGGCCTATATGCACACAGATACAATAAAGAGCCAATCATGGAGCGGTATACCTTTTGATCGAAGTCTTTACCATTTCATTAGTGCATAAATGGCCATTAGTGGGCATAGGAATATGTGAATATCCTCAAGTGCATTCCTCAATGAAACTTTTGATGAAACTTTTCAAGCAATATGCGAATATCCTCAATATGCGAATATGGGAACTTTTCAAGTGCATTCCTCAATAGGTGCAAAAGCAATATGAAAATATCCTCAAGTCTAGCAACAGGTGCAAAAGTTTCATTGAAATCAATTCCTTCAACCTGTGTGTAGCCTTGAGCTACAAGACGAGCCTTGTTCCTCACCACTAGGACATTTTCATCTTGCTTGTTGCGGTAGATCCACTTAGTACCAATGATATTGTGCTTGCGAGGGTCTGGTCACTTGACAAGTTCCCACACATTGTTGAGCTCGAATGGATGCAATTCCTCTTGCATAGCTTGAATCCACTCAGGCTCCAGAAATGCCTCATCAACTTTGGTGGGCTCTGAGATAGAGAAAAAAGCAAAGTGCCCACAAAAGTTAGACAAATGTGAAGCTTTTGAGCGTGTGAGAGGACCTGGTGCATTGATGTCGTCGATGATTTTCTCAATCTGCACTTCATTTGCGATGCGAGGATGAGGAGGTTGAGGACTTTGATTGGGCTGAGCATTTTCTTCAGCAACATTGTCTTCAGATGTACCAGCATGATTTTCTTCACGACCTGGAATAACTTCTTCAGCAGATTTTTCAGTGGGTATGACATCCTCAGTAGCCTTGAACTTGATGTATTCCTTAGGAGACATTTCATCTAGCACATGAGGTAGGTGCTCTCTTTGCGAGCCGTTAGTTTCATCAAACCGCACATCTACAGTTTCAACAACCTTGTGGTGATAGGTGTTGAAGAATTTGTAGGTGTGCGAGTCCTTTCCGTAACCAAGCATAAAACCCTCATGTGCTTTCGGTGCAAATTTAGAGTTGTGATGAGGATCCCTAATCCAACATTTAGCACCGAAGACTTTGAAATAACTCACATTGGGTTTCTTGTCAATGATGAGTTCATATGAGGTCTTCTTGAAGAATTTTTGAAGATATACCCTGTTGATGATGTGGCTTTCAGTATCAATAGCCTCAGGCCAGAAGCGACGAGGTGTCTTATATTCATCAAGCATAGTGTGAGCCATCTCAACAAGAGTCATGTTCTTGCGCTGCACGACGCCATTCTGCTAAGGAGTGTATGGGGCAGATAACTCATGAGTAATACCAAGTTCATCAAGATAGTCATCAAGACTAGTATTCTTGAACTCGATCCCATTGTCACTCCTGATATGCTTGGTCTTCACACCGAAACTCGTCGAGGCCTTTGAAGAAAATCGTTTGAAGACTTCCCGCACTTTAGTTTTGTAAGTCATGATACGCACCCAGGTGTAACATGAATAATCATTAACAATAACAAAGCCATAGAGAGATGATGCATTTGTTAGTATGGCATAATGAGTGGGGCCAAAGAGGTCCATGTGACGTAAGGACGAGTGGTAGTCATGATAGTCTTCGAGGGATGCTTGGATCTGGTCATCTTTCCAGCCTCACAAGCCCCGGAAAGATGATCTTTGAGGAATTTTACACCCTCGATGCCAATGACGTGTGTTTTCTTCACAAGCGTGTGCAAGTTCCTCATCCTAGCATGACCGAGTCGACGATGCCATAACCAGCCTTCTGAAGCTTTTGCAAGTAAACATGTGGCAGGCTGTGGTCCTGTAGAGAAATCAACAATATACAAGTCTCCTCTCCTAAAGCCTTCGAAGACTTTGGATTTGTCAGATTTCATGAGTACTATGCAACGATATTTGCCAAAGATGACAACCATATCAAATCACAAAGCATTGAGACAGACATGAGGTTGAATCCTAGGGACTCGACAAGCATGACTTTGTCCATGTGTCGATCCTTTGAGATTGCAACCCTACCTAGACCCAATAACTTGCTTTTTCCTTTGTCAGCATAGGTTATATGCTTCAGATGCGATGGAGATAAAGCAAAGTCCATCAGTAAGTTCTTGTCACGGGTCATGTGATTTGTACATCCACTATCGAGGACCCACTCAGTAGCTTTGAGAGATTCATCCTGTAGAGATGAATTAGTGCATCTTACAAAATCATATACTTCAGAGTGAAGAATATGACATCAAATTCATCAGATAGAATTTCATCAAATAGTGCAATAGATATAGCAGTATGAGGACTGATGTCTACTACGCAACTTTATTCTTGTAGACTCGTGTTCGGCCTCCAAGCGCAGAGTTTTGTAGGACAGTAGCAATTTTCCCTCAAGTGGATGACCTAAGGTTTATCAATCCGTGTGAGGCGTACGATGAAGATGGTCTCTCTCAAACAACCCTGCAACCAAATACAAGAAATCTCTTGTGTCCCCAACACACCTAACACAATGGCAAATTGTATAGGTGCACTAGTTCAACGAAGAGATGGTGATAAAAGTGTAATATGGATGGTAGAAATATATTTTTATAATCTGAATAAATAAAAGCAGCAAGGTAGCAAATAGTAAAGGGGCACAAAAATGGTATTGCAATGCTTGAAAATGAGGCCTAGGGTCCGTACTTTCACTAGTGCAACCTCTCAACAATGCTAATATAATTGGATCATATAACCATCCCTCAAAGTGCGATGAAGAATCACTCCAAAGTTCCTATCTAGCGGAGAACATAAGAATAAATTGTTTGTAGGGTACGAAACCACCTCAAAGCTATTCTTTCCATTCGATCTATTCAAGAGTTCGTACTAAAATAACACAAAGCTATTCTTTCCATTTGATCTATCCTAGAGTTCGTACTAAAATAACACCAAAGCAAATTCATATTCATAATATTCAATCCAACACAAAGAACTTCAAAGAGCGCACCAAGATTTCTACCGAAGAAACAAAGGCAAGAACGTCCATCAACCCCTATGCATAGATTACCCCAATGTCACCTCGGGAATCCGCGAGTTGAGTGCCAAAACATATATCAAGTGAATCAATACGATACCCCAATGTCACCACGAGTATTCAATTGCAAGACATATATCAAGTGTTCTCAAATCCATAAAAGTATTCAATCCGATAACAACAAAATCTCAAAGGGAAAACTCAATTCATCACAACAAGATAGAGAGGGGAAACACCATATGATCCGACTATATTAACAAAGCCTGCAATACATCAAGATCGGGACATCTCAAGAACACGAGAGAGAGGGAGAGAGAGAGAGAGAGATTAAACACATAGCTACTGGTACAAACCCTCAGCCCCGAGGGTGGACTACTCCCTCCTCATCATGGTGGCCGCTGGGATGATGATGATGGCCGCCGGTGATGATTTCCCCCTCAGGCAGGGTGCCGGAACAAGGTCTAGATTGGTTTTCGGTGGCTACAGAGGCTTGCGGTGGTGGAACTTCTGATCTAGGTTAACCCCAAGGGTTTTCAGAATATTTGTGAATTTATAGGGTAAAGAGGGTGTGCGGGAGGCCAGCGAGGTGGGCAAAACCCACTTGGGCGTGCCTGGGCCCTCAGGCATGCCCTGGTGGGTTGTGCCCCCCTCGGGGCACCCCCAGGTGCTTCTCTGGCCCACTGGTGGTCTTCTGGTCCATAAAAAATCCACAAAAAGTTTCGCCTTGTTTGGACTCCGTTTGATATTGATTTTTCTGCGATGTAAAAAACAAGCAAAAAACAGCAAGTGGCACTAGGCACTGGGTCAATAGGTTAGTCCCAAAAAAGATATAAAGTTGCTATAAAATGGTTGTAAAACATCTAAGAATGATAATAAAACAGCATGGATACTTCATAAACTATAGATACGTTGGAGATGTACCAGCATTCCCAAGCTTAATTCCTACTCAACCTCGAGTAGGTAAATGATAAAAGACATAATTTATGAAGTGTGAATGCTACCAAAGTGCATAAGTTTGGTCAATAATAATTTCAATCACTTTTCCTAGCATCATAACAACAATTCTTTCTTATAAAACTTCTCATGTTATAGTAGCAACCAATTCACATGTTAAGGTTCAAACAATGAATTCTCTTGAAACTCAACAACCTATGTTCTTAGTCACCAAGTAATTGCAATTCAACTTATTCAACAGAGTTTAAGTAAGAGCTCCACATACTCAACCATCATATAGTCTTCTATGATTGCTAACACTCACCTCATACACATGAGCAAAACGTTTCAACCGGACACATAGAAAGATAGGGGCCTATAATTTCGCCTCCCAGCGTATTCACCTCAAGGGTGATGTCAACAATAATAACTCATGCTACCCATATCCAACTGGACATATGTGCCTAGATCTTTCCTCACCACATGATGCTTGCCAAAGGAAAAAATAAAAAGGAATAGAGAGAAAACTTTAACTCTTTGCATAAAAGTATATACATAAAAGTAAAGGATAGGCCCTTCGCAGAGGGAAGCAGAGGTTGCCATGCGCTTATTTGTTTGTATGCTCAAACCCTTAGTGCAAAAGAACATCACATTATATTGACCCTTATGATAGCAACCTTTATTATGCAGTCTATCGCTTTTATTCTTTGCCATCACAAGTTCGTACAACGTTCAATTTTCTCTTACACTAAATGATCTAATATTTTTAGAAGCAATTTTTATTGCCTTATTGCACCGATGACAACTTACTTGAAGGATCTTGCTCAATCCTTAGGTAGGTATGGTGGACTCTCGAAAATAATATTTGGGTTTAAGGGTTTTTGGATGCACAAGTAGTATCTCTACTTGGTGCGGAATTTTTGGCTAGCAAAGATAGGGGGCAAGCACCACATGTTGAAGGATCTATGACAATATAACTTCTATGTGAATATGAACAAACATAAACCATTACGTTGTCTTCCTTGTCCAACGTCAACAATTTTGGCATATAATATTTTGATGGGGGCTCACAATCACAAAAGATTTCCATGATAGTGTATTTGCATGTGAAAGTTCTCTTCCTTATACTAATTATTCGTAAAATGCTTGTATGGCCAATATTGTGATTGTCAAGCCTCAAAAGATTTCACTTTCTAAACCCAATGTGAGGCTACCACTAGGCATGATATGATTTCAACTTCATGACATTCAATTTATTCAACAATTTACTCATAGGATATAAGTGAAGCACAAGAGTAAATGACAAGCTACTCCAAAAAGATAAAAGTGAAGAACATGAGCATAATATCTATTTCTCTCAAATTAATTTAAGTGAAGCAAGAGAGAATTTCTTAAAAAATGGTAAATCACACCGTGCTCAAAAATATATAAGTGAAGCACTAGCGCAATTACATAGAGAAGAGCTTCGTTGACGGGGTGTGAATGCAGCTTACTTATCCACCCTGGAAACTTTTTGAGGACTCTATTTTATTTAAAAACTTTAAGATCTAAGTATTTTATTAAAACATCAAGCAAAAACAAAACAAATGCAATTCTAAGAATAGCACAACTCATGTGAAGAAGCAAAAACTTAGGCTCAACCGATACTAACCGATAATTGTTGAAGAAAAGAGGTGGGATGCCTATCGGGGCATCCCCAAGCTTAAATGCTTGAGAATTATTGAAATATTATCTTGTGGTGCCTTGGGAATCCCCAAGCTTGATCTTTTGTGTATCATTAATTCTTCTCATATCACAGTTTTCCTAAATCTCAAAAGTTTCATCCACACAAAACTCAACAAGAACTCGTGAGATAAGTTAGTATAAACCAATGCAAAAGCCTTATCATTCTCTACTGTAGAAAATCACTAAAATTATTATTCAACATGGCATACTAAATACCTCTGCATATTTAATACTCCTATCCTCAAATAGAATCATTAAACAAGAAAATATATGCAAACATAAGAGTAATCTCCCAAAACAGTACCGTCTGTAAAGAATGCAAGAGTACCAATACTTCCATAACTCCAAAAATTATGAAAATTTACCACACTGTAGAAAATTTATCAGAGCTTATTTTGCAGAAAGTTTGAACATTTTATCACATTCTGAATTTTCTAGGGAATTTTTGCAACAACGGTAAACTTTCTATTTTCAAATAGCAACATGTAGGCTAGCAAAATAAGCATAGTAAAGGCTATCTTTGCCACTTTTATTGAAATAAAAGATGCAAAAAATTATTATAAATAACAACAAGCAAAATACTAACAAAATAAAATGACGCTCCAAGTAAAACTCATATCATGTGACGAATGAAAACATAGCTCCAAATGAGGTTACCGATAATGTTGGAGACGAAAGAGGGGATGCCTTCCGGGGCATCCTCAAGCTTAGTTGCTTGGATCTTCCTTGGATATTACCTTGGGGTTCCTTGTGAATCCCCAATCTTAGGATCTTGTCACTATTTATTCTCCTCATATCGACATCTTACCCGAAACTTGAAAACTTCAATCACACAAAACATAACGGGACTTTGTGAGATAGGTTAGTATGATAAAGAGCAAACAATTTCACTTTTAGTACTGTCAAAGGCAAGATTCATAATTGTTCTCACACAATGCCTACTGAAGCATATCATTTCCCCAATTTGTATTGAGCAATATAAGCCATAGAAACTAGAAAACAAGCAAACTATGCATTGAAAACAGAATCTATCAAAAACAGAACAGTTAGTAATCTCTACTCCAACCATACTTCTGCTACTCAAAAAATTCTGAAAATTTAGGAAAGCCTGGGCAATTTGTCTATTAATCTTCTGCAAAAAGAATCAACATTTTATCACGCTTTTGTTAAAAATGAGAATTGTTTTCCTGAGTGCAAAAGTTTCTGTTTTTCATCAAGATCAAATCAACTATCACCGCAAGCCATCCCAAAGGTCTTACTTGGCACTTTATTGAAACGAAAGCAATAAAACATGATTACTACAATATCCTAATCATGTGAACACACAAAAACAGTAGGTAAAAGTGTTGGGTTGTCTCCCAACAAGCGCTTTTCTTTAGTGCCGTTTAGCTAGGCATGATGAGTTCAATGATGCTCGCATAAAAGATACGGATTGAAACATAACAAGAGCATCATGAATCATAATTTCCTCTCTCATAATAATTTTCAGTAGCATCATGAATAGATTCATCAATAAAACCATTACATAAAGCTTTCTTTTCATGATCCACAAGCATAGAAAATTTATTACTCTCCACATAAGCAATTTTATTCTCATTCACAATAATGGGAGTATCATATGAAACTTGAATACTAAAAAGAGAGTAATGTTAAGTAAAAGGATAAAAATTATTATGACAATAATTATCACTACTTTTTATAACATAATATCATCACAATAATCATCATTGGTAGGAGGCATGCAATCATCATAGTAAATTTGATCATTCAAAGTAAGGGGACTAAAAAGATCATCTCCATTAAGCATATCATCCCCAAGCTTGGGACAATCATTAATTGCAGCAAATAAATTCTCAGACATGTCATTATCATCAAACATAGCATCCCCAAGCTTGTGGCTTGGCATATCACAAGCATAATCACTCTCATCATTATTAGTATGAATAGCACCAACTGTATAACAATTGCTATCATCATAATTTCCCAAGTAGGTGCCAAAAAGATTTCCAAGATTGTAAGAAGTATCATTATCTTCCCAATCATAGTCATCACAACAAGCAATAGGCATAAAAAAAATCATCATCAAGTGCATCATCTTCCACAATTATTTTTGATTCATTTTCATGAGGCACAACAATAATAGGAGCAACATTATTTGAGAGAGATACCCTTTTACCTCTATTCTTTCTTCTTTTCTTCTTCTTCACCACATCATGTGTGGGTTTAAGTAATCTTTTCAAACTTCTTATTGATGAGATTGGTTGGATAGGAAGCTCCTCCTCGTTACTTGATTCATCATAATAAACACTAGGAGGGTATTGGGAAATATTTTCCCTTTCATTAGTACTCTCTTCATATTCTATTTGTTTTCTTGAATTTAGATAGTTGGCCATATAAGGATTCTCAATGCAATTTACCACACAATACATATAAATGCACCTAGTGGTTCCCTACAGTCAGCCAGGCTCTGATACCAAGTTTGTCACGACCGGTTTTCCAATAAAATACTTATTGAGAAACCGACCCTTTTATTCCCAGTATAGGAGAATCTTCCCATCGGGTAGACAAATTCTTGATACAGAAATCCAGAGATACCAATATTACACAAGGTTGAGCTGAGGCTGCTCAACGATCTATTACAAGCACGCCAATATTGTACATAAAGGCGGATATGACACAAGGTTATGGTGGCATAATTACTGACTCGTAATAAAAGTGGTGGTGGATATGTCACAGTGACGTGGGTGACATGACTCCTAAATCTTACAGCTCATCGAGCACCGGAGTGAGGCTCGATGATTATATTCGGGTAGCGGAAGCGTATATGATACAAGTGACCAAATTTCCAGGATTCTCACGGGACTGACTGGGACTCCTCTAGGCGTCGGACTCGCTATCAAACTCTTCATCCATAAGATCGCCTTCGTCAACATCTGGCCAAATCAACAAGCTAGGTGAGTACTTTGAATGTACTCGCAAGACAGTTCGGACATAAGATATAACAAATGCAAACATGATGCACATGAGCAGTTTAGCAATGCACACTCAGATAATAAATTTGCAAGGCGTGTTAAATGAAAAGGGAAGTTAGGCGGTAGTCCTCCCAAAGTCCCAAGAAAATAACTTAAAACCGATCGGGTGTCTGAAGCAACGCCTCGAAAGGTAAAAATAAATTAACATGCCGCAGTCGGGCATCTGAGCGACACCACATAAAGGGCTTATATTGAAATGTAAATGACAGTGCGTGCCACAGTCGGACGTCTACGCGACATCTCGGAAAGGGCTTATAATGAAAATAAATAACCGTGATGCCACAGTCGGACGTCTGAGCGACATCGCGTAAAGGGCTTATATTGAAATTAAATAACAAGAGTGCCACAGTCAGACGTCTGAGCGACATCACAGAAAGGGCTTATATTTCATGATTCGTATTCAATAAATTCATGAAGTTAAATTATTTCAAGGAAATACTCGGTACATAATGACAAACGGGTTAGTCCATCCACCGGAGTAATCATTCAGCCAGGTTTACCACTCATGTTTGTTCACCGGAGATTGTCACGGAGACTGACACTGAGACTGACAAAGACAAGTTGAACATAGTCCTTGACCATAGATACAGTTACTTGAATGATTTTGACTCTGCAGAGTTTGTACTATTTAACCACAGCTAACGGATTTCAGTAGTCACAAGGGACTAGTTCCGTTTACGGTATTTTAGAAGAAACACATCTAACCAGTACACACTCTTTCCACATTCCGCTGCCAGGAATCACCCTAGGCAGCATTCAAGAAAAACTCTAAGACGGGGAGGTCACAACCTCGAATAGCATGGGATCAAATTTATATCGCACGCTCTAAGGGGTGCCCCCCTCTTGGTCCCAACCGGAAACACCCATGCCCCCTGACCGGATGACTGGCTTTAATCCAGGGCCATGGAACCCTCATCACGGCCCCTCTATTTGGTGTGTACGAGGAAAGAGGTTTGTAACTTACTAAACCATATTCTTTGAAGAAAACATGTGGTAGTACAAGAGAAGGAACGGATGGTAACGTGACTTGATCCACGTCGACATTGGAGTTAAATGGTTTGGCATAAGACTGGCATGTTTCAACAATACCATCTTACCACCTTTCATGTCACCACATGATTATGTAAACTCACATCAAATAACACACCGAGTTTCGAAGCTCACTTGCAATAGCTTTGCATGCAATATAACATTTACGGATGTTCATATAAACATGCCATGAAGTAACTACTCAAGCAAACATAAAAAACACTCATCATATCAAAGGTTCAAACATGCTTGCCTGGTTCGGAGTAGTCGGAGTCTAGCTCGGTGAAGTTTGCGGTTTCGTCACCTCCTCCCAGATATCTACGGTATAAAGAAAATACGTACTAACGTAAATACCGTGTGTGCACAAAAAGTGTTCCAAATATTTTTCAAATAAATATGATAAAAACTAGACAGAAAAATAAAGATGACAGAAAAAGAATCAATCAAAAATCACTTTCTGTTTAAAAGTTATTAAAGTTTTAGTCCAGGGACTTGTCTGTAATGAAAACAAAAGTTTCCAGGGGTTGATTTATAAAAACAGAAAACGTTTCAGTAGGAAACACGCCAACCCAAAGGGAAAGTGCACTTTGCCCGAAGGCGTTCTCCAGGAAAACGGTTCGAATAAAATAAAAGAGAGGCTGACGAGGCGGTCCCACTCGTCAGGTTTAAATTTGAAAACAGAGTCGCAAAGGTTGCGCAGTAGAGCCGCGGCGATCCACGGCAGTTAGGAGGAGTGGAGGGTACCTACGGGCTCGTGTGCTCTCCAGCCTCAGGTGGGTGGTGGGGTTGGTCGCTGGCGAGCACCACGCCGACGGGCCTCAACTCCGGCGGACGGTGGTTCGGGTGTTGGAGGATCTCGCCGGGGAAGGCTGCAAAGGTCGAATTGGGGCTCGGGTTAGAGCACTGCGTGCACTAGAGGGTTGCTGACGCGGTTTGGGAGGCGGGGATGGTCTCACCTGAGTGAATCAAGCCGGAGCCCGAGGCGGATCGGGGTGGCCGGAGTCGGGGAAGGAGACCTCCTCGGGGTCCTCCTAGTGCCTAGGCGGGGCTCTGGTGAGGTGGAGGTGTGGTGCGGGGTTGAGAACGAGCTCGAGGGCTCGTTTTATAGCCGACCCGAGGCGGTGGCCATGAACGGGATAACGCCGGTGATGGTTACGGCGAGGCAGAGGTCAGTCAGGTGGTTTAGGGGGCTAGGCATCAACGTGATGGTTTACTGGTTCCGTTCAACTGCCAAGCTTGGCCTGCCTTGGGTGGTACTCCACGTTTATGACGGAACGGCTCACGGCGCTCTTCGGCGGCAGAGGGCACGCTCTGCGCTGCTCAGGCCGCGTCGACTGTGCTGCAGCATGCACAGGCAAGCGGACAGCCACGTGGAGGCTTCGGGTGGCTCGGGCGGTGCTGGATGGCGCCGAAAGGTGGCGCTGATCCCTGCTGGGCGCCACGGGTGGCTCTGCCACCGCAAAAGCTGCCGGCGTCGGCGAGACACGTCACCACCGACGATGGTGCCCGTCCAAATGACCATGCGGCGTTCTGGATAAGGAGGGGGAACAGGGAGCAAGGCGCCACTGCAGTTACTGGCGAGATCGACGCCGTGCTCTGAAGAAAACGACACTGACGGTGAAACAGAAACACTGAAAGTCTGAACTTTCTGAATTTGAACAGCAACAGTGCCTGCCAGGTGCTCGATGAAATGATTTTGGCATGTGGAGAAATTTTCTGGAGCTGATCTTTGGTGAGGTGACCTCTCAATGCACCTGGGGGCTGCCTGATTTATCCCAGAATTTTTGGAGAAGAAAAATATTGAGTTTCACCAAAATTGAAAAAATCTGGTCCAAACTTGCAGTGAGCAAAACTTGAAAAATTTGAACTTTGGAAGAGTGGATCTTGATGGATCTAGGTTGGGGGTGCTAAGGACTAGTCAGAGGAGTTGGTTTGGGATCAAAACTCAAAAGAAAATTGGTACTTCCTTTGTAAATCACCTAGGCCCAAAATAAAAGACAAAAATAGTTTTGGGGATAAAATAAATGGAATAAAAATAAAAAATGGGTTGAACTTGTTGGGATTGAATATTTTACTTGACCCAAAGTGGAGGGAGGGGTTTTGGAGGAAAGTTTTAACATGAAGTATGACAAAAGAGAATGAATAACAAGAATAAACCTAAAACCCATAGGGTTTCCTTTTAATAGAAAAGATTTCCAAAATTAATTGTGATGGGTTAACACCAAATAAAAAGTCTTCAATACCAAACACCAAGGTTGAGGATGACACAAAAACAAAATAATTGTCATAAGAGAATTTTTTTGAGAATGAGGGTCTTTTTAGAAAGGTTTTAAATAGCCTCCTTCAAATCATATAAAGAGTGTGATAAAAAAAAAACGAAATCAAAATTTTGGAGTGTCACATCCGCGCGGTACCATCACAGTTAACGGAAACATCGAGCGCTCTCTACGAGCGGAAGAACGTGCGGCTGCTTCAACAGTCGAACACTAGACGGCCTCACCAACCAAAGCAAATGAATGGTCGTTAAGACCACAGACACGGTTAAACGAGTCCGGCACATCACTAGATATCCTTGAGATAGGTTTGGTGGCTGCACCCTTATAGACGGTACTAAGGGCTTCCCGCGCGTAAACAGGGCTACGGCTCAACTTTACTTATCTTGATTTTTCAATGGTTCATTTACAATAACCAATCTTTTGCACGACAACTGAGGGAGTGTTGGATTAGGGGGTATCCGGACAACCAGACTATATCCTTTGGCCGAACTGTTGCACTATGAAGATACAAGATTGAAGACTTCGTCTCGTGTCCGGATGGGACTCTCTTGGCGTGGAAGTCAAGCTTGGCGATACGGATATGTAGAACTCCTCCTGTTGTAACCGACTGCTTAACCCCTAGCCCCTCCGGTGTCTATATAAACCGGAGGGTTTAGTCCGTAGGACGACAACAATCATACCATAGGCTAGCTTCTAGGGTTTAGCCTCTATGATCTCGGGGTAGATCAACTCGTGTACTACTCATATCATCAAGATCAATCAAGCAGGAAGTAGAGGGCCCGAACCTGGGTAAACATTGTGTCCCTTGCCTCCTGTTACCATCCGCCTTAGACGCACAGTTCGGGACCCCCTACCCGATATCTGCCGGTTTTGACACCGACATTGGTGCTTACATTGAGAGTTCCACTGAGTCGTCGCTGCAAGGTTTGATGGCCCCTTTGATCATCGACAATGATGCGGTCCAGGGTGAGGTTTTCCTCCCGGACAGATCTTCGTGGTCGGCGACTTCGCACTACGGGCCAAGTCGTTTGGCCATCTGGAGCAGATTGAGAGCTACGCCCCTGGCCATCAGGTCAGGTTCGGAAACTTGAATTACACTGCTGATATCCGCGGAGACTTGACCTTCGACGGATTCGGGCCCATACCTGGTGTGCCGCACGATCCCGACGAGCACGATATAGCTCGCTGCTGGATGTTGTTCGGGAGATCACGCCAAAGAACTACTCCGCCTTCACCCGTAGCAGATCGCGCCATCCGAGGATGGGAGGATAGACTCTGCCACGGAGACCGCACCGTTAGCGGCGTTAGAGCCGAATACTGACCTTACCCCTCACGAGAGCCGCGTCGCCGAATTGCTGGACTCGTCCCCGGCCACGGACTCCGAACCACCCGCGCCCATACCTATCGAATCCGATTGGGCGCCGATCATGGAGTTCACGTCCATAGATATCTTTCAGCACTTGCCCTTCATCGACATACTGAACTCGTTAAAATCTCTCTCCCTGTCTGGAGAACCTTGGCCGAACTATGTCCGGCTAGAGTGGGATGCGGATGACGAGAAATTCACTCCCCACCCACCACCCACCTAGTAGACACTGTCGACGACTTAAACGACATGCTCGACTTCGACTCCGAAGACATCGATGGCATGGACAACGATGCAGGAGACGAACAGGAACCATCGCCAACAGGGCCTAGACTGCCACTTCATCACATGACATATACATGGTGGATACACCCAAAGAAAATAATGACGAGGATGCAGCGAGAGATAGCTCCCACGACAAGCAATCAAAACGGCGCCGTAGGCACCGCTCTAAATCCCGCCTTGGCAAAAACAGCGATAGCAGCGCAAGAAGAAGCCAAATTGACCCAGCGATAGATCAAGGTGAGCCAGCGGACGATGAACAAAGTGCGGAACTGCTGTCCAAACACGGCGACGCCGAGCGTCAAGACAACCAACCCATCTCTGGTCAGGAGAACAGTCCGGACGATGATGAGCGCATCATCCTGGAAAGGCAGCTGGAGCAAGAAAGGCTTATTGCCACTGCAAGAAGTCTGAAGTAGCAGAAACAAAGGCTCAAGGCCACACAAAACACACTCAATAGTAGATGGAATAAAGTGCTCGACACGGCAGAAAGTACGGTGGCGCCGCCATAACGGCGAGCTACGCAGCAAAAAGCTGCTGCCGGTATTCGACGACGAGGCCTTCGAACCCCCGCAGCCGAAACACAAAATCGCCGACCGGTCGGATCGACGACCTCGTGGCCGCGATAGGGCGGCCAATGAGGCCGCACATAAGTCAGTACATGACCGACGCGAGGACCCGCATCAACGGGCCGGCGCAACTGCATCCATCTACGGATCAAGGAAACGCGCTCCAGCACTCAGCCAACACCAAATACCACAACCATCCGAACGCCATGGAACAGCCAAATACAGGGGTGCCGCACACCCCCTATGTTTCACCGACGAGGTATTAGACCATGAATATCCAGAAGGGTTCAAACCAGTTAACATAGAGGCATATGACGGAACCACAGACCCTGGGGTCTGGATCGAGGACTTCATCCTCCATATTCACATGGTTCGCGGAGACGATCTCCACGCCATCAAATAAATGCCCCTCAAGCTCATAGGACCAGCTCGGCACTGGCTGAAAAGCCTCCCCAAAAATAACAGTGGAAGTTGGGAGGAGCTCGAGGATGCTTTCCGGACTAACTTTCAAGGGACTTATGTCCGACCTCCGGACGCTGATGATTTAAGTCATATAATTCAACAGGCCGGAGAGTCAGCCAGAAAGCTTTGGAACAGGTTTCTCACTAAGAAGAACCAAATTGTCGACTGTCCGAACGCTGAAGCCCTAGCAGCTTTCAAGCACAGCGTTCGAGACGAATGGCTTGCCAGACACCTTGGCCAAGATAAGCCGAGAACAATGGCAGCCCTAAAAAGCCTCATGACCCTCTTTTGCGCGGGCGAGGATAGCTGGTTAGCCCGCAGCAGCACCAGCGACCCAAGCACATCCGAGGTTAGGGACAGCAATGGAAAACCGCGACGCAGTAAAAACAAGCGCCGGAATAAAGAAGACTGCCTGGACAATACGGCGGTAAACGCCGGATTCAGAGGCTCTCGACCGGGTCAGCGGAAAAAGCCCTTTAAAGGCAACAGAGATGGACCGACTGGCCTAAACAAGATTCTGGACAAACTATGTCGGATCCATGGCACCCCCGACAAACCTGCAAATCATACCCACAGAGAATGCTGGGTCTTCGAGCAGGCTGGCAAGCTAAATACCGAACACAAGGGGGAGGACACTCCGAGCGAGGACGAGGATGCGCCTCGCCAACAAGACATTGGGGGACAGAAAAAATTCCCACCAGAAGTCAAAACAGTAAATGTTATCCATGTGACAAAGAGGAGAGGCAACACGCACCAAATACACAAGCCATAGAGCCCGTCACCCATGAGTTCTACCCCTGGTCGGCCTGCCCGGTCACTTTTGATCACAGGGATCACCTAATAGGTATCCAGCAGGAAGGATCAGCCGCCTTGGTGCTGGACCCAATAATAAACGGATACCATGTCACACGAGTCCTTATGGACGGCGGCAGTAGTCTAAATCTGATATATCAGGACACCGTCCGCAAAATGGGGATAAACCCAACAAAAATCAGCCACAGTAATACTACCTTCAAGGGAGTAATACCAGGCACAGAGGCCCGCTGCACGGGCTCTCTAGTACTAGAGGTTGTGTTCGGCCCGCCCGACAACTTCCGGAACGAAAGGTTAACCTTCGACATTGCTCCATTCCGAAGTGGCTATCAAGCACTACTCGGACGAGAGGCTTTCGCCCGTTTTAATGCAATACCGCATTACGCTTTACTCCAACTTAAAATGCCCGGTCCGCGCGGCACCATCACAGTACCTGGAAATGTTGAGCGCTCCTTATGAGCAGAAGAATGCACGGCTGCTTTAACAACCGAACACTAGACGGCCTCACCACCAGAGATGATGACCGGTCGTTAGGACCGCGGACACGGTTAGACGAGTCCGGCTAATCATTGGATAGAGATTAGTTCGATGGTTATACCCGTATAGATGGTACCAGGGGCTTCGCCGCGATAATTCAGCTCAACTTTACCCATCTCGACTTTTTCATGGTTTATTTATAATAACCAAATTTTTGTACAACAACTTTTCACTAAGCACCTCTCTTTTACAGATGACAATCGTGCTACACCCGTCCAGGATACGGCACAATCGAGACACAGGCGCAGACGTGCAGCATGGACCCGTGCAAAGGTTTCTCTTTAGATTAAGACCCTGTGTAAACCTTTTTTACTGTCTTTTGTTGTTCACATCCTCCGGATTCTCAATACAACCTAGAACGATGCTGACGTCTGGGCATGTGGCCACATCAGAATATTGCTCGTACCTGGACACTAGGGGTTCATTATCCAAGGGCATCATCTAAGCCCAGTATATATTTCAAAGACCGAACACCTTAGGGAGTGTTCGGCGTCGCGAGTTAGGCCTTATATGCATCAGCTCCGAATCATGTCTTTGGTCAAATGTTGGGTTTGCCCGGCTCCTGTGTTTTGCTACCTTACGTTCCGCTCTATCAGCTAAGGTGGCACCAGGAGAACTACTGTGATTGTGCCCTGGCTAGCCCGGACGAGCACCTCAGTAGAGAAAGCCGAAAACTGACTGTCATGATAAAGCGAGAGACTGGTCAACCACTCGATGACTTACGGGAATCTTCGGGATTCCTCCAAGATTAACGAAGGGCCGTTTCCCGGCCAGGCATGACCGCGCCCCGTATTCGGATGAGCGCGGAGCCACCAGGGGCTATATAGTAGCCCCACTGTCAAACTCATATGGCTAAGTGAAATTGTTAAAGCAATATAATCCGATTGCCTAGTTCGCTGCGCTATCACCTCCTTAATGGACCAAGACGTTGGATCAAGTGTGAGCACGCGTTTTCATTTAACACCCCCGCATTATATGCGTAAATAAGCCGACATCGCAAACTTTCGTGTTATATACACATATACATAAACGGCCGCACAGAGGCAGCATAACACTTTCGTGCAAAAGTATAAAAATAGCCTTTATATAATTTAGTAAAACATTGTTTTTCAATGGGAATACATGTCATTAGAACATAATATTCTTCGAAAGCATCGCGCTTCTATTGAACGAGCGCCTTCAAGGACCTCATCAAAGTAGTGCTCGGCAGCTACTCCGCTAACTGCCGAACTCGGGGCTGCAATTGCGGTGGCTTCCATCTCCGCCCAGTGCGTTTTGACACGGGCAAGCGCCATCTGCGCACTCTCTATGCACGCTGACTTATTCATAGCGTTGATGCGCGGCACAACACCAAGGAACTGCTGCACCAAGCTGAAGTAACTGTTCGGCCTTGGCCCGGCCGGCCACGCGTGATTCACAACATACCTCATGGCGAGTCCGGACAACCTATGGAGCTCGGCCATTTGGCCATCCGCTCATTCAGAGGAAGTGGACGCGCTGGACCATTAAATTGCGACTAGAACAGCTTCTCCACTTCACGATCTCTTTGATCTTTGAAGTACTCGGCCGCATCAGCAGCACTCGCTGCCAAATCCAGATAAGCGTCTGCAGAACTCCACACCAGTCCAGAGGAGCATACTTAGGATCTACGAACTTCATCCACAACATAAAGGGCTTCCCAACCGCGATATCCCCTGCGTGACGAAGCTCCTCCTTCATCGCTCTAATTGTAGAGCGGGATTCCTTGGCTGCTACCATGGCCCTCTCCAGCTCCGTAGCCTTCGCTTGGCTTTCCTTCTCAAGAAGCCGGTATCGGTCGGAGGCATTACTTAACTCAACGGCCATCTTGGCCATCTTCTCCTTACTTTGGCAATGGGCAGCCTGTTCGGCCCTCAGCTCTTCGGCCGCCTTCAGAGCGGCCGCATCACTATTCCTGGCTTGGTTTTTGGCTCGGGCAAGTTCTGCCCGAAGGGTCTCCACTGCCGCAGCTCCATCTGCAGTTCACAACATGTTCAAGATACTGGAATTACGCTCCTCTTACCATATGTTGATCACCAGAGAAATTACATACCCTGTGCCTCGTCAAGCCGCTTGTTGACAAGCACGATGTCGGCATCTACTGCGTCAAGTCGCCGCGTTAGCTCGGCAACCTCACCAGTTCGGCTAGCCACCGGACCTCCCGCCACCTGCATATGAAGACGGCTGGATTGTTACCTGCGACTATGATCCTCTGTTTACCGCCATTTCTGACGGCAACCAGAGTCTCAGGGGCTACTATCTGCACAGGGCACATTTAAAACATGTGCGGTACTGTAAAAAATACACACTACTTCACGTACCTCAAAACCTTTCAGCAGACTCATAAAGGCTTCATGCAACCCGCTTTCGGCGGATGAAATCCTCTCAACCACCACGCCCATTAGCGCAAGGTGCGCTTCTGAGATAGCCGCCTGCTCTAGCAGATCCTTCAGTGCATCCAACCGCATGACAGGTGGACCCAGACCCTTCCGGTTGCTCTCTTCAAGAGCCGGATACTGAGGACTTCGGGTCGCCAAAGAATCACCCTCTGGCCTTGCCGGATCGGGAGAAGCCCTTCGAGACGACACTGGGGTCGCCTACCGTAAGGCGGGATGGCATGGGGAGGCGTTGGCTCTCCATCATCTCCGGAAGAAGATCCCCAAAGACGAACTCTGCCGAGAGGGGCTACGATCCGGACTACAAGACAGATGTTTCGGTTATTTTCCTCAGAGGTAAAGTAGGATGTTTTTTACTATTAATCCTTTTTTACTTACAGCTCGATGGAGGGCTTATCCCCTTGCGGACACTGTACGGCCGGGGTATCCTCTGGGCCAGGACCCTCTGGCGAAGATTTCTTCCCCCGTTTAGAGACTATTGTCTTCGGGCCTTCAGAGGCGGTCCTTTTCCTTCCTTGGGGAGAGGGAACTTTGGCTTCTTCTCCCCGGTTGTCCGCCTTCGCAAAGGCGTCAGCCTCTTTCTTCCCACCTTTATCTTCCCCTAAGGGCGCTTGGTAGGGTGCAACTCCAACATCCGGGCTAGTACCGGATCTGGTGAGACCTCGGGGAGGGGGGCCGGACACCTGATCATCCTCGCCTTTGCTATCCAGTCCTGGTCAAAGAGCGACTTTTCAAAATGATGTTGTGATGAATAAAAATACAACATGTTCGGCCACAGGGCGACTTACTTGGGTATCCGGGTGATTGCAGCTCAGACCCGCGTCCTCGGTAGAGTCGGGACACATTGCTTGTGGTCCGAAGTACAATTTGTACATCTCCCCAAGGCCATGTCGAGGAAGTGCTGAATAGCTCATGTCCCTCCATTGAATTCCCACAGATGGAGGGACGACGTTCAGGTGGCAGGGGTTCTAAGCAAAGTAACATTACTTGCAAGCATCGTGACTGCAGACCAATATCTCTTTCGAGGACATCTCGGATGCGACTCTGCAGTATGGGCACATCCTTTACTGGCTCCCAGTCCAGCCCCTTGTTGATCCACGATGTTAGTCGTGGAGGGTGACCCGAGCGAAAGGCAGGGGGAGCCACCCATTTGGTACCCCTGGGAGCTGTGACATAAAACCATTCTTGTTGCCATAAGCTGGACACCTCCTGGAAGGAACCCTCGGGCCATGGGGCATCGGTGCTTTTGCTTATTACGGCACCTCCGCGCTCCGTGTGCCTCCCCTCTATCATCTTCGGCTGCACTTGGAAGGTCTTGAGCCACAGGCCGGAGTGAGGGGTGATTCGAAGGAAAGCTTCGCACATGACGATAAAAGACGAGATGTGGAGAATAGAATCCGGAGCTAAATCATTGAAATCCAGCCTTGTAATAGAACATGAGCCCCCTCACGAAGGGATCCAGAGCCAGGCCTAGCCCTCGAAGGAAGTGAGATATGAACACTACGCTCTCGCCGGATTTGGGAGTAGGTATGACCTGCCCTTGAGCAGGCAGCCGGGGCGCGATCTCACCGGTCAAAAACTTGGCCTCTCTTAACTTTTCGACGTCTTCCTCCAGCACGGAGGAGGGCATCCACCGACCTTGAGGGTTCGAAGTGCCTAACCTGAGCCTTGGGTGTTGGAACTCGAGGCGTGGGATGGATTTGATTGAGTTCGAGGAATAAAAAAGGGATAGGCCTTGGCCTCTTTATAAAAAGGGTGAATACTAAGCGTCCTCCTCGTGACCGTTTGGGACTTGCCTATAATCGAGGAGTCATATCAATGGGCACGATTGGGTTACCCACGCCCGTATTGATGAGAATCCCGAGATAAGGGGACACGATCTCTGCTTCGACAGGACGTGCCAAGGAAACCGCCTCGCGATATGCGCCAAGGCTGGTTGAAAAACACGGTTCGGTAATAACAGGGCCATGGCATGATGTCATGATATCAAATACGTCAGCAGGTCAGATTTCTGGAAATATTATTCTCTCTACGGTGGTATGTGGAACTTGTTTTGCAGAGCCGGACACTGCCCTTGTGTTCAAGATCTTCTATGGAGTATTCGGAGGAGGAACCCGCCTTGCAATGCCGAAGACAATCTGCGCGCCGGACTCATCATCATTAAAGCCTGGTTCAGGGGCTAGTGAGGGAGTCCTGGATTAGGGGGTATCCTTTGGCCGGACTGTTGGACTATGAAGATACAAGATTGAAGACTTCGTCTCGTGTCCGGATGGGACTCTCTTGGCGTGGAAGGCAAGCTTGGCAATACGGATATGTAGATCTCCTCCTGTTATAACCGACTTTGTGTAACCCTAGCCCCCTCCGGTGTCTATATAAACCGGAGGGTTTAGTCCGTAGGACGACAACAATCATACCATAGGCTAGCTTCTAGGGTTTAGCCTCTACGATCTCGTGGTAGATCAACTCTTGTACTACTCATATCATCAAGATCAATCAAGCAGGAAGTACGGTATTACCTCCATCATGAGGGCCCGAATCTGGGTAAACATTGTGTCCCTTGCCTCCTGTTACCATCCGCCTTAGACGCACAGTTCGGGACCCCCTACCCGAGATCCGCCGGTTTTGACACCGACAACAACTTTCAACTAAGTACC
Organism: Aegilops bicornis; assembly: GCA_021605145.1. Lineage (NCBI taxonomy): Eukaryota > Viridiplantae > Streptophyta > Magnoliopsida > Poales > Poaceae > Aegilops > Aegilops bicornis. Next base: position 110,351,246 of record CM038671.1, read on the forward strand.
TCTCTTTTACAGATGACAATCGTGCAACACCCGTCCAGGATACGGCACAACGGAGACACAGGCGCAGACGTGCAGCAGGGACCCGTTCAGAGGTTTCTTTTTAGATTAAGACCCTGCATAAACCTTTTTTACTGTCTCTTGTTGTTCACATCCTCCGGATTCTCAGTACAACCGAGAAGGATGCTGACGTTATTGACATGTAGCCATGTCAGAATATTGCACGTACCCGGACACTTGGGGCTCATTTTCAAGGGCATTGCTTAGCCCGGCACATATCTTAAAGACCGAATACCTTAGGGAGTGTTCGGCGTCGCGAGTTTGGCCTTATATGCATCAGCTCCGAATCATGTCTTTGGTCAAATGTTGGGTTTGCCCGGCTCCTGTGTTTTGCTACCTTACGTTCCGCTCCATAGGCTAAGGTGGCACCAGGAGAACTACTGCGATTGTGCCCTGGTTCATTCGGACGAGCAACTCAGTAAAGAAAGCCGAAAACTGACTGTCATGATAAAGCGCGAGACTGGTCAACCACTCGATGACCTAGTGGAATCTTCGGGATTCCTCCGCATTAACGAAGGGCCGTTTCCTGGCTGTGCATGTACGGCGCCCGTATTTGGATGAGCGCGGAGCCACCAGGGGCTATATAGTAGCCCCACTGTCAAACTCCTATGGCTAAGTGAAGGTGTTAAAGCAATATAATCCGATTGCCTAGTTCGCTGCGCTATCACCTCCTTAACGGACCAAGACGTTGGATCAAGTGTGAACACGCGTCTTTTGCGAACACCCCCGCATTATATTAGTGGGGGCTGAAGCCGACGATTGCAAACTTTCAGGTTATATACATATATATGTAAACGGCCGCACATGAGGCATCATAAAACTTTCAGGAAAAATTATAAAAACAGCCTTTACAATTCAGTAAAACATTGTTTTTTCCATGGGAATACATGTCACTAGAACATAATATTCTTCGAGCACTGAGCTTCTATTGAACGAGCGCCTTCAAGGACTTCTTCAAAGTAGTGCTTGTAGCCTACTTCGCCAACGGTCAACCCTCGAGTTGCAATAGCGGTGGCCTCCATGTCTGCCCAATATGTCTTGACACGGGCAAGTGCCATCCGTGCACCCTCTATACACGCCGACCTCTTCATATCCTCGATACGCGGCACAACACCAAGGAATTGCTGCACCAAACCAAAATAACTATTCGGCCGTGGCCCTCCCGGACACAGATGATCAACAATAGACCCCATGGCAAGAACGGACAACCTATGGAGCTCGGCCCACTCGGTCATGCGCTCATTTAATAGCAGCGTATGCGCTGTACCGTTGAATTGCGACCAGAATAGCTTTTCCACTTCACAATCTTTTTGATCCTTGAAGTACTCGGCTGCATCACCGTGATTATCGCCAGATCCGTGACACGCCATTCCGCATCACTCCATAGCTTACCAAGAGGGGCATACTTTGGATCTCCAAACTTTGTCAGCAGCAAGAAGGGCTTCCCAGCCGCAATATCTCTAGCTTGACGCAGCTCCTCCTTCGACGCTCTGATCTTCGAGCAGGCTTCCTTGGCTGCTACCATGGCCTTTTCCAGCTCCGTCGCCTTCGCTTGGTTTTCCTTTTCAAGAAGCTGATACCGGCGGGCGGCATCCTTTAACTCAACGGCCATCTTGGCCACTTTTTCCTTACTTTTGCAATGGGCGGCCTGTTCGACGCTCAGCTCTTCGGACGCCTTCAGAGCGGCCGCATCACTATTTCTAGCTTGTTCTTTTGCTCGGGCAAGTTCCGCCCGAAGGGTCTCCACGGCCGCATCTCCATCTGCAGTCACTACATATTAAAGATACTGGCATTATGCTCCTCTTACCAAGTGCTGATAGCCAGAGAACTCACATACCTTGTGCCTCGCCAAGCCATTTGTTGACAAGCACGATGTCGGCATCTGCCGCATCAAGTTGCCGCTTTAGCTCGGCAAACTCACCAGTCCGGCTAGCCATCGGACCCTCCGCTGCCTGCATAAGAAGGCGGAGTGATTATTACCTGGGACTATGATCCTCTGTTTTCCGCCGCTCTCGATGGCAACCAAAGTCTCAGGGGCTACTATCTGCATAGGGTGCACCTAACATGTGCGGTACTGCCAAAAATACACACTATTTCATGTACCTCAAAGCGTTTCAGAAGACTCATAGAAGCTTCATGCAACCCGCTTTCGGCGGACGAAATCCTCTCAATCACCATACCCATTAGCGTACGATGCACCTCTGAGATAGCCGCTTGCTCTAGCAGATCCTTCAGTGCGTCTGACCGCACACCAGACGGTGCCGGGCTCTTCCGGTTGCTCTCTTTGAGAGCCGGACACTGAGGACTTTGGGTGGCCAAGGGATTACCCTCCGGCCTTACTGAATCAGGAGAAACCCTCCGCGACGACACCTCTGGGTCGCCCGCCTCATGAGGCGAGATAGCTGGGGGAGGCGTTTCGCTCTCCATCATCTCCGGAAGAAGATCCCCTGAAGATGAACTCTGCCGAGAAGGGCTACGGTCCGAACTACAAGATAAACGCTTCGGTTATTTTCCTCAGAAGTAATGTAGGATAAATTCACTATTAAGTACCCCTTTTACTTATAACTCGGTGGAGGGCTGACCCCCTTGCGGGCATTGTGCGGCCAGGGCACCCCCCGGGGCGGGACCCTCTGGCGAAGATTTCTTCCCCCGTTTGGAAACCATCGTTTACGGGTCTTCAGAGGCGGTCCTCTTCCTTCCTTAGGGAGAAGGAATTTTAGATTCTCTTCCCCGGCTATCCTCCTCCCCCGGTTTGGATGGGCGGTGAGCGGGGTCCGCTTTCAGCCTCTTTATTTCCCCCTGTATCTTCCCTTGAGGGCGTTTGATAAGGCGCGAGCTCCAGCATCTTGGCTAGTACAGGATCCGGTGAGACCTCAGGAAGGGGGGCCGGACACGTGATCATCTTTGCCTTTGTTACCCAGTCCTGGTCAGAGAGCGACTTTTCAGAATGACATCGTAATAAATAAAAAAGGCAAACGTGTTCGACTACGAGACTACTTACTTGGGTATCTGGGCGATTGCAGCTCAGACCCGCATCCTCGGTGGTGTCCGTACACATCATTTGTGGTCTGAAGAACAATTGATACATCTCTTTGGGAGTCATACCGAGGAAGTGTTGAATAGCTCGCGGTCCCTCCGGGTTGAACTCCCACATGCGGAGAGGACGACGTTTGCAGGGTAGGACTCGATGAATTAAAATGACTTGCATTACCATGGCCAGACTGATATCTCTCTCGAGGAGATCTCGGATGCGGTTCTGCAATATCAGCACATCCTTTGTTGGCCCCCAGTCTAGCCCGTTGTTAATCCATGACGTTAGTCGTGGTGGGGGACCCGAGCGAAAAGCAGGGGCGGCCACCCACTTGGTACCCCTGGGAGCTGTGATATAAAACCACTCCCGTTGCCATAAGCTGGACACCTCCTGGAAGGAACCCTCTGGCCATGGTGCATTGGCACTTTTGCTTATTACGGCTCCACATCAAAGGTCTTGAATCACATGCCAAATTGAGGGGTAATGCGGAGGAAAGCTTCACACACAATGATGAACGATGAGATGCGGAGGACGGAATCTGGAGCCAGATCATGGAAATCCACCCCGTAATAGAACACGAGCCCCCTTACAAAGGGATCTAGAGCGAGGCCTAGCCCTCGGAGGAAGTGAGAGATGAATACAATGCTCTCGCCGGGTTCGGGAGTGGGTATGACCTGCCCTCGAGTAGGCAGCCTATGTGAAATTTCACCAGTCTGAAATCTGGCCTCTCTTAGCTTCTTGACGTCTTCCTCTGTAACGGAGGAAGGCAACCACCAACCTTCAAGGTTGGATCCGGACATGGTTGAAGGTCCAAAGCGCCTGACCTAAGCATGGGGTGTTGGAAGTCGAGGTAGGGGAAGGATTCGATTGAACACGAGAAGAAAAAGGGGACAGGCCTTGGCCTCTTTATAAAAGAGGTGAATATCAAGCGTCCTCCGCGTGGCCGTTTGGGACTTACCTAGAATTGGGGAGTCATACCAACGGGCATGGTCGGGTTACCCACGTCCGTATTGATGAGAATCCCGCGAAAAGGGGGACACGATCTCTGCTTCAAAAAGACGTGCCAAGGAAACTGCCTCGCGATATGTGCGGTGGCTGGTTGTGAAAAACGGTTCGAATAATGACCGGGCCATGGTGTGATGTCATGCTACAAAATGCGTCGGCAGATTAGATTTATGGAAATATTATTCTCTCTACGGTGGTATGTGGAACTTTTTTTGCAGAGTCGGACACTATCCTTGTGCTCAAAATCTTCCATGGAGTATTCGAAGGAGGAACCCGCCTTGCAATGCCGAAGACAATCTGCGCGCCGGACTCATCGTCATTGAAGCCTGGTTCAGGGGCTACTGAGGGAGTCCTGGATTAGGGGGTATCCGGATAGCCGGACTATATCCTTTGGCCGGACTGTTGGACTATGAAGACACAAGATTGAAGACTTCGTCTCGTGTCCGGATGGGACTCTCCTTGGCGTGGAATGCAAGCTCGGAGATACGGATATGTAGATCTCCTCCCATTGTAAACGACTCTGTGTAACCCTAGCCCCCTCCGATGTTTATATAAACCAGAGGGTTTAGTCCGTAGGATAACGGTCTCGTGGTAGATCAACTCTTGTAATACTCATATCATCAAGATCAATCAAGCAGGAAGTAGGGTATTACCTCCATCGAGAGGGCCCGAACCTGGGTAAACATTGTGTCCCCCGCCTCTTGTTACCATCCGCCTTGACGCACAATTCGGGACCCCCTACCCGAGATCCACCGGTTTTGACACCGACAAAGACCCTTGCCGGGGCAGCCTCAGCAGCCCCGGTAAGATCCTTGCCGGGACAGCTCGCCCCGCACCAACAGAGCGGGCCACCCTTGAGTCCACGGTCTCCAACATCATGTTGGGCCAGGGCTCGGGAGGCACCTCCGTGGTGGCATGCAGATCTTTGTGAAGGCATATTCAAGATCAGATGAGGATTAGAAGACGACGATCCTCGGCAAGATCCTTGCCGAGGAAGGCCACTAGACCCCCGGCAAGGCCCTTGCCGGGGACGACAGCGTGCCACGGCAATATCCTTGCCGGGCCACCCGGCAAGGCCCTCACCAAGGACGCCAGCAGGAGTCACCCCCAGGCCCATGCCAACCAAGCTTCCACCGCCGTTCACATGCAGCTGCCAGCCCCAACCAACCAAGGTGCACCTGCGTGGCAACATGCATCTCCCAGGCCAACTCATCGAGCGCCTGCGTGGCGGCATGCAGATCTTCATGAAGGGTCCACCACCGCGCCACCTCAGCTGCCTGCCTACCTACATGGCGCCGCACACATCGTTGGCCAAGACGCGTGTCGAAGCAAGGAGGAGCGGCGACGGACGGGACGAGCCTCGCCCTCGTCCCCAATAAAGGAAGGGGACATCTAAGCTACGCATTAAATGCGTCTTGTCCTATAATACAAGCGATAAGCTCAGGGCACTGTACGCCTTTCCACCTCCTGTGTGCCATTGTGGGAGCCCCTTTCGACTATAAAAGGAGGCTCATGGCATACTGGAGAAGGATTCGGCTCTTTCAAACCATGCACTGACCACAGCTAGTTCGAGAGCTCAAGAACTCTCTGAAATACACCCACCAAAGCAGGACTAGGGTTTTACGCATCCTCGCGGCCCGAACCTGGGTAAACGATCTTTGTGCTGTCTACTAGCCCTGCTCTTGTCGCAACGCCGCGCCCTGACAACCGTAGTAGGGAGTCTTGTGATCCCATAGGTGTCGTTCCACACCGACACCCAACCATAGAATTAAAGCATCAAGTCCCCTTTATCCCATACGCAACAACCCCCTTACTCGGGTTTGTGTTTCAGTCACTCACGCAACCCACTATAAGCGAATCATGAACGTACTGCAACACCCTATAGCGGGAATCCCTCACGCTTGCGAGACACGGAGAGCACCATAGGACAACACCAATAATAAAACATGCAACTCAAACCAATCACGATCATCAATTAACCCATAGGACAAAACAGATCTACTCAAACATCATAGGATAGCCATACATCATTGGGAAATAATATATAGCGTTGAGCACCATGTTTATGTAGAGATTACAGCGGGTAAAAGAGGGGTTACACCGCTGCATAGAGGGGGGAAGAGTTGGTGATGACGGTGGTGAAGTTGTTGGTGTAGATTGCGGTGATGATGATGGCCCTGGTGGCATTCCGGCGCCACCGGAAGAGAGGGGGAGAGGCCCCCCTTCTTCTTCTTCTTCCTTGACCTTCTCCCTATATGGGAGAAGGGTTTCCCCTCTGGTCCTTGGTCTCCATGGCACGGGAGGGGCGAGAGCCCCTCTGAGATTGGATCTGTCTCTCTGTCTCTCTCTGTTTCTGCGTTCTAGATTCTGCCCTTTCACCTTTTCTTTTATAACCGGAGATCCGTAACTCCGATTGGGCTGAATTTTGGACACAATCTCTATCCGGATATTATATTTCTTGCGGCGAAAGAAGGGCTCCAACCACCTTACGGGTTGGCCACGAGGGCCCAGGGCGCACCTGACTCCATGGGGCACGCCCCCTGCCTCGTGGCCCCCTCCGGCATCGTATCGCGTTGATTCTTCTTCCCAAAAATCACATATATTCCAAAAAAAATTCCGTCAGTTTTTATCCCGTTTGGACTCTGTTTGATATCAATTTTCTGCGAAACAAAAAACATGCAAAAAACAGGAACTGGCACTGGGCACTGGATCAATATGTTAGTCCCAAAAATAGTATAAAAAGTTGCCAAAAGTTTGTAAAAGTTGTAGAATATTGGCATGGAACAATAAAAAATTATAGATACGATGGAGACGTATCACGCCACTTGGACTGGGCATTTTGAGCTTGAGATAAGCATAGTGTGGCACTGCGTTGAATCGAGTGAATGCGGTCTCTCCGAGCAGTGCGTGATAGCCGCTGCGAAAGGGAAGTATGTCGAAGATTAACTCCTCGCTTCGTAAATTGTCCGGAGACCCGAAGACAACCTCAAGCGTGATTGAGCCAGTACAGCGGGCCTCTACACCTGGTATGACTCCTTTGAAGGTAGACTTTCGGGGTTTGATCCGTGATGGATTAATGCCCATTTTTCGCACTGTATCCTGATAGAGCAGATTGAGGCTGCTACCTCCGTCCATAAGGACGCGCGCCAGGTCAAATCCATCAATGATAGGGTCGAGGAGTAGTGCTGCTGAACCACCATGACGGATACTAGTTGGATGATCCCTACAATCAAAGGTGGTCGGGAATGACGACCATGGGTTGAATTTTGGGGTGGCTGGCTCTATCGCGTAGACGTCCCTTAGTGCGCGCTTGCACTCCCTTTTGGGGATGTGTTTAGAATATATCATGTTCACTGTTTTGACTTGAGGGGGAAACTTGTTCTGTCCCCCTGTGTTCGGTTGCCGGGGCTCCTCGTCTTCGTCCTCATTTTGTGATCCCTTTTCCCTGTTCTCGGCGCTTAATTTGCCGGCTTGTTTGAAAACCCAACAATCTCTGTTGGTATGATTGGCTGGTTTGTCCGGGGTGCCATGTATCTGACACAGGCGATCGAGTATGCGGTCCAGGCTGGATGGTCCCTGATTGTTTCTTTTATACGGTTTCTTCCGCTGGCTGGAATTGGAGCCGCTGAATCCGACGTTGACTGTAGTGTCGTCGATATTATCACCATTGCTTCGGTGTTTGTGTCTGTTACGTCGGAGCTTGCCGTTGCTGTTTTTCACCTCGGAGGGGCCTGCCTCGCTGGCTGTGTTTTTGCTACGAGCCAACCAACTATCCTCGCCCACGCAAAAGCGGGTCATGAGTGCCGTAAGGGCTGCCATAGATTTTGGCTTTTCTTGGCCGAGGTGGCGGGCGAGCCATTCGTCGCGGATGCTATGTTTAAAGGCCGTAGGGTTTCGGCATCCGGACAGTCGATGATCTGGTTCTTTTTGGTTAGGAACCTAGTCCAGAATTTCCTGGCTGACTCTCCAGGTTGTTGAACTATGTGGCTTAAGTCATCAGCGTCTGGTGGCCGGACATATGTACCTTGGAAGTTGTCGAGGAAGGCTTCTTCCAAGTCCTCCCAGCTGCCGATAGAATTTTCAGCCAGGTTGTTTAACCAGTGTCGAGCTGGTCCTTTAAGCTTTAGTGGGAAGTATTTGATAGCATGGAGGTCATCTCTGGGGGCCATGTGGATGTGGAGGATAAAGTCCTCGATCGATACCGCGGGATCAGTTGTCCTGCCGTATGATTCAATATTCACGGGTTTGAACCCTTCGGGGAATTCGTGATCCATTACTTCATCTGTGAAGCAAAGAGGGTGTGCGGTGCCTCTATACCTGGCTGCATCGCGATGTAGCTCCGATGGAGTTCGCTTGCGGTTGTCGGCCCGGGCGTGACTAGGTTTGTCACGTCCGAATAGGTAGCCATCATCACGTGTCAAAGAACGTCCCTGCGATACGTAAAACGATCGGGTGTATCTTGCTCTGCTACCCAGGGTCTATCGGAGGTCGTATGTATGACCCCGAACTGTTTTGTCTCTATTTTTACGTGGCGGTGGGGCAAGATGCTGTTCGGCTTGAGTTGTCGCTCTATCCCGACCATGAGGTGGTCGGTCTGCCGCACTCTCCCAATCGCGTAGTGGTCGATCGGCCGCATTACACGAGGGAGGTATGGGCTCTGGCGCCTCTTCATAGAACTGAGGTGGCAACCTTCTCTTTGGGTAACTCTTGGCTGGGCGCCTGAGGCCGTATTCTTCGGCTTCCGTAACATCACCAATTGCCGACGAAGCAGATCTTGGTCAGCTTGAAGCTGCTGCTGCTTCTTTTTCAGGCTCCTTACGGTGGCTATTAGCTGGCGCTTGAAGCGCTCCTTCTCGAGAGGTTCCTCAGGCATGATGAAATCTTCATTGCCGAGGCTTTCCTCATGCACGGAGAGCGGACGATAACTACCGTCCTCCGAGTCATTGGGCCTGGCCTGTTCGTCGGGGCTCGCTTGCCCGTTTTCTTGCTCCTCCTGTTCGGATGTTACCACAGTGAGGTCTTCATTGTTTTTGGCATCGTCCGGAGTAATATTTTCTCCTGTGCCAGCATTTCTGTCTTTTGAGCGACATGACTTAGAGCGGTGTCAAGTACGCCGGCGTTTTTGGTGTGTCTCAGGAGGTTTATTCTCGACTGGATTTTCCTTGTCATCGCCGTTGGTTGTTTTGGGTGTATCCACCATGTACACATCGTACAAAGAGGTGGCCATCCAGCGTCCAGTAAATGGCGGATTTTGGTTTTGCTCCTCATCAGCATCATCGTCCATACCGTCGATGTCTTCAGAGCCGTAATCAAGCGTGTCGGTTTAATCCTCGACCATGGCTATGAAGTGGGTGGCGGGTGGGAAGCAAAATTCTCCATCGTCAACCCCTGGTTTGAACCGGACATAGTTCGGCCGTGGGTCCCCTGCCAAGGACAGGTTCTTTAATGAGTTTAGCACATCGCCCAAGGGCGAGTGCTGGAAGATGTCTGCGGCCCTGAATTCGAAGATCGACAAGCGATCAAGTTCAGCGTCCGCGGACTCACATGATTCGGAACTTATAACCAGAGACGAGTCCGGAGTTCCCGTGACACAGATATCATGTGAGGTTGAGTCTATGTGCGGCTCCAATGCCGGGGAATCTGCGGCCTCTGTGGTGGGTTCGAGCCTCCCGTCCTTGGATGGCGCAGTATGCTCCGGATCTAAGGCTAGAGCAGTTGCATGAGCTATCTTCGGGATGCGGTCTGATGACACATTTAGGTCATGCTCATCAAGGTGACCAGGAGCGGTCGCCGCAGTCTCGAATCCGGCGAAGATCAAATCTCCACGAATGTCCGTGACGTAGTTCAAGCTCCCAAATATGACCTAATGGCTAGGGTCGTAGCTATCGATCTGCTCCAGGTGGACAAACAAGTTGGCCCGCAGTGCGAAGCCGCCGAACACAAAGATTTTTCCGGGTAGGAAAGTTTCTCCTTATACAGCATCATTGTTGATGATTGAAGGGGCCATCGAACCTTTTGAGGACGACACAGTGGAACTCTCAATGAAAGCACCAATGTCGGTGTCAAAACCGGCGGATCTCGTGTAGGGGGTCCGAAACTGTGCATCAAAGGTCAATGGTAACAGGAGACAGGGGACACAATGTTTACCCAGGTTTGGGCCCTCTCTATGGAGGTAATACCCTACTTCCTGCTTGATTGATCTTGATGAATATGAGTATTACAAGAGGCGATTGTTGGGGAACGCAGTAATTTCAAAAAATTTCCTACGCACACACAGGACCATGGTGATGGCATAGCAACGAGAGGGGAGAGTGTTGTCTACGTACCCTCGTAGACCGTAAGCGGAAGCGATCACAACGTAGAGGAAGTAGTCGACGTTCTCCTCGCGATCCTGCTGCCGTTCCCAAGCGCGTTACTTCGGCACCTCCGTGTCGATGATGACGAGAGGAAGTAGTCAGACGTTCTCCTCACGATCCAGGCCGATCCCAGCGCCGTTACTCCGGCGCCCGAAGTTCTTGGCACACGTTCAGCTCGATGACGCTCCACGGGCTCCGATCCAGCAAAGCTCCGGGGAGGGGGAGTTCCGTCAGCACGACGGCGTGGTGACGATCTTGATGTTTCACCGTCGCAGGGCACCGCACACGGCTAAGGAACGATCTCAAGGATCAACTTGTGTGTCCTAGGGTGCCCCCCCTCCCCCGTATATAAAGGAGGGAGGGAGGAGGTGGCCGGCCCAAGGGGCGCACCAGGAGGGGGAAACCTACTCCAAGTAGGTTTCCTCTCTTCCTTATCTTATTTGGAGGGGAAGGAAAGAGTACTAGTATTTAGGAAGTAGTACTAGTAGTAGAAATAGGAAGAGGGGAAGGAGAAAGGAAAGGGGCGGCCCCCTCCCCAGTCGGATTGGGCTTGGGGGCGCGCCTCCCTTGCTCCTTCTCCCTTCCTCCTACATGGGCCCAATAAGGCCCATATACCTCCCGGGGTTCCGGTAACCTCCCGTAGCTCCAAACTTCTCCGAACCTTTCCGTGTCCAAATATATCCGTCCAATATATTAATCTTTATGTCTCGACCATTTCGAGACTCCTCGTCATGTCCGTGATCATATCCGGGACTCAACAACCTTCGGTACATCAAAATACACAAACTCATAATATAACCGGCCATCGAAACCTTAAGCGTGCATGGACCCTACGGTTCGAGAACAATGTAGACATGACCGAGACACATCTCCGGTCAATAACCAATAGCGGGACACGGATGCCCATATTGGTTCCTACATATTCTACGAAGATCTTTATCGGTCAGGACCGCATAACAACATACGTTGTTCCCTTTGTCATCGGTATGTTACTTGCCCGAGATTCGATCGTCGGTATCCAATACCTAGTTCAATCTCGTTACCGGTAAGTCTCTTTACTCGTTCCGTAATACATCATCTCACAACTAACTCATTAGTTGCAATGCTTGCAAGGCTTATGTGATGTGTATTACCGAGAAGGCCCAGAGATACCTCTCCCATAATCGGAGTGACAAAACCTAATCTCGAAATACGCCAACCCAACAAGTACCTTTGGAGACACCTGTAGTACTCCTTTATAATCACCCGATTGCGTTGTGACGCTTTGGTAGTACCCAAAGTGTTCCTCCGTAAACGGAGTTGCATAATCTCATAGTTATAGGAACATGTATAAGTCATGAAGAAAGCAATAGCAACATACTAAACGATCAAGTGCTAGGCTAACGGAATGGGTCATGTCAATCAGATCATTCTCCTAATGATGTGATCCCGTTAATCAAATGACAACTCATGTCTATGGTTAGGAAACATAACCATCTTTGATTAACGAGCTAGTCAAGTAGAGGCATACTAGTGACACTCTGTTTGTCTATGTATTCACACATGTATTATGTTTCCGGTTAATACAATTTTAGCATGAATAATAAACATTTATCATGATATAAGGAAATAAATAATAACTTTATTATTGCCTCTAGGGCATATTTCCTTCAGTCTCCCACTTGCACTAGAGTCAATAATCTAGTTCACTCAGTCATGATTCTAACACCCATGGAGTCTTGGTGCTGATCATGTTTTGCTCGTGAAAGAGGCTTAGTCAACGGGTCTGCAATGTTCAGATCCGTATGTACTTTGCAAATCTCTATGTCTCCCACTTGGACTTGGTCCCGAATGGAATTGAAGCGTCTCTTGATATGCTTGGTCCTCTTGTGAAATCTGGATTCCTTTGCCAAGGCAATTGCACCAAAGATTGTCACGAGAAGATCTTCATTGGTCCCGATGCACCAGGTATAACACCTAGATCGGAAATGAACTCTTTCATCCAGACTCCTTCATTTGCTGCTTCAAGCAGCTATGTACTCTGCTTCACATGTAGATCCCGCCACGACACTTTGTTTAGAATCGCACCAACCGACAGCTCCACCGCTTAACAAAAACACGATCCGGTTTGCGATTTAGAATCGTCTCGGATCGTGTCAAAGCTTGCATCGACGTAACCATTTACGACTAGCTCTTTGTCACCTCCATATACGAGAAACATATCCTTAGTCCTTTTCGTATTTCAGGATGTTCTTGACCGCTGTCCAAAGGATCCACTCCTGGATTACTTTGGTACCTTCCTGCCAAGCTTACAGCTAAGCATACGTCAGTCTGGTACACAGCATTGCATACATGATAGAGCCTATGGCTGAAGCATAGGAACATCTTTCATTTTCTCTCTATCTTCATTGTGGTCGGGCATTGAGTCTCGACTCAATTTCACACCTTGTAATACAGGCAAAAACCTTTCTTTGCTCGATCCATTTTGAACTTCTTCAAAACTTTATCAAGGTATGTGCTTTGTGAAAGTCCAATTAAGCGTCTTGATCTATCTCTATAGATCTTGATGCCCAATATGTAAGCAGCTTCACCAAGGTCTTTCATCGAAAAACTCTTGTTCAAGTATCCCTTTATGCTATCCAGAATTTCTATATCATTTCCGATCAGTAATATGTCATCTACATATAATATCAGAAATGCTACAGAGCTCCCACTCACTTTCTTGTAAATACAGCTTCTCCATAAGTCCAGATAAACCCAAATGCTTTGATCATACTATCAAAGCGCTTATTCCAACTCGAGATGCTTGCACCAGTCCATAAATGGATCGCTGGAGCTTGCACACTTTGTTAGCTCCCTTTGGATCGATAAAACCTTCGGTTGCATCATATACAACTCTTCTTCCGTAAAACCCATTCAGGAATGCGGTCTTTACATCCATTTGCCAAATTTCATAATCATAAAATGCGGCAATTGCTAACATGATTCGGACAGACTTAAGCATCGCTACGGGTGCGAAGGTCTCATCGTAGTCAACCCCTTGAACTTGTCGAAAACCCTTTGCGACAAGTCAAGCTTTGTAGACAACAATATTACCGTCAGCGTCAGTCTTCTTCTTGAAGATCCACTTGTTTTCTATTGCTTGCCGACCCTCGGGCAAGTCAACCAAAGTCCACACTTTGTTTTCATACATGGATCCCATCTCAGATTTCATGGCCTCAAGCCATTTTGGCGGAATCTGGGCTCACCATCGCTTCTTCATAGTTCGTAGGTTCATCATGATCTAGTAGCATGACTTCCGAACAGGATTGCCGTACCACTGGGTGCGGATTTTATTCTGGTTGATCTACGAGGTTCTGTAGTAACTTGATCTGAAGTTTCATGATCAACATCATCAACTTCCTCACTATTTGGTGTAGGTGTCGCAGAAACTGGTTTCTGTGACAAACTACTTTCAAATAAGGGAGAAGGTACAGTTACCTCATCAAGTTCTACTTTCCTCCCACTCACTTCTTTCGAGAGAAACTCCTTCTCTAGAAAGGATCCATTCTTAGCAACAAATGTCTTGCCTTCGGATCTGTGATAGAAGGTGTACCCAACTGTCTCCTTTGGGTATCCTATGAAGACACATTTCTCCGATTTAGGTTCGAGCTTATCAGGTTGAAGCTTTTTCACATAAGCATCGCATCCCCAAACTTTAAGAAAGCGACAACTTTGGTTTCTTGCTAAACCATAGTTCATAAGGTGTCGTCTCAACGGATTTTGACGGTGTTCTATTCAGCGTGAATGCGGCCGTCTCAAGAGCATAACCCCAAAAGCGATAGCGGTAAATCTGTAAGAGACATCATAGATCGCACCATATCTAGTAAAGTGCGACACGACGCTCGGACACACCATTGCGCTGTGGTGTTCCGGGTGGCGTGAGTTGAAAACTATTCCGCATTGTTTCAAATGTAGACCAAACTCGTAACTCAAATATTCGCCTCCACGATCAGATCGTAGAAACTTTATTTTCTTATTACGATGATTTTCAACTTCACTCTGAAATTCTTTGAACTTTTCAAATGTTTCAGACTTATGTTTCATTAAGAAGATATACCCATATCTACTTAAATCATCCGTGAAGGTGAGAAAACAACGATACCCGCCGCGAGCCTCAATATTCATTGGACCACATACATCTGTATGTATGATTTCCAACAAATCTGTTGCTCTCTCCATAGTACCGGGAGAACGGGTTTTAGTCATCTTGCCCATGAGGCACGGTTACGCAAGTGCCAAGTGATTCATAATCAAGTGACTCCAAAAGTCCATCAAGATGGAGTTTCTTCATGCGCTTTATACCGATATGACCTAAACGGCAATGCCACAAATAAGTCGCACTATCATTATCAACTCTGCATCTTTTGGTTTCAACATTATGAATATGTGTATCACTACTATCGAGATTCATTAAAAATAGACCACTCTTCAAGGGTGCATGACCATAAAAGATATTATTCATATAAATAGAACAACCTTTATTCTCCGATTTAAATGAATAACCGTCTCGCATCAAACAAGATCCAGATATAATGTTCATGCTTAACTGGCACCAAATAACAATTATTTAGGTCTAAAACTAATCCCGAAGGTAGATGTAGAGGTAGCGTGCGATTGCGATCACATCGACTTTGGAACCATTTCCCACGCATCGTCACCTCGTCCTTTGCGGTGTTCGCTAATCAGTAGTCCTGCTTTGAGTTGCAAATATTAGCAACAGTAACCGATTATCAAATACCAGTGCTATCATGCGAGCTCTAGTAAGGTACACATCAATAACATGTATATCACATATACCTTTGTTCACCTTGCCATCCTTCTTATCCGCCAAATACTTGGGGCAGTTCCGCTTCCAAAGGACTACCTGCTTAAGAGAAGCACTTCAGTTTTCAGGTTTAGGTCCAGACTTGGGTTTCTTCACTTGAGCAGCAACTTGTTTGCTGTTCTTCTTGAAGTTCCCCTTCTTCTTCCCTTTGCCTTTCTTCTTGAAACTAGTGGTCTTATTGACCATCAACACTTGATGCTCCTTCTTGATTTCTACCTCCGCAGCTTTCAAAGATTGCGAAGAGCTCGAGCATAGTCTTTACTAACCCTTGCATATTATAGTTCATCACGAAGCCTTTGTAGCTTGGTGGCGGTGATTGAAGAATTCTGTCAATGACACAATCATCCGGAAGATCAACTCCCGGTTGAGTCAAGTGATTGTAATACCCGGACATTACGAGTATGTGCTCACCGATGCACCCATTCTCCTCCATTTTGCAGCTATAGAACTTATTGGAGACTTCATATCTCTCAATCCGGGCATTCTGTTGAAATATCAACTTCAACTCTTGGAACATCTCATATGCTCCACGACTTTCAAAACGTCGTTGTAGACCCGGTTCTAAGCCGTAAAGCATGGCACACCGAACTATAGAGTAGTCATCGCCTTTGCTCGCCAGACGTTCTTAACGCCGTCGGCCAGTATCAAGAAGAGTCTGGCACCTAAGCGGTGCATCCAGATTTAACTCTTACAGTGCAGCAATGAGGATAATCCTCGTGTTCACGGACCCAGTCCGTGTAATTGCTACCATCATCTTTCAACTTTGCTTTCTCAAGGAACGCATTAAAATTCAATGGAACAACAAAGACGAGCCATCTATCTACAAATGCATATAGACAAGCAAGATACTATGAGGTACTAAGTTCATGATAAATTTAAGTTCAATTAATCATATTACTTAAGAACTCCCACTTAGACAGACATCTCTCTAGTCATCTAAGTGATCACGTGATCCAAATCAACTAAACCATAACCGATCATCACGTGAGATGGAGTAGTTTTCAATGGTGAACATCTTATGTTGATCATATCTACTATATGATTCACGCCGACCTTTCGGTCTCCGTGTTCGAGGCCATATCTGCATATGCTAGGCTCGTCAAGTATAACTGAGTATTCTGCGTGGTGCAAAACTGGCTTGCACCCGTTGTAGATGGACGAGAGCTTATCACACCCGATCATCACGTGGTGTCTCGGCACGATTTAACTTTGGCAACGGTGCATACTCAGGGAGAACACTACTTGATAATTTTAGTGAGAGATCATCTTAAAATGCTACCGTCAATCAAAGCAAAATAAGATGCATAAAGGATAAACATCACATGCAATCAATATAAGTGATATGATATGGCCATCATCATCTTTTGCTTGTGATCTCCATCTCTGAAGCACCGTCATGATCACCATCGTCACCGGCGCGACACCTTGATCTCCATCGTAGCATCGTTGTCATTTACGCCATCTATTGCTTCTACGACTATCGCTACCGCTTAGTGATAAAGTAAAGCAATTACGTATGCGTTGCATTTCATACAATAAGCGACAACCATATGGCTCTCGCCATTGCCGATAACTCGGTTACAAAACATGATCATCTCATACAATAAAATATAGCATCACGTCTTGACCATATCACATCACAACATGCCCTGCAAAAACAAGTTAGACGTCCTCTACTTTGTTGTTGCAAGTTTTACGTGGCTGCTACGGGCTGAGCAAGAACCGTTCTTACCTACGCATCAAAACCACAACGACATTTCACAAATAGACTCGCTTTAACCTTCTCAAGGACCGGGCGTAGCCACACTCGGTTCAACTAAAGTGAGAGAGACAGACACCCGCCAGCCACCTTTAAGCACGAATGCTCGTGAACGGTGAAACCAGTCTCGCGTAAGCGTCTGGCGTAATGTCGGTCCGGGCCGCTTCATCTCACAATACCGCTGAACCAAAGTATGACATGCTGGTAGGTAGTATGACTTGTATCGCCCACAACTCACTTGTGTTCTACTCGTGCATATGACATCAACGCATAAAACCAGGCTCGGATGCCACTGTTGGGGAACGCAGTAATTTCAAAAAATTTCCTACGCACACACAGGACCATGGTGATGGCATAGCAACGAGAGGAGAGAGTTGTCTACGCACTCGTGAGACCGTAAGCGGAAGCGATCACAACGTAGAGGAAGTAGTCAGACGTTCTCCTCGCGATCCTGCCGTTCTCCAGCGCCGTTACTCCGGCACCTCCGTGTCGATGATGACGTAGAGGAAGTAGTCGACGTTCTCCTCACGATCCAGCCGATCCCAGCGCCGTTACATTCGGGCGCCCGAGTTCTTGGCACACGCTCAGCTCGATGACGCTCCACGGGCTCCGATCCAGCAAAGCTCCGGGAGGGGAGTTCCACAAGACGACGGCGTGGTGACGATCTTGATGTTTCACCGTCGCAGGCTTCGCCTAAGCACCGCTACGATATGACCGAGGTGGAATATGGTGGAGGGGCACCGCACACGGCTAAGGAACGATCTCAAGGATCAACTTGTGTGTCCTAGGGTGCCCCTCCCCGTATATAAAGGAGGGAGGGAGGAGGTACGCCCAAGGGGGCGACTAGGAGGGGGAAACCTACTCCAAGTAGGTTTCCCTCTCTCTTCCTTATCTTATTTGGAGGGAAGGAAAGAGTACTAGTATTTAGGAAGTAGTACTAGTAGTAGAAATAGGAAGAGGGGAAGGAGAAAGGGGGCCGGCCCCTCCCCAATTCGGATTGGGCTTGGGGGCGCGCCTCCCTTGCTCCTTCTCCCTTCTCCTACATGGGCCCAATAAGGCCCATATACCTCCCGGGGTTCCGGTAACCTCCCGTAGCTCCAAACTTCTCCGAACCTTTCCGTGTCCAAATATATCCGTCCAATATATTAATCTTTATGTCTCGACCATTTCGAGACTCCTCGTCATGTCCGTGATCATATCCGGGACTCAACAACCTTCGTACATCAAAATACACAAACTCATAATATAACCGTCATCGAAACCTTAAGCGTGCGGACCCTACGGTTCGAGAACAATGTAGACATGACCGAGACACATCTCCGGTCAATAACCAATAGCGGGACCTGGATGCCCATATTGGTTCCTACATATTCTACGAAGATCTTTATCGGTCAGACCGCATAACAACATACGTTGTTCCCTTTGTCATCGGTATGTTACTTGCCCGAGATTCGATCGTCGGTATCCAATACCTAGTTCAATCTCGCTACCGGTAAGTCTCTTTACTCGTTCCGTAATACATCATCTCACAACTAACTCATTAGTTGCAATGCTTGCAAGGCTTATGTGATGTGTATTACCGAGAAGGCCCAGAGATACCTCTCCGACAATCGGAGTGACAAAACCTAATCTCGAAATACGCCAACCCAACAAGTACCTTTGGAGACACCTGTAGTACTCCTTTATAATCACCCAGTTACGTTGTGACGTTTGGTAGTACCCAAAGTGTTCCTCCAGTAAACGGGAGTTGCATAATCTCATAGTTATAGGAACATGTATAAGTCATGAAGAAAGCAATAGCAACATACTAAACGATCAAGTGCTAGGCTAACGGAATGGGTCATGTCAATCGATCATTCTCCTAATGATGTGATCCCGTTAATCAAATGACAACTCATGTCTATGGTTAGGAAACATAACCATCTTTGATTAACGAGCTAGTCAAGTAGAGGCATACTAGTGACACTGCTTGTCTATGTATTCACACATGTATTATGTTTCCGGTTAATACAATTTTAGCATGAATAATAAACATTTATCATGATATAAGGAAATAAATAATAACTTTATTATTGCCTCTAGGGCATATTTCCTTCAGCGATCTACCACGAGATCGTAATGGCCAAACCCTAAAAGCCTAGCCTGTATAACTATGGTAATGAATATATCTCCCCCTTCCAGACTAAGTTCCCCGGTTTATATAGACACCGGGAGGATCTAGGGTTACACAAGGTTGGTTACAAATAAAGGAATCTACATATTTGATCGCCAAGCTTGCCTTCCATGCCAAGGAGAGTCCCATCCAGACACGGGTAAAGGTCTTCGATCTTGGTATCTTCACATCCCATCAGTCCGACCCATGGCTAATAGGCCGGACGCCCGAGGACCCCTTAGTCTAGGACTCCCTCAACGTCATCGAGCTGAACATGTGCAGAACTCGGAGGTGCAGTATGTTCGGTACTTGATCAATCAGAACAAGAAGAAGTTCGACTACATCAACCGCATTATCAAACGCTTCCGCTTTTGGTCTACGAGGGTACATAGACAACTCTCCCCCTCTCGTTGCTATGCATCTCCTAGATTGATCTTGCCTGAGCGTAGGAATTATTTTGAAATTGCACTACAAAAAAAGACATCCGTGACATTTAGGGTCGGACGAAAAAAATTCCAGTCATATTAATGACACTTCTATGATGATAATTGTGACAAAACCCGGTATCATCATAGATGTGGTGGGGTCATACTTCTGTGACAAAAAATCATGTCACCCTGGGCGGGCCGGAGACGCAGCTGCATGACATTCTTTGGGCCGTCCATGATAGAAAAAACCGTGGTAGAAGCGAGGGCGAGGAAAATATCAAGGAGTTCCTGGTTACGGTGGGTGGTAGGGGGCCGAGTGATGCGCGTTTCTCTCATATGTACGCGCGTGTGTGCGAGGCGTTGGGCTCTAACTGAACCCGAGTGAGGTGTTGGGCTCTAACTGAACCCGAGCAATTGCACTACAGGCTACGTGTTACTGAATCCGAGCGATCGATCGATCCCTTGCTGTTAACTGAACCCGAGTGATTCCTTCGCTACTGCTGCTACCTGAAGCCGATCGAACACTGCTGCCTCCTTCCCAGGATGAACAGTGAGTGTTGTTGAGGGGGTTTGGATGAACAGTTCCCGGCGGGGGGTTGGATGAACAGGACCCGGTGGTAGTAGAGGCCATTGCCGCTGGATGAACAGTACCCAGATCGATCGAGCCGGTGGATGAAGAGGACCCAGTGGAGGGTTGGATGAACAGGACCCCCGTGGAGGGCTGGTTGAACAGTAGCCGGTGGAGGGCTGGTTGAACAATAGCCGGTGGAGGGCTGGATGAACAGTAGCCCATGGAGGGGTGGTTGAACAGGACCCTGTGGACAGGGCTGGCGGAACAGTAGTCGGTGGAGGAGCAAGCGGTGGAGGCTGGAGGAGGTCGACGGTGGATGAACAGGACCCCGTGGAGGCAGTCGACGGTGGATGAACAGTATCCCGTGGAGGCAGTCGACAGTGGAGATGAATAGTATCCCGTGGAGTCCCGTTTTGCGGTACGCCACACCCCTCCCGATGAACAGGACCCCTGTTCGACCTTAGCACTCCAAAACAAGTCCGTTTACTCCGTTTTGTGGTACGCCAAACCCCTCTCGATCAACAGGACCCCGTTCCGACCATAGGAGGTCCGTTTCCTCCGTTTTGCGGTATGCTAGACCCCTCCTATCGTGGTTACGTCATGGCAGATGTCCTAGTGCGAGGACTTAGTCGTGAGGCCAACGCATCTATGCGGTAGGTTGAAGGGGTTGATCGGAATCGAGAGACGCAACACGCAAGACAAAGATTTAGACAGCTTTGGGCCCCGGGAAACATTATCCGGTAACAACCCTACATGCTGTTTGTGGCTTGGTCTCATTATCCTCATGAGGGAGTCGCCGCATAAGCCATCTCCCCTTTGTGTCTAGCCCTAGAGATTGTTTCTTCTTGCTTGTCGCTCTTTAGGGAGCCCTGCCCCTCCTTATATAAGTTGAAGGGCCGGGTTACATGTGGAGTCCTATTAAGATTAGGACTAGTCTACCTTTTAATACAAACCAGATACAAGTCCGGGTCTTAACTCCTTGTAAGGTAAATATTCTTCACGCCTTTCCTCTTAAACCGGCCCACCATTAACATAAACTGGCCTTCTGGGCCTTGGGCCTTAGCATCCCTCTGTCCCGCCTGCCGGGTTACCAGTGAGTCATAATGTTCAGGCAGGTTGCTTGTAAACCGTCTGGTCAGGGCGGGTCGCCAGTGAATCGCCAAGTGTCAACCGAGTCTCAAGTAAACCGCCAACTCCGGCCGGGTCATATTTCCGGCCGGTTCATATCTCGGGGTATATCCCCGACATTAGCCCCCAGTTTAATTTGGATTTATCCATGTTAAACTGATGATGTAAAGCAAACACAAGAACAACTTTTGACAAGTTATACTCCGGGTTAAAAATTCTTGTAAGCCAGCACCTGGTCATCTTTAATTCCTTGTCATTTCCTTCTTGATATATGCCCATGAACTCATAGCAAATCTCCTTTAGTAAATACGTTCAAACTTTGTGAATGCAAAAATCCAGATACTTCTTTTGAGAAATCCGGGTCAATAAGCCAGCTTCAGAGTCAATTTGCTGACATTTGTCTCTTGTAGAGAAATGTTGTAAGAAATAATCCACTTGAATCGGTTTCCAAAGCACCGGTTTAAAAAATATTGGTCTTGAAATACTCATATGATATTCAACCGGTTTTTCAAGATGTGGAACTTCCCGGTTTGATATTACCAAAATTGTCGGTTTGTAAATATTGATTGCACTACTACCTCTTGAGCTTGCGTTGCATTTCCCCGAAGAGGAGAGGATAATGCAGCAGAGTAGCGTAAGTATTTCCCTCAGTCTTTGAGAACCAAGGTATCAATCCAGTAGGAGGCCACGCGCAAGTCCCTCGCACCTACACAGAAACAATAGCTCAATGCAACCAATGCGATTAGGGGTTGTCAATCCCTTCACGGCACTTACGGTAGTGATATCTGATAGATAATATTTTTGGTGTTTTTGATATAAAGATGCAAGGTAAAAATAAAAAGTAAAGTAAAAAGCAAAGCAATAATAAAGTGATGGAAGATTGATATGATGAGAATAGACCCGGGGGCCATAGATTTCACTAGTGGCTTCTCTCAAGAGCATAAGTATTTTACGGTGGGTGAACGAATTACTGTTGAGCAATTCACATAATTGAGCATAATTATGAGAGTATCTAGGTATGATCATGTATATAGGCATCACGTACGAGACAAGTAGGCCGACTCCTGCCTACATCTACTACTATTACTCCACTCATCGACCGCTATCCAGCATGCATCTAGAGTATTCAGTTCAAGTAAACAGAGTAACGCCTTAAGCAAGATGACATGATGTAGAGGGATAGATTCATGCAATATGATAAAAACCCCATCTTGTTATCCTCGATGGCAACAATACAATACGTGCCTTGCTGCCCCTTCTGTCACTGGGAAAGGACACCGCAAGATTGAACCCAAAGCTAAGCACTTCTCCCGTTGCAAGAAAAACCAATCTAGCTGGCCAAATTAAACTGACATTTCAAAGAGACTTGCAAAGATAACCAATCATACATAAAAGAATCCAGAGAAGGTTCAAATATTGTTCATAGATAATCTTGATCATAAACTCACAATTCATCGGTCTCAACAAACACACCGCAAAAAGAAGATTACATCGAATAGACCTCCACGAGAGAGGGGGAGAACATTGTATTGAGATCCAAAAAGAGAGAAGAAGCCATCTAGCTACTAACTATGGACCCGAAGGTCTGAGGTCAACTACTCACACTTCATCGGAGAGGCTATGGTGTTGATGTAGAAGCCCTCCATGGTGGATTACCCTTCAAAGTGAGCTCCTAACAGGCCCCAAGATGGGATCTCGTGGATACGTAAAGTTGCGGCGGTGGAATTAGGTTTTTGGCTCCGTGATTCGATCGCTTGGGGGTACGTAGGTATATATAGGAGGAAGGAGTACGTTGGTGGCGCAAAGGGGGGCCCACGAGGCAGGGGGGCGCGCCCTAGGGGGGTGCCCTCCACCCTCATGGCCACCTCCCTCCTTTCTTGACGGAGGGTCCAAGTCTCCTGGATCATCTCTGTTGAGAAAATCACGTTCCCGAAGGTTTCATTCCGTTTGGACTCCGATTGATATTCCGTTTCTTCGAAACACTGAAATAGGCAAGAAAAAACAGCAATTCTGGGCTGGGCCTCCGGTTAATAGGTTAGTCCCAAAATAATATAGAAGTGGAAAATAAAGCCCAATATGGTCCAAAACAGTAGATAAAGTAGCATGGAGCAATCAAAAATTATTGATACGTTGGAGACGTATCAGGCACCGAGTCATAATTGTTACCGACGCTGGGTCATAATTGTTGCAGACACCGGGTTAAACTGGTTTGCTCAGAACTAAGAATTTGAAGATTTTTCTCCCTTAGATCCATATGACCCATGGCCCCCAAGTCTTGAGCAGAACAAAGTGATGGCTTAACACTTGTTGCAATATAAATACTGTCACTTTTGATGAAATCCATGTTGTTCATCCCAGTCACTAGTAAAAACTGAATACTCCATATTATCTAGCCCCCAAGTGCCGGGTTGTCATGCTTATAGCTGTCGGCGTTCTCGGAATGGGGGTCCCCAGACTTGCCTGCCTGCAGCCTGCGACGTGGCTCAAGTGGGGGCCCAGCGCGGCCCAGCTTCATCAGCTCAAGCTCAAGACCCTCGCGAGGGGCCAGGCCTCGCGGGGCGGACGACAAGAACCTTCCTCAGGAGCAGCCTCGTCAGGTAGGCTCGCGAGGAGGCGGAGAGATCAAGGCAGGGTACCTCACGAGGGTGCCCCGTGATGTAATCCATGACGATCGAGACCCGAGGCGAGGCGCCCGGCTGCTGATGTCCTCGTTTCCCTTTGGTGCAAAGGAGGCAAGCACAGGCCAAGACATCGAGCAAAGGTTACCGCCGGTGCAACAAGACCAAGACCAGCAGAACGGCAGGGCGGAGGTCATCATGGAGCCAGGGGCAGGCGTCACCGTCAGAGCCTTTGGCAGCCAAGACCAACTTTAGTCAGGATAAGTGTACTAGATGTTCCCCTTCAAAATGGCCAATTGTTGGTGCCCTTCCCGCTCATTATTTGGGAAGAGGCCCAGGGCCTCCCTCTATAAATAGGACTAGCCACCACAGAGTAGAGGGAGAGAAAAATCCATAGCAGAGACAGGCGGGAATATCGTCGAGTCAACTAGAGAGAGAGAGAGAGAGAGAGAGAGAGAGAGAGAGAAGCGGTCGAACTCACCCTAGCAGTTCACCGCGCCAGCTCAAGAACAGCCCCTCGCGAGGCTGTCCTTCCCTTGTACTGTTCTTCATCTGCCCCAGAGGCAATCCACCACACCACACACTAGAGTAGGGTATTACACCACAACTGTGGCCCGAACCAGTATAAATCTTGTGTCCCTTGTGCTGTTCATCGTTCCTAGCTTAGATTCCTTACGATCCATCAACGCGTGAGCTGGTAGGGGAAAGATCTCCGTGCGCACCCCAGAGTTCGAACCTTAAGGGTCTGGCGGAACCCGAAATCTGACATTTGGCACGCGAGGTAGGGGTGCATCGTAATCTTTCTTCTGCTAGTTGCGTGTGATCTTCCGTCGTGTCCATGGTTGATGCTCGCCAAGCCCGCGCCGAGCGCCGGGCTGCTCGCGCCGCTCGAGTTGCCCAGACGGCTCCTGTCGGCGGACACCCCCGTCGTTCACCGTCGTCTGCCGCCAACGCCGCCATCGGCCCGGCGGGGAACGAGCAGCAGGCCTCATCCCTGCATCCATCGGTGTGGCGAGAAGGCCACACCACTACTCCTTCGCTCACCCCCACTGGTTCTTCGTCCGGCGCGCACCGCGCTCCCATGGAAGCTCGAGTTGCGCTCATCGCGGCGAACGAGCTCCTGCACTACCGCCCTGTCAAGGACGTCTACGAGGAGTGGCTCGACCGCGTTGCCGAGCTCGTCCGCGCCACAGGGGGCTCCCCCATGCCGTCTGAGGGAGTCCTGGACTAGGGGGTGTCCGGATAGCCGAACTATCATCTTTGGCCGGACTCCTAGACTATGAAGATACAAGATTGAAGACTTCGTCCCTTGTCCGGATAGGACTTTCCTTGGCGTGGAAGGCAAGCTTGGCGATACGGATATGTCAATTTCCTACCATTGTAACCGACTCTGTGTAACCCTAACCCTATTCGGTGTCTATATAAACCGAAGGGTTTTAGTCCCAGGACGAACAACAATCATACCATAGGCTAGCTTCTAGGGTTTAGCCTCTCTCGATCTCGTGGTAGATCTACTCTTGTACTACCCATATCATCAATATTAATCAAGCAGGAGTAGGGTATTACCTCCATCAAGAGGGCCCGAACCTGGGTAAAACATCGTGTCCCTTGTCTCCTGTTACCATCCACCTAGACGCACAGCTCGGGACCCCCTACCCGAGATCCGCCGGTTTTGACACCGACATTGGTGCTTTCATTGAGAGTTTCTCTGTGTCGTCGCTGATAGGCCCGATGGCTCCTTCGATCATCAACAACGACGCAGTCCGTGGTGACACTTTTCTCCCGGACAGATCTTCAGATTCGCGGCTTTGCATCAAGGGCCAATTCTCTAGGCCATCTGGAGCAGATCGAAAGCTACGCCCCTGGCCATCAAGTCAGATTTGGAAGCTTGAACTATACGGCCGATGTCCGGGGAGACTTGATCTTTGACGGATTCGATCCACAGCCGATCGTGCCGCTATGTCTTGATGGGTACGATCTAGCTCTGCCGCCGAACAAAGTGCCTCGGAGGCCGCTTTTGATGCCGCTCCGACCCTTAATCCGGAGCCAGTTTCGCTGATCGAGGACGGTTGGTTGGACAATGCCTCGGGGGTTGAAATCTCTACGACGATTGAGCCGAACACCATCCCTGTCCTTTGCAAAGCTCGTGACTCCCAGGTGCCGGACTCCTTTCCGGACTCCGAACCTCCCGCGCCCCTGCCAGTCGAATCCGCCTGGGCGCCGGTTATGGAGTTCACCGCCGCGGACATCTTTCAGCACTCGCCGTTTGGCGATATCTTGAACTCATTAAAGTCTCTCTCTCTTTGTCAGGGGAGCCCTGGCCGAACTACGGTCAGGAAGGTTGGGATTCGAACGACGAAGAAATTCAACATCCACCCACCACCCACTTTGTAGACACTGTCGATGACTTAACAGACATGCTCGACTTCGACTCCGAGGACATCGACGATATGGACGACGACGCCGGAGACGACCAAGAACCAGCGCCTACTGAGGCCTTTGGATGGCCACCTCAACTTACGATATATATATGGTGGATGACCTAAGGGAAGCGATAACGAGGAACGACGAGACGCCTGCGAAAGAAAATTCCCTCGAAGCGATAAAGCGGCGGCGTAAGCGCCGCTCAAAACCCCACCTCGACAAAGATAGCGCCCACACAGACCCTGCCATAGAGCAGGGTGAGCCGGCCGATGACGAACATGCCATTGAGCAACCATCCGAACAGGCCAACTTGGACAAACAACCCGTCCCCGGCAAGGACAACAGTCCGGACGATCTCACGCCGGACACGTAATTGGATCAGAAGAACCTCCACAAAGAGCTCCTCGCCATCGCTGTAGCTTGAAAAAGCAGTAAACAGAGGCTCGTAACAGCGGAAGACGCACTCAATAAGATGGAGTAAATTACTCAACACTGCAGACAAATATGGCGACACCGCCAAGCAAAGAGCTACCCAAAGCGCAAACTACTGCCCGAATTCGATGAGGAGGCCGTAGAGCCCCCACGATCAAAAAACAAAGAGGCTGCTGGGTCGGATAGACGACCACATGGCAAATGTAGAGCGGCAAGCGGCGCCGCACACAAGCCGGCACGCGATCCGCATAAGGATTCGCACCAAAAGGATGGCCCAGTTAGATCTATCTACGGGCCAAGGAAACAAGTTCTAGCGAGCAATACAACACGTCAAATATCCGAACATCACGGCACACCCAACACAGGCGCTGCGCACCCTCTATGTTTCACCGATGAGGTGCTGGATCATGAATTTCCAGCGGGATTCAAGCCCATAAACATAGAGGCATACGACGGAACGATAGACCCTGGAGTCTGGATTGAGGATTATATCGTCCACATACACATGGCCGGAGGAGATGATCTCCACGCCATAAAATACCTACCCCTCAAGCTCAAAGGGCCAGCCCGGCATTGGCTTAAAAGCCTCCCCGGAAACACCATTGGTAGTTGGGAAGAGCTTGAGGATGCTTTTCGGGCCAATTCGTGGAACCTATGTCCCACCTCCTGACGCCGACGATCTAAGTCACATAACCCAACAGCCCGAGAGTCAGCTCAAAATTGGAACAGGTTCCTAACCAAAAAGAACCAAATAGTCGATCGTGGGACGCCAAGCCTTAGCAGCTTTTAAACACAACGTCCAAGACGAATGGCTCGCCAGACACCTTGGCCAGGAAAAGCCAAGAACAATGGCCGCACTAACAAGCCTCATGACCAGCTTTTGCGCGGGAGAGGATAGCTGGCTAGCAAGATGCAGTACCAGCGACCCAGGTACATCCGAAGTCAGGGATGGAAACCACGATGCAGCAAGGACCAACGCCGGATTAAGGGGAACGGTCCAAAGAGTGCGGCAGTCAACGCCGGATTCAAAAGCTCACGGCAGAACAATAAAAAACTGCCCCTTAAGGACAATAGCAATGAGCTATCCAACTTAAACAAAATTTTGGACAAGATATGCCAAATCCACAGTACTCCCGGGAAGCCTGCAAACCATACCCACAGAGATTGTTGGGTCCTCAAGCAGTCCGGCAGACTCAACGCCAAACACAAGGGGCTCGACACACCAAGTGAGGATGATGACGAGCACCACAAGCAGAGCCCCAGAAAACAAAAGAATTTCCCACAAGAGGTTAAAACAGTAAACTTACTTGAAGTAACAAAAGGGGAAAACAGAGCGGCACCCATTGAATTACGCGCCGCACAATCTACCCCAAATGAGTCCCAACACCGGTTGTTAAAACCAATTACCTTCGACAATCAATACTACTCCTAAAGTATCCGGAACGCTGTATGTACTGCATTTATACTATAACCTATAATCGACGGTCTTCAATTTACGCAAGTCCTAATGGACAGCGGCAGTGATTTAAACCTGCTATATCAGGACACAATCCGCAACATGGGCATAAACCCAAACACGATTAGCCATAGCAACACTTCCTTCCAAGGAATAATGTCAGGCACATATGCCCATTGTACGGGCTCCCTACCATTGGAAGTTATGTTCGGCTCACCCGACAACTTCCGTTGGGAAAAGTTGGTCTTCCACATCGCCCCATTTAAAAGTAGCCATCAAGCACTCTTTGGGACGCTGAAGCTTTCGCCCGCTTTTAACGCAATACCGCATTATGCATCTCTTAAACTTAAAATGCCCGGTCCACGAGGCATCATTTCATTAAAGGAAGCTGCGCGTGTCCCTCAAGGAAAGAATGTGAGACTGCCTTAACAGCCTCACACTAATACGGCCTTGCTGGCCAAAAAGCGTCTAAAGTAGGTCGTTTCGAGAGCCCGGACACGGTTAGGCGAGTCCGGCATAAATAATCATGATGCTTACTAGCCGCTGCTCCCCTTACAAGGGGCTCCACGCACGTACAACAAGAGACAATAAAGCTCAATTTTACTCATTTTTGAATCATACTCTATTTTATTTCCAATTACATTTTAGTGCGATCTTTTTCAAACTAAGTTCCTCTCTTTTACAGATGAACGCCGTGCTATACCCGTCCAGGATACGGCACAACGGAGACACAGACGTAGACGTGCAGCAGGGACCTGTTGCAAGGATTCTTTTCAGATTAAGACCCTGCGTAAACCTTTTTCACGGTCTCTTGTTGTTACTCATCCCCCGGTCTCTTATTATAACCGAGGAGGAGGCTGGCGTTTTGGAATCGGCCGCGTCAGAAGTTTGCACGCACTGGACACTGTGGGCTTGTTACCAAGGGCATTGTTCGGCCCGCTTTATAAAAGACCGAATACCTTAGGGAGTGTTCGGCGTCTCGAGTTAGGCCTTATATGCATCAGCTTTGAATCATGTCTTTGGTCAAATGTTGGGTTTGCCCGACTCCTGTGTTTTGCTGCCTTACGTTCCGTTCTATCGGCTAACGCGACACCAGGAGAACTACTGCGATTGTGCCCCGGTTTGGCCGGGCGAGCGCCTCAGTAGAGAAAGCCGAAAACTGACTGTCATGCTATAGCGAGAGACTGGTCAACCACTCAATGACTCACCGGAATGTTTAGAATTCCTCCGCATTAACGAAGGACTGCTTCCGGTCAGCACATACGCACTTTAATTTGGGAGAGTGCGGTGCCCTGTGGGCTATATAGTAGCCCCACCATCAAACTCCTATGGCTAAGTGAAAGTGATAAAGCATTATAGTCCGGTTGCCTAGTTTGCTACGCCACCACCTCCTTTATAGGACCAAGACGTTGGATTAAGTGTGAAAGCGCGACTTCTTTGCAAACACCCCGCACTATGTGCGTGGGGGCTGAAGTCAATACTTCCATCTTTCAAAGTTATATACATATATGCGCCAACGGCCAGACAGAGGTAGTTTGCTACTTGAAGGCACAAGTATAAAAAGCTCTTACATTAAATTGAAATGTTGTTTCATAAACTTATACATGTCATTCAAACATAATATCCTTCGAGCACTGCGTCTCTATTGAACGAGCGCCCGGAAGAACTTCCTCAAAATAGCGCTCGACTGGTACTCGGCTGCCGTCCGAGTCTGGGGACGCAATATCGGTGGCCTTCATCTCAGCCCAGTATGCCTTGACACGGGCAAGAGCCATCCGCGCCCCCTCAATACACGCCGACCGCTTCATTGCGTCGATACGCGGTACCGCACCAAGGAACTGATGCACTAAGCCAAAATAACTCTTGGTGGGTCCGCCTGGCCACAAATGAGTCATGACATGCTTCATGGCAAGTCCGGATAATCGATTCAGCTTCGGCCCATTCGCCAACCGACCGTCAGCGGAAGAGGACGCTCCGGACTATGGAATTGCGACCAAAATAGCTCTTCCCTTCTGTGCCCCTTCTGGCCTCGGAAGCGCTCAATCGCGCCCGCAGCGCTCGCGGCTAAGTCCAGATAAGCATCCTCCGAACTCCACAGCTTGTCCAACTGAGCATACTTCGGATCCATATATTTCCTCCACAGCAGAAACGGTTTTCTAGCCGCAATATCCCCGGCCTGACTCAGCTCCTCCTTGGCAGCTCTCATAGCGGAACGGGCATCCTTGGATTCGGCGGTGGCCTTTTTCATGTCCACTTGTTCCACTTGACGTTCTTTTTCAAGAACCTTGCAGCGGTCGGTAGTATTCTTGATTTCGAGGCCAAATCGGCCATTTCCTCTTTGCTTCGGCGATGAGCAGCCCGTTCGGCTTTCAGCTCTTCGCCGCCTTTAAAGCGCCAGACATTACTCTTTCGGGCTTGCTCTTTAGCTCGGGCAAGTTCCGCCCGCAGCCTCTCCACGGCAGCGGCACCGTCTGCATCAAAGCATACAAGTATTAAGGCATGGGCGTCAAGCTCCCTTACCAGGTGTCCGCGGAGAAGTCGCATACCTTGTGACTCGTCAAACCGTTTATTGACCAGCGCGATGTCCGCATTCGCCTCGTCAAGTTGCCGCTTTAGTTCGGCAAATCCATCAGTCCGGCTAGCCACCGGACGCCCCGCCACCTACATAGGAACGGCGACATGTTAGTACTGAGATTATGATCCTCGGCACGCTGTCAGTTGTGACAGCATACCGAGTCTCAGGGGCTACTATCTATACAGGGCGCATTCTATATGCATAACTGTCAGAAGGTACATCATTTTTTTGTACCTCAAACCCCGTCAGTAAACTTCTGGCGGCTTCATGCAATCCGCTCTCAGCGGATGCAATTCTTTCAATTACCGTAGCCATTAGCGCACGGTGATCTTCTGAGATATACGCTCGCCCGAGCAGGTCCTTCAGCTCCTCCGATCAGACGCCAGTTGGCGCTGGACCGTCCGGCCTCACGGACTCGGGAAACTCTCCGTGATGACACTTCAGGGTTGCCCGCCTGCACGAAGGTGCGATAGGTGGAGGCGTTCGCTCTCTATCATCTCCGGACGAAGATCCTCAAGACGAGCTCACTGAGAAGGGCTGAGATCCGAACTACAAGGTACAATTTCGGTTATCTTTAGAAATAAATACTGAGGATATTCTTTATTCACAGGACCCCTTCTTTTAATTACGGCTCGTTGGAGGGCTGATCCCTTGGGGAAATAGTGCGGCTGGGGTACTTCCGGTAGCGGACTTTCCGACGAAGACTTCTTTCCCCGTTTTGAGGCCTTGGCTTCCGGGTCTTCGGAAGCGGTCCTCTTCTCCCCTTGGAGGGGAGGATCCCTGATCCCCTCTTCCTTGAAAGCCTCCTTCGCGGAGGAAGTTGCTTCCCTGCTCCCCCCCTCGCCTTCTTTAAAAGGCGCGACCTTCAACATCTTGGTCAGCATGGGATCCGGCGTGGTCTCTGGGAGGGGAGCCGGACACCTTATCAACTTTGCCTTGGCTATCCACTCCTGTTCAAGAAACGGCTCCCTTAAAGGGCATGTATATGATAAATGAATGAACAGCCTATCCGGTTACAGGGTTACTTACTTGAGTATCTGGGTGATTGCAGCTTAGACCTGCATCCTCGGTCAAGTCCGGACACTTCTCTTGTGATCCGAAGAACAGTTTGTACATCTCCTTGGGCGTCGCGCCCATAAAATGTTGGAGAGCTCGTGGTCCCTCCGGATTAAACTCCCACAGACGGAGGGGACGACGTTTGCAGGGCAGAAGGCGCCGAATCAGCATAACCTGCACTGCCACGACCAGATTGATCTCTCTTTCCTGGAGGTCACGACACGGCCCCCAAAGCAGAGGAACGCCCTTGGACGGCCCCTCAGTCGAGCCCCGGTTGACCCATGAGGCCAGCCGTGTGGTGGACTGGCGACAGGCGGGTGGCGCCACCCATTTGGTGCCCCTAGGAGCGGTGATATAAAACCACTCCCGTTGCCACAAACCAAGCTCCTCTTGAAAAGAGCCCTCGGGCCACGGAGCATCAGCACACTTGCTTATGACCGCCCCTCCGCACTCTGCTTGTTGCCCCTCGATCATCTTCGGCTCCACCTTGAAGGTGTTGAGCCACAACCCAAAGTGAGGGGTAATATGGAGGAAGGCTTCACATACGACAATGAATGACGAGATATGGAGGATGGACTCTGGATTCAAGTCATGGAAATCCAGCCCATAATAAAACATGAGCCCCCGCACAAAGGGATCCGTCGGGAAGCCTAAACCCCGAAGGAAGTGAGACATGAACACCATGCTCTCGCCGGGCTCGGGAGTGGGAATGACCTGCCCCGGAGCAGGCAGCCTATGCGAGATCTCGCCGGTTAGATACCTGGCGTCTCGCAGCTTTAGCACATCTTCTTCTGTGACGGAAGAACACATCCATGGCCGAGCTGGTCTGAGTCGGACATCGTCGAAGGTCCGAAGCGCCTAAATCTGAAGCTTTGGGTGTTAGAACTCGAAGCACGAGGCGAACTCGATGGAGGGTGGAAAAAAGAAGAGGGCCTTGGTCTCATTATAAAGAGGTTGAATACCAAGAGCCCTCCCGTGGTCGATTGGGACTCGCCGCCGAAGAGGAGGCGTGCCAATGGGCACGCAGTTGGGTTACCCACGTCCGTATTGATGGGAATCCGGAATAAGGGGGCACGATCTACGCTTTGATAAGACGTGCCAAGGAAACCGCCTCGCTAAACGCTACCGAGGTGGGCGATAAAAAACGATTCGAATAAAGGCTTGGCTGTGGTGTGATGTCACGCCGCGGAATAAGTCAGAAGATCTGTGCAAAAATAATACTCTCTACGGTGGTATGTGGAAATTGTTTTGCAGAGTCGGACACTATACCTGTGTTCAAAACCTTCTATGAAGTATTCGGAGGAGGAACCCGCCTTTGTAATGTCAAGACAATATGCGCGCCGGACTAAATGCGTCATTGAAGCCTGGTTCAGGGGCTACTGAGGAAGTCCTGGACTAGGGGGTGTCCGGATAGCCGAACTATCATCTTTGGCCGGACTCCTAGACTATGAAGATACAAGATTCAAGACTTCGTCCCTTGTCCGGATAGGACTTTCCTTGGCGTGGAAGGCAAGCTTGGCGATACGGATATGTAGATTTCCTACCATTGTAACCGACTCTGTGTAACCCTAACCCTATTCAAAGGTTGTCTATATAAACCGAAGGGTTTTAGTCCGTGGGGACGAACACCAATCATACCATAGGCTAGCTTCTAGGGTTTAGCCTCTCTGATCTCGTGGTAGATCTACTCTTGTACTACCCATATCATCAATATTAATTAAGCAGGAGTAGGGTATTACCTCCACCGACAGGGCCCGAACCTGGGTAAAAACATCGTGTCCCTTGTCTCCTGTTACCATCCGCCTAGACGCACAGTTCGGGACCCCCTACCCGAGATCCGCCGGTTTTGACACCGACACCGTCCCTCTCACTGCCTCGCCCTTCATCCCGCGTGGGAGGCAGGGAGCAGGAGGTGCCTCTGCCACCCCTCCCAAGAAGGCACCTTGGCTCCAAGGCGCGCGGCCCCGGGCCGAGACCCTTCGCGGCCGGCGCCCGTGCAACAAGAAAGGAGCTGCCAGAAGATCCCTCGTCCCCAAGAAGGTGCTCGCGTGCTCCCAGCACTAGAGCGCCATGATTGCGCTCCTGCGCCACCGCGTCAAGACCCCGCGCTGCTCCAGGCAGCGGTGCACGGGGATCCGCAGGAGCAAGCCCCACATCAGTAGAGAGCTCCGGTGGCCACTGCAGGCTGCCGCGCCTTCACCGCCGAGCTACGTAGCGTCGCATGGCCCGGCAAGTTCAAACCGGACTTGCCTCCTTGCTACGACGGCACTACAGACCCCGCAGAGTTCCTTCAGCTCTACGAGCTGGGCATCGAAGCCGCCAACGGGGACGAAAAGGTCATGGCGAACTGGTTTCCCATGGCGCTCAAGGACGGAGCCCGAACCTGGCTCTGAACACAGCTCCGGCATGATCTCCTCACGGGACGAGATGCGCACCCGCTTCATCGCCAACTTCCAAGGCACTCGCGATCAGCCTCCGGCCGTGAGCGACATGCGCCGCATCAAGCAGCAGCCAGGAGAGACCCTGCAGAAGTACATCCAGCGCTTCAACAACGCCCGCATCAAGATCCCCAAGGTGACTGAGGAGGCCATCATCTCAGCCTTCTCCGATGGTGTGCGTGATGTCAAGACGAAAGAGGAGCTAGCAATGCATGAAGACCTGTGCACATCCCTGGAGTTGTTCAACTTGGCGACCAAGTGCGCCAGGGCTGAGGAAGGGAGCCTCTCCCTTCTCGAGCTTCCGGCTGCCGATCCAGAAGAGAAGAAGCCCAAGGTCAAGGACGTGAAGCGCAAGGGGGCTGCCGTGCTCGCGGCAGAACCAGACACCAAGCGAGGCAGGGATCAGCCTGAGTCATCCAAGGGCAGCCGGTACTGCGTATACCACGACCTCCACACCCACAACACCAACGAATGCCAGGAGCTCAGGGCCGTGCGAGAAGGGCGTATTGGCCGACGCCCCGAGCGCAACGATCGGGGCTATGGCCGAGGAGGAGGAAGAGGCGCAGGACGCTGGGAAGACCGTGGCCCTCGCCAAGGATGGAGTGACACACCTCGCGAGGACCGCTGGCAGGACCAGCCTCGCGAGGGAGGTTGTATGGACCAGCCTCGTGAGGAACGCCCTCAAGGCAACGCAGGGCTCCCACCTCTGCCGCAACCACCAAGGAGGAACGAAGACCATCATCAGATTTAGGGGCTGGGGGCTTCAGGAGCCGCTGCTGATCGCTTGCATCCTGGGTGGCGCTCAGGCCCCAGCCTCTCAGCGCATCTTCAAGCAGTTTGATCGCGAGGTGAATGCAGTCCTCCCCAAGCTTGAGGCCACGCGCCCTCTCAGGTGGTCATCATGCGCTATCACATTTAGCTCAGCGGATCAGCTCAAGTGCGCGGCAACGGCCGGAGTCCTCCCCATGCTTTGTTCCCCAGTCATCAGCATAGTGCAAGTCACCAGGACCCTCATCGATGGTGGAGCAGGACTCAACGTCCTATCCGTCGAGACATTCAACAATCTCCAAGTGCCATACGATCAGCTTCAGCCAACCAAGCCTTTCTCAGGAGTCACCGATGGCTCCACCGTCCCGATAGGGCAGGTTCGCCTTCCTGTCACCTTTGGACAGCGCAACAACTACCGCACCAAGCTCATTGACTTCGACGTTGCCCACATTCGCCTGCCTACAATGCCATCCTCGGGTACCCAGCTTTGGCCAGGTTCATGGCAGTGACTCACCATGGCTACAATGTCCTCAAGATGCCAGGAAGCGGTGGAGTCATCACAGTGCCTTGTGAGGAAAGGGATGCAGTGTGTTCTCTTGAGCGTGCCTTCCAAGTCGCAGCAATCGAAGACCCAGATCACAGGAGCGGGAGACTTCCTGAGGCGATCCCTAAGAAGAAGAAGGCTTCACCTAGTCCAAGCACTCATGGGGTAAGCACCTCCGGAGGCGTAGCAAAAGGACCCGCGCCCGTTCAAGGGGTGCCACCCTCTGTCGCATAGGAAGGCGCACCTGGCGCTCTCCTCAGGCAGGGCTCAGGGGCTCTTTCATGGTGAGCCACCGACCTTGCCAAGGTCACGAGGGAGGCGCTCGGGCACCACTTGGAGGCGTGCTTCAAGGCACGTTTCCCTGAGGAAGGTATGAGGCAAGGAGGGCCAAACCCTCAAGAGTTCACCGCGAGGAACATCCAGGAGCTGCAGGAGTCAAGAGTCATGCGCGGCTGTCGCCGCTTGCCCGCCATGGCCCCACATCCAGGCGAGGATGGTGGGCTGCGAGTTTGCATCGACATACCAGGGCTCAACCGAGCCGCATATCAGGGGCGCCTCTAGCCCTCGCGCGTGGGGTGTTGCGAGGGTCCACCTCACAGCTACGTTCGCATGCCGTTCGGCCTGCCGAACACGGTCGCCGCCCATCAGCGCCTGCTGAGGTGCACTCTGGAGGCTCAAGAGGTCAAGCAACGCGCGACCCTGGAAAAGATGGAGATGGCTCTCGAAGATCCCCCCGTGCCCCCGGAGCCTACCGAGGCTCCAGGTCCGGAGGGCTCGTGAGGGCCGGCTTCCTCATCACGCATCATCCGCTATCTCAACATCCCGCCACCTCCAACCGTGCCAGGTGACACCTTTCCAAGTTCCGTTTTCAGCTGGGAGCGCCCGTCGGGCTGCATCATTCCCAGGCCGTGTGGGGCCATCCCTGCGGCATGTATCCGTTTTGCCTATGTTCTTTACTTACCTTGTTGGGGGCGCCCCTCGGGCTGCATTATCCCCAAGCTGCTCGAACCAGACCCGGTGGCGCCTACTTTCTCCGCGTCTATCTGAATGGATTCTGCCCTACCGCACTTATTATTGTCTACTGCTTATCGTGGACCTCTCCGCCCTAGTGCAAAGCGCTTGCACGTTAAAAGGGGGGGGGTACCTGAGCATCGTGACTCATGGGCTCTTACTGGCTCTCCAGCCCTCACCCCCTGGCCTTGACCCACGGCATCGCTGACACATCATACCAGGCCGCGGCTGAGCTCGCTCAAGGGCCGGGACCTGAGGACGTAGAGCATTTGCATTCTAACCACCCTGCAAGAACACACCATTGATAAAGGCCCAGAGCCAGGCGCAACCCGCCTCGAGGTAGGGCCTCATGAGTCCCGTGCTGGCTCACAGGTGCCCAGATACACCTCTCCTAGCCCTACCATGCTGGCCACGTGTCAGGTCGGGGCTGTACACGCCCCGGGGGCTCCTCCCGAAGGGGAGCCCCCTCCCACGTACCAGTGGAAGCACCATGCTCCACGTTGGCTAACGACACTGCCGAGGAGTGGCTATGCCCGTACACATATGGGAGCGCTATGCTGCGCGCTGGTGATAAATAACTGAGGGCGGCTTACAACCGTATCAACCTCAGGGAGTCCAGAGCTCAGTGTCTGGCGCCATCGCAACGCCTCCCCCAGGGAGTGCCACGCGAGGGGGCTGGACACGGGCTGCGCCTGCCACGCCTCAACGTCGCCACCCAGCCAGGTCCCTCGGACCTGGTCGTCGCGCGCCTCACCGTGCGGATCCAAGGTATGAAAACTCGTTTGAACGTCAAGGGGGACTCCTGAGCATCGCAACTCAGGAGCCTTACTGGTCACGTAGCCCCTCACCCTTTAACACCGTCCTGGTCTCCGGTCGGGGCTAACGGCGACTGAGGTATGCACGGGCCCAGGCCCTGCCGACGTAGAACGACCAATCCACTCCTATGCCTCCCGTCCCTACTTGCTGTTCGCGCGTCAACGGGGACTCCTGAGCATCGCGACTCAGGAGCCTAACTTGCCACGTAGCCCCTCACTCCTTAGTCCCGTCCTGGTTTCCGGTCGGGGCTAATGGCGGCTGAGGTATGCGCGGGGTCGGGCCCTGCCGACGTAGAACACACACAAGTAGGAGGGAAAAATACGAATCCTAGGGAAGTCAAAAGCAAATATTACAAGCCATAAGTCGTTTCACAACGCCAAACACAAGTTTAAACGCCTCCACGAGGCATGGTGCATGTTGCAGGAATTAAAACAGAGCGAAGCTGCAGAGGATCACTTTCCAGTGGCGCCTCCACCTCCCGAGGCCGCGGAGCTGGCGGCACCACGCCCAGGCAAGGTGCTGAAGGCGCGGAACCTCCCCGGCAGGGCCTTGGCTCGACCTTTCACGGCCTTAGCAGCAGCAGCGGCAAGTTCACCGCTCACAGGCTCCAGCAGGCCGTCAAGGTCGATGCTGGGGTCGCGAAGGTAGACGTGGCTGAGGACACGCGTCAGCGCTGCAGAAGACAGGGCATGCGCCTCGGCCTCGGCCGTGGGGCCAAGGCTGTCCGCGACATCTTCAAGCGCTCGGACCAGGAAAGGAAGCAGCTCGGCAGGGCCATCCTCTGCACCAGCCAATGGCTTCTCTAGGATGCCCTCATAGAGCGTCTTCCACGCGGCGCGAGCCTTCTCCTCCAGCCTAGCAAAGGCCACCCGATCCTCAGCCAGGATCTTTGCCTTCCTATCCAGCTCGGTCCTCTCCGCTTTCAGTGACTGCTCCAGCATCTCCAACCGACCACGGCAGTCATCAAGCTCGGCGTCCCGGTCCGTGATGGCGGCCTACCGAGCCGCCATCTCCTTCTCCTTCTCCTGGCGGCCGCGGACCTCCTTGGCGAGCTCGTCACGCAGGCCTTGCAGCTTGACCTCCAGCGCTTTGCAGCGGTCCCGGGCGTCCGCGGCGTCGCCCTAGGCGGCATCGCGAGCGGCTCTGGCCTGGCTAGCGGCTTGTTTCTCCTCATTAGAGGTCGACGCGGCTCGGCTCAGTGCCGCACGGACGGAGGCGGCATAACGGGCCCAGCCAGAAGCTAGTTCCAGGCTCCCGGCCACCAGACGGGGGTCAGCACTTCGGAGATCCTCTTGCAGCCGACTCAGTTCGCTGGCAGCCCGGTCCAGGATGGCTGAGGGATGAGAAGGGACTGGAGCCGGTGGAGCAGGTAGAGAGGACAGCAGCCTGACCACGGCTTGGGAGAAAGGAGCCCCCTGGGCCTTGGACACCTCAGCGACAGCGTCAAGCGCAGGCACCTCAAGAGTCAGCGGGGCCACGGGGGCTGACTCACCGCCAGAGTGCCCCTGCTGGGCTCGCGAGGATGACCGGGCAGGGGAGGCGCAAGCTTTGCTACCTCCTTTCCCCGCAGACGAAGCCGCAGCCCCGATAGGCGAGCCCGCCTCAAGCAGGGCCGCAGAAGCCCCCTTCGGCCTTTTTGCTGCAGGTGCCGACATGGACAAGAGAATGCAGAAATCAAGCCTCTGCGGCAGAAACAAAGCAAAGCATGGATCGACCACTTACTGGTCGTCGTCCACGGACTCAAGCAGCCTCCGGCCAAACTTGAAGCCCGAAAGCCTGCAGCTAGGGTCAGCCTTGGGAGGCCCGGAGGCAGTAGGCGCGTCGGGAAGGCCGGAGCTGGCCTCAGACCGCCCCGGAGCCAGAACGGACCCTGGGCGAACCAGCCTCGACCTGCCCTTCCTCGGAACCAGGGGAGAATCCTTCCCTCCTTGCCTGGCGCCGGCCTTGTCGTCGTCCGGCATGGAGCGAAGGGTGCGGGACCTGCACCGAAGGAAGGAATCCCCCGACTCCTCGCCAGTCGCCTCGACTCAGACCCTTCTTCCTCCACCTCCTCTTCTTCCTCCTCACTCCCGCTGGAGTTGCCGGAGGAAATGTTAACCGTCGCCAACACCGCCAGATCCTCGGGAGCTTCGGTGGGCACCAGCCCCTCGCCATTGAAGGTGGGCATGGCGTTCACCACTTGCTCCCAGTCGTCGTGAAGGAACAGGGGGACGGGAGCGCCCCCCGGCCTCGCCACGTCTCCCCTGACTAAGGAATGGAGAGGCGCGACCAGATCTTCGTCAGAGAGGGCCTCGGGGCGCTGGCGAAGGGCGGCGTCTGCCTCCCCAAGCCTCCACAATGGGAGCGAATGCTCCCAGAGTGGAGCCACCCGGTGCTCCTGAAACTCCCTCAGGAGCGTGGCCCCGGTCAGCTTCGCCGCCCCCAAGCTGCCTGGCCTCAGGTCCGCGTCCATCCTCTTCAGCACCGCCTTCGCACGAGGATCGACGAGCTCCGCGCAAGACCATGCATCAATGGTCTTGGGCTGCCCCGACGGCAGCGCCAGTCGGGGGTGGATGCGCCCGACATCCACCATGACCCACTTGCTCCGGAAGCCTTCGATCCTCTTCCCGGGCTTGGAGATGGAGTTGGAGCTGGAATATGCGATAAAGCTGGCGTAGGCGGTGATGGGGCCACGAGAGACCCGGAGGTAAAAGTAATGGCGCAGCAAATCCACTGAGGGCTTTATCCCAACGTGAGCCTCACAGTAGTAGGCAAAAATCGCCAGGAGAAGAACAGAGTTGGGGTGGAGATGCAGAGCTTGCAAGTTGTATTGGCGGAGGACAGCAAGGAAGAACTCGGAAAAAGGGGGCACCAGACCGGCAATAATGGTGCTCACAAAGAACGGATAGAAGGTGCTCCCCTTGCCTTCAGGCTGGTCGGAGCCGGTCTTGAGCACAGTCGCTCCTTCGTTGCCCTGCGCCATCGTCCTTCGGCGCACAAGGACGAGGTTCTTCTCCGACACATTCGGGGGATCCAGTGCCGGGAAGTACCAGGCCTCGGACGGGGTCTTGCGAGGTGCCATGGCTTGCAGGATGGTAAGGATTGAGACAGATCTGGAGGATTTCGGAAGCAAGGAGGAGAAAGCTGCGAAAGGGGATCTGGAGCAAGGCGAGCGAGAACAAGGCAAATAAGTCTGGCCCGGGCGCCCCCCTTTTGTCAGAAGGACGGTTGCCGAGGCATCATGGGGAAGCGGAGACGCCCAAGTCCAATCAATTGCCACGCGGCGCCCAAGGCCGAATCTTTGTT
This sequence comes from Aegilops bicornis, assembly GCA_021605145.1. Taxonomy (NCBI): domain Eukaryota; kingdom Viridiplantae; phylum Streptophyta; class Magnoliopsida; order Poales; family Poaceae; genus Aegilops; species Aegilops bicornis. Next base: position 110,392,002 of record CM038671.1, read on the forward strand.
GGGGCCCATGGCGCCCGCACTGCCCCTTCACTTCTCTCGCTAAGCCAAGTGCAGGCGCGCCTTGGGCCCGGGGGCTCTGTTGGCGTTCACAGGAGCAGGGGTCCCCGGACTTGCCTGCCTGCGGCCTGCGGCGTGGCTCAAGTTGGGGCCCAGCACGGCCCAGCTACATCAGCTCAAGCTCAAGACCCTCGCGAGGGGCCAGGCCTCGCGGGGCGGATGACAAGAACCATCCTTAGGAGCAGCCTCGTCAGGCAGGCTCACGAGGAGGCGGAGAGACAAAGGCAGGGTACCTCAAGAGGGTGCCCCGTGAGGCAAGCCATGACGATCGAGACCAGGCGGGCGCCAGGAGGGCACCGGCCTGCGCAGTGTCCTCGTTTCCCCTTTGGTGCAAAGGAGGCAAGCACAGGCCAAGGCATCAGGCAAAGGTTACCGCTTCGGTGCAACAAGACCAAGACCAGCAGAACGGCACGACGGAGGTCATCGTGGAGCCCAGGACAGCGTCACCGTCAGAGCCTTTGTCAGCCGAAGACCAACTTTACTCAGGATAAGGGTACTAGATGTTCCCCTTCAAAATGGCCAATTGTTGGCGCCCTTCCCGCTCATTATTTGGGAAGAGGCCCAGGGCCTCCCTCTATAAATAGGACTAGCCACCACAGAGTAGAGGGAGAGAAAAATCCATAGCAGAGGCAGGCGGGAAGATCGTCGAATCAACCAGAGAGAGAGAGAGAAGCGGTCGAACTCACCCTAGCAGTTCACCGCACCAGCTCAAGAACAGCACCTCGCGAGGCTGTCCTTCCCTTGTGCTGTTCTTCATCTGCCCCAGAGGCAATCCACCACACCACACACTGGAGTAGGGTATTACACCACAACGGTGGCCCGAACTAGTATAAATCTTGTGTCCCTTGTGCTGTTCATCGTTCCTAGCTTAGATTCCTTATGATCCATCAACGCGTGAGCTGGTAGGGGAAAGATCTCCGTGCGCACCCCAGAGTTTGAACCTTAAGGGTCTGCCGGAACCCGAAATCCGACAGTAGCAACCTGGGACTTGGAATTGCCTGATGCTCAAGAAACTTCCACCAGTGTAGCCCCCCAGGGCCGGGTCATTATGCAATAATGAGCAGGGGCTTTATAAATATGGTCATGCTTCATTGAAAATAACATCAGATGATGTAACTCCACCATCATGGGGCTTGAACCCACGTCCACAAGGTTAAGACCTTTGTGCTTTACCAACTGAGCAGTGGACCCTTCAATATAATGGATTAAGACCTGTGTACCTTGAATTGTTGACAGGAGGAATTGGTAGCCCCCAAGGGCCGGCTCATTACAATGTGATGAGTCGGGTCTTCAATAAACTGAGCAAAAAATGACTTTGCATTAGCCCCCAAGTGTCATGGTGCATGCTTGCAGCGACATGAGACTTGCATATTTGATATAATCTCAACTTTGAATAATGTTGTCGGATTTCGGGTTCCGGCAGACCCTCTAGGTTGGAACTCTGGGGTGCACATGGAGATCGCACTTCCAACCTACCTACGCCTCATCGCCTCGCAAGGATCTAAACTACACAAAGAATAACACAAGGGAAGGTTTATACTGGTTCAGGCCAGCATTGTGGTGTAATACCCTTTGTGGTGTGGTGGATTGCCTTAGGGTATGATGATGAACAATACAAAGGGAGAACAGCCTCGCGAGGGGCTATTCTTGAGCTGGTGCGACGAACTGCTTGGGTGAGTTCGATCGCCTCAGTTTCTCACTCTGCTAGGGCTCTCTCAGATTGATCCTCTCCCTGATCGATCCTCCCCCTGCCTTGGTGGTGGCTAGTCCTATTTATAGAGGGAGGCCCTGGGCCTCTTCCCAAATATTGAGCGGGAAGGGCGCCAACAATTGGCCATTTTGAAAGGGAACATCTAGTACACTTATCCTGACTAAAGTCGGTCCTCGCCTGCCAAAGACTCCGACGATGACGCTGGCTTGGGCTCCACGATGACCTCCTTCCTGCCGTTCTGCTGATCTTGGTCTTGTTGCACCGGAATGGTTGCCTTTGCCTGATGCCTTGGCCTGCGCTTGCCTCCTTTGCACCAAAGGGGAAATGAGGACAACTGCGTTAGGTGGCGCCCTGGCGCCCTCGGTCGTCATGGCTTGCGTCATGGGCACCTCGTGAGGTACCCGCCTTGATCTCTCCGCCTCCTCGCGAGCCAACTCGACGAGGCCATGCACGAGGAAACTTCCTGTCCGCCCGCCCATGAGGGTTGGCCTCGCGAGGGTCTTGAGCTTGTGTTGATGAAGATGGGCCGTCGGGCCACCCCTTGAGCCACGCCGCAGGCCGCAGTGCACAAGTCTGGGTACCCCCTGCTCCTTAAGCGCCGACAAGAGCTCCCCGGGCCCAAGGCGGCGCTGGACTTGGCTTAGCAGAGAAGCGAAGGGGCAAGTGCTGGCGCTGAGCCCCTAACAGCTCAAGCGGCCTTGGGCGCCGCGTGGCGGTTGATTGGACATGGGCGTCCCTGCTTCCCCACGACTCCTTGGCAACTGCACGAATTGACAAGAAAGCGGTGCCCGTCTAGGCTTTTCCTTCTTTTCCTTCTCCAGGCATTGCCCAGATCCCCTTTCTCGCTCCTATCCTTCCTGCTTCCGAAATCCCCAAATCTACTCCAACCCTGCGCCCCAGCAAGGCATGTCACCTCGCCAGACCCCGGCCGGAACTTGGTTCTCGCCCGCTTTGGATTCTCCGAACGTGTCGGAGAAGAGCCTTGCCCGGACACGCCAGATGATGGTGGCGCAAGGCAACGACGGGGCGTTGGTGCTCAAGGTTGGCTCCGCACTTCCCGAGGACCAAGGAAGCACCTTCTACCCGCTCTTCGTGAGCGCCATTGCCGCCGGTCTGGTGCGTCCCTTTTCCGAGTTCTTCTTTTCTGTCCTCCGCCATTACAACCTGCAAGCTCTGCACCTCCACCCCAACTCTGTTCTTCCTTGGCGATCTTCGCTTACTATCATGGGCTCATGTCGGGGTGCAGCCCTCAGTGGCCTTGCTGCGCCATTACTTTTACCTCCGGGTTTCTCGCGGCCCCATTACTGCATGCGCGAGCTTCGTTGCATACTTCAGCTCCAGTGCTATCTCGAAGACTGGGAAGAGGATTGAAGGCTTCCGGAGCAAGTTGGTTATGGTGGATGCTTGGTCTCGCGCGGAGCTCGTGGATCCCTGCGCGAAGCCAGTGCTGGAGAGGATGGACGTGGACCTGCGGCCGGGCAACATGGCGACGGCGAAGCTGACCGGAGCGTCGCTCCTGAGGGAGTTCCTGGAGCACCGGGTGGCCCCGCTTCGGCAATACTCGCTCCCGCTGTGGAGGCTTCGCCCGAGCCTCGTAGTCTTGGCCGACGAAGATCTGGCCACGGTCCTCCAATCCTTGGTCGGGGGAGACGTGGCGAGGCTGGAGCGTGCTCCTGTACCCCTGTTCCTTCGAGATGATTGGGAGCAGGTGGTGAACTCCATGCCCACTTTCAACGGGGACGGGCCTGTGCCCGCGGAGGTTCCGGAGGACCCAGCGGCCCTGGTGAACGTATCCTCCGGCGACTCCGGCAGAAAGGAGGAAGAAGAAGAGCAGGAAGAGGAGCTCGATTCCGAGGCAACCGACGGGGAGTCGAGGGCTCCCCTCCCTCGGCGCAGGTCCCGTGCTCTTCGCCTCATGCCGGACGACGACGAGGATGTTGATGAGCGAGGCGGTGAATGCTCGCCCTAATCCCGAAGAAGGACAGGACGGGGCTGGTTCCCTGCGGGCTTGCTCCGGCTCCGAGGCGATCTTCAGACGTGCCTCTTGCTCCCGAGTCTCTTGAGGTTGATCCCAGCAGCCCGCTCTCGGGCTTCAAGTTCGGCCGGAGGTTGCTCGAGCCCGCGAGCGACGACCAGTAAGATCTTGGTTCTCTTTTTGCTTCTTGCTTCGTTGCTGAGGCTTGTTGTTCATATTCTTTGGCTAGGTTGGCGCCTGCAGCGAAAAAGCTGAAGGGGGCCCCTGAGGCTTCGTCTGGGGCAGCATTTTCACCCACGGGAGAAGGGTGCGGCAAGGCCCAGGCTTCTCCTGCCCGGACATCCTCGCGAGGCCAGGCGGGGTGTGCTGGGGCGAGCTCAGCCCCCGTGGCCCGAGCGACTCTCGAGGCGCCTTCGCCTGACGCCACCGCCGTAGTCGTCGGGGCGCAGAAGGTCCCTACTCATGGTGCCGTGATTTCGCTGCCGTCTTCTCCTCCTACTCCGCCAACTGCCATTCCTCCGACTCCATCTACTGTCCTGGATCGTGCTGCTGCTGAATTGGACCGGCGGCGAGGAGATCTCCACGGCGCCGGCCCTCGCTTGGTGGCGGGCGCCTGGAGCTGGCCTCCGGCTGGGTCCGCTCTGATACTTCAATTCGAGCGGCGCTGGTTCAGGCCGCGTCGGCCTGCCACGAGGAAAAACAGGCCATCCTTCAGGCCAAGGCCACTCGCGATGCCGCCTTGGGGGAGGTTGCGGATGTTCGGGGTCGCAAAGTAAGGCGCCGGAGAGCAAGCTGCAGGGCCTTCACGACCAGCTTCGCCAAGGAGGCCCGTGACCGCCAGAGAAGGAGGCAGAGATGAAGGCTCGCGAGATCGCCGCTAAGGACCGGGATGCCGAGCATGATGAGCGCCATGGCCGCTTAGATACGCTGGAGAGGGCGTTGGAGGCGAGGAAGATCGAGCTGGACGGCAAGGCGCGGGTCCTGGCCGAGGACCGCGTGGCCTTCGCGAAGATGGAGGAGCAAGCTCGCGCCTTGCTGAAGACGCTTTATGACAGCGGCCTGGAGAGTCTGCTGGCTGGTGTCGAGGACGGTCCTGCCAAGTTGCTTCCTTTCCTGGTCCGCGCCCTTGAAGATGTCGCGATTGGCCTTGGCCCCATGGCTGAGGCTAAGGCGCGTGTCCTTTCTTCTGCAGCACTGACGCGCGTGTTCACCCATGTCTACCTTCGCGACCCCATCGTTGACCTTGACAGCCTGCTGGAGCCTGTGAGCGGTGAGCTTGCCGTTGCCGCTGCTGAAGCTGTGAAGGGTCGAGCGGAGGCTCTGCTGGCGAGGTTTTATGCCTTCAGCACCAAGCCAAAGCAAGGTGCTGCCGATCCTGAGGCTCCACGAGGCGAACCCGCCCAGCGCAGCTCCGCCGCCAGCGATGGTGCTGCCGAAAAGTGACCCCTTCGTGGCTCCTGTCCTGCTTTCAGCTCCTGCAACATGCATCATGCCTCGTGGAGGCGTTTAGACTTGTGTTTGGCGTTGTCAAAACAGTTATGGACTGTAATATTTGCTTTTGAATTCCTTGAGATTTGCACTTTTCCTTCCTACTTTCTTGTGTTCTACGTCGGCAGAGCCCGGTCCCGCGCATACCTCAACCGCCGTTAGCCCCGACCGGAAACCAGGACGGGACCGAGGAGTGGGGGGCTACGTGACCAGTTAGGCTCCTGAGTCGCGATGCTCAGGAGTCCCCCTTGACCTTGAACAGCAGCAAGTAGGGAGGAGATGCATGAACAGATTTACCGTTCTCGTCGGTGAGAGAGCCCGCCTCAAGACATACCTCAACTGCCGTTAGCCTTTTGGAACTAAGGGGTGAGGGGCTACGTGACCAGTTAGGCTCCTGAGTCGCGATGCTCAGGAGTCCCCCTTGACGTTCAAACGGCCTTCGTACCTTGGCTCCGCTCGGGGAGAGACGTGCGACGAACCAGGCCCGAGGGGCCTGGTTGGGAGGCGTGCATCTGGGCATGACCCAGGCATAGCCCCCGTGCCCAGCCCCCTCGCGTGGCACTCCCGAGAGAAGGCGTTACGATGAGGCCGGACACTGAGCTCTAGGCTCCCTGAGGTTGATGCAGCCGGGGGCCACCCTCAGTTGTTTATCACCCGGTAGCAGAGCATAAGCGCTTCCGTATGTGTACGGGCATAGCCGCTCCTCGGCAGTGTCGTCAGCCAGCGCGGAGCATGGTGCTTCCACTGGTGCGTGGGAGGGGGCTCCTCTCCTGGAGGAGCCCTTGGGGCGTGTACATCCCCGCCCTGACACGTGGCTGGCACGGTAGGGCTTGGCGAGGTGTATCTGGGCACCCGTGAGCCAGCGCGGGACTCACGGGGGCCACCCTCAGTTGTTTATCACCAGCCCAGTTGTTTATCACCCGTGAGCCAGTGCGGGACTCACGGGGGCCACCCTCAGCCGGGGGCCACCCTCAGTTGTTTATTACCAGCGCGGAGCATAGCGCTTCCGTATGTGTACGGGCATAGCCGCTCCTCGGCAGTGTCGTCGGCCACCGGTAGCGAGCATGGTGCTTCCAGCAGTGCGTGGGAGGGGCTCCTCTCTGGAGGAGCCCTTGGGGCGATACATCCCATACGACACGTGGCTGGCTTGGTAGGGCTTGGCAACGTGTATCTGGGCACCCGTGAGCCAGCGCGGGACTCACGGGGCCCTACCTCAAGGCGGGTTGCGCCTGGCACTGGGCCTTTACTTGTAATGTGTTCCTGCAAATTTGGTTAGATGCCGACGCTCTACGTCCTCGGGTCCCGGCCCTCGAGCGAGCTCAGCCGTCGCTGGTATGCCAGGTCGCGATGCCGTGGACAAGGCCAGAGGGTGAGGACTGGAGAGCCAGTAAGGGCCCATGAGTCGCGATGCTCAGGTACCCCCCCCCCCCTTTAATGTGCAAGCGGCCGACATGAAGGAAGAAGGGTGCCGTGGACAAGCATCAAGTAACGATCATGAAGAGTCAAGCACACGACTTGAGTAAATGCGAGAGCGATACATGCCACTGGGTCTGGTCCGAGTGGCTTGGGGATAATGCAGCCCGAGGGGCGCCCCCGATAAGGTAAACTAAAAACATGAATCAAAGGGATACATGCCGCAGGGACGGACCCACACGGCCTGGGAATGATGCAGCCTGGGGGCGCTCGGCTGAAAATGAAACTCAAGGGACGTCACTGGTGATGTTGGAGATGAAGGGATGCTGAAGTAGCGAACGCGTCGGCGCTGCGGAAGCCGATCTTCACGAGCCCTGTGCCGAGGAGCCTCGGGAGGCTCGGCGGCTAGTGGCTCCTCGTGGACCATCTCCATCTCCGCCAGGATCGCGGAACGCCTCGCCACTTGAGCCTCTAGGCGCCTTTGGGCAGGAGCGCCTTGGTTGCGTGGCAGGCGGTCTGGGAGCACTCGGGCAACTTCTTGGGGACGAGGGGCCTCTTGGCAGCTCTTCTCTTGCTGTGCTAGTGCCGGACGGAGTGGGTTCCGCCCAGGGGCCACGCGCCTTGGGGCCAAGGCGCCTTCTTGAGGGGGAGGCGGCTGAGGCGCCCCTGGAGCTTCATCGCCCGCGCAGGGCGGGGCGCGGTGCAGCGAGAAGGATGGCGCGGGGGAGCCCCCAGCGGCGATGATGAGCTCGGTGATGCGGGCGAGCCACTCGTCGTAGAGGTCATCGACGGGACGGTAGTGCAGGAGTTATCGTGCCAGGAGCAATACGGTGTGCGCGTCCGCAGGAGCGCGACGGGCGTGGGACGAAGAACCAGCTGGAGTCAGCGACGGGATGGCAGTGCGGCCTTCCCGCCGCACCGAAGGATGCAGAGACGATGCCTGCTGCTCGTTCCCCGCCGGGCCGGTGGCGGCGTTGTCGGCAGGCGATGAGGAACAGTGGGGCGGCCGCCGACAGGGGCCGTCTGGGCGACGCGAGTAGCGAGAGCGGCCCGGGGCTCGACGCGGGCTCAACGAGCGTCTGACATGGATGCGAGGGGCGGCGAAGAGCAGGGCGGCGGAAGGCGGATTCCGGTGCACCCCTACCTGGCGCGCCAAATGTCGAATTTCGGGTTCTGGCAGACCCTCTAGGTTCGAACTCTGGGGTGCACGCGGAGATCGCACCTCCAACCTACCTACGTCTCATCGCCTCGCAAGGATCTAAACTACACAAAGAATAACACAAGGGACACGAGGTTTATACTGGTTCAGGACACCATTGTGGTGTAATACCCTACTCCAGTTTGTGGTGTTGTGGATTGCCTCAGGGGCTGATGATGAACAATACAAAGGGAGACACTACAAAAAAAATACACTTCCGTGATGATACGTGTTTGTCACAGTAGGTCGCGTTTTTTGTCATGCATGTACATCCATGACAAATTTATGACAGAATCAAGATAGTCATACCTGTGCTGTCGTAAAAGTGTTCCATGACATTACCAAAATTATCATCACGGGAGTGTCCACTTCCATGACGATAAATCACGCGTCACAGAAGTGCTTTCGTCAAGGGTGACCGACACAGGGCATCCACCATAACGGAACGCCGTTAAGCTATCGGGTCGGATTTTGGATCCGATAACCCGTTAACAGCCCCGACCAATTGGAAATTTCCACGTGTAAAATTCTGATTGGCCATCAGTGGGCCAGATGTCGCCCGTCCATTGGAGGAGACATGCCTATGGTACGTCGACACGTGGATGGGCCCAACAGAGGCCCATATAGGTTAAAAAGGCCAGCCCAGTCAAAGGCCCGTTGAACTTAATCAGGTACTAGTGGGCCAGCCCAATAACGGCCTACTTAATAAAGGCCCATTTACAGCCCAAAACCAGATCAGGCCCGTTAATTGTTCGCCCTATATTTGGGCCAATTTACGGCCCGAAGCCAGATCTGGCCCGTTAATTGTTCGCCGAATATTCGGGCCCAACTATAGCCCAGTGAATTTCGACCTGTTAGAGGCGTCATGTAGTCATGGGCCCATTTCAGCCTGGTGTGACTTTCGGCTTGGGAATGGCCCGTGCTGCCCATGGGCCATATATGGTCTGACGGGACATCGGGCCCACTAACGGCCCGTGCTAAAGGTGGCAACAGTTAGGCCCAACGTGAATTTGGGCCTGTTAAAGTCCTGTCGCGTAATTCTGCCCGTTGATGCCTGTACTAAGCTTTCGGCCTCTTAAAGGCCCATGATATCAGTGGGCGAACTAAGGCCCGAGATATGTTTCGGCACAGTAACGGCCGTGAGTTAAGCGGGCCCATAACGACCCGGTCTACATTTCGACCTCTTTGAAGGCCGTCGACAACTAGTGAAAATTGAGGCCCAACATGCATTTTTGGCCCGCTAAAGGCCCGTGGTTTCATCTCGGCCGTAACGAGGCGGTGCAATATTCAACTGTTAATGGCCCAAAGCTACTGGGCCAAACTAAGCTACTGGTCGACAAAAAGGCCCAACTAAAATATAGGTTGGTGTAAGTTTGGGCCTGGCGCAATGTGTGAAGGCCCCAATCATTCGGGCCCAAGAAAGACGCAGGCAGGCCAAATTGTGGCCCGCTAAAAACCTGGCCTGTTATCGAATGTTTCGGCCCGGTCGATTACATCTGATTTTTTTTTCAGATAGCGAATGATGGCAATAAAGAAATTACGGCATAGTAACTAAGAATAAACCTACACTATACAATAAAGGATTTAAGTTATGTTACATCCATTGTGCATCAAAGTTCACCACCAGTGATCATAAAGCGCAACGAAGAAGCAGATTACAAAAACTGGGCACCATTGCAGCGTAACAAAATAATACTGAACCGAGACCACTTCCAAGACAGTTCAAGAAAGGTTAGCCTTTATGGGGAACTGCGCATAAGTCTTTGGCCGAAAGCAGGGCTGTGAGACCGGCCTAGCATGTCGGTCATAGCTTCCAGGTGTAGCTGTTTAGCGATGAGGTTCTCATTGGTGTTCTGCACAATCTTTCTTAGAGATAGGACTTCAAGTCGAAGTTGAGTTGCAGAATGCCTTTCTGGTAGAACTTGGGACTGAAGAAGTCGAACTGATTCAGACAACAAATTCTGTGAGCTTGTTTGACTGTTAGTCTCAAGTAACTTGAACACTGCATCAAGACAAGACTTTGGGGTTGTCTCTCTATCTTCAAGATGTTTTGCCTTCTTTGCTGCAATATATGTTGGGTTTGTCTCACGACCTTGACAGACTTGTGCATGCCATCGGGCATATCACGCTGAAACAAAGCAGAGAGATGACAAGTTTTGCACGTGTATAAACAAAGATGATAACTGTTCTGTCAATTCTATCCAATTTCAAATTAGAAAATAAAGAGTAAGTTCAAAATATCAATAGCATAATTTGGCATTGTTCATAATGCGGGGAGCTTCACCACACTACTGGATTACCATGTCAACGCATAGATGAAGGGCAAAAAAAAAATCATTGTATCTATTTTGGATAATGTGCATGGAACGTTGTTCATATCATCAGCCACATCAGTAAGATAAAACAGGAGATGACAAGGTGCAAACGTGGGCTGCTTCACCACACACTGGATTATAGATCCACAAAACCAAGCATACATATAGGGAGTATTAAGTAATGTGCATGGTATGAATAAGAAATTTGGTTTTACAAGTAAAACTTAGAACTTACGGTTCTTACGAACATGCATTTTGGTAGAAACAACAAACTAAACAGCAGTAAACGATAGGGAGTATGAGCAAATTAAACAGCAGTTGAGGATAAAAGGCTTTAGAAGGACTGACTTACATTAACAGTTAACACCGGCTTTATAATGCCCTTCTCCATGTCAAGGGAAGGATAACTCAAGAATTTCAGCACAAAATCTTCTTCATAAGCATTGCTGTACTCTACATTTTGTAGAGAGTAATTATAGATATGATAATACTGGAAGGGATAGAGGATAATGAAGATAAGATGCAGATTGATGCTACATAATCAACTACCAATCCCTGGAAGTACAAGCGTTACAGGACAAAATGTACTAACAAGAGCAATGGGCTACACCTCTGCACTGGCATTGTCTGTGTATTCTACTCGTTGGTAAGATTAAATATATATCTGATCTTTTTTAGTAAATGGTGGGCGAGGGAGATAAGATGCAGAATGCTACAAAATGAACCAATCCCTCTTCCCATAGTACAAGAGTGTTTTGAACACTGGTGTACTATACAAAACGTTCTTATATTATGGGACGGAGGCAGTAGGTGTTAATGTAAGTACAGTGATAGACCACGTTCAGTCCTTACAAGAGGACTGTAGAGCTAAACCTCTTCAAAAGCATTGGGTTGATTCTAAATTTGTGTAAGAGTTCCATACGGATCTTATAATGTCCACCAAATGGGCGATTACGAGGCTAACATGTGCAGTGATGCTACATAATCAAACAGCTATGAAAGTAAGTATGGTCATACAGGGCAAGAGGTACTCACGAGAGCAATGCAGTGTGCAGTATAGTTGCGAGATTCTGTGGTCCCTTGAGAACGAATGCTCTTCTACTAACAGTTTTCGTACAAGTGAGACATTAAGGCAAATGTAGAAACGTAGTTCAAATTGTGATGTGATATCATAGACACTACCTTACGCTGCAGCCGAGACCAATGTGTAACAAGATTATTCCAGTCACTGTCGGATAAATGTAGCACCGGAGACTTTACAGAAATTTCATTCAGAGGCTTGCCATCGAAGTGCGCTTGCCTCAGGTAGGAACGATACTTCATCAACGAGTGCTTGAAAAGCGCAACCAACTCTTGCTCGTCATCACAATCCAGTTTTCTCCTCGCCTATTTAAAAGAATGAAATCTTGTGTCTTCTGTCAGCAGAAACATATGCAGTAATGACCATGAATAACATTAGTACATTACTTACGCGTAAGTTGCGGAGGAAGACTGAAAATTGTTCTGTGTCTGCGGTATAATCTTTCCATGAAGGAAAGATGCGCACAAAGTTCCTGACAACAACATAAGCTTCATCTTCTAAACTGGGAAGAAATGGAACAGGGGTCCTATTTGCTGCAATTGGGGCTCTCTCTGGTTCGAAAAGGGATTTGGCAACTGGATTTGGTGTACTCTTTGCTGGAATGGGGGTTTTGCGTCGTACAGCTGGTGCTATGTCAATTGGCATAATCATACTGTTTGCTGCAGTTGGGGTCTGCTGAGTTGGGGCATCAGAAATGACCAAGGTAGTAGGGCTAGAGTCTACTAGAGTTGGGGTATTTTGTGGGTCGGTGATATTGCAACTACACCTAATGGGCTATTTGATTTATCAGGTGCCACTACCTTTTCCAAATACTTTGCTTGTGCTCCTCCACGATCAGCAATCGCCTCTTCCTTTTGAACGTCGATACACAAGAACAACATTTGAATGGATAAATATGGTATGATGACAGATGGAATATGTACTTTGAAAATGGATAGGCAGGTATGATTCACATACACGATGTGTAAACTAAGCTAATGGCAGGTCAACAAAGTAGAAGCAATGCAAAGCATCGGTTTGCAAGATATGTGCGAAAGCAATGTAACCTTGAAAAGTTAGAGCAAGTACCTTGATGGGTGAATAAGATAGGACATCTTCCTCTCGACTCCTCCACTAGGGAGCTACATTGACTTAGGTCTCCCTCTAGCTCGTAATCCTGTTAGGATCATATTCTCGAGCATGAATCAGAGGTGGAGAGCGTTTGCATTGCATTGCATCCAGGACTTGATTTCAGTCCCTTAATGCCAAGTTTGACAGCCATGGCATTGTTCTCGCTTTTATTCTTTTCATGCCGCAAGCTCATAATCATTACGATCTTGTTCAGAATCTAAGATTCATGAAAACATTAAAAGTAGTCAGATTATCTATGGAATGCATTATGGAGTTCAACTCGGAGAGTGTCTCCTATAAACCCCTACATATGCAAAGTTCACCTCCCCAACCATGCCGACCCGGACCACACACGTAAATACAAACCCCTTATGTCTCTATAACAGTGAGGCACACATTTCAAAACTGAAGTAGGAACATTAGAATCATATGAAATTGAATTTGAACAAATAAACTAAGCAATTATGAGTGGGCGTAATGTTTAGCTTCAAGGGTGGAGTGTTGGTAGTGCGACACAAAGCAAGTAAGCAGATTGTATTCCATGTAAAAGATCGAAACCTATGTAAAAGCTGGAAATGACACTTTCTTTCTATACAATGCAGTGTCCGTTACCCATACATGATGGAAGAGATCACATAGATAAATACTATTCACTCAGGTCTACGGTTCCAGTATTTAGAAATAGGGTGGTCCACCCTAAAAGAATGTTGACAACAAATATGACAAGGCAAGCATAGACGTAGTGAATCAATCATTTACTTGTGAGCTTATTAGGACAAGTATGCAGAATTGTAACTGCAGTAAGATACCGTCCAAAATCTGAATGAAGAAGTTTGTCTAGCATTTATTGTTTGCAACTAATCGACGTGAATAATTGGATATTATATCGAATGAGTAAGAAAGACAAGTAAAATTGACAACAAACCTGGCTTGCAGTAGTAATCTGGGTCAATGTCACTACGACCAACAATCCAAAATGACTAGTTTCTGTTCCGAGGGCCGGAATTTTGAAAACCCTGTGAACTTTAGAGGTACTAAAGATTACTGAAATACATCTGAACCATTAAGTGTAGGTAGCACTGAGCACACAACAAACCCTAATGACAGTCCTGCCTAATGAGTAATGAATCAATTAGAAAATGGGTGATGAGGAGTGGCTGCTGAGTGTTGAGGACGTATCTCAGGATAAATCGGGTTGGCTTGGTGGGTGCTGCACGCCTGAGCCCTGAACGGACTGGGAAGGTAGGCACGACGGCGCGCCCGGGCAGCGGTGACGCTGTTGGGCGAGCGGCTCCTGGCCTCCTGTTAGTCCGGCGTCTCCTCCTAGAGTCATGCCGTCCGGGGACGGCAAGTCGCCGGCGAGGCAGGCGGCTGGGGGCGAGTAGAGATCGGAAGCGCGCAGCAAAACAGAGGGGAATCGGGGCCTGGGACGACCCAAAATCCCAGGGTGGGCCGGCCCACCGTGGGCACCCTGTAGAGATACACACCCAAGCGGCGAACATGCATTTTCGAAACTAATTTAGGAACATTTATCTGACCAATTAAACAACTCTGTTTTAATAATATCAGATTCGTATTTGAACATCTAAGCTTGTTTAGCTTGATGCATGGAGCAGTGTTTTTTTAGGGAAGGCCATCATGGTTAGCTTTATTGATGCGTGGAGCAGTGTTATTATGACCCGAAGCACGTATTCTGATCGTATAGTGATCATAAAAGGGGGAAACTCTAAGCATATTTTTTTAGCAAAAGAGGGTTTTCCCTCCGATTTCTATTAAAGAAACCACCACGGAACCAACAAGATCAATTAAACCCTAAGCATGATCAATTAAACCATATTATGGTGTGCCATGGAAGATTTGAAGCTGCAAATCGGAGAAATGATATTTAGCATCCATTGTTTGCTTCGAACTAAGAACTAAATTCTAAGAGCTGAAAAGAAAGTAGAGTAACCAAGTTAAGATCTATTTTCTGGTTGAGATCAAAAAGTTGAAGAGATATGAAGTACCACCTCTCTTGCGGCGCGTGTAGGCATCGAAGTGCGATGGCTATCAGTGGCGTTGAAGCAGATCTGCGACGGTAGACGGGTGCATCGGGGGATAAGTCCCGTTGTGGTGGAAGAGAAGGTCGTGTGAGCGGCCCCGACAAAGAGGATGACGGCGCCGATGAAGCGAGAGGATGCGATGCAAGGCTATTGGTCCGTCGCCGTGGATGAGAAACGTCCATCTCTAGCAATGGACGACGCGGTCTTGGTAGGCGCTCCGGCATGGTGGAGGACGGTGGCGGTGGATGTGGTGGAGGACGGCGGCGATGGATGGGGTGGCGGATGGAGGCTGGTGTGGGGATGGGGTGTTCTAGCGTGGACGGTGTATGAATGGGAAAATGGAGGGAGAGGTATGGGGAACCATGTTTTTGGGACGCGGCTGTGAAATACGGGAAAGTTACGAACTTAGCCCCCATTTTAAAATTTGGACGTCTCGTCGGTTGGGGATAGGACGGTAATCTCGCATCTTGCCAATATTTACCCAGAGCTATTTCGGGCGAGGAGAGGGTGGTTGGCGCCCATGGTTGGCGCCCACGGTGTGAACAGGGCTGACAGGTAGGGCGGTTGTGTCACGTCTGAGTGAAGTTACAAACCTGCCCCTATTGAAAATATTTGCCTACATCGATTTCGGCCGAGTCGAGTTTGTTTTGCCGCCCACCGTGTATGAATGGGGAATGGAGGGAGAAACAGAGGTCTTTCGGACGAGCTTGAATCAAATGTGTTTTGTCACCATATGTTTGACACCCACCGTGTCGGAATGGGCTCGTGAGGCGGTCGTGGTCACGCCTAATTGAAGTTACTAACCTACCCCTATTTAGAAGCAAAGGAAATTGGGCGATGGATTGTCCGTGTAATGGGTAGATAGTAATTTCCATCTCCCAAACACTTGGCTTCGGGCAGCCGACGTGGGAGTGGACATTTCGTAGCTTCTTTCGAATTTTGGGACAATAAGCATCCACGTTTACCCTGGCAACTAAATTCGAATCCATTTTGTATTCCTATATGAATCTTTATAAATTGTTCTATGTGTTTTTATATATCTTCAAAAGGACGACAAAGATGTATTCCACTGTCATATATGAATATGGTTTACAAATGCCGATACTCAAATTCAGAAACTAGTATCCAGTTTAAGGTGAATTCGAATATTTGGAACACTTCATGTCCAACTCAAATGTCACACGCTGACATAATGTGTACTCCCATTTAGATATGTACACAAGCGATGTATCAAGATTCAAATACCGATTCAATCAACCAAGAATGTACAGAACTAACAGACATATAAACACTTATAGAGTATATGGATCAATAATATCAACTAACATACATAAGCCAGGCCGCTGTACTTTTTTTTGGCTACAACAACATCCTTTTTTTAGCCAACATCTTGGCCCTTTCCGATGCGTGCCACTTATGGTCCATCTATACTACTACTATTGTTGAATGCACATTCAGCCCGATTGGCATATTTGTAGGTGCAGCACAGCAATCCAAATGAAATGTCTCCGAGTCTTATCAATTAATACAGACTTGTGCTCAAATAAAATTACAAACCAAAAACAAAAAAAAATTATTACATGATCTCTAAAACAAATGGTTTGATTGATTACATGAGCGAGACAACACAAAAGGTTATTCAAGTATGGAAAGAACATTTCACCCATGATTTACCAAGTAGGAATTTAATTTCCTTTTTCCTTCAGGACCTTAACAATCTGGTCAGTCTCGACTTGCTTCGCTTTTGAAATCCACCAAATATTTAATGGTTGTCTTGAGTAATCGCTTGTGATTGTGCTGTTTGCTTCCTCAACATGTCAACTTCATCTCTAAGTGCGTAAAGTAATCTCTTTCTACCACTAGTTTAGCCTCTAGAGCATCAAATAGTTGGCAATTCATAATGCACGATTGGGCGGTGCCCTTCTTTGTGGGATGATGCAACATCCATGGGGACCTCGCTCTTTGATCTTGGGCTAACCTGTTTTGCCATTAAAGTTTCGATTGGGTTCGTAAAAGTTGAAGTTAGCAAAACATCTCAATCGGGAGTTATAACAGCAAACCAGTTAAACAAACAAGGAATTAAAGAGTTTCAATTGGATCTTGAAAAGTACTCCCTCCGTCCCATAATGTAAGACGCTTTTTAACACTATGCTAATGTCAAAAATGTCCTATATTATGGGACGGAGGAGTAGTTATTAACATCATTGTAACCGCTGTTGCAGCAAAGAAAGTAGTTAAACAAACAAGTAGATATTTCAGTTAAGGCAAGCAGGTAATTCTTAACGATTAAGTATCAAACACATAGATAGGCGAATCTACAATATGATTAACGAGGTTGTGCCATTATGTAATCAGTAGCAAACTAAATTAAGCCAAGCAACGTAATTGAACAATTTTGCAATAAGTGGCTAGCTAAAATTTCGAGAAGCAGGTAATCGAACTTCACGCTAGTTCTTTGTATGCACACCGCAACTTCTTTTTTCGCACAAGGTTGTACAAAGGAGTCCATGGCATAAATTGCTTGGATACGTAGTCCCAATACTTCTTTCTTCCCACACTGCATGGGTAAGTTGAATGGTTAATCTGGTAAGATGGTGCGTCCTTGATATGTTATATGAGGACGTGTAGTCAGACTAGTTGTAGCCAAACACACCACAATCGGGCTTTTCTGTATATTTCATGCGATTACTTTTGGCATATCGAGATCTAAGCAATCTACAATAGGATGAAAAGACGGGCATCCTTCACATTATTGGCGAACTCAGTTCATAGAAACAAGCAATTCAACCATTCTGTGGGTAAATCAAAAGCGCCATTGGAATATTTTTTCACTATCCAATCATACACGCAAAAGGGGCGACGCCACCATAGGGGCTGGTATGGGCGGCCGCCTGTGTGGTCGGAAAGCGTGCACCTAGTTTCAGTCGTCCAGGTTGGCCCATGCTAGTTTTGTTCGTCCCAACGCACGACAGGCAATGTAAAAAATGAAGAAAAATGTTTCAATTTGGATGGGCCAATAACATAAGTGCAAGGCAGGCCCTATAGCAGGCTCCCGGCCCAAACGAGTGCCTCCCATATCGATCGACAGCAGGAAAAATCCCAATTCATTCGCTCCAGCCTCCAGTCTGGTTCGCTCCTAACCTATCCGCCGCTGGATAGACCGACACAGCACTTCCTCGTGCCTTCATTGGAGGGCGGTCGCCGGGCTTCAGGCGAACGGAAGGACAAGAAGATGAAGATCCAACCCTGGGTGTAGCCTGCGTGGGAGGCAGCGGCGGCAGCACAGGCATGTCATTGAGCTTGCGCAAACGGACAGTCGCAGCTTGCAAGAGTAGCATGCGGAACGAGCAGGTACATCACATCCCTGATTATATCTAATTCAACTCTTCAACTTTTGGCCAATATTTAAACCTGACGGTGTTGTAAAACTGCTTGTATGTAGGGAATATATGAGAAACTGAAACCAATTTCTACTTATTTTATAACTCCCCCAATCAATACTGAACTGACTGAATCTGATGTATCTAATCAAGTTTTCGGTGCAAACATACAAGCTCATGTTGTTCTTGAGCACAAGTGTCTAATGAATGCATCGCTAATGAAGGATTTGATGCAAACATTTTACATGCTCCTCGGTGATGAACATATAGTGTCTAATGAGGGATCTAATGCAAGCATTTTGCAAGCTCATTGAAGGATTTAGTGTCCAATGATGATCTACTATGTTGAGAGAGGCAGAGATTTGCGGCATTGATGACAAGCAAATTATAGTGCATTTTCATAGCTTGAGGAAGCGTCGAGGCCATCTACCGTAAAAGTCCCGTATCATGACAACATAGCATAAATACTTTTCTAATCTGTTGTTTGAAACTATTGGCATACTTGTGCAGGATAGATATATTGGTATGCAGTTTGCGCACTGGTTATACGTGCAATTACACTTCGATGTTTTCAGCCAGAGAGCGAATAATTCAGGAAGGCATGAGACCATGTTTGTAGTCCTTGTACACCATGTTGCATTTTGTGTTTTTTGGTGCTTGCAGCATTTAGTGTTTATAATATGAACTACTTTGGATCATTAGCTGGTTTCCAAAGTGCATGTAGCTTCACATTTCTCAAGTTATGTTGATTTCCGGAGTGCAAGTGCCTTCAGATTTTTTAAGTTAAATGTTCGCATCGGTAACTTGAATTCGTGGATCAGCCACTGCACACAAATCATACCACGAATGCGATTTAATTAAATGAAATGCGTGGACTTACGCTAGCTTTCGTTGTACAAGCTCGCTGCAGCTCGCTTGCGCTTGGGATGTTCCATGTACAAGTCCATGTTACAACTTGCTTCGATGTGCAGGCCTTGTGCTCCTAGCATCCCCCTCTGCATTTTTGACAAGGCGAATGGTTGATCAAATAAGAGGAATCGACCTTGATGTTGTACTGGAGGACAGATACTTACAAGGTTATACGGGTGTGCATGATGTGTACCAGATCCCGTAGCCCCGTCATGCTTCGCTAAAAATGGATTTGCTTGTTTGAGATGATATCTCGGAAGAAATAAGAGTTAAAGTCGAGTTGCATAGGCGTGTAAGCTAAGAGAAGCGGTGAAAGGATATCCAAACATCGCCGGAACAATGCACAAGGGAGTGATGTGTTGACACCTAGTTCGGGCGGCGTTTGGGCATGCTCGCCTAGCTAGAGTGCGGGTCACTTCAGAGCCGTTGAGGGTGATGCGGCTGGCTGGCGCAAGACGGTGCATATCTTGAGTGGCAGCGGAGGCGCTTCTGATGCGGTGGACGAGACCGTTGGTGAAGCCCCAACGACCTCGGGGGCGGAGGTGCGACGATGTGCTCGATGAAGTAGCCCCGGTGAGCTGGGAGACGGCGTCGGTGAAGCGCACCTGATGCGGTGGAACTCGGTGTCTGTGAGGCACGTCGGTTGCAGCGGCCGACGTTGTTGGTGGACCACCCGGTGCGGCGAATGAGGGCGTAGATGAGGTAGCTCCGGTGAGGTGGTGAAGCGCGGCCGTCATCTTCGTCGTCGTCGTCCGGCACAGAGGTGGGGAACGGTGGGGAAAGAGACGAGACGAGGGGCGATTCAAGGGATGACGGCGAATTAGGGATTTGAGCAATCTGGGCGCAGAAGGGGACGGTGGAGAAGAGAGATTTTGCAGGGCTGGAATTTGGGCCGCCAGATATTTCAATCCGAAACGTGGAAGCGCGAACTTATATTGTCGTCGTCCTTTTTTTTGGGGGAGGGGGGTGGGTGGCTGGGTGCTACGCGTCCATTCGACACATGTGACCACCCCGACAGGACTACGCTTCGGTGCCTTAAGGCACCTGCCTTTGTGTCCATGACATGTGGGCCCAACAGGTGGCTGGCCCACATGTCAGCCACCCAAGGGCTGTTGCCTTTAAGGCACCGAAGCAGCGTCCACCCCGACATGACCCTGGTCTGCCTGGTGCGCCTACATTTGAGAATGCAACGAATCTTCTTTCATTTGCAAACAAATCTGTATGTATTACCATGCCCGTGTTTTCCTTGCAATAATTAGTCATTCGAAATGAGATACTCCATCCGTTCACTTTTGTAAGTTGTTTCAGACAACTTAAAATGAACTGTTTTGCACATTGTCTGAAATGTCTTCAAGGTCTTATAAAAGTGAACATAGGGAGTACTATAAATTAATTAATGAGGAGTTATTTGAAAAAAATTGAAACGGTACCCACACTAACGTGGATTAGAGTGTGTCACATAATTAGTTATTTGAATTAGAGTGTGTGTCACGTAGTTAGTTATTTGAATTAGAGTGTGTTTCCCATAGCGATCTCCAATTCTAACGTGGATTTCGCATTTCACTGTATCCACGCTACTTTTTTAATACAAATTCATATGTATATGATGAACACCATGGTAGTGAGAAAACTTTTGGATGGATTCAAACATATGACCTACAAAATAGCACAAAAAATTGAGCCAATGTCAACTTTTCGAAACTTAGTATGGCACGAATTGAAATAATTACCCGTATGCACGGTCCTCGGTTCAAATCTTACAATGTACACCAAATTGAAACATCGATATTAAGTCTCATACTATGTACATTCAAATGTTGTTTTAGTCCCCCGCACAAGACAAACGCTACATACTTCCTCAGTCAGTCAATCTTCCTCTCCTAACCACCTTAGCATGCTATCGGTTTCCAACACAAGTTCAATCTTTCTCTCCATGTTTCGATCTCTAAGTCTCTCACTACACAACCCCTTTTTCCACTCCTGTTACCAAATGTATTTACCTCACACACCAGCCCTTGCACCCCATGCAGAGCTCTCTCTCCCCCCCCTCTCCGTCTCACCCTCTCGCGCTAAATACATGCATTGCCTATCTATCCCCCCAACCTCTCGTGCGCATGAACGCACATTGTATATCTAGGTCACTCCCTCGAGACTGTCTCACTCTTTTTCCACACGGCGGGACACACTCTCTCAATCTCGCTCTCTTTATCTGAGTCTCGTTTAACCTTGTTTTCTTTTACACACAAATGATATATCTCCCTGTTCGGGCCTCGGTCGACACACTCTATACTCTCTCACGCAGATTGTCTATCTAGGTCAGCCCATCCAAGCCGCCGCCACTCTTTCGACCTCATGGTGGGCCATGCTCACTCAATTTCTCTCTCTCTCTCTCTATGTGTCTGTATGTCTTGATTTACCTCGCTCTTTCTCGGACAAAAACGATATATCACCATGTTTGAGCCCAATTTGACCTATTCACATTGTATACTCTCTCACGCACATCGTCTATCTAGGTCACTCTCTCCAACCCGTCTCACTCTTTCGATCGCACGGCGACCCTATGTGATCGGTTGACCTTGCTTCCTCCCACGCACAAAATATATCTATACGTCTGTGACTAGATCATCACTCAAGCTCTATCTTACAGCCCTCACCCTTACCAAAAGCTCAATCGGACAATATCTCTCCGGAGCATATATATTTGTTCAATGAATGTCGGACCACACTCACTTTGTCTCTCTATCTATATGTCTCTCGATTGACCTCGCTTTCTCATACCATATCTTCCACGCTGCTGAAGCTACTACCTCTCCATCCCTCGCAAAGCCGGAGCTATTTACATTGCGAGGGGCACTCCAACCTTGGATTAATTTGTGTAGGCATTTATTCCGGTCGGTTTAGATTATATTTTCATAGCATTCGGACCACAACTACTCCAAACGCAGTTGCAACCCACACAACTCCCCTAGTTGATTTCCCTCTGGCTCGGTCATCGCTCTATCGCACGTCCTTTCTCACCTTCAACATCGCACCATGGTATTATTGAAAAAACTATGTTGTTTTCTTTAATTATTATAAATAAGCTACAAAAATACCACCGATAGTCCGCTTGGAATGGAACAAATTTCGACCCACAAATTAAAGTGCTACAAACTACACACCAAGGGGCCCACATGTCATGAAACAAATTTGGACCCATATACAAATTAAAAGATAAAGGACGAGGATCGAACATGCGATCGGGCCTTCAAGCCGCACGTCAATAGGCAACATACGTTGAATAGCAATGTTTGCTATACCCCTTTGTACACATAATGTTTTTATATTACCACAGCCTAATTAATGGATAACATGTAATATTATTTTTAGTACTATTACGCCTTCACTTCTTGGTGGGTTCCATGTGTGCTCTCTCTCCTCCCCTTCTGCGTTTAGGCCTTGCGGGCAAACAGGAAGAACTTCATGAGGCGATGTTGCCGTCGACAATATCTGGACGCGTTCACAACTCACAAGTCACGGCACCAGTTTCATTTTCTAGCAGCACTAGTCAGTGTGTACGTGCAATGCACGTTAATTTGGAAGTATATTAAATGCATGCGGATATTAACTAATAGTATATTATTTGCGTGTTGTCATGTGATTAGCACTATATTTGGCATGAAATTAACTGCACGCTAAACGTGTTGAGCGCTCGACATTGAAGCAGTCTAGGTCGTTGGATGACAAGGAATACATGTGGCTTGATGATGTTTTATATTTATTTTGATACGGGTCTAGCAGAACATTCAATCGATCAAACCATACATTTAGTTCAGTCTGACTCTGACTTTAAATTATACGACGATCGATATAAAATTAACGGAAATGATAAACGTTCGGATTTTAAGCATGGCAATCCGAACGTTTTTCATGGCAAATTTAGATTACGCAGCGGCGGCGGGGGCGTCTCGCGGTGGGAAGAGGATCCTCTGCCGTGCCCTGTGTGTCGTCGGGCCACTGACCGACGGTGACGGCAGCGTCTTGCGTCGTTGTTGGCGTACTCCTGGACGTTAGCCTAGCTTCAAGGAAGGCCAAAATGTTCTGGACTTCGGAGCGAGTCAACTGGCGGGAGGAGGCGACTGGCGTTGGTGCAAGGAACCGGTCGACGGCAGCCATCCATGCCGCTAAAGGGGGCACTGGCACCCGCGCGGGGACAGGCGTTGTCAATGGCGCGGCGAAGACGTTCATGTGCATGGGCACCGGCACGGGCGCTGCGACGCTGCCAGACGCAGCGCATATCTACCGGCAGTGTGCACGCACCGCACGGGCGCAGCGTCTGCCAGCGTCGATGTGGCGCATGCGGTATCTTGTGCACGCGGCGCGTGAAAGTCGGCGGGGACCTCGTGGAACCCGTGGCATCAAGCTCGGCGACAATGTGCGGCTCCCAGCCCATCAATGCCACGGGGATGGGCGCTGGCGCGATCCGAGCGACGGAGCCGGAATGAGAGCGGGACAGCGCGACGTCTTCCCGCAAGGCCCGATTCAAGCTCCCCCAAAGCGCCTTATGTTCTTGAGACTCCGGCTGGGTGTCTTCCTCATGAAAGCCCCGGAACACTAAGGGCAGACCATCGTGATGTGGCATGGCGACGTTTAGGTCAGGCTAGTTGGAGGTAGACGACAGGAGAATCGGAGAGGAAGAGAGAGGATTGTAGCGATACCGGGTAGTGCGGGGTTGGGCGACATTAAAAGTGGGAGCAGTTGGGACGACGGTGGGCGGCGGAGCCTTGTCAAAGGGCCCGCCTCCCTGTGAGTCTGCACAGCGGTCTGCTCGCACGCCTCCCTGACAGCCGGCGCAGCGGTCTGCTCACACGCCTCCCGTCGTCGACTCACACGCTTGCTGGGACGGCACCTGCCGATGAGAAGCGAGGACTCATGGCAGCACGTAAACGCACACGGTTTCAATAGTGAAAGCAATCGCCTTAACGTGACAGGTCTTTTCCCTCAAAAAAACGTGACATGTCTTTGTTCCAAAATACCTTGGCTCTTCATTTGTGAAACTTGTAATAAGCAGCTTGTCCCGAATTGAAGAAAAAGGAGTAAAAGGATAATCCCTCCGTACCAGTGCATTGCCTGATATATTAACTCAAGTACTAGGCACGAACAAAAAAAGTACTAGGCACGAAAAAACAGGCTCAATTCTATGCTCATCCTGGTGTAGTAGTAGTAGTAGTACTAGGCATTGCAGTTGACGGGTGACATTGACAAGCGGCGACCGAGGGAATTGCACCGTGCTCGGCACGGTAGGTAACGTTGTCTAGTTACTAAAGCATCCCTCCGTTGTTCATTGGTAGTCATTATGGACCGGGGACATGAGGGGAATTTCCTAGGGCTGGAATTCTGGCCGCCAGATATTTTGACTTGAAACGCTGAGGCTCGACTGGTTGGGGTTGCCTAATGTGCGTACCACGCACGCCACCGAAGGACACTAGCCCGTTTTTTTAGGATCAACATGAGCCAAGGTCTGGCTGGTACGTCGTTGGGTCCTACCATTTGAGAATACGAAAGGAACCTTTTAAATTGCCGAACGAATCTATGTGTATTACAATACCCGTATTTTCATTGCAAATACTAATCTCAACGTGGTAATTGATTTATGACGAGTCGTTGAATTAGAGTGAATTTGTGATATAGTGATCTCAACGTGGATTTCACATTTCATGGTATCCCTAGTAAGTTTTCCAATGCAAATTCAAATTTAAAAGATGAACAATATGGAGGTGAGAAAACTTTGTATGTATCAAGCATATGACCACACACACACACGCGCGCGCACGAACACAACAACAATCCAATAAGTATAGTGCATCTATTTTTCCAACCCATGCATGTATGACACGAGTTCAAAAATACTCCTTCTATTCTTAAATATTAGTCTTTTAGAGAGTTCAACAAGTGACTACATACGGAGCAAAATGAGTGATTCTAGACTCTATAATATGTCTATATACATCCGTATGTGCCAGTCCATTTGAAGCCTCTAAAAAGACTAATATTTAGGAATGAAGGGAGTAAAATGTAAGACATCCATGGTCCTCAGTTCAATATTTAAAATGAACATGAAACTGAAACATGAATATTAAGTCTAGTACTACAGTACGTGCAAATGTTGTGTTTAGGCGGAGCTATGATTGTCGAGGTTCAACCCCTCGACCTTAGATAAAACTGTGGAGCTCTATTTATGGTTGTTTAGATTATATTTGTCCCCGCCCTCCCAACCACCGATTGGTTGTGCACCCCCCACCCCTCCTCCCCGGGAGAATATCATGTGCCCCCATACCTTACATGCTATATGCCCGTCTGAGTTGCTTGGAGCTTGTAGATCTGAGATATAGCAGCTCACATGATGTGTCTTATTTTTTTGCAGGAAACCTTGATTAGTTTGAGAATTGCACACAATTTGTACAAAAACTACTTAGATGCCCTTTGATCCCATATCCAACGACCTCGAAGCTCGTATCACCGTAGCATCTAAGATGAAGGAGGACATCATATTCTCAAGAAGGTAAGAATATCATGTGCTACCACACCTTAGATGCTTTGGTGATACAAGCTCTTCGAAGGCGTTGGATTTGTGACCCAACACCTCCTCGGTGGTTCGAATGGTTTTTTGCAGAAAAGCCCCAAAAGAGTTCGGCCACTGCTTACAAGCACAAAGACTGCTCAGATGCCATTGGATCTCAAATCAAACGACCTCCAAGCTCGTATCACCGTAGCATCCAAGCTGCGATAGCACCTTATGTTTTCTCGCACGGGAGAGTATGAGGTGCTCCCGCACCGTAGATTCTATGGTGATACGAGTTCACCGAGATCTAACCGCCCACGGTAGGAGGTTTGAAATGTTTTTGCAATATACGGCTGATAGAGTTTGGGAGATGCGCAGAAAGTACAAGTACTATGCATGTGCCATCTGATCACTGATCATACGACCTAGATGCTCATATCACCGTAGCGGGTAATTAAGCTATGGGGAGCACCTAATATTAGCACCGGGGAGCCGTTGGATCGAAGATGCAGTAGCACACACGAGGCCTGAATGTTTTATTTGCAAAAAAACTTTGGAGAGTTTGGAAATTGCGCATGATTACAAAGACTACTCCCAAGCCATTGGATCTCACTTCCAACGGTGTAAAAACTCGTATCACCATAGTATCTAAGCTGCGGGGTGGATGTGATATTCTATGCCGCTGTCACTTTTGTTCGTAAACTTGCATAATATGTGTAACTCGTGCCATTACTTGTCTAACCGTGCAAAGTGTTTGTTCAAAAAAACCATCCTACACTGAAATATCGGAACAACACATGGGGATCCCACTTGTCATTAATCAAATTTGGACCTAAACTAACAAATCTGAAAGACAAGATTCGAACTGGCAACCTAGACTACAAAGCGTAAGTCGATAGCCTGAAAATACGAACATTTGTTGGCTTTGTCCCATAACTTGATTTTATACAGTACTTGCGTTGAGTAGAGTAGAGGGAGTGCCTCGTCAACACGTGCATGACCGTTGTCTCACTTACGGGTGGTCCCAGGTCTGCGATCTCAATCTCTCTTCTCTCCATCGTCTAACCTTTGCACGGGCACACACAAAGAGCGGCGCTAGCTTGTCGTGGTGTTATTACAACTAAAAAAGCTTGGAAAATAGAAGAATCGCCTAGAACAAGAGACGTTGCGGCTGGTCGAGACGGAGCTAACCGTGCCACGTTTGCGTGATGAAGCTGTGTGGCTAGTGGGGTGTTTTCGACCAACTGGCTGGTTCCCGAGGTCGAACCATATTTACTACGTCTGATACAGTATATTTTTACACGCACATTTTTCCTCCGTGCCGTGACCTGGCACACCCTACTGCACGGTTTTGGGGTCCTCCCGGGTGGTGCACGCGTATTTTATTCCTGACGTGGGATGCCCTACTGCGCGTTTTCTGGGTCCTCCTCGGTCGTAGCGCCGAAGCAAGTAAATGAGTCGTCAAATCACGAAAGACCACCTTTCCCGCCGAGTACATCAGTGAAGCACGGTGGCTAGCTAGTTGGGCTAGTTCGACCGATTTGCTGAGCCGCCGCCACATTTGTTTTTTCACCTTTTTTATCTACTTGCGGCAGGTAAATTTAAATATCCACCATGGCGTTGTTCGGTCTTTGGGTGCGGCATGATTTTAAATTTTTTGATTGACGGAGCAGGCAGCATGATTTTTTAATTTTTGATTGGCGGGAGCAAAGCGCGGTAGCAATTAGTCACGATGACTCACCTGTAAAACCCACTGCTCCACGATGTGAGAAGTCGTCGACCGGGTGTTTTACCGTTGTGAAAACCAAAAGATTCCCCGCACCTCGGTGGCTCCCTCCGCCTTCCGTAGATTGCATTGCCTTTTCAGCAGTTTCGCCCCTTTGCTTCCTCTCCCCATTGCTTCTACACGGTGCCATGGCGGCGCAGCAGATCATGGAGTCCGAGGTGAGGCTCTGACATGTGAGCTCCATGCCAAGGATGCGGAGCTTCGGGACCAGGACGTAGAGCTCCGTGAGCTCAAGGAGGAGAGGAGTGCCATGCTCCTCTGTTATGTGCGGGAGTTCACGGAGCTTCAAAAGCGGCAGGCGTCCACCACAAAGATGCTCGAGGTGTCGGCGGCGTTGTTGCAGAAAGCGGGAGATACGATAGGCCGTCAGGGGAGCCGGCTGGAGCGCGAGCGGGCCGATCGTGACGAGGTCTAGGATCGCCTCAGCCACTTGGTGAACCAAGTTGCCACAAACGTGTTGCGGCTGCGCAAAGCCTACCATCGTGCCAGCACAACGATGCCGGCCGTCGGGCTAAACCCGTTCGACCACCCGGTCGACTTCAACGAGCTGCGGCTTCCTGACCTGGTCTCCTTCTTCACCTATATCTCTGAGGAGCTGAGATGTCTCCGCACGATGGTGGGGGATGAGCTGGACAAGGAGTGGTTGCGCGCTGCCGTCGCCATTGCCGGGCGAATCCTTTCAGGGCTCCGTCACCAGAATCCATTCGTGCCATTGGACGCCGTCTTTGACGAGCTGGCTCCTGTCGACCGGGAGCGGGCTCTGCGGGCGGTTGCACCCTGCATGACCAGCGTCATGCGCCTGGAGAAGCAGAGGGACTTCAGTGGTGTTTAGGCGCCCTCTGCATGGGCATGTCCATGTCTCGGCACAACATGACCATTGGATCAAACTCAGACGGTGCAGATCCGTCACTGTAGCACAAAGCGTGTGGGTGTGTTTGGTTGCATTCTCATCTCAATATAGTTGTTTCCTCTTCGTGTATTTTTGTCAACCTACTAGTTTGGACTCATGCACCATTCATACCTTTGTGCCAAACACCCAAAAGTGGGTCGAGAAGGGAACTTTTGCTCCCCATCCGTGCACCCTTCATACACCACTGCCTAACACTATATGATGTGCTTCATATGGTTCATGTTTCGTGGAGTCTTGTAGCACCGTACTCTCCGTCTTGTTGTGGACCTAGATCTGTGAACATTGATCTCACCGTTCATTCTCGACCGGACAGTCGAAAAAGCGGTACTATGTTACATATAGGAGTAGTTGACATGCGCACAACACAACAACAAGATTGTGTAGTACTGATGTATGAACCACTGCACATGCCTAGTAGTAGGAGCACTGTGTATGTTCAAGTGGCTGCCGTGTTTTGCACTCCTCCGTCGTAAGAGTGGAAACGCTTGCTGTAATCATTTTTTCTTCAGAATGAAAAACAGTGGACACGCTCTACCGTGCGGATCCTCCTCCAGCCATGCACTAAATTACTCACTTTTGCCGACGTGTGGGACAACCAACACTTGGGTCCACCAGCCATGCACTAAATTACTCCGTAGTAGAGTGACGGTAGACTACCCCGATCGAACCGCCGCAGTAATGCCCAATGAGCCGTCAAATCACAAAGCCCCCTCCTTTCCAGTAGTAAGTTGGACGGACGAAGCAACCATCATTTCACTCTTCTCTCTCAGCTTCCTCTCTTGAAGAAAACCCCCACTCGCTTCGCTTCTCCCTCATCTCGTTCCTCCTTTCACTCTTCTCTCTCAGCTTCCTCTCTTGGATGGACGCCAGAGCACCGGCCGGCGTGATGTCTATGGCTCTGGCCAAAACCGTCGCAGCTCATGGTACGAAGAAGCGCAAGCACCCCGCCGAGACTACCACAGACAAGCTCAAAGCCATCGCCCTGTTCAAGCCCCCTTCTCCGGGATCCCTCATTAAGCAAGGCCAGGTAATGTCTCTTGTTGACGATCTTTTTCTCGATCTTGATCGTGTTTTTTCATCTAACACGCAGTACTAGTACTGGTAGTATAACTTTCTGGGTGATCTTGCATGTGATATTAGTGTGCCAAATGACGGTTCTAAATTCCTCTTTTGACCAAAACATGCGAGAGGTTGACACTGATTTCTTATAGATTACTTTCAATTACTCCCTCTGTCCCAAATTTCTTGTCTTAGATTTGTCTAGATACGGATGTATCTAATACTAAAATGTGACTTGATACATCCATATCTAGACAAATCTAAGACACGAATTTTGGGACGGAGGGAGTACTTTATGAATTTATCAATGCTACCTTTTAAAAGGGTATATTTGCCTCAGTAACTTGTGTTATGGATATTGCATGTAATCCCTCCGCTCTCATGCCTTTGAAGAGATGTTCTAGTGTCTTTGTTCACTCGTTTCTGTGCGTATATGTAGTCATATATGGAGTATAATATCGAAAATCATCTTATATTTCTGAACGGAGGTAGTAATGAAATATGGTTTCTGTTTGAATTAGAACCAGGTCCGAGGTGGAGATGAAGTTCTCAAAGTCATGTCGTGTGAACTGGAAGACCTGATGATGACTTCTACTGCTAAACTATCCAACTGTTGTGTCCTCGTCGCCACGTGTCCTGAACTAGTGTTTTCCTATAGCATTGTTGTCAGGCGTGTTCTCGAGGCTGTACTTGACCACAACAATTTCCTGGTTGTGCCTTTGATTACGAAGGGTGTGGTTCTTGTAAAGCTTCCCAACAAATCGGATGCGGCTTGTCTTCATCATCATGTTTATGAGTGGAAAGACCACTCTGTTAGGTACTCCAAGGTTGACAAGATGGTGATGGTGCATGTAGACATCTCACACGAAGTCCATGGCCTAGTCAGTTATGTGGGGTTCATCCCGTAGGTCGGTGGCAAGAAATAGTCTGCTGAGTTTAGTTAGTGCAACTTTGCTTGTCTGTAGTAAGTACTATTGTTCAAGATTTGATTTCTGTTTGTGAACCTGTATTGTTTATTAGTACTGCCGCTTTTGGTGTGTGGTCAATCCACGAGAACGGTCTATGTTAATGTCTGTCCACTCAATTGATCTGTACATTTTGAAGTATCCAGATCATATTTTTAGTGAGGACGGTTTATCAATTATGGTTACACTCCAATATCTGTATGCATTGCAGGGTTTATCGCACCCACCAGGATTTCTAGTCCCATGGATGTTCGGTCCATACGATTTGTCACGACCTTTGGATGGTCTGCTTGTGGAGTAGGCGGGGCCCCTGCATGCCGCAGCGTAGTTGGACGATCAATCTTCTGCTTAGTACTTCAACATAGTGATTTCCTGGTAAGGATTCACTCGTGTCACATCAAGTAAATCTTATTGATTTACTTTGTCTAAATCTTATTGATTTAATGTCATGTTTTCTTTCTTTTCCTGCAATTTTACTGATGCAGGTTTTTCCATGTGTCATTCATCACAGAATAAACCGTTTGGTTTGCTCTACGATGACTATTTTTGCAGGTTTCACTTCTTATGTCGTGTCTGTAACGAAGGCACTATCCATCACTTGTTTTACTGGAAAAAATTGGATCAGTCTGTTGTCCGAGTACAAGCTGAATCCCTATGATGAACTGCAGTTTGGTTTAACAAAAGCATACAATTAGTCCTTCTCGCGTTTAAAAGAAATGAAGAAAAAGCTGGATCATGGTCACGGATCCTAGTCAAGTTAGAAAGCCGATCATAGCAGACCGAACCACGATCGCATTGTCTCGCCTGAGATCGAGCACCGGCGGTTGCTCTAGCACTAACAGCGGCAATGACTCGATCCGATCGGTGAGGATTGGGCACCGACAGCGTCGTGATCGGTCCCGATCTACCGGAGGATCGGTCATCGACACCGGCACCAACTCTACAAGGAGCACCATCTTCGGCAGCAGCAGCGGCTTCGACACCTGCACCAACACTTGCACTTGCATTTGGTCCGGCCCGTACAGTTGCACCGGCAACAGACTGGGCAGCAGCTCACACTTCATATACCAAAGTCCTTACAAAAACCGACATGTCCACCTTCTTGGTAAGCATTGGCCGCCCAAGTGCTTCGTTCTTTTTTCTTTCCATGTTGTTTCACATGATTCAGTGTGTTGATCTAACTGTTTGGGTATGTCTTCTTGTTTTCAAACAGAGAATTCCTAGAGCAACGAGGAGTCGTTCAACAATCCGGGCGATCATGCCAAGTTTCTCTTACCATGCGCAGCCTTGGTGTGAATGAACCTGCTCAATATACCGGAAGTACACAGGATGGTCGCATGATGATTGATGCTAAAGGATGGTCAAGGTTCAAATCTAAATCATATCTTGCAGTAGGGGATGATGTAAAAATCGAACTTTCTCAGCAAGGAGAGCCGGTCCAAATCAACTTTGAAATTCTTGATGCTTGACGCATACCGCCGAATCGATCTATGCTCCGAGAGATTTTGATGTAATAACGGCATGGTGAAACAAGTGTCCTGTGTGTATAAGTAATGCTGACAGTATTATTTATCACATGGTATATCGATTGATAGAATTGCAACTCGATTGCTTTGGTTAGGAACTGTCGTTCGATTTCATTCCAACAGCTGCCGTGCTTTATTCAATTTTGTGTATCCGCCTTGCGACAGCATCTAAAACCAGCGCAATACCGATCGCTTGCAATATGAAAATTGCAATATGAAAAGCGCTGAGGTAGAACACATGGGCCCCCAAACATGCGTGGTCGGCTCATGCCCAAAGTCTGTAACCGTGAGCCTATCTCGAGTATTATATTCTCGGTGAACCCCCATAAAAAAAAGCTGAACCCCCATAATGCCTGTGCGTTGCAGAGGGAGTATATTTCTCGGCAAGGTGAGCCCGTGATATAAAAGATTTGTATATTTCTTTACAGATGGAGTATCTCTCTGTCAAAAAATATATTTATGTGTAACTAGTTACTCATGTCTTTCTACTTCCTTTCGCTGACATGTGGGGCAACCGACAACGGGGTCCACATGCCATATGCACAAATTAGAGTGCACAACTTCACTTTGTAGACACACCCGGTCGAAGGCGCGCAAATAATGCCCAATGAGCCACAAATCACAACCCCCCTTTCCAAATTTTAGCAAGAAGTCGGACGGACGAAGCGGCAATATTTCACTGGGCCTGAATCCCCTTCTCCCTCGTCTGCTTGTTCAGAGAAAACCCCCGCTCGGCAATTGCATAGGGTTTTCTCATGGAGAACCAGGTACGAATTCTTCATCCATCCCCGATAAATCCAAGTCCCTTGGTCGCAGGTAATCCTAGGATGGCAGCCGCCGCCGTTGATGCATTTTTCTTCGTACTGAATCTAGTGTGTTTCAGTTGCAGTGCCCAAAGTGCGAGTACCCTACAGATTTCTGCGCCCACGGTGAGACGCCACACTTGTTCCTTCTCATCCTACCACAACATTTTGAAACGCGCACAGTATGTTCCTAGAATCCTCTTCTCTATCCGGGAGGGTGGGGTATTTTTGAACATGCTGTGTTCTCATATTATTTTTTCCTGCAGTGTATTATTTGCTTTGCCAGAACACATGTACTCAAGATGCTCGGCCTTGCCATAACTGAATACACTAGTTTAATGGTCACAGTGAAGACAATCCATGGATATTGCTTCCGAGTTGGGTTCATGAACCAAGAAGATCGCTGCTTTTTTTATGGCCGAACTTGGATAAACTTTCTCAAGTGTTACAGACTGAAAGTTGGCACACGAATGTTGATGGAAATAAGCGTAACCTAGTCTCATCTTCACTGCGATCTTCCACCCCGACGTCGTTCCAATTGTTCATCCATGTTAGTTTTGTATCTGGTTCTTGCTTGTTGCCTCGATTACTTCTTAATCCACCTATTCCGTCGAACTAATCAACGAATCTCTCACGAAGATGCTACTTCTAACTAATATTGTCTTATAATTGGTGGCACGTGTAGGTTTTTTTAGAGTTAAGCGATGCGCTGATGCATTTACTCTGTAATAACTCGGCTGTTACTAATGGCAATGAAGTTGACTAGATCGACATCCACATGTTCCTACACTTTATTGATGCGTCTTGAGGTCCTTGTGGGGCGTTTCAATGGTGGAAGGCTACGTGGGATATGTGTGCCCTGCTGCACTCGTTGAACAGGTCCAAGCGTGTCGAGAAACTTATGGTACGAGCTGTTTTCTCGTTATATATGTTGTTCATAAACTATTGCTTATACACAGTTTTACTGTTGTGATCTTCTTGAAACAGAACCGCCGAGTTCTATTGTTCCTATACAGATGCACGACCATGGTAGGGTCAGTCTTGCGCTTGGTCACAACATGATGTTTATGTCAACCTACTCAATTCCCCTTGGAGGCGAAAAGATACTTATTCGTGGGTGGTCTCAGATAATGAAGGCCCGTCCATGTTCGAGAATAGGACAGAAGATTATGTTCATGCTTTTCCATGGCTCTAAAGCGAATACCTGTTTATTGACCACGTTGCGAGATGAAGCCGCTTTCAGAAGGTTGTGGATGCGCGGGGTGGCGCCTGGGCCTTGTCCTGAGGCTTGGCAGCCTCACCCTTGGTTAAGCCTTTGTAGGCAAAAGTAGCATTGTTCGAGGCATGCTTTATGTACGGTTGAACACGTATAAGTACTCATACCGCTTTCGACTTTGGTTGTTAAGTGCCCCGCTGGTTTCGATTAAGGTTGTTAAGTACTCCTGCTGCTTTTACGATGCTGTCGTGTTTCTTGATCCTGTCTTCCAACCGCCGCTAAACCAAACTAATGCCGGTGGGGCCGCTGCTTCCGCCTCCACGGCTGGCTGCGCCAGCGACGACGCCGCCCACCGTCTCCTAAATCGTTAACGCCGACGTCCTCCGCACGCTTTGGTGCGCTCGCCGCGGCGCCGCCCTCTCGTGTTGTCAACATGGTCAACAAACAACAGGAATCGGCATAAGTACGTGGAGAGGATGACAGTAGGGGCCCACCACGTCAGCGTATGGAAAAATAAAATGCTTCCTCCTAGTGTTTTCCTGACATCTGGGACCCACGACATTGTGAGCGTATATAATCAATAGACAAGAGAACAACGCAAGATCGGCTGACACCTGGGATGTAGCTACTCGAGCATTTTCTTGGTATTGTTGAGACGGAGCAGGGTTTGAACTGGGTCAGGCCCGTCTAGCCTGTGCTTATATTTTATGTTCACCATGTGACCAGCCCAGCTATTTTTTGTTTGTGCAAATGAGCCCGCTTTATTTTTTCTCAAGAATACCCAATCCAGGCCTACTTATTTTTCACGCCTTGAAAGTAATATGAAATGGGTTGTAAATATAAAACAGATGACAAATTGGCAATTACTTTATAATTTCTAATTTTTTTCACATTTTCAGATTCCTATTTCCTTTGGGCATTAACCTAATTAAAATATATCTTCAAAGTACTTTAAATCTGGCTCTAATTTTCGTTATAAAAAATTTTTTGGAACCCACATAAATATGCTAAATTGGCCCTGGCAAACCAAAAAAACGACTGCAATAAATTGCAAAAGAAGTTGCCATGAGCTATATATAAATTATTAAAAAAAGAGGGAGTGGTCTGACTTGTGGGCCTGTTTAGTTGGCGCGTATGCAAGATTTTTTTAGTTATTATATACTATGTCAACAAACGATTCTAGCAGATGTAACCGTTGGATGTCAATCCAACTGCCATCGTGTTTCTTCAATCTCTGATCTTCTTGCTCCAGCCGCCAAAGCAGCGCCGGTGGGACCGCCTGCTCCCGCCTCCCGTTGTCGGATTTCAGGTTTCGGCAGACCCTCTAGGTTCAAACTCTGGGGTGCACGCGGAGATCTCGCCCCCTACCTACCTGCACCTCATCGCCTCGCAAGGATCTAAACTACACAAAGAGCAACATAAGGGACACAAGGTTTATACTGGTTCGAGCCACCATTGTGGTGTAATACCCTACTCCAGTGGCTGATGATGAAAAATACAAGGAAGAACAACCTCGCGAGGATCTGTTCTTGGCCGGTGCGACGAACTGCTAGGGGGAGTTCGTCGCTCTCTCTCTCTCTCTCTCTCTCTCTCTCTCTAGATTGCTTGACCTCTAGCTCTGTTCTCGATTCCGGATTCGGATCCCCCTACCCTACGGGAGGCTAGCCCTATTTATAGGCAGGGGCCCTGGGCCTCTTCCCAAATATTGAGCGGGAAGGGCGCCAACAATTGGCCATTTTGAAGGGGAACATCTAGTACACTTATCCTGACTAAAGTTGGTCCTCGCCTGTCAAAGGCTCTGACGCTGACGCCGGCTTGGGCTCCACGATGACCTCCTTCCTACCGTTGTGATGGTCTTGGTCTTGTTGCACCGAAATGGTTTCCTTTGTTTGATGCTCTCGCCTGCGCTTGCCTCCTTCGCACCATAGAGGAAATGAGGACACTGCGCGGGATGGCGACCTCCTGGCGCCCTCGGTCGTCATGGCTTGCGTCACGGGCACCTCGTGAGGTACCCCGCCTTGATCTCTCCGCATCCTCGCGAGCCAGCCTGACGAGGCCGTGCCTGAGGAAGCTTCACGTCCCCGCCTCATGAGAGGCTTGGCCCCTCGCGAGGGTCT
Source organism: Aegilops bicornis (assembly GCA_021605145.1). Lineage (NCBI taxonomy): Eukaryota > Viridiplantae > Streptophyta > Magnoliopsida > Poales > Poaceae > Aegilops > Aegilops bicornis. The sequence goes on from CM038671.1 coordinate 110,427,604, forward strand.
TGAGCTTGTGCTGATGAAGATGGGCCGTGCTGGGCCACCCCTCGAGCCACGCTGCAGGCCGCAGGCAGGCAAGTCTGGGTACCCCCATTCCCAGAACGCTGAAAGTAGCCCCCGGCCCTAAGGCGCGCCTGGACTTGGGTTAGCAGAGAAGTGAAGGGGCAAGTGCGAAGCGCCGCGGGCCCTAACAGCCTGTGGCCTCGGGTGCCGCTCGGCGGTTGATTGGACGTGGGCGTCCCTGTTCCCCCACGCCTCCTTATTTTGCGCTCAGCTAGGCGGACCCGTGGTTGCACACAGTCATCCCTCTTTTCGCCGCTCGACCATCTCCTGCTCTTCCTCCTCTCGAGCTCCAGTGTCTGCTTCCAATCCAATCTCGAATCCTCCCCCTTCCTGTCGCCATGGCTCCGACGAAGAAGGGGAAAGGGAAAAAGCCTGTGCCTCCGCCCGCCATGTGGCCGACGGCTCCTGCTTGTCGATCGATCGATCATACTCAGCAAGAAGGCTTGGACAAGGTCAGTTACGCCCTCGCCACTATCTTCAGCGAGTGCGGGAGGGCTGACAGTGCAGCCCGCGTCTCACTTCTCCATTGATGAGAATAGTCACCGAGGTCCGGTACTTCAGGACGCCATACGTAGGCGGGACTGGTTCCCCCCTTTTCCAATTTCTTCAACGCTGTGCTTTCCCATTACCAGATCCATATGATGCATTTGGGTCCTGAATCCATTACTCTTCTTGCCGTTTTCGCGTTTGTCTATGAGGCGATGATGGGCATCCCTCCTTCAGTTGCCTTGCTGCGCCACTTCTTCTCTTTGCGCCTCATCGACCCCATCCAATGCTCGGGGTGCGTGAGCTTCATTGCCGCACCAGAAACAGCGGCTTCAGGGATTGATTTCAGCCTTCCTCCGCCCGTGTCTGGGTTCCGCGAGCGGTGGCTGTATGTGGATGTTGGGGTGCCCAACCCCCTGCTTTCGGAGCCAACATTGCCCGCTATCCCCAATTCGGGCTGGGCCAGGAGACGTTCACGAGCCCCCGGCTTGTCTTCGTCTGGCATCGCTTCGTGTACTTGAGGGCGCTCGGCGTGACGTTGCCCAAGGCGGCGAATGAGTTCCTCCTATGCTGCATTGCCCCTCTCCAGCGCCATTCCCGCCGGATGTGGGCCTTTGGTGGGCGTGAGGACCACATGAGGCTCCAGTAGGAGGACCTGGCGCCTGAAGTGCTGAGGAAGGTTCTCATGATCCTGACTTGGGACCCATCCCCTGGCAGCATCCGGCAAGGGGGTGCTTTGCTGTACCTTTGCTCGAACAGGGGTGACTTCGTGAAGCAGATGCCCAGCTTCGACGAATGAGGGCTGTGCCCCGCAGGCCTCATGGGACCTCGCGAGAACCCAGATGTGGTCACTGCCCTTCCAGTTGCCCACGGCGGTCCTTCCTCGAGCGGTGGAGCAGGGAGGCAAGGGTCACCGGAGGCTGAGGGGGCCTCCGCCGGGATGACGACGCCAGGCGGCACTCCTGAGGTGGCAGCTCCTGAGGCCTGCACTGCTGCGGCTGAAGGCGTTGAGCCGCGGCCCGCGGCTCCCGTGGCCGAGGCCCCTGAGGCCCCGGCAACCCTTCTTGGTGAGGCGACCGGCAGCGTGCGCCAGGACGACGCCCCTGACGCTGGTCGCCTTGGTGCTTCTTCCTCGCTGCAGGCTGACCCCTGCGCTGAGCTCCTGGGCCGCTTCCGCGTGGACTTCGAGGCTCTCTGGAAGAGAAGGGAGGCCTTGGGTGATGATTACCCTTGCCGCTTTCTTGAAGCCTGGAAGTATTTCGCCATTGATGAGTAAGCCTTCTCCTTTCCTAGTTCCTTATTTTCCCGTTGCTTCGGCTGATCCTCGCTCCGCAGGGCCCTTCCTGTCGAGCTCACGGAGATGGCTGAGGAGCCATCCCCCCAGGCCTCGCCTTCTCCACTGTCTCCAAACGCTCCGAGCTCGAGCACTGCCCTCGTGGTGAGGCCGGTCGGAGAGGTGAGCCATCCTGTGGCGCATCATGGTTCTGCGCACCTCGCGAGCCTCCTTCACGAGCCTTCCCGGGGCATAGTTAGCTGGCCTTGGGCTCCTCGACTGGTCGTGGACAGCGATTGGCTGAGGTCGGCCCTTCGTTCTTCATTCGGGGACGAGTCGGCTCTAGGCCGGGCTTCTGGCGAGGCGTGCCCGGGCATCGCGGGGGCGCCAGCCCCTAGCCCCCTGCCCAGAGGGGAGTGCTGATTCGCGGTCCCCCGCGCACACCTAGGGCGGATGACGATGCGGAAGACGTGCTCGAGCGCGCCCGGGAGCGCCGTGCCCTTCGCCAAGGGTTTCTCCAGAGGGCGGCTGACGTAGTGAGCCAGCTTGGTGTAGAGCTCGCTGACGAAGACGCGTGCCTTGAAGATGAGGGCCTGCGCCTAGCTGAAGAGGGGCGCAAGCTGAAGGTGGCCGTTGCCCTCGCGTGCCATCAGCGTGACCTCGACAATGAGAAAGCCAAGGTGTCGCTGGCGGCTTCACGGGAGGCCCGTTCCCGGGCCGTCGAGGAGGCCCGGGAGGCTGACCGTGGCGTGTGAGGCGGAGGAGCGGGCGCGGAAGCTCGAGGCCTGGAGCAATTCCCTGGAGCAGTAGGTGGAGCTACGTGAGACGGCCCTTGCGCCGATGAAGGGGGCTTCGGTCGACTAGGCGGAGCTCCAGAGGCACGAGGAGGCACTGACGCTAGAAGCTGCCGAGCGAGCCCGCGATCTTGAGCAGCTGGAGACGAGGGAGCGCTTGGTGATGCAGGCGGAGGTTGATGTCGCTGCACAGGAGGCCCGAGTCCCGGAAGAGGTTGACCGCCGGGTGGCGACGGCCCACCTGAACCTCGAGCGCGAGTTCGAGGAAAAGTTGGGGTTGATAAGGGCCGAAGCGGAAGGCAGGACCACCGCCCTGAGGGCCAAGCTGGATGAAGTGACGCGGCGGGCTGACGCTTCCCGGGCCGCCCTTGGCGTGGCGCAGGAGGAGCTGACTTCCTCCCGTGCCGAGGTGCTTCTTCTACGTCAGCGGGTGGACGCGGCCGAGGCCGTTGCACGGCGGAACGAGGAGAAGATACTCCAGCTGCAGATCCTGGAGCACGAGCATGGCCCTATGCTCGGCACGCTCAGGGAAAGAGCTAACACGGCCTTGGGCGACATCTGTGAGGTGGCCGTTGGCGAGCCTCATGCGCGATTAACTATCTTTGGTAACCTCCAGTTCTTCACTGATGTGGTGACGCAGCTGGAGGTGCGGTCGGGCAGAGCCAACAGGTTGGTCGAGGAGAGGAGTCGCGCCCTGCTCGGGCGTGCCTTTTCTCTCGTCTTCAGCCATATTCTGGACATGGACCCCAACTTTGATTTTGATACCGCCATCGCCCCAGTACCCCAGGCCGTCCGGCACGACCTGGCGTATTGGGTGGAAGACAACATGGATGCCCTCGTCAGGGCCTTCGCTACTGACGACGACGGCATGGTCATGGCCGCTGATGAAGGCAGCGTGGTGAACGGCCCTGACTCTGCTGACGGTGACGTAGAGGGCGATGGCGAGGCCAGCGACGCCAGCAACTATTCAGGAGGTGACCTCGAGGATGCACTGGGGGATTTATCCGATTGACCGCGTGCTGCTCCTACTTTCTTATCGTGCGCAGACAGAGTTCGGGCTTGGCCCTGAAGGTTGTAAGAGCATTTTGGGAGGGGGAGCCCCTCGTGTAAAAACTTGCAGTTAGCGTATTAGTAGATGCGATATCACCCGTACGCCTGCGCCAAGTGGCTGGCCTTGCGACGAGCTGGCTGGCTTGTTAACCTTCGACCCGCGTGGGTCCCGAGATAGCCTGCGGAGGGCTGTGGCGTTCCGTGTGCTCCCTGAACGAGCCCATTGAACCTGTGATGAGAACCTCCTAAGAGGGCACGGTGATGGCGGTTCGGTCTGCACGCATGCTAGACCTGGCCTGGCTCGCGAGGGGCTCACGAGGGGAGGCAGCTGAGGCAGAGTGGTAACCAGGACGCGAGAGATTGCTCGAACGAGACTAAACACCCCTTACCCGAACACACGCAAATCGCAAGGTCAAATCCAACTTAAATCCAAACGGGGAAAAAGTGACAGCCAAGGGGAAAAGCAAGAAAAGCAGAAAAAGCCGCGTCCGGCACCTAGTCTAGTCTTGGACGTCTTCTCACCAGCGCGGAGCTAAGTGCTGCCATTGGGCGTGGGAGGCAGCCCCAGGGCCTGAGGCCGGCGCTCCTGAGACTCCGGGGCGTGTACAGCCCCACTCATTATTACGTTAGTGTCACGGGGCGGCGACCTTCACAGGCACTGGGCCTTCTTCACAGGTACCGGCCTTGCTTCATATCGCCAAACGAGGGCCCCGCCTTGCGCCACACTCTAGTGCCATCGACGACGGCCGGAGACCGAGGACACCGCCGATGGGGTAGAGCGGTCGCCAGCGGTTCCCCCGACGACCACGGGTCTTCTGCCGGGGGTAGGCCCTGAGGCACCTCCCCGGCAGAGGGCCTACCTCCTGAGGACGCCTTGCTCCGAACGCCGCGGTGGTGATGCCGGATCTTGGCCCCTCTCCTGCAGCCCTCGGCGCGCTCCTCCTGAGGGGTAGGGAGCTGCGGGATTGGGGCAGCCGTCCGCTGCGATGACATGTACCTCCTGATCCAAGGTTAGCGTATGCCTGCTCCTGAGGAATTAGCGGTACCCGATAATCGTTGCTTCCGGCGCGGTCGACGGGGCTTTCCCGGGGCTCCTGGAAGAGCTCAGCTTCGGGTGCCTCGTCCCCCCAGCTTGGGCCGAGGAGCGAGCCGTGTTCGTCCTCCTGCGCGTGCCCTTGATCCATCATGTGGGGCACGTACTCTTCCGGGGCCGCCATCCCGAATGCTGCACCATAGTGCCCCGTGTGCCACGCAGCCCTGCTTGAGGCGCCCACCTGGCGGTGGTAGCGCGGTGGCCCACTGGGGCGTGGACCGTGGCGAGTCCTCCTTCGCTGGGCGGGGGCGGAGGCTGCACTGCTGCTAGCCCGGTGCTGACGGCCTGGCTGGCGTTGGAGTGGCCTTGGAGTCCGCTTGGAGCTGCGCGGGCGTGCGTGGGGCCTCCGCCTGGGCCGCCCTGGACCTGAGGTAGCAGTTGGGTGCAGAAGGGGTGAGCCCCCGATGCGACGAATCCCAGGAGCTCTGCCACCCGCTCTAGCAGCACGTCACGGCCGCCCTCCAGCAGCGTGCATTGCAGTAGCTCTCGGGCCACCATGAGCGCGGTCCTTGAGTTCGCCTGCTCCCGTCGGGTGTACGGCGACGTGGCCATGGCGTGGTTCGAGGCCCTCGCTGCCGAAACGCGCCTGCCGCGGCGTGAGAGCTGTTGTTGCCTGACCGCGTCGCCCGCGGCCCGCAGCGCCCTACGGACCGCGGGCTGCCTAGGGCATGGGGTCGCCCGGGGCGAGCGGCTGTGCGTGGGCGGGCCAGGCCGCCCAGGGATCAGAGTTGCCCGCCTGGTCGCTAGACATGATGATGACGATGCGACGGGCCGCGAACCGGCAAAAGGCGGATTCCGGCGCACCCCTACCTGGCGCGTCAAATGTCGGATTTCGGGTTCTGGCAGACCCTCTAGGTTTGAACTCTGGGGTGCACGCGGAGATCTCGCCCCTTACCTACCTGCACCTCATTGCCTCGCAAGGATCTAAACTACACAAAGAGCAACATAAGGGACACAAGATTTATACTGGTTCGGGCCAGCATTGTGGTGTAACACCCTACTCTAGTGTGTGGTGTGGTGGATTGCCTCAGGGGCTGATGATGAACAATACAAGGAAGAACAGCCTCGCGAGGGTCTGTTCTTGGCCGGTGCGACGAACTGCTAGGGGGAGTTGGTCGCTCTCTCTCTAGATTGCTTGACCTCTAGCTCTGTTCTCGATTCCGGATTCCGGTCCCCCTACCCTGTGGGAGGCTAGCCCTATTTATAGGCAGGGGCCTTGGACCTCTTCCCAAATATTGAGCGGGAAGGGCGCCAACAATTGGCCATTTTGAAGGGGAACATCTAGTACACTTGTCCTGACTAAAGTTGGTCCTCGCCTGTCAAAGGCTCTGACGGTGACGCCGGCTTGGGCTCCACGATGACCTCCTTCCTGCCGTTGTGATGATCTTGGTCTTGTTGCACCGAAATGGTTTCCTTTGCTTGATGCTCTCGCCTGCGCTTGCCTCCTTTGCACCAAAGAGGAAATGAGGACACTGCGCGGGTTGGTGCCCTCCTGGCGCCCTCAGTCGTCATGGCTTGCGTCACGGGCACCTCGTGAGGTACCCCGCCTTGATCTCTCCGCCTCCTCGCGAGCCAGCCTGACGAGGCCGTTACTGAGGAAGCTTCCTGTCATCCGCCCCACAAGGCTTGGCCCCTCGCGAGGGTCTTGAGCTTGTGCTGATGAAGCTGGGCCGTGCTGGGCCACCCCTCGAGCCACGCCGTAGGCCGCAGGCAGGCAAGTCTGGGTACCCCCGTTCCCAGAATGCCGACACCCGTGGCCGGCTGTGCTGCCGCGCAGGCCTCAGCGCCCCCTACTACTCCCACCACTGGCCAGGGCATCCCTCTACTCACCCACACCCCCTGTTATTCTGTGGCGACGGCAGCCTCACACCGCAGCCGAACCGGTGAACCCTCGTACTCCTCTCCGCGCGGGCTTCCACTGTCGCATCTTCCCCGGCTCCGCGTCGTCCCCTTCCTAGGCCTCGTCGTCGTCCACCTCCGTGGTGCTCTCGGCGCAGCATGGTCAATGTGGTCAACGACCGACTTCCATCGGAAGAGTACTGTACGTGGAGAGGCTGACAGCTGGGTCCAAGGCAGCCGCAAGGAAGTGCCTCCTTGTTACGCGAAAAATAATTATTCCTCCACCTGACATCTGGGACCTTTGGGACGGGCCACGGTATTTCACGAAAAAACTTTCCCCGATTGCTGGGACCCACAGTCGGGCCACCGTATTTCGCGAAAAAACGTTCCCCGCTGTCACTCGGACCCACCAGAAGTGCCTCCTTATTACGCACAAAAAAATGAATACCCCCTGCTAGCTGGGACCAACCTTGGTGGGAGGCTGACTTGTGGGCCTACTAAGTTGACTGGGACGGAGGCCTTTGTCCACTTCAGTAAATATATGAACGGTTCTAGCTCCAGTGACCGTACGATGTCCATCAAACGGCCGTAGTGCTTCTTCAAACTCTGGTCTTCTTGCTCGAGCCGCCCAAAGCAGCGCCGGTCGTGCCGCCTTCTCCTGCCGCCCGTGGCCGGCTGTGATGCCGCGGAGGCCTCACCGCCCCCTACTACTCCCACCGCTGCCAGGCCATCCCTCTACGCACCCACACCCCCTGTTATTCTGTGGCGACGGCAGCCTCACACCACAGCCGAATGAGTGAACCCTCAAACTCCTCTACACGTGGGCATCCACTGCCGCGTCTTCCGCGGCTCCATGTCGTCCCCTTCCTAGGCCTCGCCGTCGTCCACCGCCCTGGTGCTCTCGGTGCGGCGTGGTCAACGTGGTCAAGGAATGGCTTCCATCGGACGTGGACTGCGTGGAGAGCCCGATACCGGGTCCACCGCCGCAAAGAAAGAAGTGCCTCCTTATTACGCGCAAAATAATTATTCCTCCACCTGACAGCGGGGACCCACCGGACGGGCCACCGTATTTTGCGAAAAAAATGTTTCCCCCTGACTGCTGGGACCCACCAGCTACATCTTCGCACGCAAGGAAGTGCGTCCTAAAAAACGATTCGCCCCCTGACTGCTGGGACCCACCAGCTACATCTTCACACGCAAGGAAGTGCCTGACAGTCGGGACCCACCTGGTCGAAGCGTACGTAGCATTGTCATTCTGGTCGCGAACGATATGCGTACATCTTGGTCGATGTAGAGGCGCGCACGTGCCGTAGATGTAGAAGCGCGCACGTGTCGTAGTAGAGGCGCACACGTAGCATGTACACGTACGTACAACGGCGAGGGTGCAAGAAAGAAAATACGGCCACGTACGTACATACAGGCAGGGTCTCTAACGCCTATCGTGCATAAGTACATGGCTGGGTTGGAAAAGAGAAACAGCGTCGTCGTCGTGTTCATGGGGAGCCAACCGGCTGGGTCAGAACGGAATGCATGGTCGTGTTCATCGGGAGGGCTTGGACGAAACAGGCGATGGAAACGAGGCCTGGCGTACCGCACAACAGAGGAAACGGCCTTGTGTTCGACCGGCCACGTTCAAAACGGGGTCCTGTTGATCGGGAGGGGCCTGGCATACCGCAAAACGGAGGAAACAGACATCCTACAGTTGAAACAGGGGTCCTGTTGATCGGGAGGGGTGTGGCGCATCGCAAAAGCGGAGGAACGGACCTCCTACGGTCGAAGCAGAACGGGGTACTGATCGGGAGGGTTGTGGCGCATCGCAAAAGCGGACGAAAGCGGACTTGTGTTGGAGCGCTTCTGGTCGAAGGGGGGGGAGGGTGGGAGGGTGTGGCGTCCGCAAAAGCAGGACTCCACGGATACTGCTTCATCTCCACCGTCGACCTCCTCCGGCCTCCACGGGCTACCGTCGACCTCCTCCGGCCTCCACGGGCTCCTGCTCATCCAGCCTCCACCGCGCGCTACTCCACCGGCCATTGTTCAACCACCCTCCACGGGCACCCCTCCACCGTCATCGCTTCATCCAGCCCCTCCACACCACGGGGTCTGTTCAACCACCCTCTACGGCCACCCCTCCACCGCTCACTGTTCATCCAACCTCCACACCACGGGTTCCTCTTCATCCGCAGGCAACGCGCCACCGCTCACTGTTCATCCAAACCCCCCGCAACACTCACTGTTCATCCCAGAGGCAGCATCGATCGGCTTCAGTTAGCAGCAGTGGCGAAAGAATCGCTCCATCGGGTTCAGTTAACAGCCATCGATCGATCGTCCGGGTTCAGTAACGCGCAGCCTGCAGTGCAATCGCTCGGGTTCAGTTAGAGCCCAACGCTTCGCTCGGCTTCAGTTAGAGCCAACGCCTCGCACACACGCGCTTACATACGAGAGAAACACGCATCTCATGGCCCCCGACCTCCCACCGTAACCGGCAACTCCCCGAAATTTTCCTCCCCCATGCTTCTACCACGGTTTTTTCCGTCATGAACGTCCCAAAGAATGTCATGCAGCTGCAACTCCGGCCCGCCCAGGACGAAAAGCCAATTTTCTGTCATGATTTTTTGTCATAGAAGTAGGAGCCCACCACATCTATGATGATACCGGGTTTTGTCAAAATTATCGTCATAGAAGTGGCATATGTATGATAGAAATTTTGTTCGTTCGGCCCAAAATGTCATGGATGTGCCTTTTTTTGTAGTGAGAACAGCCTCGCGAGGGGCTGTTCTTGAGCTGGTGCGACGAACTGCTTGGGTGAGTTCGATCGCCTCGGTTTCTCACTCTGCTAGGGCTCTCTCAGGTTGATCCTCTCCCTGATCGATCCTCCCCCTGCCTTGGTGCTGGCTAGTCCTATTTATAGAGGGAGGCCCTGGGCCTCTTCCCAAATATTGACCGGGAAGGGCGCCAACAATTGACCATTTTGAAGGGGAACATCTAGTACACTTATCCTGACTAAAGTCGGTCCTCGCCTGCCAAACACTCTGACGGTGACGCCGGCTTGGGCTCCATGATGACCTCCTTCCTGCCGTTCTGCTGGTCTTGGTCTTGTTGCACCGAAATGGTTGCCTTTGCCTGATGCCTTGGCCTGCACTTGCCTCCTTTGCACCAAAGGGGAAATGAGGACACTGCGCGGGCTAGCACCCGCCAGGCGCCCTCGGTCGTCATGGCTTGCGTCATGGGCATCTCGTGAGGTACCCCGCCTTGATCTCTCCGCCTCCTCACGAGCCAGCCTGACGAGGCCGTGCCTGAGGAAACTTCCCGTCGTCCGCCCCGCGAGGCTTGGCCGCTCGCGAGGGTCTTGAGCTTGTGTTGATGAAGATGGGCCGTACTGGGCCACCCCTTGAGCCACGCCGCAGGCCATAGGCAGGCAAGTCTGGGTACCCCCGTTCCCAGAACGCCGACAAATGTAGACCCCAAGTGCCGGGTTGTAAGCCTGCAGCGACTCGGGACTATTCCCTCCGTTGTAGAATAAATCATATTCATTGATAAAATAATGGCCATTGCGCTAAAGCGACTTTGGAAACCTTAATCATAAATTCATAATACTGGTTATTGATAACCATAAAATCCAGCCATGTTGGCTGTTTGAAGATTTGAGTAATATAATCCAATGATTTATGAGCACATGATTCCAATGGCGCGATCCAGATATATAATGGCGAATTATAATCCCAAGCCATGTCGGTTTAATAAACACTATATAATTTATCATTATACTGGCAACTTATAATCGAAAGCCATGCCGGGTTAATAAATGCCGGTGATTTATAATTATGCTTTATTCAACCTGTTTCTGCATACAACAAGTTTAAAGTGTCCTGGCGGTTTACCGCCGGACGGATCATAATGCCCAACATATAACCCGGGTTTATAACCAAGGCTGCACTTAAGAATAATCAAATATGGAATATATCATACCTGTGACATTGAATCAAATCGTTGGTTTACCAACTTTTTGTAGTAAGGGTGATAACCCAAATCATAAGTACTGATAACTCCTCCCATATTTTGCCGGTTTATAATAAAACCGTACCGGGTTGTAATAAACACCGGATTATCCATATATAATACTGGCGACTTGTAGTCAAAACCAGTCCGGGTTAATAATCTCTGGATTATGACTGATCAGATACTGACAACTTGTAGTTGAATGTCAAGCCGGGTTTAATGAAAGCCGGTTTATCAGAACATTATAAATGTCATCAAAAGAGAAAAAAACTTGGCAAATAAAAGCATACTAAAAAACTTGTAGTCGAGGATTTTCACGGGCTGCCACGCCCCAAATTCGAGGCTTTTCATGGGCTGCCAGGCCACTGAGTTAAACCATTTTGCGAAGCCTTTTAAGATGGCCCTCAATCCTTAACCAATCGTCGTTTTAACTTGACAAGTTCAGGGTCTTAACAGAGTAACTTGTCAAAGTTCAACGGGTCATACCAGGTTTACCTGGGCGGAGTGACTTACTTAAGAAGGCAGGATAACCCGAGGTTTTAGGTGTATACACCAGGCTTCCAAGCCGTGGCTTGACAGCCTATTACAGGTGTAGATTCTTTGTTCATTGCGATAGCAAAGAATCCCCAAGCAATATTTTGAGCTGTGCTCAGTGGGTGCCTATGTTTGAGTTGTTCTTTTGCAACACTCTCTTTGGCCCCTAAGTAGTTTTCTGGTGTAGCTATGGTTCGGACACGACCAAGCCCCCAAGTGATTCTTCTGGTGGCCTTGCGCCGATCAAGAGGTGTTGCTATGGTTTGAGTACGACCAAGCCCCCAAGTGATTTTTCTGGTGGCCTTGCGCCGATCAAGAGGTGTAGCTATGGTTCGAGTACGACCAAGCCCCCAAGTGATTTTTCTGGTGGCCTTGCACCGATCAAGAGGTGTAGCTATGGTTCGAGTACGACCAAGCCCCCATGTGATATATTTCTGAGCTGTGCTCGCCGGGTGCCTATGTTTGAGTTGTGTTGTGCAAAAAACTCTCTTTGGTCCCTATAATTTTTTCTGAGAACTCGAACTTGCGAGAGATGAATTCTTCTTGAACCGGATGTTAAACCGGATATTGAGAGCTTCAAAGCTTTGTGGGAGACATCTTTCCCTTGAACTGGATTGTAAACCGGAATCTTCATTTTTAGCCGAAAAATGTTGTGACGGCCTTTAAACTCGAACTTGCGAGAAGTTAATTCCTTTCTGAACCGGACATTCTTAAACCGGATTTGAGAGCTTCAGAGCTTTGTGGGAGACAGATTTCCCTTGAGCCGGATTTTAAATCAGAATCCTTTCTGATGACCTGGAATTTCTTCATTTGAGCCGGGATTTTGAACCGAATATTGAGAGCGTCTGAGCTTTGCAAGAGATAGTTTCCTCTTAAACCGGATTTGAACCACATACTAAGGGCTTCAGCTCTATGTGGGAGACGGGATTTCCCTTAAACTGGACTATAAACCGGAAGCGTCATTGTGAGCCGGAATATTTCTGACGGCCTTTAATTTTTCATCAATATAACAGTAGCCTCCGATTCAGTTATCTTTCCTTCAACATCCTGGGGCACTTGAATTTGCTGAAACTAGCAAGATTTGCTGAGTCATATCATCATAGCCCCCGAGTCTTAAGATGACTCAAGGAGTTGTCTTAAGATTCTCCATACTTGACCATAGCAGAAGGTACATATCATTGGTGTTGATAACGCGATGCAAATCCACAAAAGGTTGAGGTGACTGCGGCGGGTTATAAATGATCCTGTATGAGCCGTGTCAGCAACTCGGCCAATGGTTCCTTCCAACTGGCTGTTTGAAGATAATCAAACTGTAGTGGCGGCGACTTGTGCACATATCCATTGGACCACCCAGCGCAGACGGCAATTGATGATAATTTTCCTCCAATTTGTTGGAAGAAAACCGGGCTACCCAAGCAGTGACTGGCTTTATATTCAATAAAACAGCTCATGCAAACAGGTGCGGCCTGGCGTGTTTATGTAGACCAGGCCGCGAGAGACGGACGGAAAATACGACCGCGGCTTCAGAGGCAGCACAGATAGCTCAATCGATCACGGTGTTATAAGCCGGTGTGGACGGGCGAGTTACCCACATCATGTTGAAGTAGACCGGTATGCAGAATAGTGGCTTGTACATATATTCATCGAGCTTGATGGCATGGTCAGATACTAGCGCATTATAATGGTGGCGCGAGCTATACACCCATGATACGAGCATAGCTTTCACAGTGAACAATTGTCCTGCGTAAACAATATTGCAGACCAAGGCAAAGATAAACTGCTCTTTGATAAAAATAATATGTGCTGATAAAATATACATTTTTTTAGACGGATATCACCTGATGCGTTTAGCCCGGAAATAACTCGCCATGAAGATGATGATAACTGTATGAAGCTGAAATCAATGACGGGTGAACCGGCCATAGTGTGGTAAACCGGTGCGGACGGGTGAGTCGGTCGTGATGTTTGTAAGCCGGCGCGGACAATGAGTCGGCCGCATGCGTGGACGGATGTAAACCGAACAGCGGGGGCGGCGATTTGCATGTGTATCCGTCGAGCAGCATGGCACGGAAGAACGCCAGTGCAAAACTATGGTGGCACGCGCTCCTTGCCCGCGGCAAAGATTGCAGACCACGGCAAAGATAAATTGTTCTTTGACAAAAAAACAATATGTGTTAAAAATAGACTCAGATGGATATCACCTGATTTGTCCGGATGACAAATGATCCGTGTGCAGGCTAGAATTTGATCGGACCAAATATCAGCGTAGATGTGCCAGTATTTTAGTCTTCATGGAGTACTACCAGTACACCTAGTTGATTCCTTGACCATGTGATCCTTCAAGCGCCACGCGGTACTAGTACTATAATACTAGTTGCTTTTGCTTCTGTCTTCTTATGAGAAAATGGTGGTTCTCGTGGCTGACTTGACCACCAGAGTAGCATAGCATTTTCCTTTGATCTTTGTTTGTTTCCAACAGAAGTTTTGAGACTAGTTTTGACAGTGTAGTTCAACGAGCTACGGTCGAAGCACGCACGGCACCGACGACTTAGAAGTGAAAACGAGCAACGACACAGACGGCTCAGAAGCAGCGACTCAAGGTCACGATAGCGGCTCAAGGCGTCATTGCCACGGCAGTGGAGAAGCGCTGGTGAACCGGCGGGTTGAGGCAAACACCTTGGATGCGTCAGACGGCTCATCACTACGGACACGAGTTCGCGCGGTGGCGGCCCGGAGTAGAACTTGGCGACCGACTCGATGGCGCGAGAGGCAACCAGTGCCGGAGCAGGCGAGGCATGAGGGCGACTTAGGAGTAGCGAGGCTCGACTGCAACTCTCCAGCGGCAGCTTGATGCAGGACGGTACAGAGGGCGACCGGGCGGCTCACGGCGCTGTGCAGAAGTGAAGGCCTATGCGACGGTAGAGGCAGACGACCGCGAGACCGTGTGGGCGGCTCGAGAGCTGCGGCGGAGGCAGGACGGCCGTGGCCTTGGCAGCAACGACGGACGCCGACAGCTTTATCGCACGGCTGCGGGGACCGGGGCGTGGCAACGGAGGTGGCTGCTCGAGCCCCTCCACAGCGGAGACAGCAAGACCCCGGGGCGACTCGACGCTTCGGCAAGGCAACTTGGTGGCGGCGACTTGTGGCGGTAGAGACAGCTCGAAGCGCGACGGTAGCGATCAGCGGTTGGAGGCGAGGTCAGCGACCCGACGGCTCACAGCTACGGGATCATCGGTTTGAGACGAGGCGGAGGCGGCCTCGGAAGTGAAGACGACAGCCTGTTGCAGGGCCGTGTCGACAGCAGCTCAACCATGGCCGGTTTGCCAGCGAGGCCGCAGCCGTCGCGGCGAAAGAGACCGGGTTGTGGGCGTGCCCGTTCCTGGGCCGTGTCCTAATTCGGTTGTAGCAAGCCACTTCGTTATGTACTAGTGCTAGTCCTTGAGGATTCTTCGGATGTGATTTGGTCTAAAGGTCAGAAAAATTGGCAGCCGCAAAGATAGTTGCTTCCCTCGATATTTGAAACATGAGACTGAGCACATGGAGTAGCAGCGAAAAACTTGATTGATGTGCCCATAAAAGTCAAACAGATTTAATTGGTCTCAATAGAGATTTGTCCCTCATGGAAACTTAGGATTTGGATAGATCACTTGACGCACGGCCCGACGTGTAATCAAAGGAAGGCTTCTGAACTCATGTCGGACTTGCGACTTGCGGTAGCGCAATGAACAAAATTAAATCTTCTGTTGGATTCGACGGATCGTCGAGGTGTCTGCTATGGACAGGTGATGAATCTGCCGGCACTTCTTCGTTTCAACGAGATGCGAGCTTCTCGATCCTTAAAGAGCTCCCTCCAAGAACTCAACACCACTGTGCGCGAGCCCCACGGTGGGCGCCAACTGTCGTGATTTCGTCACGGCAGATGTCCTAGTGTGAGGACTTAGTCGTGAGGCCAACGCATCTATGTGGTAGCTTGAAGGGGTTGATCGAAATCAAGAGATGCAACACGCAAGACAAAGATCTAGATAACTTCGGGCCCCGGGAAACATCATCTGGTAACAACCCTACATGCTGTTTGTGGCTAGGTCTCATTATCCTCATGAGGGACTCGCCGCATAAGCCGGCTCCCCCTTTGTGTCTAGCCCTACAAATTGTTTCTTCTTGCTTGTCGCTCTTTGGGGAGCCCTGCCCCTCCTTATATAAGTTGAAGGGGCGGGTTACATGCGGAGTCCTATTAGGATTAGGACTAGTCTACCTTTTAATACAAACCGGATACAAGTCCGGGTCTTAACTCCTTGTAAGGTAAATATTCTTCACGCCTTTCCTCTTAAACTGGCCCACCATTAACATAAACTGGCCTTCTGGGCCTTGGGCCTTATCATCCGTCTGTCCTGCTTTCCGGGTTACCAGTGAGTCATAATGTTCAGGCAGGTTGCTTGTAAACCGTCTGGTCAGGGCGGGTCGCCAGTGAATCGCCAAGTGTCAACTGGGTCTCAAGTAAACCTCCAAGTCCGGTCGGGTCATATTTCTGGCCGGTTCATACCGTGGGGTATATCCCCGACACCTCCCGATGAACAGGATCCGGTTTCCATCATGGCCGGTCGAATACAAGGCCGGTTCCTCCATTCTGCGGTACGCCAGACATCGTTTCCATCGGCTGTTCCGTCCAAGCCGGTTGGCTCCCGATGAACATGACGACGCATTCCGTTCCGACCCAGCCAGTTGCCTCCCCATGAACACGACGACGGCGCAGCTTCTCCGTTCCGACCTAGCCATGTACACGAGCCCTGGCCGTACGTATGCTCGAGTAGGCGTTCGAGACCCCGCCCGTGTGTTCGTGTGTGGCCGTATTTTCTTTCTTGCACCCTGGCCGATGTACGTACGTGTACATGCTACGTGCGCGCCTCTACTACAACACATGCACGCCTCTACATCGACCAGTATGTACGTACACGTACGCGACCAGAATGACAACGCTATGTACGCTTCGACCAGGTGCGTCCCGACTGTCAGGCACTTCCTTGCGTGCGAAGATGTAGCTGGTGGGTCCCAGCAGTCAGGGGGGAAACGTTTTTTCGTGAAATACGTTGGCCCGTCTGGTGGGTCCCTGCTGTCAGGTGGAGGAATCATTATTTTCTGCGTAATAAGGAGGCACTTCCTTGCTGCGGCCATGGACCCAGCTGTCAGCCTCTCCACGTACAGTACTCTTTCGATGGAAGTCGTTCCTTGACCACGTTGACCAAGCCGCGGCGAGAGCACCAAGGCGGTGAACGACGGTGAGGCCTAGGAAGGGGACGACGTGGGGCTAGGGAAGACGCGACAATGGAAGCCCACGCGGGGAGAAGTACGAGGGTTCACTTGTTCGGCTTTGGTGTGAGCCTGCCGTCACCGTAGGGCCTGGCCAGCGGTGGGAGTAGTAGGGGGCAGTGAGGCCTCCGCGGCATCATAGCCGTCCACGGGAAGATGGAGCACGCGGCACGATCGACGCTGATTTGGGCGGCTGGAGCAAGAAGACAAGAGGTTGAAGAAGCACTATGGTTGTTCAATGGACATCGTACGGTCACTGGAGCTAGAATCGTTCATATTGACTAAGTTGACAAAGCCCTCCGTCCCCGTCAACTTAGTAGGCCCACAAGTCAGCCTCCCTCTATGCAGGATCCCAGCTAGCAGGGGGAGTATTCATTTTTGTTTTGCGTAATAAGGAGGCACTTCCTTGCGTGCGAAGATATAGCTGGTGGGTCCGACCTGTCAGCGGGGGGAACGTTTTTTTCACGAAATACAGAGGCCCTTCCGGTGGGTCCCAGATGTCAGGTGGAGGAATCATTATTTTGCGCGTAATAAGGAGGCATTTCCTTGTGTGCGGCCGGGGACCCAGCTGTCAGCCTCTCCATGTACAGTCCACGTCCGATGGATGTCGTTCGTTGACCATGTTGACCACGCCACGCCCAGAACACCAGGGCGGTGGACGATGGCAAGGCCTATAGGAAGGGGACGACGTGGAGCCGGGGAAGACGCGACAGTGGATGCCCACATGAAGAGGAGTACGAGGGTTCACTGGTCCGGCTGCGGTGTGAGGCTGCCGTGGCCGCAGAATAACAGGGGGTGTGGGTGAGTGGAGGGATGGCCTGGCCAGCGGTCGGAGTATTAGGGGGGTGAGGCCTCTGCGGCAGCACAGCCAGCTACGGGAGGCAGGAGCAGGCGGCACGACCGGCGCTGCTTTGGGCGGCTGGAGCAAGAAGACCAGAGGTTGAAGAAGCATGACGGCCGTTGGATGGACATCGTATAGTGACTGCAGCTAGAATCGTTTATATTGACTAAGGTGACAAAGCCCTTGGTACACGTCAACTTAGTAGGCCCACAGGTCAACCTTCGAAAAGGTGCGCCCCAGATGTCAGGGGGAGGAATCATTTTTTGGGCGGCTGAAGCTAGAATATCCGAGATTGAGGAAGAAGCACGACATCCGTTGGATGGACATCCAATGGCCACTACTGCTAGAACCGTGTGTTGACTATAAGTTGACAAAGCCTTGCATACGTGTGAACTTTCTTTTTTTAGGGGACATGTCAACTTAGTAGGCCCACAAGTGTGTGGGAGAAAACTTGTAGCCCATTTGCGATTTGTAAGAATGTACAACCCATTTTTGAATTCTAATGGAATTTATTACAGCCCATTTACAGTTAGTTAAAAGTACAACCCATTTTCTAGCTAGGGCAACGATTAATAATTTCAACCAACCGTTCGAAACAGAATTAAATAAAATTTACCACATTTTGATGGGATCCAAAATATTTTTGTCCGGAAATTTTTAGTCAGATTAAATACAATTTCAATATAAAATTTTATTACATAAAAATCCAATGAAACATTGCGCGCGCAACAGTTAATGAAATTAAAAATTTCAAATTACAAAAGTAATATTTTATAAACTAATTACGTGTTTGGTGCTTTTTTTATAGTTACTGCCCAGTTTTTATAATTACAACCCATTTATTATTTCTTAAAGCCCATTTACTTGTTAAGCCTAATGCATCCCTCCTAGGAAAGATTTGCAGCCCAGCCGGGCGGAGAATAACAAGTTGACCCGGATTGTGTGCAACTGTCGGCCTAGGTGCATTGCTGACGTTGAAAATAAAGGCCTGTGCAGTACAGTACAACCTTACATGGCTACTCAGCCCACATTCAGCGATGCCGGAAAGGCCCAAACAAGGCTTCTGTACAACTTTTTGAAGTCACTGAGCTCAATTAATAACTTCAAAAAAAGTTAGTGTACAGTGGAACCTAATTAAAAGCTGTCACGAGCGAAGAAATAATTCAAAGGGTCCCTCTTGTGCGTGTGTGCATGTGTGTTTGTGTGTGTGTGTGTGTGTGTGAGAGAGAGAGAGAGAGAGAGAGAGAGAGAGACCCATCGGTCGATGCTCGTAAATACATCTTTCAGCCATATGCATTGATGATGCTCAGTAAAAACTTACATAGTTGACACAATCATATGGAACATCATAGCACACTGAACTTGCATACAAAAATTTCACGCAGGCAGCACAATCAGGGTGGATGCAGTGGATCGCTACGGGTAGGTCTATGTTGAAACCAACGAACTCGTACATAACGGTTCATCGTCTTTATCAATGATGGGGAAATATCTTGAATGTTGTGCAAAGAAAACTGATAGACAACACAAAATATAAGTTCTGCTAAAACATTAAATTGATGTACAACCCTTTCTAAAAAAAGTTCAGGTAAAAAAAATAGAACGGGTCACAATCAAATGTACTGGCACATCAGTGCTTCACACCCATAGCTCGAATTTAACCAGTATCTGACAAGATCCAGTTGTTACCTCAAATTAGAGCACACCCAGGCAGCCAGCCCTGCCTCTTCTCCCAAAGAAGCAGTGGCCTCCACCGCGCGATGGAGTAGGCCATGTGCCATCCATCGTTCCGAGCAACACGGGGAAAGTCTGACGTTGAATCCTGTAATGGGCGCCGTCGACAGACCCAGGCACCAGCGGCGGCGGCAGGACTTCGTTTTATGGATTGACCACTTCTTCGACATGCACGAACACTCGATACAGGTACATCCCTAACATGGTCCGCGGCGGCCTTGGTGGCGATGAATAGTACAACCCCGGTTCCTGCACCGGTATCTCAACAGCAATCACCTTCGGTATGGTGGACGGCTTCTTCATCCATGCCATAACCGTTAGAGCCCAGCTATCTGGAGGAACAAACATACTTACGAGCTCACATCCAAGGTCGTTGATAAGCTCATTCATGTTCTCGCTGTTCCAAGCACGTTGAGGCATGCCGTGGAAGGTAAGCTTTGTTAAAAACTCAAGCTCAGAGGGCACCGAGCCCCATCCTGGGTGCCACCGATCAAATCTCACCAGCGCGCCATCATAGAACAAACGCCGGGAAGATTTGAACACACGAATGCAGTCGAAAGTTGTCCGGAACCTGACGAAGAAATCAGCCGGTGGCAGACAGACATCGACGAGCAAGGCACTTATTTGGATGTCGTGCGCAATGCCAAGAGCTTTGACAAGGTCGTCAGGCGAGACGGGAGGCCGGTTGCCGTTGATGGTTACCATCAGCACTTTGCCGGCAAACTGGTCGCTGTTAGCGCCGCCATGCCACTATTGAGCGACAAGACGCAACGCGCTCAAGGCAGGATTTAACCTCAGGATCTCTGGCTCGGAGATCCGCGTTGACCGGCGACATGATAGTGCGCTTGAGTACAGGGAGACTAGGAGGGGGATTTGGGGGAACTGGAGTAGGAATCGAGATTCCAGAGGTGGGGGAGGGGCAGGAGATCGGGGATGAAAAGGTAGCATGAATTTCGAATACGCGCCAATATGCTCTCGGCGTGCAAGCGCACGAAAACACCGGTGGCGCCCACATGTCATCCTAAGAGTCCCTATTCTTTTTTTAGAGCCCGGCATTTTTTTAGGTTCTTTTGAGAGCCCGGCCTGAGAGTCATAATTGACCTATTTGGCATTGCATTAATACTCGTCCCATATTGAACGTCTGAAAGTGCGTTATTTCGACTAGAGGGGGGGTGAATAGGCGATTTTTATGAATTCTTCACTGAGGAATTTGCCGGTGAGGAAATTCCTTAGCGAAGAACTACTTGCAGCAGAATAAGTACTCAGAAGTAAGCATAAGAGAATGCGGGCATGGTCATCATGATGAAATGAAGACAAACAAAGAGTACAGAAAGCGTAAACACAGGATATCACAAGATGAAGACAAACAGACTGAAGAAACTGAACTGAGGAGATTGAGAAAGTCTTTAGTCAAAGTCTTCAAACACAGATATGAATGAATACTCAACACAGTAATGAGGAAAGGAAAGAGTTGAGGAAATAGAACCAGTTAGGTTGGTGAAGACAATGATTTGGTAGACCAGTTCCAACTGTTGTCTCAGTTGTACGTCTGGTTGGAGCGGTTGAGTATTTAAACTCGAGGACACACAGTCCCGAACACCCAATCGCTGAGCACGCAGCTCAGGACACCAAGTCCTCACCGTATTCTCCTTGAACTAAGGTCACACAGACCTCGTCCAATCACTCGTGGTAAGTCTTCAAGCGACTTCCAAACCTTCACAGACTTGGTCACTCGGCGATCCACAATTCCTCTTGGATGCTCTAGACCATGACGCCTAACCGTCTGGAAGAAGCACAGTCTTCAAAGGTAACAAGCACCGGATCCACGCAGGATCAATCTCTTGATGATGCTCAATCACTTTGGGTTTGTAGGGGTTTGGTTTTGGGTTTTTCCTCACTCGATGATTTTCGCTCAAAGTCCTCAGAGGATGGGTTGCTCTCAAATGACAAGTGTCAAGTTTCTCTCGGAGCAGCCAACCAGCTAGTGGATGTAGGGGGCGGCTATTTATAGCCTAGGGAGCAGCCCGACATGATAAGACATAAATGCCCTTCAATGATATGACCGTTAGGTGGATAAGATATTTTGGGAGAGCTGGCGCGCAGCACAACAACGGTCGGAAATTTGAATGTCAAATTCCTCAGGGCTATCATGTTCCTCACTGTGTAGGCAATCCGCACTGGCGAATTCCTAACTCCTCAGTCAGAACAAATTCCTCAGCGACCAGAAGAACTTCATCTCTGTCACTGAAGAAATTGACTTCACTCAAAGGGATTGGTAGGTGTAGGATTTTGAGTTGAGCATCACATGGAAATTTTTCCTTAGTATTTCCTCGACCCCTTTAACAAAGACGGTGTTGCCTATGACTCAAGAAAGAGAAAAACGAAACTACGAAAACAAAAGTCTTCACGCTTCATGTTCCTCAAATGAATACCAAGTCTTCAAGGTCACACCAATTTCTTCACTTTCAAAGTCTTCAGAAAGTCTTTAGAATATCAAAGTCTTCAGTCGAAGAACTTCATTTTAGGGGTCGACTTTCTCTGTAAATATCAAACTCCTCATAGACTTATAGACCTGTGTACACTCACAAACACATTAGTCCCTTAACCTATAAGTCTTCAATACACCAAAATCACTAAGGGGCACTAGATGCACTTACAATCTCCCCCTTTTTGGTGATTGATGACGATATAGGTTAAGTTTTCAACGGGGATAAACATATGAAGTGTAAATACTGATGTAAAGGAATTTGATTGCAAGATATAGAAGAACTCCCCCTGAAGATGTGCATAGTGAGGAATTTTCTTTTGAGGCAATGCACATTTGACGAGTTGAATCATGGAGATCTCCCCCTACTATCTTGTAATTCATACACGCATTTGACATATAATATGAAGAATTTGAAAATGCATGATGAAATATGGTGCTTGATGAAATTCAGCATGCGTGCAATAATATTAATGAGGAACAGGCATGCAAAATAACGCATCAAGAGTATCAGAGCATAGTGCCAGCACGATTGCATCAAAAGTATCAGAGCACCATCGGGTTTAAGATTACAACTCGATCCAATAAAAGTTTCAGAAGAACGAGAGTTGTAACTTAACAAAAACAATTTCCCATATAATATACCCGCTTGAAGACTAACTCAAATTTCTCCCCCTTTGTCATCGAATGACCAAAAGGATCGAAACTGAGGACTAACGCCCCTGAAGAATTTCAAGTTGAAGAAGGAGCGCTTGACGTTGTTGGGGTCGGTTGTTGTAGTAAGGCCTGCCGCGGTGTCGTCCAAGTCTTCATTTTCATCAGTGTCTCGCGATGAAGAATAGGAGCTGGCCACCAAGGAAGGAACTTTGACCTTCTTGTATTTCTTCGGAGGAGGTGTAGACCAATCAAATTCTTCCTTGAGACCCATTGTCGTCAGTTCTTCCGCGCTGTTGACATTTGAAAGAACAGCCCAGGTGCGTTTGAAGGTTTCATGGAGGTAGTAGTGGTTTTTATTCACTGCATTGTGTGTAGAGGTCATGTTGTGAAGAATTAAACCAAACTGACGCTTGACCCATTTATGATTGCGATCAACCTTCTGATGAAGACTGAGGAGTAACTCACGATCGATCATCACCACAGAGTCTTTGTGGCTTGAGGACTTTGCTTGGCTGAGGTATTTGCGGCAGAGTCATGTGTGGCAGAGTCATCATTGGTGGAGTAGGATGCAGCTTTGCGAAACTGTCCATCCAATGGATGAGTGCCTTCATCGATCACATCAGTTGCCTTGCCCTTGTCATCACCGAGGTAAATGTCCGCTTGAGGACTTCAATCGGGGCAAGTAGCTGCAGTGGTTCGTAGTATCAGCCTTGTAATTGAGTGAAGACCTTGTCCTGATGAACCTCATAATCCATGGTGCATAAGGCTTCAGCTCAAAAGGTGACATAGCAATATTCGCCGGAGTCCTCATGAAGAAATCATGGAAGTTGACGGGAACGCCATGAATGATATTGAAAAGCATATTCTTCATGATGCCAACGACTTCTTCATCATTTGATTCATAGCCTTTGATAGGACTCATTGTCTTCGTCAGAATCCGATAGACAGTCCGAGGCACATACAATAATTCCTTGACGAGGAATTTGGTTCTTGGGGCCTGCCCTGGCTTCAAAGGCTTCATCAGCGCTTGCATATAGTGATTTGAAAGCTCAGGTTCATTGTAGATACAACGAGCACCATCAACGGGAGGACCGAGTGGTAGAGCATGAAGCAATTCAGTTGCTGGTGCCTTGTAGTGAGTATTTTCAGACATCCAGTCTAACACCCATGAGTCCACGTCTTCAGCGTCTCCGGTGATGTGCAGCGTTGCATAGAATTGAAGAATGAGTTCTTCATTCCAATCACGTATGTCGCAGAAATTCGAAGTCTGCGTCGTGAAGAACACTGAGGACTGGCTCGAAGCCTTGCAGAGACTCCATGTCCACATGAGGAATATGTGCATGATCGAAGACTTTGTCTTTGTTGAAGATCACTGAGGAATAGAAATAGGCTTGACTGGCAGTACAGAAACGACTCTTCCTTATGCGAGCGTAATCATATGGATTGTAATCAGTGAAGAATACGTGTTTCGCCGAAGAAATCTTCAGCCTTTGAACTTTTGCTTTGTTGAGAAGGGATTCTTTGGCTTTGGCAAAGGAGTGTCGTTGAGTTGCATCATGACCTCTGGAATCGCAATCTCAGGTTCTTCAGTCGAGGAATTTCTTGTTCCTCTACAGTGCAGTCCGAGGATCAGAAGAGGTTCATCGCTTAGTGGCTGGAATTTCTTCATGGACAGATGAAGTGGGATGAGTTTCTTGAGCCCATTTGAACTGTTGGAGCAGGGACCGAGGAATCTGTTGAATTGGGGTGAAGAGTGCAGAATTTGGATGTCGACTTTCCCAAAAGTCATCGCTCATCACTGCATTGTGCTTCCAATATCCACATCTTCTTCAATTTCCTCAACACCGCCTCTTCACCTGTGAACCGAGGCATAGGCGAGGAAATGATTGGGGTTGAAGGGATTTCTTCCACTTCAATTTCTTCATCAATCTGCTCGACGGCAAAGATAATGATCTTCTTCATCGATCCGCTTGGGATCTCATAATCTTCACCAAAAGGAACAAGGTCCGTTGATGGAATTGAGGAAATTGGAACAGCATCAATAGGATTTTCAAAGGAGCTGGTCATTGGCTTCATTTTCTTCGCCAAGATTTTGACGCGGTGATGCTTTTCGCTTTCTTCACCGCAGCTCGCTCAGAAGCTTTGGCCTTCTTCACATCGAGGCGGATGGAAGAATTGGAGTTGGTGTTGGCGCAGGAGGAGCCGAGGAATCTGGTTGATTTTCCTCGGGGGCAAATCGATGCAGTCCTCGACTTGTTCGCTTTCTTCAGCGCACCACTAGTGCATGCCACGCAATTTCTTGATGGCTGGAATGAGATCATCAGCCACTGAACTGTGATTGTCTTCAAAGCTGAACTTCATCGGCGGTGCTGGCATGTTCTTCAGTCTGCTGAGCTGAGGCTCCAGCCTGAGGAATTTCATGTTGCGTGAGGGCACTGTTGGTGAAGCACTTGGCTTGTGTGCGGGCTTCTTTGCCATAGATTTTCTTGGCTTGACAGAGGCCTCAGTGGCAGCAGCAGTAGCAGAGTCCTCATTAAATTTCCTCACAGCCTCATTGGCTTGTCTTGCCAATTTGGCTTGGCGCTTGGCCCATTCTTCAGGAAAGTCCTCACCACGCTTGATGCTGGTGGGGTCAGCTTCTTGACCATGTGCCAATGGATCTCTTGGGCATGGAGGACTGAGAGCGAATTTCTTCATGTACTTTGGAGTTACATATCTGTACTCCCTCCATTCCCTTGCCCATCTCCTTTCAATCCTTTGAATGCACACCTTGCGCTGATTTTTGTTTTCTTTGCCGAACTCGGCTTCATCAGGTGTGCAATAATCAGCATATATTTCCTCAGGGATCTCAAACGCAGTCATGACCTCAGGCCTCTTTCCTCCTTTCTGTGGCTTCTTTCCTTCCGCCATATTCTTGGTGAGGAATTTGAACAAACGAATTCTTTGAAGAAGTATGCAACTTTTCTTCGAGGAACGCTGCAAATGAGTTAAGTTGATGAGAACCTAGTGATTCAAAGAAATGACATGAGTACCGTGAACAGAGAGTATAGTTGCGAGGAATTTGGAGAGGCCATATGCGTTCTCAGAAGATTTTTCAAAAAGAACTAGTTTGAGGAATTTGACCAGATGAGCCTTGAAGAATTTCACTAAGCGATCTTTGTCTTAGGTTCCGGAGTTGTATAGATTGAGGATCCACACAATTGAGGAATCTTGAAGAAAATCATTGCTTAGAGAAACGAATCAAGAGCATATTTTGTTTGAGGTGTTCATATGTGTGAAGATTTGAAAAATAAACATCTTTGAATATTTTCAGAAAGGTTTGAGAATCAAAGCGAGTAATAAAAGTAACTTTTAATTACCCGAAGTGAAGAACACGATTTAACCGAGAAGAACAGATGGGAAGTTCGTCAGGTTAGATCTTCCATGCCCTAACTTGGCGGAGGAAGACAGCTACGGCGGCGGCAGAGTGAAGATTTCATGTCGGGCGTGAGTATCGCCGCATTTCAGGTCGAGGCAAAGGAAGCTTTTCCTCACCGGCGACGATGGAGTAGCGGCGGCGCTTAGGGTTTGAGAAGCTCGGCGAGAGAGAGCGGTCGAGCGGAGTAAAGGAAGTGAGGAAGGGAGAGGGTATATATAGCCACGGTGAAAAACTGTTCGCTCAAGATTTGGGACGAACGCGTGCCTGACCCTTCTCATTCGCTGACATGTGTCACCCACGCATCGAGAAGTGGAGATTGTGTTAGATCGTGGGTGAATAGATAAATCTATCGTGGAATGCGGAACGGTTTGAGCGGCAAAAAGCGAAAGTTTGGATAAGATCAGTTTTAAAGTTCCGTTCGCAATTTCTTCGGTGACTAGGACACAAAGTGAAGATTTTGAACGAGTTTCAAATAGAACGCACATGAAGAATTTGTGAATAGATTGGGTTGAGTATAGCATAGAGGGGGAAGGGTCCGATCACATTCACTTAGCAGAAAAAACGACTTGAAGAAATAGCCATAAGTGAATGCTGTAGAGGACATAAACCCATATATATATACATAGCTAATGAAGAAAAACAACGGAAACAGTGAAGATTTTGAAAAGTTGAAGAATTTGAAAACTGAAGAATTTCAAAACTCAAATTGAAGATTTTCAACTTTGGTGGTGGCGTGACCCACCGTATAAGAATGATGATTTCAGACACCGCGTACAATTGTCGTTGGGTTCTGAGAATCAAATTCTTCATTAATTTCTTCACACTTAGAGTGTTATTCTTCATAGATTGAAGAAAAACGTTTCTTCATGTGTTGCACATCTAGGTCATCAATTTTGCATAAGTGTCAGGATGTGTGTCCTTTTCAAAGAACATTCAAAGATTCTAAGATATTTAGCTCACACCGCAACTTGCTAAATCTCTTTTCATCCAAGGGCTTTGTGAAGATATCGGCTAGTTGTTCTTCAGTCTTCACATGCTCGATGGAGATGTTGCCCTTCAACACATGATCAAGAAGAAAATGATGACGAATTTGAATGTGCTTTGTCTTCGAGTGCTGAACTGGGTTGTGAGCAATCTTGATGGCACTCTCATTGTCACAGTAGAGAGGCACATTCTTCACGTTGATGTCGTAGTCCTTGAGAGTTTGCTTCATCCATAGCAATTGAGCACAGCAAGAGCCAACAGCAATGTACTCAGCTTCCGCAGAGATGAAAGGATACGCAGCTCGCTTTCTTCGAGGACCAACGGACCAAAGATCGTCCGAGGAAATGACAAGTACCATATGTTGACTTACGATCCACACGATCACCAAAGCATAGTCGAGTCGTAATATCCAATGAGATCAAAAGTAGAATCCTTTGGGGTACCATAATCCTAGTGTTGGTGTGTGAGCTAGATATCGAAGAATATGCTTCACAGCCTTATGGTGTGATTCCTTGGTGTAGCTTGAAATCGGGCACACATGCAAACACTAAGCATTATATCCGGCCTAGATGCACATAAGTACAATAGAGAACCAATCATGGAGCGGTATACCTTGTGATCGAAGTCAATACCATTTCATCGGTGCATAGATGGCCATTTGTGGGCATAGGAATTTTGACACCTTTGCAATCTTGCATGCCGAATTTCTTCAGGACATCTTTGAGGTTTTTCTCCTGAGATATGAATATGCCATTGTGTTGTTGACGAATTTGAAGACCTAAGAAGAATTTCAACTCTCCCACCATAGACATTTGATATTCTTCACTCATCATATAGGCAAATTCATCACTATAACGTTGGTCAGTACAACCAAAGAAAATATCATCAACATATATTTGGCACACAAACAGTTCACCATCATATGATTTAGTAAAGAGAGTAGGGTCGAGTGAACCTGGTGTGAAGCCATTCTTCACGAAGAATTCCTTCAATGTATCATACCACGCCCGTGGGGCCTGTTTGAGGCCATATAGGGCCTTGTTGAGTCTGAAGACTTTGTCAGGATTCTTTGGATCTTCAAAACCTGTGTGTAGCCTTGAGCTACAAGTCGTGCCTTATTCCTCACCACAAGGCCATTTTCAACTTGCTTGTTGCGGTAGATCCACTTTGTGCCAATGATATTATGCTTGCGAGGATCTGCATGTTTGACCAGTTCCCAGACATTGTTGAGCTCGAACTGATGTAATTCTTCTTGCATGGCCTGAATCCACTCAGGCTCCAGAAATGCTTCATCTACGTTAGTGGGCTCTGTGATAGAGACAAAAGCATAGTGCCCACAAAAGTTAGATAAATGTGAAGCTTTTGAGCGTGTGAGAGGACTCCGCGCTTCAATGTCATCGATGATCTTGTCAACTTGCACTTCTTTTGCAACGCGAGGATGAGCTGGTTGTCGCCGAGGAATTTGATCATTTTCCTCGGCACCATTGTCTTCAAAGATTATCTTCAGTGCATCACCGACGTTCTTCACAGACAGGATGAATTCTTCAAGAGATTCTTGATGGGAATGACATCCTCGGTTGCCTTGGACTTGATAGATTCCCCAGAGCAAGTTCATCTAACATGTAAGGTAGGTGCTCTCTTTGCGAGCCATTAGTTTCATCGAACCGCACATCTACAAGATCAACAATCTTGTGAAGAGCGATGTTGAAGACTACTGTAGGTGTGCGAGTCCTTTCTGTAACCAAGCATAAAACCTTCATGTGCTTTCGGTGCAAATTTAGAACTGTGATGAGGATCTCTAATCCAGCATTTAGCAATCAAGACTTTGAAATAACTCACATTGGGTTTCTTATCAGTGAGGAGTTCATAGGCAGTCTTCTTGAAGAATTTGTGAAGATACACTCTGTTGATGATGTGGCACGCGGTATCAATTGCATCAATCCAAAAAACGACTAGGCGTTTTGTATTCATCAAGCATAGTGCGAGCCATCTCAACAAGAGTTCTATTCTTGCGCTCCACGAAGCCATTTTGCTGAGGAGTATAGGGAGCAGATAACTCATGAGTAATACCAAGTTCATCAAGATAGGCATCAAGACCAGAATTCTTGAACTCAGTTCCATTGTCACTCCTGATGTGTCTGATCTTCACACTAAAGTTAGTTGAAGCCCTCGAGGAAAATCATTTGAAGACTTCCTGCACTTCATTTTTGTAAGTAACAATGTGTACCCATGTGTAACGAGAGTAATCATCAACAATAACAAAGCCATATAGAGATGCATCATTAGTGACTTCCGAGTAATGATTAGGACCAAAGAGGTCCATGTGAAGCAATTCAAGGGACAAGTAGTGGTCATGATAGTCTTCATTGGATGCTTGGCCTTGGTCATTTTTCCAGCTTCACAGTGCTCCACACAAGTGATCCTTGAGGAATTTGACATTCTCAATGCCAATGACATGCTTCTTCTTTGCAAGCGTGCAGTAAATTCCTCATGCCTGCGTGACCAAGTCTCCGATGCCATAGCCAGCCTTGAAGCTTTTGCAAGTAGACACACGGCTGGTTGTGGTCCTCAGAGAGAAATCAACAATATACAAGTCTCCTCTCCTAAAGCCTTCAAGACTTTGGAATTGTCGACTTCCATAATCACAACACAACGATACTTGCCAAAGATAACAACCATATCAAGATCACAAAGCATTGAGATCGACATGAGGTTGTATCCTAAGGACTCAACAAGCATGACTTTGTCCATGTGTATGTCCTTAGAGATCGCAACCTTACCAAGACCCAATACGACTTTTGCCTTTGTCAAGAAAGATGATATGCTTCAGATGTGACGGTGATAAGGGAGTATCCATCAATAGATTCTTGTCACCAGTCATGTGATTTGTACATCCACTATCGAGGACTCACTCATTGGCTTTGGGTTGATCATCCTGCAGATGAATTAGTGCAACTTACGATCTCATATACTTCATCAGTGAAGAATATGATATCAAGTTCATCAGATGAATTTCATCGACAAAGATAATGTATAAGCGGTATGAGGACGTGTGAAATGAAAGTTCATTTCTTCATGATTAGCTCAAGGCCCTTTCGTGCATTTTTGTCAGGCCCCTAGCAAATTATTCAGACGTTTAAAGCACGTCTGGAGACCTGACCCTGCAGAAGAGGTTAGTTCTTTTTCTTCACCACCCACATTTGAAGGGGTGGCAAAGAGTTCATCACTCTGCGAGCACCATATGAGAATGGTGGCATAGAGGCCAATCCATTTCGTTTCACATAAGAGGGGTTAGGGTAAGCATATGAATAAGCAGAGAAATTCTTCGAGGACTTATGAACATATTGGTTTGAAGAATAATGCACATATTCATAGCCCTTAGCTCTACCCTTGAAATGTAGTTTTTAGCACGATGATAATCATATGAGGACTTTGATCCTTTTGAGGAATTTGATCCATGTGAGGAATTTGGTCCGTATGAGGACTTGGACCCATATGAAGAATTTGGTCCATATGAAGAGTTTGATCTGGGGTTCCTATTCTTCATGTGTGGTGTCACGAGGACATTCACCTGAAGAATTTCAAGGCACTTCTTGGGAACCCAGATTTTCTTCATAGGGGAACCGTTCCTGCAGTTAGTGCCAACATATCTAGCAAATCCTTCACCATTCTGATTTTTGAACAGTTTATAGCTGGAGTCAAATGACTCATCAGAAGAATGAGGAGATTCACATGTAAAGCCAGATAAGTTAGATGGATCAACTGGAGGTCCCTTTGCATCAACCCATGAGGTTTTGGGATACTCCTCAGGCTTCCAATATGTTCCATCAGCATTGAGTTTCCTCTCAAAGGCAATACCCTCTTTCCTAGGGTTCCTGTTGAGGATCTGCTTTTTAAGCACATCACAAAGAGTCTGATGCCCTTTGAGGCTTTTGTACATGCCTGTCATGTACAATTCCTTCAGCCATGCATCGTCAGTGATACTAGCAATGTCCTCAGATGAGGAATTAGTGATAGCAGAGGCAGGTGAAGAATTTGTAACAGTTGAAGCATTTGAACATTCAGGTGAAGAATTAGCAGATTCACGTTCAATGCACTTTAAGCATGGAGGAACAAATTCTTCCTGAGAAGCGCTGATTTGTTGAGCAAGTAATGAATCGTGCTCCTTCTGAAGATGTTCATAACTCACTCTTAGATTCTCAAGATCTTGCTTTCTTTGAAGAAATTCATAAGAAAGTTTCTCATGATCAGACAAGAGAGTGTTATGATGGCCTTGAAGGCTGTCAAACCTAGACTGAAGTCTCTGAAGATTTTCAGTCAGGGCTTTAGTGCGATCCATTTCTTCACCTAACATATCATCACTTTTATCTAGCATGTTTTGAACCTTTTCAAAATCCCTTTGTTGTTTTACAACAATCTTAGCAAGTTTTGAGTAGCTGGGCTTTAGATCTTCATCAGATTCATTTTCACTAGATTTAGAGGAGGTATATTTGAGTACCTTGGCACCCTTTGCCATGAAGCAATAGGTGGGAGCGTAGTCATCACTATCTTCATCAGCTTTGTTGGTGAGGTCATTTTCTTCAGAGTTGAAGATGGACTTGCTGACGAAAGCAGTAGTGAGAGCTAGACTCGCCACACCAGACTCAGATTCTTCTGATGCCTCCTCTTCCTCATGTTCCTCAGATTCAGCTTCAGAGTCCATTTCCTTGCCAATGAATGCCCGAGCCTTCTTGGAGCTTCTTTTCTTGTGAGAAGAGGGCTTTGAGGATTTTGATGATGAAGATTTCGACGATTTCTTCTTCTTCTTAGCGTCATCGTAACTGTAATCCTTGTATTTCTTCTTCTTTAATTCCTTTTCCCAATCGAGGACAATCTTGAATGTAGTGACCAGGTTTCTTGCATTTGTGGCAAAGTCTTCTCTTATAGTCATTGGATGAGGAATCACTCCTCCTTGAGGATTTTCCAAAGCGACCACGTCTTGAGAACTTACGGAATTTCTTCACGAGCGGTGCTAGCTCTGGCTCAATTCTTCAGGATCTCCAATGCTACGAGTCTTCACAATCGATTCGCATACGACCTTGGCCTTCAGGGCACGTGATTTTTCATAGCTAGAACCATAGAGATCTCTCTTTTTAGCAAGCTGGAACTCATGAGTATTTAGCCTCTCGAGGAAATCAGCTGGATCAAGTGACTTGTAGTCAGCACACTCTTGTATCATCAGTGCCAGAGTGTCAAATGAGGAATCAAGCGATCTCAAGAATTTCTTCACCACCTCATGGTCGGTGATGTTAGTGGCACCAAGCGCTTGAAGCTCATTTGAGATGTCAGTGAGGCGATCGAAGGTTTGTTGAACATTTTCGTTGTCGAGTCTTTTGAAGCGGTTGAAGAGATTGCGAAGAACATCAACTCGAGAGTCACGCTGAGTTGAGACTCCTTCATTTACTTTGGACAGCCTGTCCCAGATGAGCTTAGCTGTTTCCAAAGCACTCACTCTTCCATACTGTCCTTTACTCAGATGGCCACATATGATATTCTTCGATTGAGAATCGAGTTGCTTGAATCTCTTCACATTGGCAGCATTGAGAGAAGGTGTGACTGAGGGAACACCATTTTCCACAACATACCAGAGATCGTTATTAATTGCCTCAAGATGCATTCTCATCTTGTTCTTCTAGTAGGGGTAGTCCGTCCCATCAAAGGTAGGACACCCAGCTGAGACCTTGATCATACATGCGGTCGACATAACTAAAACTCCAGGTGGTTAAACCAAAATCACACAGAACAAGGGAGTACCTTGCTCTGATACCAATTGAAAGTGCGTTATATCGACTAGAGGGGGGTGAATAGGCGATTTTTATGAATTCTTCACTGAGGAATTTTCCGGTGAGGAAATTCCTTAGCGAAGAACTACTTGCAGCGGAATAAGTACTCGAGAGTAAGCATAAGAGAATGCGGGCATGGTCATCATGATGAAATGAAGACAAACAAAGAGTATGTAAAGCGTAAACACATGATAGCACAAGATGAAGACAAAATGATCAAGAAATTGAACTGAGGAAATTGAGAAAGTCATCAGTCAAAGTCTTCAAACACAGATATGAATGAACACTCAACACAGTAATGAGTAAATGAAAGAGTTGAGGAAATAGAACCAGTTAGGTTGGTGAAGACAATGATTTGGTAGACCAGTTCCAACTGATGTCTCAGTTGTACGTCTGGTTGGAGAGGTTGAGTATTTAAACTCGAGGACACACGGGCCCCAGACACCCAAATTGGGCACGCAGCCCAGGACACCAAGTCCTCACCGTAGTCTCCTTGAACTAAGGTCACACAGACCTCGTCCAATCACTCGTGGTTAGTTTTCAGGCGACTTCCAAACCTTCACAGACTTGGTCACTCGGTGATCCACAATTCCTCTTGGATGCTCTAGACCATGACGCCTAACCGTCTGGAAGAAGCACAGTCTTCAAAGGTAATAAGCGTCGGATCCACGCAGGATCAATCTCTTCAGTGATGCTCAATCACTTTGGGTTTGTAGGGGTCTTCAAAGGTAACTCCTCAGTCAGAACAAATTCCTCAGCGACCAGAAGAACTTCATCTCTGTCACTGAAGAAATTGACTGAACTGTATGAGATTTCCAATGGCTTCACTCGAAGGGATTGGTAGGTGTAGGATTTTGAGTTGAGCATCACATGGAAATTTTTCCTTAGTATTTCCTCAACCCCCTTTAACAGTATGGTGTTTCCTATGACTCAAGAAAGAGAAAAACGAAACTACGAAAACAAAATTCTTCACGCTTCATGTTCCTCAAATGAATACCAAGTCTTTAAGGTCACACCAATTTCTTCACTTTCAAAGTCTTCAGAAAGTCTTCAAATATCAAAGTCTTCACCAAAGAACTTCATTTTTAGGGGTCGACTTTCTCTGTAAATATCAAACTCCTCATAGACTTATAGACCTGTGTACACTCATAAACACATTAGTCCCTTAACCTATAAGTCTTCAATACACCAAAATCACTAAGGGGCAATAGATGCACTTACAACGACCTCACTGGCCTAAACAAGTGTACATCATCGAAAAGACACTGAGCTCAAATTATAACTTGAAAAAAGGAGATATACTCTGAACACTTGAGAATGGTGATGCCCTCATTTAGCCTACCAGCAGTTCGAGACAATAAACAGTTTGAAACAACGATATATACAACATTCAAACACTGACTAGTGACTACTGCTGACATAAACAGCAAGACATGATAGTTCAAATGAAATCTTGCTACACCACCAAAATGCACCCATCTGCAGCGCTTTCAGGACTCTCGTGATCCGCATTTAGAATGACATTCTAAATAGAGGCAACTATTACATAGTAAGAGTGACATAGACGAGGATGAGCAAATGACAAGGAATATGCATAACAAAAGAGAGAACTACCCATCCAGAACAAGCAGCAAAGACAACAAGCCAGTCGAAGAGGGATGATCCAACACCATCATAATTTGCAGCCCCGGTTCACCCACCAGTGATCCGGAGACACCAGTACTCCACCCTTTCGATGCAACAGCCCAATTACCTATCTACCTGAAGGCTTGAACCACATCACTGCTTGTCAGACTCGACACATCCAAGGATCAAAGTTAATCCATATGCCTTTGTAATTCTCACCTTATTTTGGCTGCAGGCTGTATCATTGACAATCAGGGGAGTTTGCTCCCGAACTCCTAGGGCTCGCCGTGTAGACACAGTTTTCCATAGAAAATAGAGCCTATCTACCATCAAGGTCCTTGCCAACGGTGATGTCCTGGTTAATCGGATAATTGATTCCGAGAAATAGAGAGTGTGAACCAAGGTTGATTACCCGCCTCCAACTCAAAAATCCTGAAGGCCCCAACAAGCGGGTATCCTGCTCATAGACGTAACAGCCACTGTCTGGATACTCATGTATTTCATGGTTCTTGCATACAGTGGGGTTTTTGCAATATAACTTTTCTAGCTTATGTGTGTCCGAATGATCATCAGTCTTTTGCCATCGTCTCATCGAGCGAGGAAACAGTTGTGCTTACCTATTTTTGGCAAAGGTGGTGTGACTACAAAGGGCAATAACTGTAGGGACACTGCATCATATCAAAAAGGACAGGCCTTGTTAATGTAAGATCATTATTGTTCAGAGTATGAGTAGGATAATGCAAGAAACAACATTGATATGTCCATGTTGGAACTGGGAGGAAAATACTGGGAAATGTATACTGGGTTCGAAAATATAGAAGTGCCATGCATGGTTATACTCATGTTATCTCACAATCGATTCTTCACAGGAAACTACCATGTCATGCATGTTATGTAATCATGTTCTGTCCTCACAAACAAATTCTTCAAGGTAACTAACAGACCATGCATTGTTATATACTCATGTTCTGTGGGCAAATATTTTGTGAGCATATTATTCTAGCCATTGATTGCTGAAGGGCGAACATAGGTATGTACTCATGGTAAGCATTATAGGATTTCACTACTTCCAAATATAGAGTTCTCCATATGCACATTTATTTCCCTAATGTATGGTTAGATGAAACCAACAGTGTGATGCATGTTTCTACATCATGAAAATGAGGAAACTAACATGGCCATTGATATACACTCATATTTAGTAGTATATACATTACTATAAAATAATGAGAATATCAATATCTTCCTAACCGTTTGATTATTCAGGGGTACAAATTAGTTGTAATGACATGGTCACAATCGCATGAATTAACTCATTTCAAATATAGCTGATTTACAGCGTCTCTAATACATTGCCATAATTCTACTCAAATTCTGCTCAACCAGGGATATGCCAATCATCACAAAAAGTTCAAACAGTGTCATCGCGTCATTGTTAACATCAGACGAAAACAACTTACTCGCGCCGTCCCAGCAATATGTGGTGCCATCTGCTTTGTCGTTCGCGTAGATGATGCCATTATGTTCAATAGCATCACAGAAGTGTGTATCAGCTTTGATGACGATCTTGCGAGCTGAGCTGTCTCCAGCTAAAGAAGGCACCGACGAAAAGATAGGCGAGTCCCTTGTTGAACAATGCAATTAGCTTGAATTTTGCGTAATCCGCATGTCGTGTGGGCACTTGGCAGATTACAATCTTCTGCAAAACAAGGTGCGTCCAACTGACGACGTAATCTAGATGACTTGGACTGCAACGGTAAAACTCTATATCTTGCAACGGAGAAAGGATAATCTCATCGGAGTTCTGTAAGTTCACGAGCACCAACTTTTTCCCGTCTTCTCTGATGGCAGCTGTCGTGGATTTGTCACGGCAGATGTCCTCATGAAAGGACTTAGTCGCGGAGCCATCGCTACGGGTTAGCTTGAAGGGGTTAAACCGGACAAGGGACACGGGAGTTATACTAGTTCGGCCCCTTCGATTAAGGTAAAAGCCTACGTCTAGTTTGTGATGGGATTATTGGGGTTTCGATGACCAGGGAGCAAATACGCTTTGCCTAGATCTCGAGTTGTTGTTGTCTGTCCCTGAACCGCCGTCGGGTCGTCCCTTTATATACACAGGGTGACGCCCGACCGGTCTATAGAGTCCCAAACCGGCTCATACAAGTGTCCAGCTCGGTCTCTTTCTTTCCTACTTACATTACAAGATACATAACCATGGCGGTTTACCACTATGGGCCCTAATCTGCCTTTGGGCTCCGGGCCACTAAGCTTTAGTAATAAAACGCTATCTACTGAGTCCTCATGGGCTTGAACATAGTTGAGGGTGAACCGGGCCCTCCTGGCCGGTTTACACTCAGTAGTTATATCCCCAACATTAGGCCCCAGTTTGATTTGAATCTGTTCATGTCAATCTTCAATACTTAAAGAAATCTTGTGGACATCTCCCTATATTCTCGTAAACCGCCATGTTGTCTTCTCCTGTAAACTGTGTTAAACCGCCATGACGTCATCTTCTGGTCACAACAACGGACCATCATCACATCATCTCTATATTAAAAAGATTCCCTTCATTAATGGTATCCCGAAAATCGAGGCGACAAGTGCGCCCTCTTTGCCGCTTCAGGCTCCTCGATTCTGGTGCCTGCTACTTATCCCTTTCTCCTTATAAATAAAGCCGACGGGTCTTCCCGTTCTTTCCCTTGCCTCTTCTTCTTCCTCTCGCAAACCCCACTGCTCAAACTCCACCGCCGGCACAGAGCGCACCGTCGTCTTCATCTCTGGCCGCTGCATCACCCTGAATCGAACCAGAGTTTCACGGTATCCCTCCGTAGTAGATCTGCACTGGTAAGTTTTCCCTTTTTCGCATCTTTAGATCTGTGCTAGGGTTCACGAGTTCATCTGTATAGTTCCTCGTTCATCTCAGTTCTTCGTTTTTCCTTCTTCCGTGGTTGCTTTGATCCAGCAGTAGCATAGACCTCGCGCGGTAGTTACTCCGCATCCATTTTCAGTACTAGTAGATTTTCCTTTTTTGTAAAGAATCCTTAGTAGAGCGCACGACCTTGTCTGTTCTGCTTAACGCCATTATAGGTTGCAGAAATTTTCCTTTTTTGCATTATGGTAGATCCAAATAAATTTCATCATTGTGTGAAACTTGTTTCTGTCAATACTTGGCAGATTTTCATCTCTTGCTCCTCCACCTA
This sequence comes from Aegilops bicornis, assembly GCA_021605145.1. Classification (NCBI taxonomy): domain Eukaryota; kingdom Viridiplantae; phylum Streptophyta; class Magnoliopsida; order Poales; family Poaceae; genus Aegilops; species Aegilops bicornis. The sequence continues at coordinate 110,464,797 of CM038671.1, forward strand.
AGGGCGGTTTAACCTGTAATAGTTGACAATCCGTCATATGCCATTAGCCCTCACTTAAACCGCCGTCTTGACTTGTATAGCAATGTCCAGTTCACCTCATACACACGCTTTGAGTAAATTTCCGGTTTAACATTGATGTATACACCTGAACCGCCAATCATAAACCGTCCTTTATCTTTCCATTACAGTTCTGCTTTTCAAGATGACCAAGCAATTTTCTGCCTGCAACTGGGTTCCATCCCGGATTACGGAAACACAAATCAACGGATTCGTTGTAACGGGCGCTTGAGCTCCAAAAAGTGTCCTTCATTGGCGAGTTCCTGGCCCTGAGTGCCTCCTGAGCCTCAAGATGGAGAAGTGATTGTATTTATGCAACATCTATCCCGGGGTTTCAGTCCTCCCGGATCAAAAATTTCCGGGATGTACTTGCCGACTTCCAACTCCATCCTCGTGGATATTGGACCAAATTCTGTGTCCAACATACGCAACTTTCAAGTGTTCTGTGAGGTTTATCTGCAAGAAGAACCAACGGTTGACCTCTTTCGGGATTTCTTCCACTTAAACCGCCGTACTGAGTTCTCTGACGGCCCCAATACTGAACGTGGTGGTGTATCAATTCAAAAAAGGAAAGAGGTTGATTTTCCTCATGCCAAACTTCACAGCCACCCTAAAGACCGGAACCAAACTTGGTTTTATTGTCAGAACACTGCCCCTGCTGGAGAAAATCCCTTGCCGGGCTACCGCGCTCACCGGCTTATCAATGGCCACCCTTTACCTCCACGAATGACTGCCAAAGAACGACAAGCTTATGCACCTCAACTCGCCAATCTCCGGGCTCTCCTTGCCAACGGTTTGACTGGTGTTGATCTTGTCCGTTGTTGGGTTTCATGGTGCGTCCTACCTTTAAGCCGCCGCCCCGGATTGATGTATGAATATACCGGCAAGCCTAATGATCCTCAATGGTTTAACGAGATAGAACTGATTGATAATGAAGTCACTGAAAGTGTGAAGAAAATGCTTGACGAACCGATCACTGTATGCACCCAAACCGGTCTGCGCCCTTTTTATACCTCCAACAAACCGCCCGGTAATAACGACTTTAACCTTGTACATTTTAATCCGTCTCCGCTTTAACAGTAATATAATTATCCTTTAATCTTGCAGACCAATAGCTCATACGGAAAAGGAAAACTCAAGATAAACCGCCAGGGCTCCTCGTGCCAAAAGCAAAGTTACCAAGAAAACTGCCAAGAAGAAAAGCGATGAGTCTTACGATCCGCGGAAGATGTTGATGAATCGGCTGAAGAGGTAAAACTTGACTCCCTTGGTTCCTTTTTCGTGCACCTTATTGACAATAACTATTCCCAGGATGATGCGGAGGCCAGCCATGCAGACCATGTTGATGTAATAGCTCTTTCTTCCGATTCAGATCTGGTGCCAGTTAAAAGATTTCGCCGTGCAGTTCGAAAAGTGAAATACTCTCACCCTCTTGCTTATCTGGTTCCAAAACTTTCTTTGAAGACGCAGCAACCTGAAGGTCGCCGCACAACCCGACATAGTGGCCAGCAAGTCACCTCTTCCGGTATACCAGATACACCAACCCGGAAACGTCGTCCAGAGGTTGCCTGTTCTCCAGAAAAACTTTACCCCTTGAAGGGTTTCTTCCGATACCCTCTCAATCTGTCTGATTCGAATTATCAGGTGTCTTCCAATTCATCCGGCGGTTCATCAACCACTCAGTTGCCTCCCCTTAAAACCGTCACTGGGTAAGTGTTCTTGCTCTCCGGTTTGTTTCTTCATGCATCGGTTTACCGTACTAATCTTTATTTTGACGTTGTCGGCGTTCTGGGAACGGGGGTACCCAGACTTGCCTGCCTACGGCCTGCGGCGTGGCTCAAGGGGTGGCCCAGTACGGCCCATCTTCATCAACACAAGCTCAAGACCCTCGCGAGGGGCCAAGCCTCGCGGGCGGACGACAGAAAGCTTCCTCAGGCACGGCCTCGTCTGGCTGGCTCACGAGGAGGCGGAGAGATCAAGGCGGGGTATCTCATGAGGGGCCCATGACGCAAGCCATGACGACCAAGGGCGCCAGGCGGGCGCCAGCCCGCGCAGTGTCCTTGTTTCCCCTTTTGTGCAAAGGAGGCAAGCGTAGGCCAAGGGTATCAAGCAAAGGCAACCATTTTGGTGCAAAAAGACCAAGACCAGCAGAACGGCAGGAAGGAGGTCATCGTGGAGCCCAAGCCTGCGTCACCGTCAGAGTCTTTGGCAGGCGAGAACTGACTTTAGTCAGGATAAGTGTACTTGATGTTCCCCTTCAAAATGGCCAATTGTTGGCGCCCTTCCCGCTCAATATTTGGGAAGAGGCCCAGGGCCTCCCACTATAAATAGAGCTAGCCACCACCAAGGCAGGGGGATGGATGGAGAAGGATAGAGAGAGAGATCGAGACCTGATCTAGAGGATCGGCATCTAGAGAGAGAGAAAGAGAGGCGACTGAACTCCCCTAGCAGTTCATCGCACCAGCTCAAGAACAGCCCCTCGCAAGGCTATTCTTCCTTTGTACTGTTCATCATCAGCCCCAGAGGCAATCCACCACACCACACACTGGAGTAGGGTATTACACTACAATGGTGGCCTGAACCAGTATAAACCTCGTGTCCCTTGTGTTATTCTTTATGTAGTTTAGATCTTTCTGAGGCGATGAGGCGTAGGTAGGTTGGAGGTGTGATTTCCACGTGCACCCCAGAGTTCGAACCTAGAGGGTCTGCCGGAACCCGAAATCCGACATTTGCCGCGCCAGGTAGGGGTGCACCGGAATCCGCCTTCCGTCGCCCTGCTCTTCGCCGCCCCTCGCATCCATGTCAAACGCTCGTCCGGCCCGCACCGAGCGCTGGGCCGCTCTCGCTGCTCGCGTCGCCCAGACGGCTCCCGTTGTTGGCCGCCCCCGCCGTTCCCCGTCGCCTGCCATCAACGCCGCCACCGGCCCGGCGGGGAACGAGCAGCAGGCGTCACCTCTGCACCCTTCGGTACGGCGAGAAGGCCGCACCGCCACCCTGTCACTGGCTCCTGCCGGTTCTTCGTCCCACTCCAGTCGCGCTCCTGCGGACGCGCACGCCTCGTTGCTCCTGGCACGGGAACTTCTGCATTACCGTCCCGTCGACGAGCTCTACGACGAGTGGCTCACCCGCATCACCGAGCTCGTCAGCGCCGCTGGGGGCTCCCCTGCGCCATCCCTCTCGCTGCACCGCGCCCCACCTTGCACGAGCGATGAAGTTCCGGGGACGCCTCAGCCGCCTCCCCCTCAAGAAGGCGCCTTGGCCCCAAGGCGCGTGGTCCCTGGGAAGAACCCACTCCGTCCGGCACCGATACAGCAAGAGAAAAGCTGCCAAGAGATCCCTCGTCCCCAAGAAGCCGCTCGTGTGCTCCCCGCACCGGCCCGTCACGACCAGCGCTCTGTTCCAAAGACGCCAGACCCAGCGCTGCTGCGGCGGCGGCAAGACAGAGACCCCCAAGATCAAGCCCTCTGTCACCAAAGGCCTCCCGTGGCCACTGCAGGCTGCCGTGCCTTCACCGCCGAGCTGTGCAGTGTGGCCTGGCTGGGCAAGTTCAAGCAAGACCTGCCCCCACGCTACGATGGCACGACCGATCCTGCGGAGTTCCTCCAGCTCTATGAGCTGGGCATCGAAGCCGCCAACGGGGACGAGAAGGTCATGGCGAACTGGTTTCCCATGGCGCTCAAGGACGGTGCCCGCACCTGGCTCCTGAACCTGGCTCCTGGCACGATTTCCTCCTGGAACGAGATGCGCACCCGATTCATCGCCAACTTCCAAGGCCCCCGGCCATGAGTGACTTGCACCGCATCAAGCAGCAGTTAGGGGAGACCCTGCAAAAGTTCATCCAACATTTCAACAACGCTCGCCTTAAGATCCCCAGGGTGTCTGAGGAGGCCATCATCTCTGCCTTCTCCGATGGTGTGCGTGGCATCAAGATGAAGGAAGAGCTCGCGATCCATGAAGACCTGTGCACATCCCTGGAGCTGTTCAACTTGGCGACCAAGTGCGCCAGGGCTGAGGAAGGACGCCTTTCCCTTCTCGAGCTGCCGGCCGCCGACCCGTAAGAGAAGAAGCCCAAGGTCAAGGACGTGAAGCGCAGGGGCTGCCGTGCTTGCAGCAGAGCCGGACACCAAGCAAGGAAGGGATCAGCCTGAGTCATCCAAGGGCAGTCGGTACTGTGTGTACCATGACCTCCACACCCACAACACCAACGAATGCCAAGAGCTCAGGGCCATGCGAGACATGCGTGCCGGCCGACGCTCCGAGCGCAGCGACCGGGGCTATGGTCGAGGAGGAGGAAGAGGCGGAGGACGATGGGAACACCGTGGCCCTCTCCAAGGGTGGCGTGACCGACCTCGCGAGGACCGCTGGCAGGATTAGCCTAGCAAGGGAGGTTGGAGAGACCCGCCTCGCGAGGGAGGCTGGAGGGATCAGCCTCGCGAGGATCGCCCACAAGGCAACACAGGCCTCCCTCCTCTGCCACCGCAGCCAAGGAGAAATGAAAACCATCATCAGGACGAGGGGGCTGGGGGCTTCCAGGAGCCGCGCGCAATCGCTTGCATCCTGGGCGGAGCTCAAGCCCCAGCCTCTCAGCGCATCTTCAAGCAGTTCACCCCGCGAAGTGAATGCAGTCCTCCCCAGGCTCGAAGCCACACGCCCCCTCAGGTGGTCAGCGTGCGCCATCGCATTCAGCTCAGCTGATCAGCTCAAGTGCGCAGCCACAGCCGGAGTCCTCCCGATGCTTTGTTCCCCAATCATCAGCAATGTGCAAGTCACCAGGACCCTCATCGATGGCGGAGCAGGGCTCAATGTCTTGTCCATCGAGACATTCAACAATCTCCAAGTGCCATACAATCAGCTTCAGCCAACCAAGCCTTTCTCCGGAGTCACTGATGGTTCCACAATTCCGTTAGGGTAGGTCCGCCTTCCTGTTACTTTTGGGACGCACGACAACTACCGCACCGAGTTCATTGACTTCGACGTCGCTCACATTCGCCTGCCGTACAATGCCATCCTCGGGTACCCAGCTCTGGCCAAGTTCATGGCCGTGACCCATGATGGCTACAATGTCCTCAAGATGCCAGGAAGCGGAGGAGTCATCACGGTGCCTTGTGAAGAGAGGGACGCAGTGTGTTCCCTAGAGCGTGCTTTTCAAGCCGCGTCAATTGAAGATCCAGATCGCAGGAGCGGAGGGCTTCCAGAGGTGATCCCTAAGAAGAAGAAGACATCCCCTGGTCATAGCCCTCGGGAGGCAGGCCCCTCAGAGTCCGCGCCCATTCCAGGGGCGCCTCCTTCTGTCGCATAGGAAGGTGCGCCCGGCGTCCTCCTCGAGCAAGGGTCGGGGGCTCTCTCCTGGAGGGCCACCGACTTTGCTAAGATCACGAGGGAGGCACTCGGGCACCACTTGGAGGCGTGTTTCAAAGCACGTTTCCTTTAGGAAGGAGCAAGGCAAGGAGGGCCAAACCCTTAGGAGTTCGTCAGCAAGATCATTCAGGAGCTGCAGGAGTCAAGAGTCATGAGTGGCAGCCGCCGCTTACCCACCGTAGCTCCCCATCCAGACGAGGATGGTGGGTTGCGCGTCTGCATCGACATACCAGGGCTCAACCGAGCCGGCTCTCAGGAGCGCCTCTGGCCCTCACGCGTGCGGCGCTGTGAAGGTCCACCCCACAGCTATGTTCGCATAGCTTACGGCCTGCCGAACGCGGCTGCCGCGCGCCAGCGCTTCATGAGGAGCATCCTGGAGGCTCAAGTGGCCAGGCGTTCCGCAGTCCTGGCGGAGATGGAGATGGTCCGCGAGGAGCCACTAGCGCCTCCAGAGCCTCGCGAGGCTCCTGGGCCTTGGGGCTCGTGAAGATCGGCTTCCGCAACGCACGATGTCCACTACTTCAGCATCCCTTCATCTCCAACATCACTAGGTGACATCCTTCGAGTTTCATTTTCCGCTGGGAGCGCCTCCCAGGGCTGCATCATTCCAGGCCGCGTGTGTCCGTCCCTGGAGCATGTATCCCTTTTGATTCATGTTTTTAGTTTATTTTATTGGGGGCGCCCCTCGGGCTGCATTATCCCCAAGCCACCCGGGCCAGACCCAGTGGCATGTATCCCTCTTGCGTTTATTTGGGTCGTGCGTTTGACCCATCATGATCGTTATTCGATGCCTGCCCACGGCACCCTTCTTCCTTCATGTGGGCCGCTTGCACGTTAAAGGGGGGGGGGGTACCTGAGCATCGCGATTCATGGGCTCCTACTGGCTCTCCAGCCCTCACCCTCTGGCCTTGTCCATGGCATCGCGACCTGGCATACCAGCGATGGCTGAGCCTGCTCGAGGGCCGGGACCCGAGGACGTAGAGCATCGACATCTAACCAAATTTGCAGGAACACATTACAAGTAAAGCCCCAGAGCCAGGCGCAACCCGCCTTGATGTAGGGCCCCGTGAGTCCCCCGCAGGCTAACGGCTGCCCAGATACACCACGTCAAGCCCAATCGAGCCACCCACGTGTCGTATGGGCTGTACACGCCCAGGCTCCTCCCGAGGCGAGCCCCTCCCACGCACTGCTGGAAGCACCATGCTCCACGCTGGCTGACGACACTGCCGAGGAGCAGCTATGCCCGTACACATACGAAAGCGCTATGCTCCGCGCTGGTGATAAACAACTGAGGGTGGCCCCCGGCCGCATCAACCTCAGGGAGCCCAGAGGTCAATGTCCGGCCCCATCATAATGCCTCCCCTCGGGAGTGCCGCGCTTGAGGCTGAGCACGGGCTACGCCTGGTCACGCCTGCACGCGACGCCACCCAGCCAGCCCCTTGGGCCTGGTTCGCCGTGACGTCTCTCCCCGAGCGGAGCCAAGGTACGAAGGCCGTTTGAACGTCAAGGGGGACTCCTGAGCATCGTGACTCAGGAGCCTAACTGGTCACGTAGCCCCTCACCCCTTAGTTCCGAAAGGTTAACGACGGTTGAGGTATGCGCGGGGCCGGGCTCTGCCGACGTAGAACGGTAAATCCACCCATATATCTCACCTCCCTACTTGTTGTTCGTGCGTCAAGGGGGACTCCTGAGCATCGCGACTCAGGAGCCTAACTTTTCACGTAGCCCCTCACTCCTTGGTCCCGTCCTGGTTTCCGGTCGGGGCTAACGGCGGCTGAGGTATGTGAGGCGGGCTCTGCCGACGAGAACAAAAGCAAGTAGGCAGGAAAACGCAAATCTCAAGGAATTCAAAAGCAAGTATTACAGTCCATAGAGTGCTTTGACAACGCCAAACACAAGTTTAAACGCCTCCATGAGGCAGAATGCATGTTGCAGGAACTAAAAGCAGGACGGGAGCCGTGAAGGGGTCACTTTCTGGCGGTGCCATCGCTGGTGACGGAGCTGCGCTGGGCGACTTCGCCTCGTGGAGCCTCCGGATCGGCAGCGCCTCGCTTTGGCTTGGTGCTGAAGGCCCGGAACTTCGCCAGTAGAGCCTCCGCTCGACCCTTCACAGCCTTAGCAGCGGCAACGGCATGCTCGCCGCTCACAGGCTCCAGCAGGCTGTCAAGGTCAACATTGGGGTCGCGAAGGTAGACGTGGGTGAAGACACGCGTCAGCGCTGCAGAAGAAAGGACACACACCTCAACCTCAACCGTGGGGCCAAGGCCGAGGGCGACATCTTCAAGGGCGCGGACCAGGAAGGTAAGCAGCTTGGCAGGGCCGTCCTCAGCGCCGGCCAGCGGGCTTTCCAGGCCGCTGTCATAAAGCGACTTCAGCAAGGTGCGAGCCTTCGCCTCCAGCTTCGCGAAGGCCACGCGGTCCTCGGCCAGGATTCGTGCCTTGCCGTCCAGCTCGATCCTCTTCACATCCAACGCTGCTCCAGCACACCCAAGCGGCCATGGCGTTCATCAAGTTTCGCATCCCGGTCCTTGGCGGCAGCCTCGCGAGCCTTCATGTCTTCCTCCTTCTCCTGGCGGACACGGGCCTCCTTGGCAAGCTGGTCGCGCAGGCCTTGCAGCTCACTCTCCAGCGCCTCGCAGCGACCCCGGACATCTGCTACCTCACCCAAGGCGGCGTCGCGAGCGGCCTTCGCCTCAAGGATGGCCTGCTTCTCCTGGTTGCAAGCTGTCGCGGCCTGAGCCAGCGTCGCACGGACTGAAGCATCAAAGCGGACCCAGCCAGAGGCCAGCTCCAGGCGCCCGACCACCAAGCGAGGTCGGCGCCACCAAGATCTTTTTCCAAGCGGGTCCAGCTCAAAGAAGCAGACGATCTGTGACGATAGAAGGAGTCAGAGAGATGGCAGTTGGCGGAGTAGGAGGAGCAGACGGCAGCATAATCACCACACCATGAGTCGGGACCTTCTGTGCCCCGACGACTGCGGCAATGGCGTCAGGCAAGGACACCTCGGGAGTCGCTTGGGCCATGGGGGCTGAGCTCGCCCCAGCTAGCCATGACAGGCCTCGCGAGGATGACCGGGCAGGAGAGACCCGTGTCTTGCCACCCCCTTCTCCCGCGGATGGAGGTACTACCCCGGGCGAAACCTCAGGATCCACCTTCAGCTTTTTCGCCGCAGGCACCGGCCTAGCCAAGGAATATGCACGTCAAGCCTCAACAATGAAGCAAGAAGCAAAACAAGAATCAAGCACTTACTGGTCATCGCTCGCAGACTCAAGCAACCTCCGACCGAACTTGAAGCCCAAGAGCCGACTGCTGGGATCAACCTCAAGAGGCTCGAGAGCGGGAGGTGCATCTGCAGATCGCCTCTGAGCCGGAGCAGACCCACGGGGAACCAACCCCGTCGTATCCTTCTTCGGGATCAGGGGCGAGCTCTCGCCACCTCGCTCGTCGCCATCCTCGTCATCATCCGGCAAGAGGCGGAGAGCGCGGGACCTGCACCGAGGGAGGGGCGCTCTCGACTCCCCGTCGGTCGCCTCGGAATCGGGCTCCTCTTCCCGCTCCTCTTCTTCCTCCTCTTCGCTGGAGTCGCCGGAGGATACGTTCACCGTCGCCAGGGCCGCCAGGTCCTCGGGAACCTCCGCGGGCATAGGCCCCTCCCCGTCGAAAGTGGGCATGGAGTTGACCACCTGCTCCCAATCATCTCGAAGGAACAGGGGTACAGGAGCACCCTCCAGCCTTGCCACGTCTCCCCTGACCAAGGATTGGAGGACCGCGGCCAGATCTTCGTCGGCCAAGACTACGGGGCTCGGGCGAAACCTCCACAGCGAGAGCGTGTATTGCCGAAGCGAGGCCACCCGGTGCTCCAGGAACTCCCTCAGGAGCGACGCCGCGGTCAGCTTCGCCATCGCCATGTTGCCCGGCCACAGGTCCGCGTCCATCCTATCCAGCACTGTCTTCGCACGGGGATCAACGAGCTCCGCGCGAGACCAAGCGTCAACAAACTTGGGCTGCTCCGTGGGCAGAATCAGCCGGGGATGGATGCGCCCAGCATCCACCATGACCCACTTGCTCCTGAAGCCTTCAATCCTCCTCTCGGGCTTCGAGATGGCGTTGGAGCTGCCATACGCGACAAAGCTCGCGCACGCGGTGATGGAGCCGCGAGAGACCCGGAGGTAAAAATAATGGCGCAGCAGGGCCACTCAGGGCTGCACCCCGACATGAGCCTCGCAGTAGTAGGCGAAGATCGCCAGGAGAAGAATAGAGTTGGGGTGGAGCTGCAGAGCTTGCAGTTGTAATGGCGGAGGACATAAAAGAAGAACTCGAAAAAGGGAGGCACCAGACCGGTGGCAATGCCGCTCACGAAGAGCGGGTAGAAGGTGCTTCCTTGGTCCTCGGGAAGGGCGGAGCCAACCTTGAGCACCGCCGCCCCGTCCTTGCCTTGCGCCGCCATTGTCTGGCGCGTTCGATCAAGGTTCTTCTCCGACATGTTCGGAGGATCCAGAGCGGGCCAGTACCATGCTCCGGCCGGGGTCTGGCGAGGTGCCATGCCTTTCTAGGGCACGGGGTTGTAGTAGATCTGGGGATTTCGGAAGCAGGAAGGATAGGAGCGAGAAAGGGGATCTGGGAAATGATTGGAGAAGGCAAAGAAGGTAAAGCCTAGACGGGTACCGCTCTCTTGTCAATTCGTGCAATTGCCGAGGCATCGTGGGGAAGTAGGAACGCCCACGTCCAATCAACCGCCACGCGGCGCCCAAGGCCGCAGGTTGTTGGGGCCCGCGGCGCTTCGCACTTGCCCCTTCGCTTCTCTACTAAGCCAAGTCCAGGCGCGCCTTGGTCCCGGGCTCTTGCCGGTGTTCGGGAACGGGGTACTCAGACTTGCACTGCTGCGGCCCTGCGGTGTGGCTCAAGGGGTGGCCCAGTACGGCCCATCTTCATCAACACAAGCTCAAGACCCTCGCGAGGGGCCAAGCCTCGTGGGGCGGACGACAGAAAGCTTCCTCAGGCACGGCCTCGTCAGGCTGGCTCACGAGGAGGCAGAGAGATCAAGGCGGGGTACCTCACGAGGACGCAAGCCATGACGACCAAGGGCGCCAGGCAGGCGCCAGCCCGCGCAGTGTCCTCATTTCCCCTTTGATGCAAAGTTGGCAAGCACATGCCAAGGGTATCAAACAAAGGCAACCATTTCGGTGCAACAAGACCAAGACCAGCAGAACTGCAGTAAGGAGGTCATCGTGGAGCCCAAGCTGGCGTCACCGTCAGAGTCTTTGGCAGGCGAGGACCGACCTTAGTCAGGATAAGTGTACTTGATGTTCCCCTTCAAAATGGCCAATTATTGGCGCCCTTCCCGCTCAATATTTGGGAAGACGCTCAGGGCCTCCCACTATAAATAGAGCTAGCCACCACCAAGGCAGGGGGATGGATGGAGAAGGATAGAGAGAGAGATCGAGACCAGATCTAGAGGATCGGCATCTAGAGAGAGAAAGAGAGGCGACTGAACTCCCCTAGCAGTTCATCGCACCAGCTCAAGAACAGCCCCTCGCAAGGCTATTCTTCCTTTGTACTGTTCATCATCAGCCCTAGAGGCAATCCACCACACCACACACTGGAGTAGGGTATTACACCACAATGGTGGCCTGAACCAGTATAAACCTCGTGTCCCTTGTGTTGTTCTTTATGTAGTTTAGATCTTTGCGAGGCGACGAGGCGTAGGTAGGTTGGAGGTGTGATTTCCGTGTGCACCCCAGAGTTCGAACCTAGAGGGTCTGCCGGAACCCGAAATCCGACAGACGTTGTAGTACCAAGGCCTGTTTAAGCAAGAAAGCCAAGACCAGCGACCCCACTGACGATGTTGAACCGGAGAAGACCCCCGAAAATGCCGGTGAAAATGCTGATATTGTCATGGATGACTCCGCCTCGCAAGACCCAGCCACTGATGCTGATCCGCCGGAAGCCGATCCGGCTACACATATGGACACATCAAGTCCACGTGCCACACCTGCAGGTCCAGTTGTTGATCCGCTAAGTTCAACTGCTAATCTGCCAAGCCCTACTGCCACTCCGCCAAGCCCAGCCAAACATAATATCAATCAATCTAGCCCAGCAAAAGATGATGATGCGTTGTTGTTACTGGCACTGCTTATACCGCCCCGGGCAATCCAGTTATTTTGTCAAAACATACTGCTAAGGACGAATTTGTTGCTATGGGCAAGGGGAAGGGGGCAACTAACTTGTCAAACTATGCTAATCTTTGTGCTTAGGATCTTCAGTCCGGATTCTTAAACCGGGTTTACACAAGCTGGGATTATGAAGTCGGTTTGGTAAATATGATCAAGGAACGTTATGAGGTAAACACTTTCATCCTTGTCATGTACCTTTACTGCGCCCAAGGGTCGGTTTGTCTTGCGAAGTCAAACCAGGACTTTTATTTCCATACTGTACTTTGTTGACTTTCCTCGCATATTTTATTGATCAAATACCCATTAGCCCCCAAGTGCCAAGATTGAAACTGGTATTAATCCTTGGGACTTAAAACAATCAGTAGTAAAAAGCAATCCGCATTAGCCCCCAAGTGCCAAGTGTATAACTGGTTGTATGCTTGGGACTTTTGGATAAAATATTTATATGCTCCTCTGATTGTGGCAGGCTGATATAAATCACAAAGGCACTCAAATTGCTGATCTCCAAGAAAGTATCAAATCCCAACAAGCAGAGACTTCCAAGGCCAAGGATGAGCTAAAAGCCGCTTTAACCGCCATGGAACAACTTAAAGAAGGGTTCAAGAAGGAACGTGCCAACTGGAATACCGAAAAGACTGCATTGCTGAAGCGGGCTGAAGAAGCCGAGTCGGCTCTTAAACCGGTGGCGGAAGAGCTTACTGGGTTGAAGCGCCAAGTGAATGCCATGACCTCTGCAGTATTTGGTAAGTACCCTTGCCAAGGCTTCTTGAACGACTATCCTTGTAATTTGCCGGTTTAACATGAAATTCTTAAACCGTTGTAGGTAGCCGCATTGCTCATCTGGGCTCTGATATGCGGATGAAGCTGAAGGCAACATATACTCTAATTGAACAACTGTATACTGGTGCTCAACGGGTTATCTGCGCAGCATCATACAACAATCCGGCCCCAACACTGATCAAGGACACGCTAGGAAAGTTATCCATGACGCGATCACATATAGAAGAGATGAAGCGATCCGCTGCCAGGGCCGGCGTTTTGTTGGCACTTACCCGAGCGAAAGCATGGATAGCCGACCTGGATCCGGTGGACATCGCCAAGGGCTTTCCTAGTGCACAAGAAAACGGGGCAGATTTTGATGACGAAGCCCTTCAAAATGTGACAAGGGAGATGCGTCCTCTGGCAAGTCAACTGGCAGAAGAAGCTAACTTGACTGTTCACCGTTCTTTCTATAATGCCAACAACAGACGGATTAACGCTGTCATGCCGGAAGTGCAAAATCTTATTCCGCCAATTCGTAAGCACAATTACGCCCCTGATGTTGATCCGTACGAACTTATAAGTGAAGAGGCTGTCTTTCAGGCTTTAACCCGGATTGACTGGACCACCGTGGACTTCCATCCACTGGATGGGGAGGAGGATGCTGAACCGACGCCAGATGATCCATCAACTTCACGTCAACATGGTGATGAGGCTTGATCCGGCAATATAGTTGATGCTTCACAAACTTTGCTGTTTTGGAAGAAACACCATATTTTGGGCCTTAAAGCGCCTTGTAATAGGCTAGTGAAAATACTTTGATCTGCTGCCATCGTGCATTGGGATATACTTTGTTTGATCCGCCGTGACATTTTCAGAGCTGGTTTATATATCTTCATAATACTATGCAATCCCTGTGTCTGCATAAAAAAGATCTGTGATATAAAATCACTTAGTTGATTTACCAATTTATATTTGTAGTAAGGGTGAACACCCGACTTCCACCATGCAGTGCTGGTATGTATAAAGGAGAACCAGGTTGTAATGAACACCGGATGATTTGTTCTGATAAGCCAGTCCGGGTTGTAACACACCGGTTTGATAAAGAATAAGGTCTGGAAACTTATAGTTGACAACTTAGCCGGGTTAACAAACACCGGATTAACATGAATATGATCTAACAACTTGTAGTTGAAAGTCAAGCCGGGTCAATAAACACCGGTTTAATTTGATGACTGATAGTCATGCCGGGTCAATAGACACCGGTTCAAAATAGAATTTATCAACACAGGAAAAAGAACTTGACAAAGGCAAATAAAACCATGTAGTCGAGGCTTTTCAAGGGCTGCCAGGCCCAAATTCGAGGCTTTTCATGGGCTGCGAGGCCGCTGAGTTAAACCGTTTTGACAAAGCCTTTTAAGATGGGCCTCCAACTAACCATTCATCGTTTTAACTTTGACAAGTTCAGGGTCTCAATGAGAGTAACTGTCAAACGTTCGACGGGTCATGCTAGGATTACGTGGATAGGAGTGGCTTACTTGATGAAGGCAGGTTAACCCGGGGTTTTAGGTGAATACACCAGGCTTCCAAGCCGTGGGTCGATACCCGGTTACAAGGGTCCTTTCAAACTCTTTGGTATTTGACACAAAGAGCCCCCAAGTAACTTCCTGAGTTGTGCTCAATGGGTGCCTATGTTTGAGTCGTGCTTTGAGCAATAGAACTCTCTTTGGCCCCGTGGGTGTGAAGCTCCCAAGCTATGTAGCGGCATGATAGCCGGATTAACAGGTAGTACTTCGCCTTTTTAGCTAAAGCCCCCATGTAAACAGATTTGAAGAAAATGGCGGAGAACCTGCTTATAGCAAGGATGCCAGTTTATTATATTGATCATAATATATACATTGTTGGAATATGTACATAAGAAAAGCCTGTGGCTTCAAGTGTAATAAGGCCGTAGGAGAGCTATGTTCCATGGCCGGGTCTCCCCGCCGAACTGCGTGAGTCTTCTCGAACGTCAATGAGGTAGTATGAGCCGTTATGTAGATTTTTACTGACCACAAAGGGTCCTTCCCAAGGTGGGGATAACTTGTGCATATCAGTCTGATCCTGGATGAGCCGGAGCACCAAGTCGCCTTCTCGAAAGGTCCTTGACTTAACCCGGCGGCTGTGATAGTTCCGCGGGTCTTGTTGATAAACCGCCGATCGAGCAAAGCTGTGTCCCTTTTCTCATCTAACAGGTCCAGCGCCTCTTGGCGTGCTTTCTCATTATCCGCTTCAACATAATTGGCAACTCGGGGCAAGTCATGACGAATATCACTAGGGATGACTGCCTCAGCCCTGTAGACCATGAAGAAAGGTGTATAACCCGTAGATCGGTTCGGGGTGGTGTTTATGCTCCATAACACAGATGGTAAATCTTCCACCCAACAACCCGGCGTCCGCTTCAAAGGGACCATAAGCCGGGGCTTGATACCCTTCAGGATATCTTGATTCACCCTCTCCGCTTGACCATTGGACTGGGGATGTGCCACGGACACTACATCAAGGCGGATGTGCTCTCGTTGACAAAACTCCTCCATCTCACCTTTAGAAAGGTTCATACCATTATCTGTGATGATGCTGTGTGGAAAACCAAAACGGAAAATGATCCTTTTGAGAAACTGAACCGCCGTGGCTGCATCACACTTCCTGACGGGCTCCGCTTCAACCCATTTAGTTAACCTGTCAACTGCCACCAACAGGTGGGTCTTCTTATCTTTGGGACGCTTAAAAGGTCCAACCATATCAAGCCCCCAAGTGGCAAACGGCCAAGTGATGGGAATCATGCGTAGCTCTTGGGCCGGAACATGAGCTCGACGCGAAAACTTCTGACAAGCATCACACTGCTTTACTAGATCCTCCGCATCAGCATGATTTGTCAACCAATAGAACCCATGACGAAAAGCCTTAGCCACCAAGGATTTTGAACCGGCATGGTGACCACAATCCCGGATTTCATGTAGAATCTCTTGCCTTCTCCAGGAGAAACACAACGTTGGAATACGCCTGAAATACTGCGACGGTGCAACTCGCCGTTGTGAACAACCATGGACTTGGACCGCCGGATTATCTGCCTGGCAAGGAGCTCATCATCTGGTAACTCGCCCCGGTTCAAATACGCCAAATATGGTACCGTCCAATCCGGCGTGACGTGTAAAGCGGCTACCAATTGGGCCTCCGGATCAGGAACAGCCATATCCTCTTCTGTAGGCAGCTTAACAGACGGGTTATGCAACATATCTAAAAAAGTATTGGGTGGTACCAGTTTACGTTGAGATCCCAGCCGGCTTAAAGTGTCTGTTGCTTCGTTTTTGCGCCGATCAATGTGCTCAACCTGTTAACCCTTAAAGTGACCTGCCACAATATCCACCTCGCGTCGATAAGCCACCATGAGTGGATCCTTAGAATCCCAAGTACCAGAAACTTGCTGAGCCACCAGATCAGAATCTCCAAAACAGCGAACCCGGCTTAAGTTCATTTCCTTAGCCACACGGAGACTGTGGAGTAAGGCCTCATACTCTGCAGCATTGTTAGTACAAGGAAACATTAAGCGGAGAATGTAACAAATTTTATCACCTCGAGGGGAAGTAAGGACAACTCCAGCCCCCGAGCCTTCAAATTGCCTGGACCCGTCAAAGTGAATAGTCCAGTATGTATTGTCCGGTTTGTCCTCTGGTGCCTGTAACTCGGTCCAATCATTGATGAAGTCTACAAGCGCCTGAGATTTGATGGCCGTTCGAGGCATATATTTTAGTCCATGTGGACCAAGCTCAATTGCCCACTTCGCAACCCGCCGCTTGCTTCCTGCTCGGATTATATCGCCCAAAGGAGCAGAACTAACCACTGTGATGGGATGGCCTTGAAAGTATTGCTTGAGCTTCCTACTTGCCATAAAAACTCCATACACCAGCTTCTGCCAATGCGGATACCTTTGCTTTGACTCGATCAGCACTTCGCTGATATAATAAACTGGCCGTTGAACCGGATATTCTTTCCCAGCCTCCTTACGCTCAACCACAATTGCCACACTGACCGCACGGGCATTGGCAGCCACGTACAATAATAGAGGCTCGTTATCAACCGGAGCAGCAAGGACGGGCGGTTCAGCCAGCTGCCGCTTCAACTCCTCAAATGCCGCATTGGCTGCGTCACTCCAGACAAAATCATCTGTCTTCTTCAACATCTGATACAGAGGAATCACCTTCTCTCCCAAACGGCTGATAAACCGGCTGAGGGCTGCAATTCGACCTGCCAGACGCTGAACATCATTGATGCATTTCGATTTAGCAAAAGATGTGATCGCCTTGATTTTTTCCGGATTGGCCTCAATCCCTCTGTTGGACACAAGAAACCCCAAGAGCTTGCCTGCCGGAACACCAGAAACACATTTGTCCGGATTGAGCATCATTTTATAAACCCGAATATTATCAAACGTCTCCTTGAGGTCATCTATCAAGGTTTCCTTCTTCCTGGATTTTACCACAATGTCATCCACATAGGCATGAACATTACGCCCAATCTGCATGTGAAGACAATTTTGCACACAACGCTGATAGGTTGCCTGGGCACTATTGAGCCCAAAGGGCATAGAGACATAGCAGAAGGCTCCAAAGGGAGTGATGAAGGCTGTCTTCTCCTGGTCCTTAACTGCCATTTTAATCTGATAACCTGAATAAGCATCCAAGAAACTCAGGCGCTCACATCCCGCCGTCGCATCAATAATCTGATCAATACGCGGGAGAGCAAAAGGATCTGCCGGACAAGCTTTGTTCAAATCGGTGTATTCCACACACATACGCCAAGTGTCGTTTTTCTTAAGAACGAGCACCGGATTAGCCAACCACTCGGGATGAAACACTTCAACGATAAAACCAGCAGCCAACAGCCGGGCTACCTCCTCACCAATGGCCTTGCGTCTTTCCTCGTTAAAGCGGGCGAAGAAATTGCTTGACCGGTTTAAACTTGGGATCAATATTGAGAGTGTGCTCGGCAAGTTCTCTCGGTACACGGCATGTCGAAGGCTTCCATGCAAAAATGTCCCGGTTCTCACGGATGAACTCGATGAGCGCGCTTTCCTATTTCGGATCCAGATTGGTGCTGATGCTAAACTGTTTGGACGAATCGCTAGGGACAAAATCAACAAGTTTAGTCTCATCAGCCGGTTTGAACGTCAAGGTTGGGTCATGCTCAGTGGTGGGCTTCTTCAGAGGGGTCAGATCTGCCGGATCAACATTGTGTTTGTAAAACTTCAGCTCCTCTGTAGCACAAACCGACTCAGCATAGGTCGCTTCACCTTCCTCGCAATCCAAAGCGACCTTCCGACTTCCGTGTACTGTGATAGTTCCCTTATAACGCGGCATCTTGAGCTGCAAATAGATATAACAGGGCCTTTCCATGAATTTTGCATAAGCCGGCCATCCAAACAGTGCGTGATATGGGCTCTGAATTTTCACCACTTCAAAGGTCAGCGTTTCAGACCGGGTATCATGCTCATCTCCAAATACGACCTCCAAAGCGATCTTGCCAACATGATATGCCGATTTGCCTGGTACCACACCATGGAAAACAGTGTTTGACGGTTTAAGATTCTTATCTGTCAACCCCATGCGACGAAAAGTCTCATAGTACAGGATGTTGATGCTGCTCCCTCCATCCATCAGAACTTTGGTAAACTTATAACCTCCTACCTGAGGTGCTACCACCAAAGCTAGTTGACCCGGATTGTCAACCCGGGGCGGATGATCCTCTCTGCTCCACACAATGGGCTGCTCAGACCATCGTAAATAGCGTGGCACTGCCGGTTCAATAGAATTGACTGCCCTCTTGTGAAGCGTCTGATCGCCCTTGCACAGGCTAGTAGTGAACACTTGATACTGCCCACCATTCAATTGCTTGGGGTGACTTTGATAACCTGACTGCTGCTGATTCCCTTGATTATTCTGTTGATTATTACCACCTTGGTTGTTCCAATGGCCCTGATTATTCTGAAATCCAGAGCTTGAACCGCCACCACCATGAAAACCTGGACCTGAACCGCCCGGCGGACCCTGATCATACCGGTAAAGATCAGAGTTTTTGAACTCCTTCATAATATAACAATCTTTCCAAAGATGTGTGGGCAGGGCTGGTTTAACAGGGCTTTGGGCATGTGCCTGTTATAACTCTTGCTCGGACGAGGGGTAGAATGAATTCTATCTCGGCTATAGGAATAAGCCTGCTGCTGCACCACGGCGGTTTGAAGAAGACCCCTGGCCCGCCGCGTCTCAATCGCCGCCAGTGAATCGCCCTCCATCGGAATAGCTGCCAGGCGAGATGCCGCAGCAATCATGTTATCCAAAGGGCTCGAAAAGTGACCTAGTGGTGTTGGCACATACGACAGCGGGTTTTCCATTCGTCGTGGTGGATCCATTATCCGTGGTTAATCCGGCGCTTCTCCAGGCGCATCGGTCCGGTTTGCAGCGGCCGATTTACTCGTCCCAGCCCCCGGTGTATTAAAGAGATTTAATCCTTTGAAGCCTGGCTGCATACGCGATCGGTACTTCCTGCGCATCACGTCATTTGCCGCGTTCTGATCTAACATGAGCTGGAAATTCTGTGCATGTATCTGCTATGATTGGGCATCCAAAGCGGCCTGTTCCTCAACCATCTTGGCATCCTCAGCTACGAGGTCCTCCTTGGCCTGTGCTATCTGGTCCTTCAGCTTAGCAACTTCCGCATTGTGCTGATCCTGTGTCTCGGGGGTAACTCCCATGGTTAGCAAAGTCGTCCAGGCATCCACCAAATCGGAGAGAACTTGAGCCGGCCGGCGCACCGAGCCTCCTGACGCGGCCGCTGAACCAGAAATCATGGCTGCTGTAGATGAAGATTGCAAAGCGGGCTGCGTCCCGGCCATGTAGACAGCAACTCGACTCGGCGGCTCACGGAGGTCCGGAATACTGTTGCCGTCGGAATAGCCTCCGAACACACCATCATGGACTTGGTATAAGGACTCGATTTCACCGGTGGATGATTCACCGTCGGAATAAACAGCCGTCTCGCCTTCAGACACCGATTCAGATCCGATCCCATGGACACATCCTACGAATGCACGCTTCATGGCAGGCTTAACTCGGGCAGGACTTCCATGCTGAGCCGTCTCGACGAGGTCGGTGCAGGTGTCTGGCTCAGGGCCCGGTTCGCCGATCTTGCCGATGAAGACATGAATTCCGCCAAAGGGGACCCGGTACCCGTACTCGATTGAGCCGGCCTCGGGGCCCCATCCTTCATCGTTGATGTAGAGCTTGTCGCGACGACTCTTGGTCATCCGGCCAACCGCGTACCCCTTCAGTCCTTCAAAGTTGCCCTTCAAACACTCAAAACCATCGTGCGATAGCCCCACGGTGGGCGCCAACTGTAGTGGATTTGTCACGGCAGATGTCCTCACGAAAGGACTTAGTCGCGGAGCCATCGCTATGGGTTAGCTTGAAGGGGTTAAACCGGACAAGGGACACGGGAGTTATACTAGTTCGGCCCCTTTGATGAAGGTAAAAGTCTATGTCTAGTTTGTGATGGGATTATTGGGGTTTCGATGACCAGGGAGCGAATACGCTTTGCCTGGATCTCGAGTTGTTGTTGTCTGTCCCTGAACCGCCGCCGGTTCGTCCCTTTATATACACAGGGTGACGCCCGGCCGGTCTATAGAGTCCCAAACCGGCTCATACAAGTGTCCAACTCAGTCTCTTTCTTTTCTAACTTACATTACAAGATACATAACCATGGCGGTTTACCACTATGGGCCCTAATCCGCCTTTGGGCTTCGGGCCACTAAGCTTCAGTAATAAAACGCTATCTACTGAGTCTTCATGGGCTTCAACATAGTTGAGGGTGAACCGGGCCCTCCTGGCTGGTTTACACTCAGTAGTTATATCCCAACAGCAACCATCTAGTGGGAGTTCAAGCCGACCCAGTACATACCTGCAAGAAGTTTCGGGCGATGTTAATTGGATCGTAGTTGAGGGAAATGATGTACGACGACACATTACATACCTGCAAAGAAGTTTCGGCTAATGGAGGTCGGTTTGAAGTCGCGGGGCATCATTTAAGCCTCCGTATCATGGTGAGCAAATCTCGCAAGACCAGATATCAGCAAGCAGGGTGTCTTGAAAAGCTTAGGCCTCGCTTCAACGATGCCCGTGTGCATACCCCTCAAGCATGCAGCCAGCCGCAGGGCGCTCAACATATCCATACACGAACAATAGAGGTCGAGGACGTCACTGGGAAGATTGCTCCAATCGCGGCTCATATGGATGATGCGTGGTTCGCATTTAGCCATGGTGGAGTTTGGCAGGTGGGGTTTTTGGGGTGCTTGATTTACGGGGGAGAAGAATCTCGGTGCTGGAGCGGCTAGCGAGGGAATAGTGGTACTAGGGGAGGCGAGCGAGGCGAGGGTACGCGGGGGCACAGTGAGATGATGAAGAGTGACCTCAGGATCTCCAGTGAGACAGAGATGAAGATGGATTGGTGCTAGGGGAGAGGGAGACGAGGCGAGGCATGCTATACATCGGCGGTGACAGTGACTGCACAGTGCACAAGATGAGTCTGACTTTGGTAATCCGGACACGCCGCCTGGACTGGTGTCACCTCGGGCACAGGGTCTTGTCACTTCACTGTGAGGACCGGATGAATAATAGTATTTTGACCATCAAGTGTACCACAGTTGTACTACTACTAGTAGTAGTAGGAGTAGTAGGAACATGAGTAGTACTCCCGTGCTAGCATGCCTCTGGGTTCACTTCATGCTTCTGGTATCATCCATATTGCGACGAGAACTAAATTCTCATGCATGCGGAAGTGCGAAGGACTTTCCTTTTTTGAGGATAACCGCATATTTCTTAACTAGAGAATGTTGTGTCTCGCACGCACGCGCCAATATCCATCCGAACCAGCCGCGACACATTTTTTATCCGTTTGCATAGGTCCCACCTGTCAGGCAGGGTGCAGATATAAAAAGGAATCATAAAATGTCTCGCCACGGTGATTCGAAAGAGTGACCTCAAATAGCCAGTGGCACATGTAGCGCTAGAAGGATGGGCACGTACAAGGATAGGCTCCACTCCTTAGTCTACCCGCGTAGCCTTTTCGTTTAGTCTACCTAGCCGTCTAATCAACTGCCTATAGGCCACTTCTCACATTTACTTCTCCATCGGGAACCGATTTTCCTCGGCTTCTTCAGTACTCCTTCATCTTCATTTGCATCCAAACCACACATCATTCACATTGTTTTAACCTCTTCACATCCTCCTGGAGTAATTCTAAATCACCTTTAAATAATAATCTTCTTCAGTTAGACTAGCCATCTAATCCTAATTCTCCAAACCATAGCCCTCCGGTCTAGCGGTTCCAAATGGCGAAGGAGATCGAGATGCAGGTTTTTAGCGTCCAACATGTCCTCGTCGAAGGCTCGTTAAGCATAGTTGCCACAGTCACCGACCACCCAAGGTTTGTTTGGAAGTGGATCAACAATGTATCCAACTCCCTCCAAAAGGTGGCGATGAAGGTCATCGGTCTCGACGCATAGTACACGGAGCGTGCCACTGGGAAAATCCAACGCGCCGCCGTCCTTCAGCTGTGCCTCGAAGATGATGTTTTGGTGTTCCACATCATAGACGCGCCCTCCATACCAGGTGAGCTTCATGATTTCTTTTCTCCGGAGCACATATACTTCTGTGGGGCAGCCATCGCAGGGGACAAACAGAAGTTGGAGCCGTACAACCTTGATTTGAAAAGCATCGCTGACGTACAAACCAAAATAAAAATTCCTGTAGAAGATTGTGATAAATCGACACCATCCCTATTCGATGTAGAAAAATTTGTGCTCCGAACAAATCTTCAGAAGGGTGACGAGACGCTGGCATTAAGGTCGTCTGAATGGGAGAATTATCCCTTGACGTACGAGCGAATAAAATATGCTGCCCTCGATGCCCGTGTGAGTTTCGAGATAGCTGAAAGGTCGAGAGAGCTTGTTGCGAAGCTGTCTCCCGCAGAAAATGAGCAGGGCATTATGGATGGACGAACTATTTCCTCTCTTGTAAAAAAATATTCCCTCTCTGTGTATATTGATATAGATGGACTATTTCGATAGTGTGCATGTCTTTGGAACAAGTAGTAGCGTGGGTCCGCTTGACTATAAGGAACTATTTATCTGCCTAGCTTTCTCTACAACTCCTTCCAGTGATCGGTATGCAATGCATGTGTCCGTAGACATGACAGCTTGTCCATGGAAGTTCAACTACAGCGATCATCATGTTTCATCCACTGCCACTCGGGATTCCCACGACGCGGCTCCAACCCACGGCACCACGTCCCCCGACGTGCGCCTCACCCATCTCGGTCGCACCGCCCCTCTGCCATTGTGTGCATGACATGTGGGCCAACTTAAATGAGGCGAGCATCAAGTTTCTACCACAGCCACACGCAATTCCCACTACGTTGCTCGAACCCATGACACCACACATCCCCCGACCTGTGGCTCACCCCTCTCGACCCCACTGCCCCTCTGCCTTGGGAGCATTACATGTGGACCAGCCACCTATCGGGTCCACATGTTATTGACTCAAAGGCAGGTGTAAGGCATGTGAAGCTCAGACCCGAGGGCCCCGAGAGCTAAATGTAACTCCTGCACCAGGCCTTGTGGTGCTACCGCTGCACGAACTCGTGGCAAACTCTAGATTTGTTTCTTTACTATACATACACACAACGATTTAATGGACATTGTAATCTCAACATGTGATGGGGAGCTCTAAATTTTAATTTGAAACTCATAAAATGAAAAAAATCAAAACAAATAAACTGGGAGAGAGGGAGTATACCGTTGGATGTGACCCATACGAAACAAGTCCCCTGGTTTGTCATCGTGAAGATACGGTTAGAAAGGACCACGACATCTTCGTACTCATATAGCAACAAATTGACCGCAGACAGCATCGTCCACCTTCGACCGCTATGTGCAAGGTTTGTGCTATCTTCTTCAATCTCACCGTGGTTCCATCATACCAATTTAGGCGGTGTCTCGTTGCATGGCTGATCCCAATGTTGCACAAGCGTTCTATGGGAACGGTGTCACCATTGTAAATGTTGTGCAAATTGATGTTGGTACCCTCCCGCACATATCCAAGCCAATCTCCACTCGCACCAAGCCTAACCTATGAAACAGTGGGCAGTGGGAGAATTAGGAAATGGACACGGAAGTAATCTTTAGAATGCATTTACTACACGATCAAACTCATCTTACCTGCTCATCGGACAAAATCCGAAAGTGCCCCTCAACGTCGGCATCTCAAGGGCGTCAACTTGCAACTACGGCCAAGCCAAAGACCTTGGAGAGACCCCCAAGGAAACATCCTTGTGCGTTGCACGGAACATCAAGATGCATTTGTATGAGTAGTTTATCTTGTGAGAGAAAAGGATGAACGAGGGAAGGCCTTATTTGCAAATGTGGAGAGGGCTGTAGGTTTCTTTTTGCAAAATTGCCACAGTTTCCTTCGTACCCGTCGGATATAGACGAGACGGCCTATATTGCAAGATGGCAGGCACACCATCATCACCAACTTAGTTTTTATAAGAGTAGAGATAGGCCATCCGATTTATATCCGACGGATAGGAAGGAAACTATGGCAATTATGCAAAAAGATACCCACACCGCTCTCCACATTTGCAAATAAGGTCTTTCCTCGTTCATCCTTTCTCCCACAAGATAAACTACTCATACAAATACATCTTGATGTTCCATGCAACGCACGAGCATCTTGCTAGTATAAGAGGGGTGTGGATTTTTTTTCGCAAAATTTCCATAGTTTCCTACCTATCTGTCAGATATAAATCGGACGGCCTATACTAGAGGATGGCAGGAACACCATCATCAACAACTCTGTTTTTTTTGAATATTTATTATAGGGTAAAAACCCCACAACCCTTTATTGCAACAAACAAAAACAAACTGTACAGAGGAGGTTAAAGATTACAAGCCTAACCTAAGTCAGAAGAAAAACTTACATTTACATGAAGGAATTAACCCAATCAACAAGCCTAGACTTAATGCTATCTTTAAGCCTATGAGACAGCAGAAGGATATCATGTATAAAGCTACACCTCCAGGCAGCAAAAGTAGCCCGTGTGCCCCTAAATGTTCTCCCATTTCTCAGAATCCATATATTCCAAGCAGCTGTGAGCATCACTTCAAAGAAGAATGGATGACCAAATCTCTGCCTTGCTTGAAATAGACATTGTTGAATATCTGAGCCATGTGTCCAATCAATCTGCAAGTAATTCCAAACCCTTGAACTCAACTTAATTTCAAAAATAGATGAGCTCTATCTTCAAAAACATAGGCATTATAGATGACACATAGATTATCATCTGTAGGGGACCTCCAATGCCTTCGGACCAACATGTCCTTTGTGTTGAGCCTGTCAAAGAAAATAAGCCAGCCAAAGACTTTAATTTTCATGGTACATCTGCTCTGCTAAAGCCACTTACAGGGTTGAACAGTTGGGAGGTGTGTATGCATGATGTCATAGAAGCTCTTTGTTGTAAACTGTCCAGACTTTCCAGGCCAAATCCAAACATCAGGCAATTATGGATCTCTGTGAAGATGGAATAACCATCCTTCCAAGGTTTCTAATTCAGCTGCTGCCTCCTGGGATATTGGCAGGTGAAACAAGGAGAACAAATCCAGATTTTGCATAAAGTCCCTGAAAGAAACATTATCACCCAAAACAAAAGAGAAGAGCCTTGGTAATCTCAGGTTTAAGGGGCATGAAGAGCCACCCACATGCCAGGCATCCAACCAGAAAAGAGCAGAATCACCCATATTAACTTGCACTGAAGCAATTAACCCATAATGGTCAACAAGCTTGAGTATATCTATACCCCTATATAGTGTGCGAATAATTTTGAAAGATGGTCGTTGGATGAAGCCAATCCGACGGTGCAGAGATGGCAAATCCGAGCACTACCGAGCGTTGGATATCATCTACATTTAACCAGATTCTGCCACATGTAGAATACTCCATGGTTGAACTAAAGCATAATGCACAAATCTTAAAACAGAAGCACTTCTCCTTTGTTCTAGAATCTTCCGTATCATAATTCCCAAAAAAAATTCCTAGATGAATTGCCATTATTTTTTTACTTTATGCTTTACAACGCACAATTCCATGAATCTTAGAATAGATTATCTTTTTTTATAAAAGCTAAGTGATTTTGAATGAGATGAACTATAAAAATTAAACGAACATCTACATCATGCATATATGACTCAAAGCTTACATGCTATAGTGTGGTGTTTATTCATAATTTGGTTGCCAAATCTCATGGGTGCAATGCACATGTACCTTACTAGTAAGAGTAGAGTAGAGATAGAGATAAAAACTACTACTACCAATGTTCTACCACTGCCACACTCACACGCGATTCCCACGACGCCGCTCCAACCCACGGCACGACGTCCCCCGACGTGTGCCTCATCCCTCTTGGCCCCACCACTCCTCTGCCTTTATGTGCATGACATGCGGGCCGGCTGAACTGCGGTGACCAACAACTTTCTACCACAGCCACACCGAATTGGACGTGGTTTGCCTGCTCCGCTCCTGTGCTCTAATCCGTACTCCCGCACCATCAAATTTTCATCCAGCGGCTGTGACACGTTTCGTCCCGGGCATAAATCCTCAACTAGAGTACTTCTGTACTATAGGTAGTACCCGCCGGTGTGGCCATTTACGCCTCGTAACGCCTCGACGCCCAGCTATGGCACCCTCGCCACGGCCACGCCACCACCGGCCGGTTCATCTCGAACGAGTGAGTCGTGAACCACGCCACCACCATGAGAATGACATGTGGCCCAGCCGCATTTAAGGTCCGCATGTCATTGACTCATAGGCCGGTGGACTAAGCCACTGAAGCTCAGTCCCATGGGCCCCTAGAGGGAAATGTAACTCCTGCGGCAGGCCTTGTGGTGCTCCCGCAGTACGAGCTCGTGCCAAACCCGGATGAGAATTGGTAACCAACTAGTATGGTACACGTGCATTGCATGCATTCTACTCTCTATGTCTATATATTTGTAAAAGTACGGTCAGTGGACTTCATAATATGCTCATTGCAGTCAACATATACATTTTCCGGTGTTTATACGGTCACAAGCACACCCTGGCTGAGTATGTGTGTGCATGCACGTGTAGGTTGAGCACTTGAGCATGACCGTGTGTCTTCCGTCGTGTGCTCGGACATGCATGCATTAGGGCGTCGCGCGCGTTTTTGCGTCCATGTGTACGTCTGACTGTTGCATAAATGGACGAGGTTGTAGTCCCTCACATTCACATGTTCGTAAGTCAATGCTTTGTCAAAACGTTGCATGCAAGGTTTAATAATTCGTTGTTCACACATGCATCCCCGATATTAATACATTGGTAAAGACAATTTCTTGAGGAACATGAGCTCATGAATTGAGTACAAACGGGGCCACTAAGCCAGGACGGAGGGAGTACTTGTAGTGAACCAGAAGGAGGGAGTAGGTACTAGTAGTACGTAACAATGTGCAGTAACAGAATTCCTCTATGTGCATCCTGTCTACGTGTCTCTACTCTTATGAAAACAGAGTTGGTGATGATGGTGTGCCTGCCATCCTGCAATATAGGCCGTCCGATTTATATCCGACAGATAGGAAGGAAACTATGGCAATTTTGCAAAAAGATACCCACACCCCTCTCCACATTTGCAAACATAAGGCCTTCTCTTGTTCATCCTTTTCTCCCACAACATAAACTACTCATACAAATGCATCTTGATTTTCCGTGCAACACATGGACATCTTGCTAGTTATGAATAAATAGCACTCTATCAACGAGCCCCATCAGACACCAAAATTCTTGGCTTCCGTGCTACAGCTAGATCTTGCCCTCATTTCTATTTTCCAACCCGGCGGCGGGCGGGGTGCGGTTTGCCAATAGTCGGTTTGCTCAACGCGGTCCCACATGAAAGTGAAAATGCTAGGCAACACGCCTTCCCTAGCTATGTGGCATGCCGGACGGGCCGTGGAGTACTCCCGCCCGGGCGTGTGGAGGTGCGACGCGTACGCGGCAGGCCTTTTCCTCTTACTGGCAATGTGCCCGTGTGTTGTGACGATTCCTGGGCGTGTGGGGGTGCGACGCAAACGCGGCAGGCCTTTTCCTCTTACTGTCCTAGTACATCACAGTCGTTAGATGCAGATCTGATGGTCAGAAAAGACGGATGGCAGGCACACCATCATCACCAACTGAGTCTTTTATAGGAGTAGAGAAATGCCACAACTTACCTCACAGCCATTAGATGCAGATCTAATGGTCAGAAACGACGGATGGCAGACACACCACCATCACCAACTGAGTCTTTTATAGGAGTAGTAGGAGTAGAGAAAAATGTATAAATTGTAACATTTGGTTCTGCTCCTTGGCACGATCGATAGATAGAAATAACGATTGGAAACGCTAGGGCGGGGCTATTTCTGCCAGATAAGCAGGGTACGTAATAGCTAGGTTGGCGCATCGTCGGTTTGGTCACATGCGGTCCAACATGTTCTAGTGTTTCTAGCAAGATGCCCGTGCGTTGCACGAAGTTGATGGAAAAAGTAAGCACAACTTATAAAATGAAGGATGGAGTACTAGTTACAATGATGCATATAATTAAGCAAAGGGATTGCACATGTCAGTATTGACTGGAACGAGAATGCAATAGCACAATAAGAATTAAAGCCACGATGATGCAATCGAAGTGGTGGTTACAGGAGGCAAGAAGAAAGATGCATACATCAACGTACGACCTCCTCCTCAACTTAGTGCACCGGGCCACCGACCGGCGGCTAAGGAGCGGCGACTTTTGTGGCGAGGTCAAGGTGCTTCTCAGCAAAGGCATCCAAGGCTTCCAGCTGGTTGAGGAAGGCCAACATTGTAGCGTCCTCAATGGCCTTGTAGATACATATGTACACGATGTGCTCGTACATGTGGTTGTGTAGGTCGACGAATTCTTGCAGGGCGAGGTGCCTCGCAGCGAGAACGACCTCCAGGTGGACATTCTTCGTGGCGTCGGCGGGCGGTCGCAGGGCCACCAGTGCTTGAAAGAGGTTCCGGCCATGGAGGCCGATTAGGGTGGCAGGCAATGAGGAGCCCGGGCGCGCGGGCTGGAGGAGGACTGCGATGTCGTCCCTGAGCTTCTTGAGGATGGTGAACTTGTTGGTGGTGGCAACGATCATCTGGTCCAACTGAAAGTCGTAGTTGGCGTTGACAGCGGCCATCCACCAGCCGGTCACGAACACCGTGTGGAGACGATCCTCGGCACCATGCTGCAGGCTGGCGTCGTGGACCATCTGGCACAGCCGGTTGCCAATCCTGCGCATCGCCGCCATGGGTCTGGAGTGAGCACTTTTGCGCTTAGTGTAGGTGATTAGGCACATGCTTAGGTGCGTACGATGTGGTAGATGCATTGGAATGGAGGGGCGCCTTTATATGAGTGCAAACTGCGTTGCATTCATATCGTGCAGCCTCTTTTCCCGGACCTGTTCCCATTACTTCCCTCATGCATGCACGATGCTAATTGAAGGAGGATGCATCATTGGCCGTTCAACATTTCGGGAACCGCTACCCCTCCCTTGTCTGCATTAAAGTCGTATCGGGAATTGCAACGCCCGTTGTCAAATCGAATAGTACTGCGCCGCCAGCTACACGCCCGGCTGAAAACGCCTCCTCGCCTCCATCAAACCCCACTGTTAAACCCGCATGCAAACCGAGAAACCTACTCCGGCCACACGTCCGTTCATGAGCAGGCCGGAATTAAACGTAACACACCGAGCTCCTCCCGTCTGCCCTCAGTTTAAACGATGCCAGACGCCAGCCAAGCTCCTATCGTCCGCCCTCTATTTAAACGAGGCCAGACAGATAGCAGACAAGAATTGCACCCCTTCGCCGCTCCCCCATCTCCTCCTTCACCATTTTCTCCACTCTTCTGATGGCTTCCGAGGAGCCGTTCTCCGGCATACTACCCGTCTGGGTGGCCTGCTTTCGGTGTCAAAACCGGCGGATCTCGGGTAGGGGTCCCGAACTGTGCGTCTAGGATCGATGGTAACAGGAGACGGGGGACACGATGTTTACCCAGGTTCGGGCCCTCTCTACGGAGGTAATACCCTACTTCCTGCTTGATTGATCTTGATGAATATGGGTATTACAAGAGTTGATCTACCACGAGATCGTAATGGCTAAACCCTAAAAGTATAGCCTATGTGAATATGGTAATGAATATCCCTATCCGGACTATTCTCTCCGGTTTATATAGACACCGGAGAGATCTAGGGTTACATGGGGTCGGTTACATAAGAGGGAATCTTCATAGTCGGTCGCCTAGCTTGCCTTCCACGCCAAGGAGAGTCCAATCTGGACACGGGTATAGTCTTCGGCCTTCATGTCTTCACAACCCATCAGTCCAGCCCATGGATAACAGGCCGGACGCCCGAGGACCCCTTAGTCCAGGTGTCGGTGTCAAACCCGACGGATCTCGGGTAGGGGGTCCCGAACTGTGCGTCTAAGGCGGATGGTAACAGGAGGCAAGGGACACAATGTTTACCCAGGTTCGGTCCCTCACGATGGAGGTAATACCCTACTTCCTGCTTGATTGATCTTGATGATATGAGTAGTAAAAGAGTTGATCTACCACGAGATCGTAGAGGCTAAACCCTAGAAGCTAGCCTATGGTATGATTGTTGTTGTCCTACGGACTAAACCCACCGGTTTATATAGACACCAGAGGGGGCTAGGGTTACACAGAGTCGGCTACAACAGAAGGAGATCTACATATCCGTATCGCCAAGCTTGCCTTCCATGCCAAGAGAGTCCATCCGGACACGAGACGAAGTCTTCAATCTTGTATCTTCATAGTCCAACAGTCCGGCCAAAGGATATAGTCCGGCTGTCCGGATACCCCTAATCCAGGACTCCCTCAGTAGCCCCTGAACCAGGCTTCAATGACGATGAGTCCGGCGTGCAGATTGTCTTCGGCATTGCAAGGCGGGTTCCTCCTCCGAATACTCCATAGAAGATCTTGAACACAAGGGTAGTGTCCGGCTCTGCAAAACAAGTTCCACATACCACCGTAGAGAGAATAGTATTCCCACAAATCCGACCTGCTGACATATTTGATATCATGACATCATGCCATGCCCCGGTTATTATCAAACCGTGTTTTTCAACCAGCCTTGGCGCATATCGCGAGGCGGTTTCCTTGGCATGTCCTGTCAAAGCAGAGATCATGTCCCCTTATCACGGGATTCTCATCAATACGGGCATGGGTAACCCAATCGTGCCCATTGATATGACTCCTCGATTATAGGCAAGTCCCAAACGGTCACGAGGAGGACGCTTGGTATTCACCCTCGTTATAAAGAGGCCAAGGCCTATCCCTTTTTTATTCCTCAAACTCAATCGAATCCCTCCCCCGCCTCGAGTTCCAACACCCAAGGCTCAGGTCAGGCGCTTCGGACCTTCAGCCATGTCCGGATCCAACCCTCAAGGTCGGTGGATGCCCTCCTCCGTCACGGAGGAAGACGTCGAAAAGTTAAGAGAGGCCAGGTTTTTGACCGGCGAGATCGCGCACCGGTTGCCTGCTCAAGGGCAGGTCATACCTACTCCCAAATCCGGCGAGAGCGTAGTGTTCATATCTCACTTCCTTCGAGGGCTAGGACTGGCTCTGGATCCCTTCGTGAGGGGGCTCATGTTCTATTACGGGCTGGATTTCCATGATTTAGCTCCGGATTCTATTCTTCACATCTCGTCTTTTATCATCATGTGTGAAGCTTTCCTCCGCATCACCCCTCACTTCGGACTGTGGCTCAAGACCTTCCAAGTGGAGCTGAAGATGATAGAGGGGAGGCAAGCGGAGTGGGGAGGTGTCGTAATAAGAAAAAGCGCCGATGCCCCATGGCATGAGGGTTCCTTCCAGGAGGTGTCCAGCTTATGGCAACAAGAATGGTTTTATGTCGTGTAGGACCTTGAAGTATGTCTAGAGGGCGGTGATTAGACTACTTGACATATTTTAAAAACTTAACCTTTTCCCAATTTTAGACTTTGGCAGATTTTAGCTAATTTTGAACAATTCAAGCAATCATCACGCAATTCAAGCAAGCATGCAAAGAGTATATAGGCAGCGGAAAATAAAGCATGCAACTTGCAAGAATGTAAAGGGAAGGGTTTGGAGGATTCAAACGCAATTGGAGACACGGATGTTTTTGTCGTCGTTCCGATATGTGGTGCTATTGTACATCCACGTTGATGGAGACTTCAACCCACATAGGGTAACGGTTGCGTGAGTCCACGGAGGGCTCCACCACGAAGGGTCCACGAAGAAGCAACCTTGTCTATCCCACCATGGCCGTCACCCACGAAGGACTTGCCTCACTAGCGGTAGATCTTCACGAAGTAGGCGATCTCCTTGCCCTTACAAACTACTTGGTTCAACTCCACAATCTTGTCGGAGGCTCCCAAGTGACACCTAGCCAATCTAGGAGACACCACTCTCCAAGAAGTAACAAATGGTGTGTTGATGATGAACTCCTTGCTCATGTGCTTCAAATGATAGTCTCCCCAACACTCAACTCTCTCTCTCACAGGATTTGGATTTGGAGGAAAGAAGATTTGAGTGGAAAGCAACTTGGGGAAGGCTAGAGATCTAGATTCATATGGTTGGAATGGAATATCTTGGCCTCAACACATGAGTAGGTGGTTCTCTCTCTAACTGGTAAGTTGGAAGTGTAGGTTTGTTCGATGGCTCTCTCCACGAATGAAGAGGAGGTGGAGGGTATATATAGCCTCCACACAAAATCTAACCGTTACACACAATTTACCAAACTCGGTGGCACCGAATCATAAAACTTCGGTCAGACCGATTTAGTAAACCTAGTGACCGTTAGGGTTTTCGATTGGGGCCGACATGCAACTCGGCAGGACCGATAGGGTCAGGGTTAGGGCATAACGTAATCTCGGTGAGACCGATTACACAAACTCGGTGAGACCGATTTTGGTAATTAGCTAACCAGAGAGTTGGTCAGGTAAACTCGGTGGGACCGATTCGCTCTTTTCGGTGAGATCGAGATGTTACAAAGGGGAAACAGAGAGTTTACATTGCAATCTCGGTGGGACCGATCGCTCACTTCGGTTAGACCGAAACATTACGAAGGGAAACAGAGAGATTCCAATCCCATCTCGGTGAGACCGAGATCCCTATCGGTGAGACCGATTTGCCTAGGGTTTGTGGCAGTGGCTATGACACTTGAACTCGGTGGCGCCGGATAGAAAGAATCGGTAGGACCGAGTTTGACTTTAGGTTTAGGTCATATG
The DNA here is from genome assembly GCA_021605145.1 of Aegilops bicornis. NCBI lineage: Eukaryota > Viridiplantae > Streptophyta > Magnoliopsida > Poales > Poaceae > Aegilops > Aegilops bicornis. Next base: position 110,497,567 of record CM038671.1, read on the forward strand.
TGGATGTGAGAAAGTAGTTGAGGGTTTTGGAGCATATCACTAAGCACTGTAGAGCAAGAAACTCATTAAGCAAGACCTCATCCCTCCTTGATAGTATTGGCTTTTCCTATAGACTCAATGTGATCTTGGATCACTAAAATGTAAAATGTAGAGTCTTGAGCTTTTGAGCTTGAGCCAATCCTTTGTCCTTAATATTTTGAGGGATCCACTTTCATCACCCATGCCATTCCATTCATTGAGCTTTCCTGAAATATTTGTCTTGGAATAGCATTAGCTCAATGAGCTATATGTTGTTATGAATTACCAAAACCACCTAGGGATAGTTGCACTTTCAATCTCCCCCTTTTTGGTAATTGATGACAACATATAGATCAAAGCTTCGACAAATGATAATAAGATTGAAAAACATCGCCGCTTTGAGAAGTATGTGATAAGCAAGAGCTCCCCCTAAATTTGTGCATATTTTAAGATTTGCTTTGGACTGCAAATGCACAAGGAATTAGGCTCATGGGTTACTCTTCCATGTTACATACATCTTGGTGGAGCGTTCAAAATAATAAAGATTGAATACATGCACTCATCACCAAGCACAGTGAATGATCATATAAGGATAAGTAAGATAATATCATAACAAGCATAAGTGTAGCTTATGATCAAACACATGATCATCAATGTCTCACAGGTAAAAGCATAGTATCTCAAGGAATCAAAGCAAACGAAGTTCAACCAAGAAGACAAGAGAGAAGAAAAGCAAATCTCTCTCTCTCGAAGCCTATGATCTATACATTTTTCTCCCCCTTTGGCAAAAAGTTACCAAAAATTTCCTAGAAAATGCATAGGACTATATCGTCTCTCAGGCTTGGTCTTCTGGTGGTGGTGTAGATAGGACTCCAAGGACGAAGGCATCAATAGATGTGGAAGGAGCTGAAGGAGTTGGTGCTGGAGCTGGTTGCGCTGGATCTGATGAAGTGACTCTGGTGACTAGCTCTGCAGCTGATCTCTGAGCTCGTGGCACTCTGGCAAATGCATCAGTCGTAGTTCTGCCCTTCCTCTCCTGCATGTCATCCTGTAGCTGCTCCACAGCTGACTGAATCTCAGTTACCTTGACATCAAGATCATAGAATTTTTGTTCCATGATTCTTTCCAGGCTCTCCTGGTTTTGAGTTAGGGTGGCCATCCCCTTCTCAATCCGTAGAGTTGATGCTATCAAGTAACCAAGCTACTCCTGATTGTTCTTCAGAAAGTAATCAGATGCCTCTGCTTGAGTTGGCATCTTGGCAGCCTTCTCTTTCCTTGCCTTCTCCTTCTTCTCTTGCGCTTGCACTGATGATGGTTCATTCTCAGTCATGACAACTTGATTGTCCTCAAAGTCAGGATAGAGAACCATGTGTTCCTTATCCAACAGATACTTCCCTCTGCCAATCTTTGAGTTTATCAACTCTTGAATCTGTGGGGCATATCCACAGCTCCTCTTCTGGTCTGCTGCTGTCCTCTTGATAGTTTTAACTATGAGACTCATGACCTTGAATTTTTGAGGCACATCAAATATGTGAAGCAAATTGATTGCATGCCCTCTAATCATGTTGTGGTCACCTGATTTGGGCAGCAGAGTGTGCCTTAGGATCCAGTTGATCGTAGGCAGCCCTGACAGAAGATAATGAACTGATCCAAACTTGAAAGTATCAAGTGCATCATCTGGGATCTCCTTGTACATCTATGACATTGAGTTGTGACCCATCTTCTTCTTGGCATAGATGTCCAAGTCATCTTCACTTTCCTTGGGGGCATTGATCAGACTTGCCCATTCCTCTATGGTTGACTGATATCTCGTTCCTTCAGACATCCAAACTATCCTGCCATCTGGATAGAAATGTGCTGTGGAGTAGAATTGCATAATGAGCTCATCATTACAGTTTGTGAGCTTCTGCCAAACAAAATTTGCAACTCCACATGCACTGAAGTTGTCATATACTCCAGGATAGTGTTCTGCGTTCTCCTGAATGTAAGTCCAGTCGACCCACCTCATATCACAAACTATGGGCTTCTTATCCAATAAGATGGTCTCATAGAAGTCCTGCTGCTCCTTGGTGTGGAACCTGTAATCTACAGCAGTCCTTCTCCTGGTGGCATATGGATCTGATTCTCTCCATAGCCTCAACCCTTGATCTCTCCTGATCTTCATGTTCTCAGCCACAGGATGAGCATCATTGTGGTCTGGAATCTTGGGCTTGAGCTTCCTTAGGACCTGTCCTTCTTCATCTTCCTCAGCCTCAACCTCAGGCATTGGAGCCTTGTTCTTCTCAGCTGCTGGTATACTCCTGGTATTCCTCTTTGGTGCACTTTTGGGCTTGGGGGCAGCTTTGGGCTTTGAAGTTGCAGCCCCTGGTTTTATGGCATCACCCATCAGCTTTTGTGCCTTAGGTGCTGGCTCAGCAACCTCTTCTTCTTCCTCTTCCTCCATCATAGAAGGCTTCCCAATCACTCTGGCCATGGTCTTCTTGACCCTTTCTTTCCTTTTCTTTCCTTCAGCAGCAGCAGGCTCTTTGGGTTGGGATTCCAAAGAAGCTTGAGTGGAGACTCTGGCTTTGGACATTGGTTGTCTTCCTGCTGGCCTTTTGATCTTCATTCCAGGCTTAACTGTTGTTGAGCTGTACTCCTTCTTGAGCACTTTCTTCTTTGAACTGGCCTCATCCTCAACTGCCACATAATCTTCATCCTCAGACTCTGAGGTCTACTTCTTCCTTGTCCTTGTGGCAGCCTTGGGCAAATTATTGGGAGTGCTTCTGCTCCCCTCATCTGAGCTTCTTGAGGGACTAGTGCCCTCACTCATGTAAATCTGCTCTTCTGACCTATTCTGGCTGTCACTTTGGTCTGACATGTTGCACTCACTGACTGCTGACCCTGTGAATGGTTATAGATGAGGTAGAGTGGATGAGCATCACAAAATGCAGAGACTTTTGCAAAAGAATGATTCAAAAAACTTAGTTTTAGTTTTCCACAGAAAGCATTTCGGATCTACCGATTTTCAAACTCGGTGATACCGAAGCAGTTTTGGAACCTAAACTAGTGAACTCGGTCAGACCAAGTCATAGTTTGGTGGCACCGAGTCTGCTAGGGTTTCACAAAGTTCTAAAATCGGTCACACCGATTTGTAATTCTCGGTCAGACCGAGACTTACTAGTGCAATGGCGTTAGCCAAATCGGTGGGACCGAGTTTTTCAACTCGGTGGGTCCGAGATGGTTTCGGCGGAAACCTAACCCTAAATTTTCGAATCACAACTATTCTAAAGATTGTTTTGACTGGATAGAAGTGTTTCAATCGTGGCAAGATGCATTATGAACACAATGTGCCGAGAATTAGACGAGGATAGCACTGTGATCGAGTTCATACCCTAGTTCGGCGGTGAACTCGCAACGGCGGCAACGGCGAAGGAGAATTCCGTTGACGGCAGCGAAGACCAGCGGCTGGAGGCGGCTGGCGACGAAGTCGACGATCCATAGACCTAGTAGGCAGAGCGAGCTATGCGCGGGCGAGGAGTTTCGGAGAAAGTTTTCCAAAATTTGCCCGTGTGAATATATAGCTCGACATCGCCGGTGTGTGACCGAAGTTGAACAACTCGGTGGCACCGAGATGCATAACTGTTAACAGTTACAGCAACTCGGTGTGACCGAAAAGTTAAAATCGGTTGCACCGAGATTGAAAACCTAGATCGACTTAGTGATCTCGGTATGACCGAAATGGAGGAATTGGTCAGACCGAAAATCACAAAGAAGTTTTGGAAGTTTAAGTCTATGACGAATCGGGGACTCCGAGTGCTCCTCACACAGAGTGGTTCGAATCTGACTTGATCAAATTTTGTGATGTAGCATGAATAGAGTTTGGGACGAGAAAAGAATAGATAGCTAGTGAAGGTTCTTAGGCATTCTTGTCCATCCACTTGGCTAAAGAAAGAGAAGCCAAACAATCAAAACAACAAGTGGATGTCCTCAAATGAGTAAAATATGCAACCAACATGCTCACACAATAAAATGACAAATGAAGTATGTGCCAAATCATGCACAACCAATTCTAGCATCTATCAAACAATTGGCGATGACTAGGTCATCTATATAGGAGTAAATTGACTTAGGAGTCAAATGAGAACATTTGATCATAGGTCATACTCATCGTTTAATCTCAAGTGGGGATACCACTTTTACATAAAGCATTTATGTGTTCACATCATTAGAGTTGCTTTGACTCAATTCTTACAGTTAAGCTCCCCCTAGATGTGAGATCCCCCCTTAGAGGGATAAACTAACCTTGGGTTTTGTCGATAATGACTTCATGTAGGTGTTGAAGATGTGGATGCTCAATGTTGATGTAGATATTTTGGAGCAATCCTTTGGAGTGAGTTGCACTTTCAATACCTACATGGGTTAGTCCCACAAGGAACAAACAAGAATATCCACAGACATAGAGTGATGCACACACAAAATGATGTCCATGAAAACTTTAGGTTACCTTGTCCCTTGCCTTACCAACATGAGGGTTTTGTGACTCCTTGAACTAGTGCAAGATATGGAAGTTGATTGCACTTGTCTTTGCCATAATGATATGAGTGAAAAATGTTGGCGGAGTCACCCTCAAGAACTCTCTAGTTCTTCTTCTTCGGAATCCACATCATCTTGATGGGAATCCTTGGTGTAGTAGTTGTGCTTGATGAAGTTGAACTTGACGTAGTCTTGGGAACCCACTTGACCAAGGCCTTAGGTGCTTCTTCAAATGCATCAATCTCCTCTTGAAGCTTGTCTTGCCTTTGTTCTTGTGGTCTTGTGGTGGAAGATCATCTTGTGCTTGTGTTCCCTTGAAGGAAGTAGGATCATACTTCTCTTGTTGAGGAACAAACTTCGTCTTGGGGTATTGATCTTCTTCCCACTCAACTCCATTGGCATTGAACTTTCGCTCAAAACCAACACCTTGATTCTTCCGGTGCCTTCCTTCCTTACGTACAATTTCCTCAAATTGCTTACTCCCAGCAAGGCTCTTGTATACACCTTTCTCTATAATTCCCTTCAATAATATGTTTTCTTGATCAAGTGTAACTTGGCTAAGAGAATCATTAGTGGAATCAAGAGAGCTACTAGAAGCAACAATATTGGATTTAGCATTGTTATTGTTACTACTAGAAGAAGAATCTTTCTTGTTCTTGTTTCTAGACTTGACTTGAGGCATGTAAGTAGATAAGAGTAAACGCTTGGCAAAATAAGAAGAACTTTTCTTACGGAGATCATCATTGATCGGTTTTAGGAACTCATGCTCTTGCTCAAGATTGAGCTTTTCAAAGCGTAACTTTTCATGAGCCCTTAAAAGTTCTCGATGATCTTCGAAGATAGTTTCATGAGCTAACTTAAGAGTGTTTACTTCTTTAGTTAGACACTCAATCTTCTCCTTATCATTGTCATTCGTTTCATCTTGATTAGCATGATTAATTGACGTTTCATCATAGTATTCATCACTAGAGTTGTCAATAAGTAAATCATCATCACCTAGCAAGTCATCTTTATCACTATTAAAATCAACATACTTGGGGTGTGTTACCTTAGGACCTTTGGCCATGAAGCATCTTCCAATTCCTTCATTTGGTGATTCAAATATGTCGTAGGAGTTGGTTGACACAAGTGCTAAACCGGCAACACCTTCATCTTGAGTGTATTCGGAGTCGGAGTGATAGCTTCTCGCGGAGTGATTGTCGGAGTCGGAGCCGGATACCCATTCACCAACATGAGCTTGATGTCTTCATTTTGTGTAGCTCTTTGATGACTTATCCTTCCTTTCCGAATCATTGCTTCTCCGTGAGGGTCTTCGTTCATAACGATCATCTCTACTCCTTCTCTCTCTTGGTGGTGATTCTTCTCTTCTACTTCTTCTCTTGCGAGAATCTTCTCTTCTTTTGTAGGGTGACATACACTCATTGGAATAGTGTCCGGGTCTCCCACAATTGTAGCAATTGCGCTCTCGACTAGAAGATCTTTTGTCATTGTAGGACCTTGACTTGGAGCTTCTTTCTTTGCTTCTACTCTTGTAGAATTTGTTGAAGTTTTTCACCATTAAGCTCAATTCTTCATTGAAGGTTTGTTTCTCACTTGATGATGTGGGGGCTTCACATGAGGCTTTGTAAGCACCACTTGACTTGTTGTGAAGTTCCTCCTTATCATTGAGTGACATCTCATGAGCAACAATTCTTCCAATGACTTCCATTGGCTTGAGATCTTTGTAATTTGGCATCATTTGGATCAATGTGCACACGGTATCATATTTTCCATCCAATGCTCTAAGGATCTTATTGATGATGAATATGTCGGTCATTTCTTCACTTCCTAAGCTGGCAATCTCATTTGTGATAAGAGCAAGCCTAGAGTACATTTTAGCGACACCTTCACCATCCTTCATTTTGAACCTGTCAAGCTAACTTTGGAGCACATCCAACTTGGATTCCTTGACGGAGTCGGTACCTTCATGCATATCAATCAAAGTATCCCAAATTTCCTTTGCATTCTCAAGACGGCTGATTTGGTTGAATTCTTCGGGGCACAAGCCATTGAAGAGGATATCACAAGCTTGAGCGTTGTATTGCAACATCTTCAACTCTTCCACACTAGCTTCACGGTTCGGTTCTCTCCCATCAAAGAATTCACCTTGCAAACCAATACACACAATAGCCCAAACGGCGGGGTTATGTCCGAGAATATGCATATTCATCTTATGCTCCCAACTAGCAAAATTAGTGCCATCAAAGTAAGGACCTCTACAGTGATAATTTCCCTCGCTAGACGCCATACTCTCCTAGGTTGTGAAACCAAGGCTATGACCACCAAAAGCTATGGAAATCAAAGCAAATGGAGAACAATGCTCTGATACCACTTGTAGGACCTTGAAGTATGTCTAGAGGGGGGATGATTAGACTACTTGACCAATTAAAAACTTAACCTTTTCCCAATTTTAGACTTTGGCAGATTTTAGCTAACTTTGAACAATTCAAGCAATCATCACGCAATTCAAGAAAGCATGCAAAGAGTATATAGGCAGCGGAAAATAAAGCATGCAACTTGCAAGAATGTAAAGGGAAGGGTTTGGAGGATTCAAACGCAATTGGAGACACGGATGTTTTTGTCGTGGTTCCGATAGGTGGTGCTATCGTACATCCACGTTGACGGAGACTTCAACCCACGTAGGGTAATGGTTGCGCGAGTCCATGGAGGGCTCCACCACAAAGGGTCCACGAAGAAGCAACCTTGTCTATCCCACCATGGCCATCGCCCACGAAAGACTTGCCTCACTAGCGGTAGATCTTCACGAAGTAGGCGATCTCCTTGCCCTTACAAACTCCTTGGATCAACTCCACAATCTTGTCCGAGGCTCCCAAGTGACACCTAGCCAATCTAGGAGACACCACTCTCCAAGAAGTAACAAATGGTGTGTTGATGATGAACTCCTTGCTCTTGTGCTTCAAATGATAGTCACCCCAACACTCAACTCTCTCTCTCTCTCATAGGATTTGGATTTGGAGGAAAGAATATTTGAGTGGAAAGCAACTTGGGGAAGGCTAGAGATCAAGATTCATATGGTTGGAATGGAATATGTTGGCCTCAACACATGAGTAGGTGGTTCTCTCTCAAAACTGGTAAGTTGGAAGTGTAGGTTTGTTCTGATGGCTCTCTCCACGAATGAAGAGGAGGTGGAGGGGTATATATAGCCTCCACACAAAATGTAACCGTTACACACAATTTACCAAACTCGGTGGGACCGAATCATAAAAATCGGTCAGACCAATTTAGTAAACCTAGTGACCGTTAGGGTTTTCGGTGGGACTGACATGCAACTCGGTAGGACTGATATGGTTAGGGTTAGGGCATAACGTAATCTCGGTGAGACCGATTACACAAACTCGGTGAGACCGATTTTGGTAATTAGCTAACCAGAGAGTTGGTCAGGTAAACTCGGTGGGACCGATTCGCTCTTTTTGGTGAGACCGAAATGTTACGAAAGGGAAACAGAGAGTTTACATTGCAATCTCGGTAGGACCGATCGCTCACTACGGTTAGAGTGAAACGTTACGAAGGGAAACAGAGAGATTCCAATCCCATCTCGGTGAGACCGAGATCCCTATCAGTGAGACCGATTTGCCTAGGGTTTGTGGCAGTGGCTATGACATTTGAACTCGGTTGCGCCGGATAGAAAGAATCGGTAGGACCGAGTTTGACTTTAGGTTTAGGTCATATGTGGATGTGAGAAAGTAGTTGAGGGTTTTGGAGCATATCACTAAGCACTACAGAGCAAGAAACTCATTAAGCAACACCTCATCCCTCCTTGATAGTATTGGCTTTTCCTATAGACTCAATGTGATCTTGGATCACTAAAATGTAAAATGTAGAGTCTTGAGCTTTTGAGCTTGAGCCAATCCTTCGTCCTTAATATTTTGAGGGATCCACTTTCATCACCCATGCCATGCCATTCATTGAGCTTTCCTGAAATATTTGTCTTGGAATAGCATTAGCTCAATGAGCTATATGTTGTTATGAATTACCAAAACCACCTAGGGATAGTTGCACTTTCACCAGGGGTACCAAATGGGTGGCTCCCCTGCCTTTCGCTCGGGTCACCATCCACGACTAACGTCATGGATCAACACGGGGCTGGACTGGGGGCCAGTAAAGGATGTGCCCATACTGCAGAGCCGCATCCGAGATCTCCTCGAAAGAGATATTGGTCTGGTCACAGTAACGCAAGTAATGTTACTTTGCCGAACCCTGCCCTGCAAACGTCGTCCCCTTCGTCTGTGGGAATTCAATCCAGAGGGACCGCGAGCTATTCAACACTTCCTCGGCATGAAGCCCGAGGAGATGTACAAATTGTACTTCGGACCACAAGCAATGTGTCCAGATTCTACCGAGGATGTGGGTCTGAGCTGCAATCGTCCAAATACCCAAGTAAGTCGCCCTGTGGCCGAACACGTTGTATTTTCATTCATCACAACATCATTCTGAAAAGTCGCTCTTTGACCAGAACTGGATAGCAAAGGCGAAGATGATCAGGTGTCCGGCCCCCCTCCCCGAGGTCTCACCGGATCTGGTACTAGCCCGGATGTTGGAGCTTGCGCCCTACCAAGCGCCCTCAGGGGAAGATAAAGGTGGGAAGAAAGAGGCTGACGCCTCCGCGAAGGCGGACAACCGAGGAGAAGATGCCAAAGTTCCCTCTCCCCAAGGAAGGAAAAGGACCGCCTCTGAAGGCCCGGAGACAATAGTCTCTAAACGGGGGAAGAAATCTTCGCTAGAGGGTCCTGGCCCAGGGGATACCCCGGCTGTATAGTTTCCGCAAGGGGATCAGCCCTCTGTCGAGCTGTAAGTAAAAAAGGTTTAATAATAAAAAAACATCCTACTTTACCTCTGAGGAAAATAATCGAAACATCTGTCATGTAGTCCGGATCGTAGCCCCTCTCGGCAGAGTTCGTCTTCGGGGGATCTTCTTCCGGAGATGATGGAGAGCGAAACGCCTCCCCACGCCATCCCGCCTTACGAGGCGGGCGACCCCGAGGTGTCGTCTCGGAGGGCTTCTCCTGATCCGGCAAGGCCAGAGGGTGATTCTTTGGCCACCCGAAGTCCTCAGTATCCGGCTCTTGAAGAGAGCAACCGGAAGGGTCCGGCTCCGCTTGTCATGCGGTTGGACGCACTGAAGGATCTACTAGAGCAGGCGGCTTTCTCAGAAGCGCACCATGCGCTAATGGGCGCGGTGGTTGAGAGGATTTCATCCGCCGAAAGCGGGTTGCATGAAGACTTTATGAGTCTGCTGAAAGGTTTTGAGGTACGTGAAGTGTTGTGTATTTTTTACAGTACCGCACATGTTTTAAATGTGCCCTGTGCAGATAGTAGCCCCTGAGACTCTGGTTGCCGTCGGAAACGGCGGTAAACAGAGGATCATAGTCGCAGGTAACAATCCAGCCGTCTTTATATGCAGGTGACGGGAGGTCCGGTGGCTAGCCGGACTGGTGAGGTTGCCGAGCTAACGCGGCGAATTGACGCGGCAGATGCCGACATCGTGCTTGTCAACAAGCGGCTTGACGAGGCGCGGAGTATGTAATTTCTCCGGTGATCAACATATGGTAAGAGGAGCGTAATGCCAGTATCTTGAACATGTTGTGAACTGCAGATGGAGCTGCGGCAGTGGAGACCCTTCGGGCGGAACTTGCCCGAGCCAAAAAGCAAGCCAGGAATAGTGATGCGGCCGCTCTGAAGGTGGCCGAAGAGCTGAGGGCCGAATAGGCTGCCCATTGCCAAAGTAAGGAGAAGATGGCCAAGATGGTCGTTGAGTTAAGTGATGCCACCGACTGATACCGGCTTCTTGAGAAGGAAAGCCAAGCGAAGGCTACGGAGCTAGAGAGGGCCATGGTAGCAGCCAAGGAATCCCGCTCTACAATTAGAGCGATGAAGGAGGAGCTGCGTCACACCGGGGATATCACGGCTGGGAAGCCCTTTATGTTGCGGATGAAGTTCGTAGATCCTAAGTATGCTCCTCTGGACCGGCTGTGGAGTTAAACAGACGCCTATCTGGATTGCGGCCGAGTACTTCAAAGATCAAAGAGATCGCGAAGTGGAGAAGCTGTTCTGGTCGCAATTTAATGGCCCAGCGCGTCCGTTTCCTCTGAATAAGCGGATGGCCGAATGGGCCGAGCTCCATAGGTTGTCCGGACTCGCCATGAGGTCTGTTGTGGATCACCTGTGGCCGGCAGGGCCAAGGCCGAACAGTTACTTCAGCTTGGTGTAGCAGTTCCTTGGTGCTGTGCCGTGCATCGACGCTATGAAGAGGTCGGCGTGCATCGAGGGTGCGCAGATGGCGCTTGCCCGTGTCAAAACACACTGGGCGGAGATGGAAGCCACCGCAATTGCAACCCCAAGTTCGGCAGTTAGCCGAGTAGGTGCCGAGCACTACTTTGATGAGGTTCTTGAAGGCGCTCGTTCAATAGAAGCGTAGTGATCGAAGAATATTATGTTCTAATGACATGTATTCCCATTGAAAAACAATGTTTTCCTAAATTATATAAAGGCTATTTTTATACTTTTGCTTGAAAGTGTTATGATGCCTCCTGTGCAGCTGCTTATGTATATGTGTATATAACCTGAAAGTTTGCAGTCGTCGGCTTCAGCCCCCACGCATATAATGCGAGGGGTGTTCGCAGAAGACGTGTGTTCACACTTGATCCAACGTCTTGGTCCATTAAGGAGATGATAGCGCAGCGAACTAGGCAATCGGACTATATTGCTTTAACACTTTCACTTAGCCATAGGAGTTTGACAGTGGGGCTACTATATAGCCCCTGGTGGCTCCGCGCTCATCCGAATATGGGGCGCGGTCATGCCTGGCCAGGAAACGGCCCGCCGTTATCTTGAAGGAATCCGAAGATTCGATAAGTCATCGAGTGGTTGACCAGTCTCTCGCTTTATCATGACGGTCGGTTTCGGCTTTCTCTCTGAGGTGCTCGTCCGGGCTAGTGAGGCACTGTCGCAGTAGTTCTCCCGGTGCCACCTTAGCCGATAGAGCGGAACGTAAGGTAGCAAAACACAGGAGCCGAGCAAAACCAACATTTGACCAAAGACATGATTCAGAGCTGATGCATATAAGGCCTAACTCGCGATGCCGAACACTCCCTAAGGTGTTCGGTCTTTGAAATATATACTGGGCTTAGATGATTCCCTTGCATAATGAACCCCTAGTGTCCAGGTACGAGCAATATTCTGACGTGGCCACATGCCAAGACGTCAGCGTCCTTCTCGGTTGTATTGAGAATCCAGAGGATGTGAACAACAAAAGAGAGTAAAAAAGGTTTAGCAGGGTCTTAATCTAAAGAGAAACCTTTGCACGGGTCCCTGCTGCACGTCTGCGCCTGTGTCTCCGTTGTGCCGTATCCTGGACGGGTGTAGAAAGATTGTCATCTGTAAAAGAGAGGTGCAAAAATTTGATTATTATAAATAAATCATGAAAAAGTCAAGATGGGTAAATTTGAGCCGAATTAGCATGGCGAAGCCCCTGGTACCGTCTATACGTGTATAACCATCGAACCAATCTCTATCCAATGATTAGACGGACTCGTCTAACCGTGTCCGCGGTCCTAACGACCAGTCATCATCTCTGGTGGTGAGGCCGTCTAGTGTTCAACTGTTAAAGCAGCCGTGTGTTCTTCTCCTGTAAGGAGCGCTCAACATTTCCATGTACTGTGATGGTGCCGCGCGGACCGCGCATTTTAAGTTGGATTAAAGCGTAATGCGGTATTGCATTAAAACGGGCGAGAGCCTCTCATCAGAGTAGTGCTTGATAGCCACTTCGGAATGGAGCAATGTCGAAGGTTAACCTTTCGCTCTGGAAGTTGTCGGGCGAGCCGAACACAACCTCTAGTACTATAGAGCCCGTGCAGCTGGCCTCTGTGCCCGGTATTACTCCCTTGAAGGTAGTATTACTATGGCTGATTTTTCTTGGGTTTATCCCCATTTTGCAGACGGTGTCCTGATATATCAGATTTAGACTACTGCCGCCGTCCATAAGGACTCGTGTGAGATGTTATCCGTTTATTATTGGGTCCAGCACCAAGGCGGCTGATCCTTCCTGCCGGATACCTATTAGGTGATCCCTGCGATCAAAAGTGACCGGGCAGGCCGACCAGGGGTAGAACTCATGGGTGACGGGCTCTATGGCTTATGTATTTCGGAGTGCGTATTTGCCTCTCCTCTTTGTCACGTGGATAACATTTACTGTTTTGACTTCTGGTGGGAATTGTTTTTGTCCCCCAGTGTCTTGCTGGCGAGGCGCATCCACGTCCTCGCTCGGAGTGTCCTCCACCTTGTGTTCGGCGTTTAGCTTGCCAGCCTGCTTGAAGACCCAGCATTCTCTGTGGGTATGATTTGCAGGTTTGTCGGGGGTGCCGTGGATCTGACATAGTTTGTCTAGAATCTTGTTTATGTCGGTCGGTCCATCTCTGTTGCCTTTAAAGGGCTCTTTCCGCTGACCCGGTCGAGAGCCTCAGAATCCGGCGTTTACCGCCGTGTTATCTGGGCTGTCTTCTTTATCCCGGCCCTTGTTTTTACTGCGTCGCAGTTTTCCATTAGCGTCCCTGACCTCGGATGTGCTTGGGTCGCTGGTGCTGCTGCGGGCTAACCAGCTGTCCTCGCCCGCGCAAAAGCGGGTCATGAGGCTTTTTAGGGCTGCCATTGCTCTCGGCTTTTCTTGGCCAAGTTGTCTGGCAAGCCATTCATCTCGAACGCTGTGCTTGAATGCTGCTAGGGCTTCAGCGTACGGACAATTGACAATTTGGTTCTTCTTAGTGAGAAACCTGTTCCAAAGCTTTCGGACTGACTCTCCGGGCTATTGAATTATATGACTTAAATCATCAGCGTCCGGAGGTCGGACATAAGTCCCTTGAAAGTTAGTCCGGAAAGCGTCCTCGAGCTCCTCCCAACTTCCAATGGAATTTTTGGGGAGGCTTTTCAGCCAGTGCTGAGCTGGTCCTTTGAGCTTGAGGGGCAAGTATTTGATGGCGTGGAGATTGTCTCCGCGAGCCATGTGAATATGGAGGATGAAGTCCTTGATCCAAACCCCAGGGTCTGTGGTTCCGTCGTATGCCTCTATGTTAACTGGCTTGAACTCTTCTGGAAATTCATGGTCTAATACCTCGTCGGTGAAACATAGGGGGTGTGCGGCACCCCTATATTTGGTTGTTCCATGGCGTTCGGACGGTTGTGGTATTTGGTGTTGGCTGAGTGCTGGAGCGCGTTTCCTTGATCCGTAGATGGATATGGTTGCGCCGACCCGTCGATGCAGGTCCTCGCGTCGGTCATGTACTGACTTATGTGCGGCCTCGTTGGCCGCCCTTTCGCGGCCATGAGGTCGTCAATCCGACCGGTCAGCGGTTTTGTTTTTTGGCTGCGGGGGTTCGAAGGCCTCTTTGTCGAATCCCGGCAGCAGCTTTTGCTTTGGTAGCTCTTCGTGTGGCGACTGCCACCGTACTTTTCTGCCGTGTCGAGCACTTTGTTCCATCTACTATTGAGTGTGTTTCATGCGGCCTTGAGCCTTTGTTTCTGCTTCTTCAGACTTCTTGCAGTGGCAATAAGCCTTTCTTGCTCCAGCTGCCTTTCCAGGATGATGCACTCGTCGTCGTCCGGGCTGTTCTCCTGACCGGAGACGGGTTGGTTGTCTTGACGCTCGGCGTCGCCGTGTTCGGACAGTGGCTCGGCACTTTGTTTGTCGTCCGTTGGCTCACCCTGCGCTATCGCTGGGTCAATTTGGATTCTTCTTGCGCTGTTATTGCTGTTTTTGCCAAGGCGGTTTAGAGCGGCGCCTACAGCACCGTTTTGATTCCTTGTCGTGGGAGCTATCTCTCGCTGCATCCTCGTCATTATTTTCTTTGGGTGTATCCACCATGTATATGTCATGTGATGAAGTGGCAGTCCAGCGCCCTGTTGGCGATGGTTCCTGTTCGTCTCCTGCATCGTTGTCCATGCCATCGATGTCTTCAGAGTCGAAGTCGAGCATGTCGGTTAAGTCGTTGATAGTGGCTACTAAGTGGGTGGTGGGTGGGGAGTGAATTTCTTCGTCATCTGCATCCCACTCTAGCCGGACATAGTTCGACCAAGGTTCTCCAGACAGGGAGAGAGATTTTAACGAGTTAGGAATGTCGCCGAAGGGCGAGTGCTGAAAGATATCTGTGGAGGTGAACTCCATGATCGGCGCCCAATCGGTTTCGATAGGTATGGGCGCGGGTGGTTCGGAGTCCGTGGCCGGGGACGAGTCCAGCAGTTCGGCGACACGGCTCTCGTGAGGGGTACGGTCAGTATTCGACTCTATCGCCACTGAGGGTGCTGCCTCGGTGGCAGAATCTATTCTCCCATCCTCGGATGGCGCGATCTGCCCCGGACTGAAGGACGGAGTAGTTTCTGCGTGATCTCCCGAACACTATCTGACGGCAGAGCTATATCGTGCTTGTCGAGATCGTGCGGCACACCAGGTATGGGCCCGAATCCGTTGAAGGTCAAGTCTCCATAGATATCGGCAGTGTATTTCAAGTTTCCAAACCTGACCTGACAGCCAAGGGCGTAGCTCTCGATCTGCTCCAGATGGCCAAACGAGTTGGCCCGCAGTGCGAAGCCGCCAAACACGAAGATCTGTCCGGGGAGGAAAACCTCACCCTGGACCGCATCGTTGTCGATGATCGAAGGGGCCATCGAACCTTGCAGCAATGACACAGTGGATCTCTCAATGAAAGCACCAATGTCGGTGTCAAAACCGGCGGATCTCGGGTAGGGGGTCCTGAACTGTGCGTCTAAGGCAGATGGTAACAGGAGGCAAGGGACACAATGTTCACCCAGGTTCGGGCCCTCACGATGGAGGTAATACCCTACTTCCTGCTTGATTGATCTTGATGATATGAGTAGTACAAGAGTTGATCTACCACGAGATCGTAGAGGCTAAACCCTAGAAGCTAGCCTATGGTATGATTGTTCTTGTCCTACGGACTAAACCCTCCGGTTTATATAGACACCGGAGGGGGCTAGGGTTACACAGAGTCGGTTACAACAGGAGGAGATCTACATATCCGTATCGCCAAGCTTGCCTTCCACGCCAAGAGAGTCCCATCCGGACACGAGACGAACTCTTCAATCTTGTATCTTCATAGTCCAACAGTCCGGCCAAAGGATATAGTCCGGCTGTTCGAATACCCCCTAATCCAGGACTCCCTCACCAGGACTCCCTCAGTAGCCCCTGAACCTGGCTTCAATGACGAGGAGTCCGGCGCGCAGATTGTCTTTGGCATTGCAAGGCGGGTTCCTCTTCTCCCGAATTCCAAGATAGTCTTTGGATGTAGTAAATGTATCCAGACCTGTGTAAGTAATTGCAGAAAATACAATACTCCATGAGTCCAATCTACTGACAACTGTTTACAACATTGTATCACGCCCGCCCGGTTATTATTTCCAGCCATTGGCTAGCCCGTCGCCCCACGTCTCGGGACGCGGTTTTACTGGCACATCTTGTCAAAGTAGAGATCATGTCCCCTTATTCACGGGATTTTCAATAATGCAGGTGTGGGTAACCCAACCGTCCCCTGGGTACAACTCTTTGAGGATAGGTAAGTTTCGAGACCCAGGAGGGGACGCTCGATATCCTGGGCCTTTATGTAGGCACCCAGACTTGTCTTTCTCTTCTGCGCTTGCTTCTTCCTCAACCCTAGCCACCCCGACTTCTAGCCCTCGGGTTCCAATCACCACAAGCCCAATCTTGTCCGGGTCCAGTCGTTCAGGCCGGTGGGTGGCCTCTTCTGTCATGGAGGAGGATATTGCGAAGCTCCGCGTGGCGAGGTATCTGACCCATGGAATCCTTCATCGGCTTCCTTCCAAGGGACATGTTATTCCCATCCCCAAATCCGACGATAGGGTAGTATTTGTGTCCCACTTCCTCCATGGGTTTGGGTTCGCACTTAACCCCTTCGTCCGAGGGCTCATGTTCTACTATGGGCTTGATTTTCACGATCTGGCCCCGGACTCTGTTCTTCTCATCTCGACATTCATCTTCACATGTGAGCACTTCCTGCGGACTCCTCCGCACTTTGGTTTGTGGCTCAAGACTTTTGACGTGAGGCCGCGGGCGACAGAGGAGGAGGAGGCAGAGTGCGGCAGCATTAAATAAGCAAGCTTGCCAGCGCAGTTTGGTTAGAAGGATCTTTCGCCCAGTCTTCCGACTTATGGTGGCAGTGTGGTTTTATGTCAACGAGCCGCGGGACTCCAAGTGGGTGGCTATGCCAGCGTTCTGACCCGGCCCTCCAATTGAGCTCGCTTCATGGATCAACAAGGGATTGGACTGGGGATCCGTCAATGAGGTGCAGACTCTGCAAAGTCGCATCCGAAGCCATGCCGAGAAGGGCATCGCTCTTGTGAACATTGTTCAAGTAATGCTAGTCCACCAAACCCTGCCATGTCAGCGGCCGCCTCTCCGTATGTGGGAGTTTAATCCAGAATGACGGTGGACTCTTCAGCACTTCTTCGGTGCTACGCACGAAGGGACGCGGAGATTATTTCGGGGAGGAGAGCAATGGTCGGACACCACCGAAGATGTCGGCCTTGACTGCAATCATCCGGACACTCCGGTAAGTATTCAATCTCCGAACACCTTTTATTCAGGCATCTCTTGACAAGATACTGAACAACCTGTCCCTATACAGGACTGGATAACGAATGCGGTAATAATCTGGTGTCCGGCGCCCCTTCCCGAAGACCCTGCGTCCGCCCTGCTGACATGGATGTTGACTCCGACACCGTACCAGGTGTCTGCAGAGGGGGCGAGAGCGGGGAGCCCAGAGGAGATGTCCGTCCTGAGAGCGATTTAGACGCTGTGTTCGGGGAAACCGAAGCCCTTTTGCCTAGGGGCAAAGGTGTAAAGGGGGCCTTCCATAGCAACAAGAGGGCCGCTTCCGGAGGCAGGAGGGAGAACCTTCCAAGAAAGGGAAAACGCCATCGTCGGGTGGCTTGGGTCGGGCAAGCGATGTCGATGTAGAGCTGGATGACGAGGATGAACCTCCGGCCAGACCATAAGTGAAGCAGGGTACTTTAACCATACCTCATTATTTTCTTATTACTGAAGTATTCTTCCGACATATGTACGTCCTCGCAGGTTAACGCCTGGTGTTTCTCAATCGTCCTCCTCCTCGGGAGACTTTCTTCCGGAGATGATGGAGAGTGACACGCCTTCTCCGGCCTCCTCGCCCAATACGGCGGATGATCTTGAGGTGTCGTCCCGGAGGGCTCCTCCCGACAGGCAAGTAGCACAGGAAACGAGTTTGGAGTTACCCGAAGGTGGTGCTTCTGCCACTCAGGGTTCGAGGATCAAGAAAGATGGCCCCGAACTGTCCGGTTTATAGCCGGAGACAATTTTGAAGGCAGGTAAGCGGATTCCTTCAAAGGAATGTCGTGCTCCGGCGGCGGTGCCTGAAGACCGAGCTGTGCCAGAGACGCTGACGGACATGCTGCAACAAGCGTCCGTTTCAAAGGAGCACTGTGCCTTAATGGTTACGGTGGTCGAAAAGGTTCTCTCCGTGAAGAGCGGTTTGAACGAGGCCTTTACGAGCCTTCTAATAGGTTTTGAGGTTTGTGATGTAATGTTGCCAGTTGCATAATTTGGACAGAATGCACCTGTTGTGTATGCAGTAGCCCATGAGACTCGGAGTGCTTTCCGAAAGAAGCAACCGGAGGATCAAAAAGATATGCTTAGGTACTAACCTTGATTTAATTTGGAATACAGTCTACCGCCCCTCCTGCCGCTGCCCGAAGTACAGAAATGACCGAACTGCAACGAAAGCTGGATATTGCGGAGGATGACATTGCTTTGGTCAACAGGCGTCTTGACGACTCGCAAGGTATATATTTCGAGCATTCCTTAAACCATTGTGCTCGTAATTTAAGCCTGACTCTAAAAAGAGTTTGATATGAAATGTGCATAAATGCAGATGGTGCTGCCGCCGTGGAAGCCCTTCGGGCGGAGCTAGCCCGGGCCAAGGAGCAAGCCCGATTTAGTAATGCGGCTGCCGAAAAGGCATTGGCTGAGTTGAAGGCCGAACAAGCTGCGCGTCGCCAAGACCAGGAGACGATGTCCACCATGGCGCGCGTGTTAGAGAATGCGGCTAGCCGCTGTAAGCTTCTTGAGAAGGAAAATGAAGCCAAAACGGCTGAACCTGACAAGGCCTTACGAGAGACGAGAGAAGCACGGTCTGAATCCAGAGCAGCCCATGAGGAGATCCAGCAAGCTGGGGACATTGTGGCTGGCAAGCCCTTTTTTCTACATGCCAAGTTCGGCGATCCGAACTATGCTCAGCTTAACCAAGTATGGAGTTGTCTGGACAATTTTTTAGACTTGCCGAAGAGTTCTTCCGATGCGGCGCGGTTTTATCATGCGCAGGAGGGGTATGCAGCGGAGAAGCTTTTTTGGTCACAATTTGGCGTGTCGAAGTAACCTTTGTTTCTGAATGAACAGATGTCCCAGTGGGCTGAGCTACATAGGATTACCGGCGCTGCCATGAAGAACGTCATAGTCCGGTTGTGGCCGACTGAACCTGTTCCGAGTAGTTACTTCGGCCTGGTGCAGTGGCTTGTTGACGCGGTGCCGCGTATCGACGCTGTGAAGCAGTCGGCGTGCATTGAAGGTGCATGGATGGCCTTTGCCCGAGTCAAGATCTTGTGGAGGAAGATGAAGGCCACCAATGTTGTGGCGAAGAGTCCGCCCAAAGGCAAGGACCGTCCAGAACTGGAGCATTATATTGAAGACGTCCTAGAGGCCGCCCGCTTGATAGAGGGTCAGTGCTCGAAAGACATAATGTTCGAGTGATGTGTATAAGGGTTGTAACAGACAACTTTATAGTTAATCTATTTTCATGTTTTGCTCAAAAGCTTGTATTCCTCCTGCGCGGCCGTTTTAATGTAATCTGAAAGTTTTCTAGTCGTCGGCTTCATCCCCCTTGAAGGAAATATGGGGGTGTTTGGAAAAGCATTGAATCACCCTTTATCCAACGTCTTACTCCATAAAGGAGGCGATAATTCGGCGAACCAGGCAATCAGACTATGGGGTGTTAACACTTTCACTTAGCCATAGGAGTTTTATGGCGGGGCTACGACATAGCCCCAGGTATGTATGCAGCGTATGATAATTTTTGTGCCTTACATGTTTTTATCTAAGAAAGATCCTTCGTGTGACACAGAGAATCACTAAAGATTCAAATAAGTCGTCAAGTGGTTGACTAGCTCTCGCCGCATTAGGACAGTCAGTTTTCGGCTTTCTCTACTGAGGTCCTCATCCGGTCAAAGCCAGGGCATAATCGCAGTAGTTCTCCCTTTACTACCCTAGACGATAGAGCGGAACGTAGGGTAGCAAGCACATGAGCCGGGCAACCCAACTATTGACCAAAGACAATGATTCGGAGCTGATGCATATAAGGCCAAACTTGCGACGCCGAAGTACGCTATAGAGCTTGTTCAGACTTTTATTGGCGACTCATGTGCTCCCATACCGAGCCCCTGGCAGGTTATGCCGAGGTGCGTCTTGCAACATAGCCGTTACGGCCGTACTCATTGTAGAAAGAGTATGGAAGATTAATTCGGATAAATTTTACTGGGAGTGGAGCAATAAGCCAATGATAAATTCATATATAAAAAGAAGAGAGAAAAATCACAACCCGGCTATTTGACATGCTCAGGGTCGGGAACGGAGAAAAAAGGCATAGTACAGGCTCAAAATAAATAGTGCGGTCTACAAAAAAGCTGTTTTGGACCTCCTGTCTCATGTCTACGCCGCCCGTCCTCGGGGAGGGGAGTCCTTAACGGAAGTAGCCCCTTAGGTGAGTGTACGAATCCGAACTCTGATAGAGTCCGTTGTAGATGTTGTCCTGTTGGTCACCTGTTTTTAAGTTATAATAAAGAAAACTAAGGAAAACAGATAAAAAACGTTACGGGAATGCTTGCAGGGTTGTCCGTATTGTGCTTCCGCCGATACCCATGCTATGTTAAGCGTGAAGTAATGTACACGTGGTGCAAATCTTTCCAGCATAGTGGATGGGTGGCGGAAGTCGAATTGCTATTTCCGTTCCCGGAGTGGTCGAACTTCGGAGGGAAACCGTTTCTCGCCCCTTGTGTTCGGCGTTTTACTTGCCTGCCTGCTTGAAGACCCAACAGTTTCTATTGGTATGATTAGCTGGCTTATCAGGGTGGCCGTGAATCTGACAAGGTCGGTCCAATATCCTATCAAGGGTGGATGGCCCGTCTTGGTTTGCCTTCAGTGGCTTCTTCCGTTAACCGGGTTTTGGATTGTTGAATCCGGCGTTGACCGCTGTGTCGCATAATCTTTCATTATTCTTGCGACCGTTGTGTTTGGTTCGCCGTGGCTTACCGTTGCCGTCTCGGATTTCGGAAGTGCCCGGGTCGCTGGCGTTGTTGCTTTTATGAGCGAGCCAGTTGTCTTCTCCCGCACAAAAGCGAGTCATTAGAGCGGTAAGGGATGTCATGGATTTGGGTCCTTCCTGGCCGAGGTGACGTGCTAGCCATTCGTCCCGGACGCTATGTTCGAAGTTCGCAAGGGCTTCCGCGTCCGGACAGTCGACAATTTGGCTCTTTTTGATTAAGAACCTAGTCCAAAGCTCCCTGGCTGACTCGCTGGGCTGCTGGACAATGTGACTTAAGTCATTGGCATATGGTGGCCGGACATATGTTCCTTGGAAGTTGTCACGAAAGGCGTCTTCCAAATCTTGCTAGCTGCCAATAGAATTTTCTGGCAAATTGTTTAGCCAGTACCGTACTGGCCCCATAAGCTTGAGAAGCAGGTATTTAATGGCATGAAGGTCGTCTCCACGAGACAAGTGGATATGGAGGAGGAAATCCTCAATCCATACTGCGGGATCTGTTGTTCCATCATATGATTCGATGTTGATGGGTTTAAACCCGTCTGGAAATTCATGCTCCATTACCTCGTCCGTGAAGCAAATGGGGTGTTCGGCTCCTCTATGTTGGGCCACACTGTGAAGCACCTCCGTTAGATGTTGTTTCCGGCTTTGGGACCGGGTGTGGTCGGCTCCGTTATGTCTGGCTAAGTGACTGTCATCGCCGGTCGGGGCATATCCCCGCGATCTGTACATCGATCTTGTGTGTACTGCTCTGCCCACTAAGTTTTGGGTATCGCGAGTGCTTTCCCGAACTGTCTTGTTCTTGTTTTTATGGCCGGGTTGGTTGGTATGGTTTTTCTGCTCGGGCTGCTGCTTTATCCGGACCGAGCTGTGGTCGACCTGCCGCATTATTCGATGGTGGCATGGGCTCCAGTGCCTCGCCATCATGTGGAGGGAGCCACCTGCACTTGGGGGTGGCTTTTGTCCGAGCCACTAAGGCCGTATTCTTCGGCGTCTAGGACCTCGGTCCATGCATCATTGAGAAGATCTTGGCTTGCTTGAAGCTGCAGCTGTTTTATCTTTAGATTCCTTGTTGTGGCTATTAGCTGTCGTTTAAAGCGCTCCTTCTCATGAGGTTCCTCAGGCTCGATGAATTCCTCGTTGCCGAGGCTCTCCTCTTCCTCGGAGAGTGGGAGATAATTACTATCCTCCGAGTCTCCGTATATGACCCATTCATCAAGGCTACCTTGCCCGCTTTCCTGGTCCTCCTGTTCGGATCTTGTCTCAACAGGGTCTTCGTTGTCTGGAGTACCATCACCTCCGGTGCTAGTATTGTTTTCTCTTGAGTGACGTGACTGAGAGCGGCGCCTGGGGCGCCGGTGTTCGGGGTGTGTACCAGGAGGTTTATCCTCAACAGGATCCTCCTTGAAATCGTCGAGATCGTCGTTGGGTGTGTCTACCAAACACACATCATACCAGGAAGTGGTTGTGCCGCGTCTAGCATATAGCAAGCTTTGGTCTTGCTCCTCATCGTCATCCATACCGTCCATGTCTTCGGAGCACGGGTCAGGCGTGTTGGTTGGGTCTTTGACGGTGGCTATGAAGTGGGTGGCGGGTGGGAAGAAAAATTCTCCATCATCCGCCGTGGGTCGAACCGAACATAGTTCGGCGATGAGCCATCTGCCAGGGATGGGTTTTTTAGTGAGTTTAGAAGGTCGCCCATGGGCGAGTGTTGGAAGACATCTGCGGCGCTGAACTTGAAGATCGATAGCCGATCGAGTTCGGTATCCGCGGGCTCGCAGGGTTTGGAACTCGATACCGGAGGCGAGTTTGGGGTTCCGTTGATGCAAGTATAGTATGAAGTGGAATCTGCGTGCGGCTCCAATGCCACCGAATCGGTAGCCCCCGTGATGGGGTTGAGTTTCCCATCTTCGGATGACTTGATCTGCTCCGGATCTAAGGCCAGAGTTGTGGTGGGAGCTATCTCCTGGATGCGGCCCGATGGCAGGTTTAAGCCATGTTCATCGGGGCGAATGGGAGCAGTTGTCTTGGTCTTGAATCCTTCGAAGATCAAGTATCCACGGATGTCCGCGATGTAGTTCAGGCTTCCGAATCTGACCGGATGGCCAGGGGCGTAGCTATTGATCTGCTCCAGATGGCCGAACGAGTTGGCCCGTAGTACGAAGCTGCCGAATACGAAGATCTGTCCGGGGAGGAAGGTTCCTCCTTGGACAGCGTCATTATTGACAATTGAAGGGGCCATCAAACCTTTCGTCGACGGCATAGTGGAACTCTCAATGAAAGCACCAATGTCGGTGTCAAAACTGGCGGATCTCGGGTAGGGGGTCTCGAGCTGTGCGTCTAGGATCGATGGTAACAGGAGACGGGGGACACGATGTTTACCCAGGTTCGGGCCCTCTCTATGGATGTAATACCCTACTTCCTGCTTGATTGATCTTGATGAATATGAGTATTACAAGAGTTGATCTACCATGAGATCGTAATGGCTAATCCCTAAAAGTATAGCCTATGTGAATATGGTAATGAATATCCCTATCTGGACTATTCTCTCCGGTTTATATAGACACCGGAGAGATCTAGGGTTACATGGGGTCGGTTACATAAGAGGGAATCTTCATAGTCAGTCGCCTAGCTTACCTTCCACGCCAAGGAGAGTCCAATATGGACACGGGTATAGTCTTCGGCTTTCATGTCTTCACAGCCCATCAGTCCGGCCCATGGATAACAGGTCGGACGCCCGAGGACCCCTTAGTCCAGGACTCCCTCACCCACGGAGCCCTCCGGATACGGGCAAGGCCGCTCGGTGCTTCATCAACCTCGCTGGGCCCGACGGAGCCTGTTGTCGCCCCAATCCGGCGCGTGCTTCAGCAACTCGCCGCTCCAGTTCAGCTTGATGAGGAGTGGCGAGTTGCTCCACGCTGGCATGGCGGCAAGCACGCCTGTACATGAGTCGTGGCTGCTGCGTCATACCGCACCACCAGTGTCTGCGGTGGACGCGCCTCCCGTGTCTGTCGGCGCGCCTCCCGTGCCTCTCGCAACAACATGCAGACAGAGATAGAAGTCGGGTGCGTGGAGAGCGACGAGTTGGTGGCCAACTTCTCCGTGTCCGCCGCCATCATCAAGGAGAAGTAGAACACGGGAGGCCGCCGCCACTTGGGTCCCATGAAGGCCACCGTCGATGCGATGACTGCGCATTCAGGTGGTTTCTTTGCTGCTTCGTCTCTTCTGTGGACCTTCATCGACCCCGCAAGTGTCTGCCGAACATGAGGAAGACAAAGGGATCCGCGGGCGGCCATTTAGATTAGGTACTCCCGCTCCGGCTGGTGGGAAATTTTTGTTCTAAGAATGGATAAATTGGATGTATCTATAACTAAAATTAGTCTAGATACATCCATTTCTAGGACAAGTATTTCCGGACGGAGGGAGTATTAATTATACCAAGAGAGCCGGATTAGCACCGCTTAGTTCATGTAAA
Source organism: Aegilops bicornis (assembly GCA_021605145.1). Classification (NCBI taxonomy): domain Eukaryota; kingdom Viridiplantae; phylum Streptophyta; class Magnoliopsida; order Poales; family Poaceae; genus Aegilops; species Aegilops bicornis. Next base: position 110,522,002 of record CM038671.1, read on the forward strand.
TGTAATGAAATCCATCATGTTTATATGAAGATCCGGCTTTTTATGCGAAATCATGCATGCTTATATGAAAATGGTTCGTGTTTGCACGAATTTCATCTGGTTGGTTAGAGTTGTGAAAATGTATGCCGCTGGCGTTTGATGTCGCCCTCCGTGGAAGGAAGCGGGAGGAAATTTGCCTCCGGCCGTTGTATATGCTCTTATGCAGGAAATAATAGAGTCACATCCAATCCATTTGAGTTAATTGCGTGTATGATTCTCCCTCTATAAAAAGTTAATTGCATGTACAGTGTACACGTGACTTACAGGGTGGCTACAGCTTCATACAGAAAGTTAAAAAGAAACAAATCCATCCTTAGTCTTGTATTTTAAGTACTTTGTGGATTCCACTGTCAGTACAGTAGCGAAAGAAGTATATATTAAATAAGTAATAAACAACATAAAAATCTAAAGTTAAAGTCAGAATTTGAGCTCAGGTCATCGCGTTGCGAGCATCCGGTGCTAACCAGTCCAGCACATTTTTATTGTAGACCATGCTGGAGATATATCTCCATGTCTACTCTTATACTCCATCTGTCCCTAAATATTTGTTTTTTTAGATTTCAGATGGACTACCACATATGGATGTGTATGTAGACATATTTTAGAGTGTAGATTCACTCATTTTGCTCCGTATGTAGTCACTTTTTGAAATCTCTAAAAAGATAAATATTTAGGAACGGAGGGAGTAGAAAACAGAGTTGGTGATGATGGTGTGCGTGCCATCCTGCAATGTAGGACGTCAGATTTATATCTAACGGATAGGAAGGAAAGTATGGCAATTTTGCAAAAAGATACCCACACCCCTCTCCACGTTTGTAAATAAGGCCTTCCCTCGTTCATCCTTTTCTCTACTCTTACTAGCAATGTGCCCGTGCGTTGCAACGGATCCAAAATACTCTTCGTCAGAATACTTGTCATCAAAATGGATAAAAAGAGATGCAGCTAGAACTAAAATACGTCTAGATACACCCCTTTTTATCCATTTTGATGACAAGTATTTCCGACGGAGGGGGTATAATAATACATGTTCACAAACTTGAAAGAAAAACAATCTAGTTTGGTGTATATATCACTAAAAATATACTCATATTATGTCTCACTCAAAATATATTCCTTCTGGCTCTTTTGATGAGGTGGGGGAGGGATGTGGTTGGTTTCAATATACTAAGGGGTTTCTGCAAATTGGAGTAGAGAAGTGGGGTCTTGTTGCAAAAATGCCACGACTTACATCATAGTCGTTAGATGCAGATCTGATGGCCAGAAATGACGGATGGCAGACACACCATCATCACCAACTGAGTCTTTTATAGGAGTCTCCACTCTTATAAAAAACAGAGTTGGTGATGATGGTGTTCCTGCCATCCTGCAATATAGGCCATCCGATTTATATCTGACGGATAGGAAGGAAACTTTGGCGATTTTGCAAAAAGATACCCACACCCCTCTCCACATTTGCAAGTAAGGCATTCCCTCGTTCATCCTTTTCTTGCACAAGATACATTACTCGTACAAATGCATCTTGATGTTCCGTGCAACGCATGGGCATCTTGCTACATTACAAAAAAATACACTTCCATGATGATACGTATTTGTCACATTAGGTCACGTTTTTTGTCATGCATGTACATCCATGACGATTTTATGACAGAATCAAGATAGTCATACCTGTGCTGTCGTAGAAGTGTTCCATGACATTACCAAAATTATCATCATGGAAGTGTCCACTTCCATGATGATAAATCGCGCGTCACAGAAGTGCTTTCGTCAAGGGTGACCGACACGTGGCATCCACCGTAACGGGACGCCGTTGAGCTATCGGGTCGGGTTTTGGATCCGATAACCCTTTAACGGCCCCGACCAATGGGAAATTTCCACGTGTAAAATTCTTATTGGCCGGACGAAACACGTGTCAGCTCGTCAGTGGGTTAGATAGGCGCCTATGATATGTCGACACGTGCCACGGCCCACCACTGGCCCATTTAGATTACAAAGCCGACCCGTTTGACTTGGTCAAAAGTTAACGGGCTGGCCCATGAAAAGCCTGTGAACGGTCTCTTTGCAAATAGCCCATTTTACGGCCCGTTAACTCACGGCCTGTTAGGCCCTAAAGAAAATCGGCCCAACAACGTCATGTGGGCCGTCGAATATAACACCAGCCCATTTCACTTTTGGCCCATGTATGGCCCACAACGTCTTTCAGCCCATATGAGTCCTTCGTATCTTTCAGCCCTTTACAGGCCCACGGTGACTCTAGCCCATAATGAACAGTAATTTTCTTTATACCCGTTAACGGCCCGTGATTTACATGGGCCGTTTCCAGCCCGTATTAGCTTTCGGCCTATTGACGGCCCATATGTTCTTGGGCTCCTTTTCGGCCCTCGATTACTTCCGGCCCGTTACTGGCATGTTCCCCTAATGGTTAAAATTCGGCCCATGGCAAGAGTCGGCACGTTACTGGCCTGTTCCCCTAATGGGCCAAATTCATACCATGGCAAGAGTCGGCCCGTTACTGGCCTCTTACCCTAATGGGCCAAATTTGGCCCATGGAAAGAGTCGGCCTGTTTCTGACCTGTTAACCCGTTGCGCCATTGTCACGCCCAATATGCGACCCTATCCAAAAGGAACTCGACGGTCCCACCAAGGATAGACCCGCATATTGAAACGCTTTTGCAAGGTGGATATCATTACATCAACATTACATTATAGATGGGGATACATACAAGACATACAATGTCACATGAATACAACAATACATCATATACAAGATCAACATCCGCCTACAGATGAAACATAAACAGAAACTCAAACAATATCGACCCTGCTAGCCCAGGCTGCCGACCTGGAACCTATCCCCTGATGGACGAAGAAGAAGAAGAACTCCAAAACAAGCAAACATCGCTCTTGCGTCATGATCATCGCATAACCTGTACCTGCAACTGTTGGTGTAGTAATCTGTGAGCCACGAGGACTCAGCAATCCCATTACCATGGGTATCAAGACTAGCAAAGCTTAATGGGAAAGGAAGGGTAAAGTGGTGAGGTTGCAGCAGCGACTAAGGATGATATGGTGGCTAACATACGCAAATGAGAGCGAGAAGAGAAACAAAGGAACGGTCGTCAACTAGTAATGATCAAGAAGTGATCACGAACTCCTACTTACGCCGACATAACCCGAAACCGTGTTCTCCTCTCGATCAACCCGAAAAGAAACACTCACGGGTTACGCTACGGTTGGTGTATTTTAGAAGAGTTTACTTCAAGTTTACTACAACCGGATATTAACAAATTCCCATACGCCACATAACCGCGAGCATGGCTTTCGAAAGTTCAAACCTGCAGGGTGTCCCAACTTAGCCCATGATAAGCTCGCGATCAACGAAGGATATTCCTTCTCCCGGGAAGACCGGTCGGTCTCGGAATCCGGCTACAAGACATTTTGACAAAGAATAAAACAAGACCAGCAAGACCTCCCGCTGCGGCCGACATCCACGATAGTAGTAGCGGCGTATCTCGTCTCGTGCCACATTTGGATGAGCGATGCGATACAACTAGAACCAGCCCTCAAGTTTCCCGAGGTGGCGCTGCAAGTGGCTCTAGTTTGGACCAACACTTAGACAAGCATTGGCCCGGGGCTAAAATGAAGATGACCCTTGAGAGCGTGACTCCTAAGGGAAAAAGGGCTAGGTGAGGCAAATGGTAAAACCAATGTTGGGCCTTCTTTGGAAGAGTTTTATTCAAAGCGAACTGTCAAGGGGTCCCATAAATCACCCAACCGCGTTAGGGACGCAAAATCCAGGAACATAATACCGATATGACGGAAATTAGGGCGGCAAGAGTGGAACAAAACACCAGGCATAAGGCCGAGCCTTCCACCCTTTACCAAGTGTATAGATGCATTAAAAAGTATAAGAGATATTGTGATATCCCAACATAAACATAATCCAACATGGAGCAATCTTCATCTTCACCTGCAACTAGCAACACTATAAGAGGGGCTGAGCAAAGCGGTAACATAGCCAAACAACGGTTTGCTAGGAAGGGTAACAAAGGTTATAGGCTGACATGGCAATTAGTGAGGCTTGAGCAACAAGAGATAGGCAGCGCGGCAAAGCGATAGAACGAAGCAACTAGCATAGCAATGATAGTAGTGAGATCCAGGGTAGCGGTCATCTTGTCTGAAATCCCGCAAGGAAGAAGAACGCGTCCATGAAGAAGATGAAGCCATGAAGAGGAACCAAGCGTAGACGAACGAATCCTCACGATCGCAACGGAACGGGAACTATCGAGAGAAGCATACAACATGGTAAACACTCCACATGTGAACAAGGAATGATGCACAACCAAGCATGATGCATGACAAAGCTACATGAATCTACTCATGGCAAGAGATGATGCAAACAAGAGTAACACATCAAAGCAAGTTTAAATGAGGCCGGGAACAACATATAACAATTCGGTAGAGGTCCTCATATGCAAATTTCGAAATTGGTCCAGATCTGAATAAACCTTATGTTCAAGTTGTTAAACAGCAAGTTAAGATACACCACGATGATCTACACGATATTCTAGTCAAGTTACATATAAAGTTCATTAGATTCGGAGCTACGGCTTAGAAGATATGAGCAAAACAAGTTAAACATGGCATTGATGCAAAATGCATCCAAACATCAATAAAACACTCTCAAAACAAGGATGCAACATGATAATATGAAACTACATGCAAAATCGAGCAAGTTTCATATAGGGCACACTCAAAACGGAGCAACGGTTCAACACATACACATGAAACAAGTTATAGCAACAATTTGTCCAAAACAGCAACTAGGCATATTGCAAGCACCTAAACATCAAGCTACAGCATCTTAAAATGAGAACAAAAGGCATTGTCACGATGTACAGGTAAAGCATTACAAAACATGAAAAGTGAGCTATCTCCAGAAATCACTAGAACATGCTCAAACACACATGGCAAGATTGCAAATAATAACAGTTTCAGACTTTAGCAGAAATAACATCAGGTTGCAATGTTTAGAGCTATCAAACAACATGTTACAACAAGCTATCATGTCAAACTAAAGCATGGCATGAACCTACTAATTGCATAGAACAGAAGTCCCTTACTGACCATGAGCCAAAAGGGCACAGAAAATATGATGGCACCCATGTAAAGATAGCAAGTTATATTACAGATTCATACATGGCAGAAACAACAATAAGTAGGCATGTTGGTGAGCTTGATCCACTCACCACAGAGCAATACATGGCATGGAAAGGCAACCAACAGTAAGATGGCATATAGATTAAGCTAAAAATGGCAAGATCAAGTTCATAGGGTGCATGGATCACTAACAACAATCATGGCAACATTGAACTTAATGTTAACAGGATGACAGCAACATTATTTAGCAAATTTGGAGCAAGATTACAACAATCTAAAGCAGTGTATAAATGCAACCAGGGGCATGGATGAATAACGCATGACATGTAGAACAAAACACCCTTAGTGAACATCTCCAGATTATGCATAGAATGACTTGTAGAAGCAGGTTAACATAGCATCATGATATAGCAGATTCAGACAAGCAAAACAGTAACAGCAAGTACCCTACTTCACGAGCTCGATGCGCTCACTACAAGAATCACAAAATTACATGGATGGAACCACTGTGAAGATGGCATGACATAGTTCAAAACTCATGTAGAGCTCATGCTCATAGGATGCACACATCAAACATGGCAAAAATGACAAATCATCAAGTTATAATAGTTTCAGCAGATTAACATCATATAGCACTCTTGCAATGATGATACAGGCATCAAGATGAACTTAAATGAACATTATGAAATGGAGAGAAATGTAGAGCATCTCACAGCGAACATTTTTATATATTATACGCATGAAACGGAGCAGTATGCATGGAGTTATGATGCGATGAACATGTCATGATAATGCAAAAATATCTCGGGACGGTGGAAATTTCACCTCGCAGACTCGGGTTGACCGCGGCACGGATAACGAAGCAGGTGGCGGATCTCGCCGGATCTCCGCCGGAGAAGATGGGGAAGACGGCCGGAGCTCTGGGAGGAGGCCGGGGAGGTCGGGGACGAGCGTCGGCGGCCGGATCCGGTGGTCCCCGACCGGATCGGGCGAGGAGGGGGCCACGGAGAGGCGGCGCCGGGCGGTGGTGGCGGCGGAGTGGCGCTGGTGCGGGTCGGGCTCGGCGAGCCTCCGGTGGCCGGAGCCGCGACGTGCTGAGGCGAGGCGCTGGCGGGCGGCGGGCGGAGCCGCTGACGGCGAGGTGGCGGGCGGCGCAGTGGTCCGAGGCGAGGCGCTGGCGGCAAGACGCTGGACGGGCCGAGCGGGATTGGGCGGTTTCGGCCCGGAGGCGGAGGCGCTGGCGGCGGCGGGCTCATGGCCCTCCACAGGCCGGGTCATGGCGACAGTGGAGGCGTGAGCGCCACATGGCGTGCCCGGATTGGCCGGGAGCGGCGGCGTGCGGACATGTCCGGTGGATGCGGGGGGGGGGGGGGGAGTTTTAGGGTTTCATTTGTGATTTGGACGGGGGAGGCACAAATTTATAGGTAGAGGGAGCTAGGAGAGTCCAAATGGGGTGTGGTTTTCGCCAACACAATCGTGATCGAACGACCGAGAGCATGGAGGGGGTTTGGATGGGTTTTGGGCCACTTTGGAGGGGTGTTGGATGCAAGACAAAAGAGGCTTTACGGTTACCCGGTTAACCGTTGGGGTATCAAACGGACTCCAAATGGCACGAAACTTGACAGGCGGTCTACCGGTGCTATACCAAGGTCGCTTAGCAAACCTCGGTCCATTCCGAGAATGTTCAACACCCGCACATGAAAAGAGGCAAAAGGGGGAGCCGGGGAGCATAGGAGTGCCGGATTGCAGAACGGACAACGGGGAAAATGCTCGGCTGCATGAGACGAAAACGGATGCGAAATGAAATGCACATGATGACATGATATGAAATGCATATGATGACATGGCAAAGTGCAACATGCAAGCAAATGACATGGCAACGACGGCGAGTAACTGGAAGACACCTGGCGCATCGAATCCGGGGCGTTACAGCCGTTTCCAGCCCGTCCTATATTCTGGCCCATTAACAAACCGTTATGCATGTGACAAAATTAAGCCTTTGCTGTCCTACGGCCTGTTAACGACCCGTTACCATGTTGGGCCGATACCAATTACGCCCGATTAAGGCCCATGTAGACCCATTTATCCGACGGCCCGAGGCCCACCGATTACAGGCCCATTTATCGACGGCCCGTAGGAGACCCATGGATCCTACGGCCCGTATATGGCGCATGGTAGTTGCGGCCACTAGCAAACCAGGGAAAAAGAAGACTAGGAAATAAATAAGGCCGAAACTAACGCTAGGCTATTAAGGCAATTGCACATATTACATCCACTCGGCATCAAAGATCGCCACCAGTGCAAATATAGGGAACACCCTACACTATACAAAAATGGCTTCTTTGTTTTCTTCACACAGTGGCTGCACGTTAAGAATAAATTTTGTATCGCACCAAAACAAATTACAACTATATAACAAAAGGAAGGTTGGCATAAAACTTAACAGTCTAGCAGATAAATGCACCATCAGAAGTTCGGAAGCTTAGTTCATTAGACCTGACTGTTATGTTTTCATGTTGTATTGTCCGATGGAGCACCATAACCCTCTCCTTCATTTCCCCTAGGCTCCTGAACAAAATAGCAAATGTCTGATAGTCTGGTTTCAAAACCATGCATATCTTGATGACATTGAGCAATGTTTCTCCTTGTTTCACAAAGGGTCTCTGTTAGGGAATGGACTTGTGTGCGAGCGCAGATACAACATTGCTTTGAGCTTGCATATCTTGATCATGAGGCAGTTTGGACGATATTTCCTTAACAACCAACCCAGTATTACGCAGGAACGTGCTTTTGGCACTGTTAGTGGACATGTACTGACCCACTGCAGCAAGAGCTGATATTGCGGTTATAGTTGCCTCGCCACCTTCAGAAGGTGGAGGTTCCACCATTTTTTCCATAGCTTCTTGAAAAGTTGAGGTTTTACATTAGTAGTACCAGAACAGAAGATATTAAGGAGGCAGCAAAGCCAAACAAAATAGCTTTGGTCTATATAGAGAATTTATTCTGGTGAACCCATGTAAAATATTAGTTGTATTTTATTGCAAAGTACATAATAAAACCAGGTTCCAAACATATGACCATGTACCATCGCTAATGTATTGTCTATTTCTTCACATTGTATTGAGGGCTAACGATAAAGAGACAAAGTTTATAATACTGTAAGCATAGTATGACATCATTCATATCACAAAACAAGCGAGAAACAGACAAACAGGCAATTGTAACATTGTGTGGGCAAGTCCAGCACGGAACTAGATTACGGGTCAAGATCAAAGGAACAGCACTCCTCTCTTTTAAACCTTGTAAGGTGCAATGATACGCTAAGACAATTGTGTATAAAATTGAAAAGAGTAATAGACATTAGCTGCAAGACATGCAGTTCAAGGCACAATTCAGAGTAAGTAGTAGTTAAAAGGCATGAGGATTAAGGACTTACAACAGCGGCTTTGACTGGTGTGGTCATGCCCTTCTTCTTGATGGTGTGACAGTCCTTGAAGATTTCCACAGCATTTGGTTCAGGTACTTTTTGGTCCTTGCGGGCTTTCCTCTGCATTTCGAACAAGTCAATATAGATCCGATAATATGGTACAGAGAAAAGAGTGAAACAGCAGCTAATTACAAGAGCCTCGCAGTGTGCAATATAGCTACGGGATCATGTAAATGCATTGGAATTTCACTTTAAATGCAGTTGGCCTTATTCTTTGAACAGTTCACCTACAAGAAGATAGATTTGTGTGGCACATGTGTAAATAGGACTTCAACATGTGATCTGATGACATATATATATAATGTACCTGATACTTCCGATCAGACCAGTGTTTAACAAGGCCCCTCCAGTCTTCATCCGATATATTTTCCACTGGAGATGTTTTGCAAAGTTCACTGTTAGCCTTGCCTTCAAACTGAGTTTTCCGCAAGTTATACCGATACTTTCACGGAGCAGACTTGAAAACATGGGTGCAAGTTTGTCTGGTTGCATCATCTTGGCTATCCAACTTGAACCTCATCTGTTGAAAATTACAGGAGTCTCATTATCAGCAACCTAGAAAGTATGGGACAGAGCAAGACGATAATACTAGTTTCCATACATAACCATACTTACAGATAAATGGTCGAGGAAGGTGTTGAACTAGGTTTCGTCTTTGTCATTCTATCTTGAATCCATGTTGGGAGGATACGTACATGACACCTAATGTAACCGCTGCCTCGATACTAACTTGGCTGACTCTGTAGCATCACGTGGCCTTTTAAACCTGCCTCAAAATGGATCTCCATTCTTCCTCCTCTAGATTTAGTTAACCAATCGAGCATTATCCCTGATGTTTGTTTCCTCTTGCGCCTAGGTGCTAGTCCAACAACGAACATAGGAAGTGTTAGTGTACATCAAACCGTGAGACTACATATAAAGAAGCATGCAACTGTAACTTGACTCCAGCAACTACCTTCTTGTTGTTGAAGCTCACAAGGTTCATCTGATATTGGCAACTCGTTTTGTGTCAAGAGTGCTTGGGAAGTAGTGTCAGGTGGCAAGGGAGTTTGGGAACGTGCTGCTAGCTTAGTTGACGCATGAGTAAGTCATGCAGCTGGTAGTACTGTGGTAGGTGTTGCAAGAACTAGGGCTGTCTCTGCTTGTTTGGTGGCAGCTATTTGTTTCCGTTTGGCTTTTTTTGCAACATGTGTAGCATGGGATGCCGTGTTTGTAGAATTTTCCACTGGACTTTGACCTTCTATTGCACCATCAGTACCAGCAGAATCTGCTGGATTGATCCGCTTCTCATTCCCTGCCATTCTGTGTTTCTTCCTCTTTCTCTGTGCCATGTTAAGTCAAGCCGACAAGAAAAACGAATAACAATTTAGTTCTTCAGAACAAATTGATGCGTGATGTAGACGAACTGAACTTTGATGTTAGACAACCACATGATAGGAGGATGTAATATGTATGAAAAACAGGACGGAAGAGATAACCAGAACTATGATGTGTAAACTAAGAAGAAGACATTTCACCAAATTAGAAGCAATGCAATGGAAGGTAGACACCATATGAAAGATGCTACAAATATCGCTCTACCAAGTTAACAGTGTCTCATCGTAAATGGCGTTTAAACAAATGTGAAGCAGTACAAGAAATAAATCATATGCCTGAGGCAAACAACATCACACTACCATGTTAGAGGTCTCTCGTCATTAGTGCCATTGCATATTCACAGCATTGCATATTCACAGCTTATGATGTGTAAACTAAGGAGAAGGAATTTCAACAAATTATAAGCAATGAAAGCTAGACACCATATGAAAGATGCAACGAATATCACTCTACCAAGTTAAAACTGTCTCGTCATAAGAGCCATTTCAACAAATTAGTAGTACAAGCTAGAAAAGAATGTGAGATGTAACCTATATCACACTCCGAAGTCAAACATGTCTTATGATAAGTGATTGTTGCAGGTTACACAACAGTAGTAATTTGATGTAAGAACATGGTGTGATAGACAGATATTGTATGTTCTAGAAACAGGAACACGTGTCTTATTCAAGTATAATGTGTAAAGTAAGCAGATGGAATTCAACAAAATTAGAAGCAATACAAGCTAGACATTACACATAACATGCAACCACATATAATAGTGCCAAATTAGAGGGCGCACCGGTGATGCTGCACTAGGGGAGACGTGGTCATCATAAACACAGCTTTTTTGAGTGTCTATGCATGTGTTGTCTTGGAAATCATCTTGGGGGTGTGGAGGAGTAAATCAGAGAGGCCCCTGCTCGGAAGGAGCACCTTTATCCCCTGCCTTGCTAACTTCCTTACGCTTTATTGATTTTGAATAGTAAAACCGACAAGAAAAAGCAATAAAATTCTCTCTTCAGAACTCATTCATGCATGATACTGACAATCCCTACTTTGATGTAAGGCAAAGACATGATACCAGGATGGAATATGTACGAAAAACAAGACGACACGGTATGTTCACAACTGTTTGTGTAAACTAAGCAGAAACCATTCCAGCAAATAAGAAGCAATGCAAGCTAGACACCACATGAAAGATGCAACCAATATGACTCTGCCAAGTTAAAAGCGTCCCATCATAAATGGAATTTCAACAAATTAGAAGCAGCGCATGCTATAAATCATATGAAAGATGCAACTAATATCGCACTGCATATACTAAAGGTGTCTCGCCGTGTTGATTGATGCGGGCACTACAAAAAAATACACTTCCGTGATGATACGTGTTTGTCACAGTAGGTCGCGTTTCCTGTCATGCATGTACATCCATGACGATTTTATGACAGAATCAAGATAGTCATACCTGTGCTATCGTAGAAGTGTTCCATGACATTACCAAAATTATCATCACGGAAGTGTCCACTTCCATGACGATAAATCGCGCATCACAGAAGTGCTTTCGTCAAGGGTGACCGACACGTGGCATCCACCATAACAGAACGCCGTTAAGCTATCGGGTCGGATTTTGGATCCGATAACCCGTTAACAGCCACGACCAATGCCGATTTTCCATGTGTAAAATTCTCATTGGCTGACGGATCCACGCGTCAGCTCCGCGTTGGCACAGGTGTCACTCATCCAACGGTCGAGATGGGCCTATGATATGTTGACACGTGGACCGGCCCAAAAGTGGCCCACAAAGTTTAAATGGGCCGGCCCAACCGAAGGCCCATAAGATTTAGCGGACCATAATGGGCCGGCCCAGCTAAAGGCCCACAAAATTTAGCGGACCATAATGGGCCGGCCCAGCTAAAGGCGAACACGATTTTGCAGACCATAATGGGCCGCCCAGCTAAAGGCCCACAAGATTTTGCGGACCACAATGGGCGGGCCCAGCTAAAGGCCCACAAGATTCTGCACACCATAATGGGCCGGTCCAGCTAAAGGCCCAACATTCTCTATCAAATCGGCCTGTCAACGGCCTGTCCTAAACTTGTCATCAACACGGCCCATGGTCACTTCTGGCCCGTTAACAATCCGCTAAGTAATTGGTCCCAGTTACGACCCGGTGTAGTCCCGGCCTGTTAAAGGTCCGGCTTCATTTGGGCCCATTAACAGGCCATCAAAATTTTCGGCCCATAAACGACCGTGAAGGATTTGGGTCATATTTGGCCATGTCTGACATTCGGCCTGTTAGAGGCCCACTATAGCTTTGGGCCACTTTCGGCCTGTTGTCATTTTCGGCCTGTTAACGCCGGACGTAAACCATGGGCCATATATGGCCCAACGTCATATCGGGCCCGTTAACGGCCCATATGTGGCCTGCTAATTCCAGTGGGTTATTTGGCACAATCAGGGCCCAATCTCACTTTCGGTCTATTAAAGGCCCATGTTTTTTTATGGGCTCGAGATATTTACACCTGTAAACAGCCTATTTTTACTGAGGGCCCAAATTATGTTTAGGCATGTTAAAGCCCCACTATGGGCACAAGCCTACCAGAAAAATATGAAAGCTTATTTTGATTTACGCCTAGATATTTTTAGTGGGCTACATTCCAATTTCGGCCCGTAATTTTTTTAGCCCATTTGGAATGGGGCCAACGAATGTTGGCATGTTGGGCTCCTACGAAGCTTTCGGACGAATACATTACTAAGATAAACCTACACTATACAAAAATAGCGTCGTAATTACTGCAGCCTGTGGCAGCATCATAAATGGTGTATCACAACAAAATAAATTCCAACCATAAAACAAAAGGCCTGTTGGCATAAAGTTTACAGTCCTTCCAGATAAAAGCACCATCAGATGTATAGAGGCACAGATCATTTGAGCTGAGTGCTAATGTTTCAGGCTGTAGAATCTGATGGAGGAGCACGATCTCCACCTTTTTTCCGCCATTGCTCTTGAACAACGAAGCGAATGTCTGATTGTCTGGTTTCAAAACCATTCATATCTTGACGACATTTCTCAACCACTATTCTTGTTTCCGAAACAACGTCCATTAGGGATTGGACTTTTGTCTGGAGCACAGATATATCACTGCATCTAGCAGGAAGATTTTGTTTAGTAGGCGATTTGGACAAGGTTACCTTGACAACCAACCCGAATTACGCAGGAAGGTGCTTTTTGCCTTTGTTAGTGGCGAGATACTAACGCCTTTGCGACAGCGGTGACATTGTGCATGTAGTAGCCTCGTCGCCTTCAGGTGGTTGTGGCTGTTCAATCATTTGTTCGATAGCTTCCTTACAGTTTGAACTTGTAGATTAGTGTACCAGATAAGTTACTAATGAGATAAAAACAAACAAAGTAGGTTAAATGTTTATACATAACTTATTTTGGTGAACTACTGTAATACATTAGCGTGTATTGTAGTGCCAACTACATAATAAAATCACTTTCGGAACATATGTCCATGTAGCATGCCTACTATATTGTAGGATGAACATAGTATGACATCATTCATATCATGGGCAAACAGATATGAAACAAACAGGCTATTTTATCATTGTGTGCGCACGTGAACATAACAACTAGATTACAGATCAAGACCAAAATAATATCCTTCATCTCTTTTAAACCATGTAAGGTGAAATGATACGTTAAGACAACTGTGTATAAAAGTGAACAGAGTAACTGACATTGGCTGCAAACCAAGTAGTTAAATAAACACATCACGGTACCAATTAGTTCGAGGCAGGAGGAGTAAGGACTTACAACAGCGGCTTGAACTGGTGTGCTCATTCCCTTCATCTTGCTGGTGTGGCAATCCTTGAAGATTTACCTTCGCATTCGGTTCAGGTTCTTTTGGTCCGCACGGGTTTTCCTCTGTATTTGGAACAAGTCAATATAGATACGATAATATGGCACAGAAAAAAGAAGGAAGTAGCAGCTATTTACAAGAGCCTCGCGGTGTGCAATATAGCTACGAGATCCTGTTGACTGTTGGAATTTCACTTTAGAACGGTTGGTCTTGTTCTTGAGCAGTTAGCCTAGAAGAAGATACACTTGTAAGGCACATACATAAATACAAGTTCAATATGTGGTCTGATCAAATACATATAGCCTACCTGATACTTTGGATCAGACCAGTGTTTAACGAGGGTTGTCCAGTCTTCATCTGTAATATATTCCACTAGAGATGTTTGGGCGATTTCATTGTTAGCCTTGCCTTCAAAGTGAGATTTTCTAAGGTGGTACAAATCTTTGTCGCAGAGCGGTGAAAAACATGAGTGCATGCTTGTTTAGTTGCATCATCTTTCGGATCCAACTTGAACCTCATCTGTTGAAAAATAATGTGAGTCTTATTAGGAGGAAGCTAGAAAGTATGGGATGAGCAAGACAATATTACTAATTGCGATGAATAACATTACTTACGGATAAATGGTCAAGGAAGGTGTTAAACTGGGTATTGTCTTTCTCATTCCTGTACTGGATCCACGTTGGGAGGATACGTGCATGACACCTAACGGTAACGGCTGCCTATAATACTAACTTGGCTGACTCTGTAGCATCACGTGGCCTTTTTAAACCTGCCTCAAAATGGATCTCCATTCTTCCTCCTTTAGATTTTGTTAATCTGTCAAGCATTATCCCTGATGTCTGTTTCCGCTTGCGCCATGGTGCTAGTTCAACAACGAATATGGAAAGTGTTAGCGTACATCAAACTGTGAGAGTACATATAAAGGTGCATGCAATTGCAACTTGACTCGGTCAGGTACCATCTTGGTGTTGATGCTCATGGGGTTCATCTGATCTTGCTAAGTCCTTTTGTGTCAGCAGTGCTTCGGAAGTAGTGTTAGGTGTGAAGGCAGCTTGGGAACTGGCCGCCCGAGCAAACGAACGAGTAACTGGTTCGAGATCTTTGGTACAGTTGAAGCGGATGCTGCAGCTGGTGGAGCAGGTGATACTGTGTTTGTAGATTTAGACTGTGGACTTGGACCTTCTACTGTACTATAAGTACCAGTAGAATCTCGACGGCAGAACCTTTTCCGTTTCACCCGACGAGTAACAGTACTCCCTACTATATTATTTTCCTTCCTCTTTTTTGACTTTGCCATGTCAAGCTGTACCCACAACACAAAAGAATAAAATCACTCTTCAGAACTCATTGATGCATGATACAGACAAGCAATACTTTTGATGTAAGAGAATCGTATGAGGATGGAATATGTAAGAAAAACAGGACGGCATGACATATTCACAGCTACGATGTGGAAACTAAGCAGAAGGATTTTCAAGAAAATAGAAGTAATGCAAGCTAGACACCATATGAAAGATGCAACCAATATTACTCTGCCAAGTTAAAAGTGTCTTGTCATAAGTGGCAATTCAAAAAATTAGAAGCAATACAACGTAGAAATAAATGCAAGATGCAACCACTATCAAACTACCATGTTAAAAGTTTCCAATCATGTGTGACTGATGTGGGATACACAACAACAGTACTTTGATGTAAGAACATGGTATGATAGATAGATGCAGTGTATTCTAGACACAGAAAGCCATGTCATATGCACATGTATAACGTATAAACTCAGCAGGTGCAATTTAATCAAAATATAATAAATACAGGCTAGACAACATATGCAACATGAAACCAATTATCACACTGTCAACTTAGAGCAAGCACTTGCGATGGTGGAGTACGGGAGATGAACTCATCATGTAGACTTGGGACTTCAACTTCATTAGCAGTATAAGTGGCAAATCTAGAGAGTCTCTGTTTGCGTCGGTGCGGAGGACCACCAACATCCCCTAACTTACTCTTTTCCTTCCTATTTTCTGATATTGCCTTATGAAGTCAAAACCACAAGAAGATGAATAAAATTAGCTCTGCATTACTTGGTTGATGCATGATCTGCATTTAACACTACTTTGATGTAAGGCAAGCGCAGGATAGGAGGATGGAATATATACAAAAAATACAGCGTTTCATATTCACACGTACGATAGAAGGATGGAATATGTATGAAAAAACAGTAAGCTGAAGGAATTTCAACAAAACTAGAAGAAATGAAAGCTAGGCACCATATGAACACGCAACCAATATCACTCTATCAGGTAAAAAGTGTCTCGTTGTAAGTGCCATTTCAAAAAAAATTAGAAGCAGTACAAGCTAGAAGACAGTTCAAGATGCAACCTACATCACAGTCCCAAGTTAAATGTGTCTTATGGGAAACTGATCGTTGCAGGTATAAGTTGTAAGCTACGCAGATGCAATTCAATATAATCAGAAGCAATACAAAATAGACATCATACGGAAAACGCAACCACGTATAACTGTTCCAAGTAAGAGCAAGCACCTGTGATGGTAGAGCAGGGGAGATGTGCTCATCATGTACATGTATGTTCTAGAAACAGGAACACGTGTCATATTCACAGGCATTATGTGTAAAGTAAGCAGATGCAATTCAAGTTAGAAGCAATACAAGCTAGACATCATACGCAACATGCAACCACATATAATAGTGTCAAGTTAGAGCAAGCACCTGTGATGGTGGAGTAGGGGAGATGTGCTCATCATCTACACAGCTATGTTGACTATCCAGCCTTGTGTTTTCTTGTGAATCTTGTTGGGAGGATGGCAGAGTAGAATCTGTATAGACCCCCTGTTTGAGTTGCTCTGAAGGACCACCATCATCCACTGTCGAACTAATTTCCTTCAGCTGTAATGATTTTGCATTGTGAAGTCAAACCGATAAGAAAAAGGAATAAAATTCGCTCTTCAGAACTCATTCATGCATGATACTGGCGAACACTACTCGGATGAAAGGCAAACACATGATGCGAGGATGGAATACGTAGGAAAAACAGGATGGTGTGACATATTCACACCTATGATGTGGTAACTAAGTAGAAGGAATTTCAACAAATTAGAAGCACGGCAAGCTAGACACCATATGAAAGATGCAACCAATATCACTCTGCCAAGTTCAAACTGTATGGCGTTTCAACAAATTAGAAGTAGTACGTGCTAGAAATCATATGCAAGACACAACCAATATCACAATGGCGACTTAAAGGTGCCTTATCATAAGTGACTGATGCGGGATATGCAAGAATAGTAGTCTGATGTAGAAACAGGAACACATGTCATATTCACAGGCATTATGTGTAAAGTAAGCAAATACAATTCAACAATGTTAGAAGCATTACAAATTAGACACCATATGCAACATGCAACCACATATCACACTGCCAAGTAAGAGCAAGCACCTGCGATGGTGGTGTGGGGGAATTGCGGTGATCAACTAGAGAGCTACGTTGACTATCTTCATTTAGCCTTGCTGTTTCTTGAGAATCATGTGGGGAGGATGACACTGCACTCTTTAAGTGAGTAGGTCGTCTCACAGTAACCCACTCGGGTGATTGTCTCATCATAAGTGATTGACGAGGGATACAAAATAGCGAGTTTGATGTACGAACATGGTTAATAGACATATGTAGTATGTATCAAAAACAGGAAGGCGTGTCATTATCAAAGGTATAATGTGTAAAGTAAGCAGATGCAATTTAACCAAATTGGAAGCAATACAAGCTAGACACCGTATGCAACATGCAACCACATTTGACAATGTGAAGTTAAAGCAAGCACAGGATGGTTGTGTGTGGCAATTGAGATCATCAATCGCAGAGCTACGTTTACTATCTCCAAGCTCACGACCTTTGCACCCATTAGATATTTGGAACGCTTAGTGATTATCTTCGAATTATACTGGAGCGACTTCTGTCTTTTCTTTTCTACATTCATCAACACTGCGTCAGAGTCTGAAATACCCATGCATAAAAAAGACAATAGTGTGAGTATGGGTGAAGTGTGTGCACAATTAGTATAGTGTAAAGGTAGCAAATAGCAGGTCGGTGAGAAATAAATTACGGGAGACATATGATAGCTCTACAACATACATGGCACACTAAATTAGTATAGGATTCTATGAAAATAACAGTCGACTGAAAGCAAATAGGTCAGTCCATTTTTCTCGCACCGTCGATGTACAAAGAACGGGCAGATCGCCTTTCATTACCTCCAACGGTCAGTGTTGACGATCTTCCTCGAAACGCCAGCGACCATCGGCCCAGTATTCCTTCCCTTTCTGCGCCCTCCCCTCAACCTCACCGCACCGCCGTGCTTGGCACCATCCCCCCGGTCATCCGTTCAAGCCCCGCCGACCTCCAGATCAGGCGCAAGCAGCTCCTGCGCCCCACACCCCTATGATAGACACCGATGCGCCGCTTCCCCGGGGAACGGGCGGACTAGGTGCTCCGCGCGCCTAAGCGGGTGCTGCTCTTTTAATTGCGGTTCGACCGACCTGAATTGAAATCCAAAGGGCTACTCGACCTCTAGCAAAGGTGAAATAGTAAAAGGGAGGAAACCTTGTGCATTTAGTATCACGAAGAAGATGCAGTAAGAAGCACTCAACTAGTTTCTTTCATGGGATGAATACGATGTGAGCGGAGACGTAAGATTTCCACGAATAAGGGCAGAGGAGTACCTCTTTCTGCTGGCAGTGTTGTGTCCTCCTTCTGTTTTTCCGACGATCTTCTTGTTGTTCGCCGGAAACCAGAAGTTGTGGAGGACGGTGCAGCCTTGGACGAACCCATGGCCAAGTTGTTGAGTGTGGTGCGTTGGCCGTCTGTCGGCAACGGGGAAGCAGATCCGAGGCGGCGAACGACGGTGTAGCAGGAACAGCTCTGGTGCGGTGGACGGTTGCGACAGTGGAGCCGCAGCAGTGAGGCGTAGGACGACATGGTCGGAGTGGTTCTGGGACGGCGCACGTCAGTGTCGGCGTCGTGGAGGCAGCTCTGTCTCAGCTTCAGCTGCTAAGTCCTTGAGGGCGTTGTGGTTGCGGTTGCGTTGGACGACGACGTCGGGGTACCGGCTCCGGCGTGATGGAGGAGGGTGGCGGTGGATTGGCCGATATGGGGTAGAGGACGGAGGACGCTGGGGTTTCGCGGCAAGTGGAGAGGGCATTTTCGCGCCCATGGAGTATGAATGGGGAAACGGAGGGAGGCGGGGAACTAAGGGGGAACAATGTTTTGGTTTGAGACGCGCTTGTTTGAAATTTGGGGAAAGTTACAAACTTTGCCCCCATCTAAAATTTCGGACATATTGCGGGTTGGGGGTAGGACAGTCATGTCAGGTGTCCCAAATGTGGGCGGGATATATTTCGGCCGAGCGCATGGGTAGGCGCCCATGGCGTATGAATGCTTATCGGAGACGGTTGAGACTGGCGTCTTGGTGAAGTCACAAACCTACCACGGTTTAGACCTTTGGACATCGGGCCGATAGGCTACACGGGCAAGAGTCGGGACAGTAATTTCCTACCACCAAAACATTAGTCTCGCGCGGTTTCGGGTGACCAGAGGCCTATTTGGCGCTTCGTTCAATATTTGGGAGCAGAAGCATTAACGTTTTCGGTTCTCTTGAATTGAACTTTCAGGATTTGTCAAACTTCACAAATCTTTACTCTTAAAAATCCTACAACTACTTTTGGAATGGAGGGGGTACATTTGAGTATACATTGTACACGAGTATATATTAAAAAATATGCAACTTACCTCAGTTCATGCATGGTTCTAGATATAATCTCCTTGGTTGCAAAAAATAAGTTAGATATACGTATGAATATATATAGCATGTTCAAACTCACAAAAAAGATTGATGCCCCCTTTTACATCTGATTTACAAATGCCATTATCTCGGGTTCAAATAGATGAATGCACTCCCTATGAATTCGAATCTTCAAAACCCCCTTTATGTTGAATTCGACATGTATTCTATTTCGTAGCTAGCAATTTGGAATGCATCCATGCAAGTGATAAATGTATAAAGTGCTTCACACTAACAACATGGAGTGCACTAATTAATGTTTATATATGAATTGCAAAAGCATCCATTGCCTATATTTCAAACCGCTCTCACTGTATGGATCGATAATATGAAATAAACACATGCACATGCTAGAATTCAATAGAGTATGGGTGTCTGATTGACCGATTTTCGTCCATACGCAATTTGCAAAATTCATGATCTCATCCAAAAATAATAATGCCATTTATATTTTAATTTAATGCGTAGAACCGCCTTTTACACGTAGATGCACTATGCCTCGACCCGTTCTCACAAATGTGTTATATATCTCTCTATCTAACGCATAAGTGCACACACTTTATAGGCATCGACATTTCTCTTTCGCACATGCTCACAATCTCTCTCAGGGTGTCAGGGTGTCTCACGCACATGCTCTCTCTGTTTCTCTCTCTCTCTCTTTCTGACTACTATGTACCACTTTTCACTAATCTCAGTTGAAAACACTATTTCTCTCACATGCATATATACACATGCACGGTCTCTACTAGCCCTCTATACGCACATTATCTTTAGGCCTCTCTCGCACACATTGCCCCCCCCCCCCCGACACACCTCTCTCTTAGTAGTTGGCAGATATGATTTCATCATATCATTCGGTAGGATATCCCTGGCTGTTAGGCTGGATGGTAATACGAGGCAAAGTTTTACCCTAGTTCAGATCGGACCCTTGCAGTTGAAGAAAGAGCGTACTCTGATGCTGTATATTAGTGATAGGGGTGTGTACAAAGTACACGTGAATACCAGGCATTGTGCGTGTGTGTATACTATCGACGAACTAGCCCCCAAGCTTGTATAACATACTAAGGGCCTAGGTCTACAAATCATATATAGTCGGCTTATTTCCAGTGGGGATAGAGTCCTCCGCGACTCTGGTAACTTCGTGTTGTACGCCGAGTCCTCCACATGGGTCTTCCTATAACATGTCTCGGTCCAACCTATATGTGGCGCAGGATGGAACCGACCCATGAGTCTTCATGTTGACCCACTACAACTAGAAATGATGTGCCCACCACACCACACACGCAATCGGCCACTAAGAAAATAAGCATATACAATAGTACAACGGTATCTAGCTCACGATACGTCTCCATATTTTGTTGATGACACTGACGGACTTTGCATTTGATGTGTGCTCCGTATTTTGTTGACGACACTTACAGTCATTGTATTTGAAGCAAAACCACGATATGGTCACTAGACTTCAGAATAAGCTCATCACGGTCACCACATACATTTTGCCGTGCTAATCGACATGTGGTTGGATGGTTAGAGGACAGTGGTTTCTCGAGCCCACCAAGGTTAAAGTCCCGGTGCTCGCATTTATCTTGTGTTAATTTCAGTATTTTCTAGCGATGTACGTTCAGTGGGAGGAGATGTTCCACTCGACTATGAGGCACCTATGGTGACTTCGTAAAATCTCAAGATCATATATGCTGGCCCACTCTCTCGAAGGTGCTCATAGGGGTAGGGTTCGCGTGTGTGCGCTTATAGCGGTGAGTGCTTGCGCGTATATATGACCCCTTGCGTCTGTACCGTGTTAAACAAATACATATCATGATTATACGGTCAATGGCTCACCCGTACAACTCCATATTTTGTTGATGACACAATCAATTGACCAGTCAAACATTCCACGTGGCAAAACTAGTGTTGCACCATTGGGGCGCGTAACCCTGGGGCCCACCTGTCAGCCCGTATATGAAAGAAAGAAATGGTAATTTGAGTCTGTACTGTGTTAATAAAATAGGAGTACATTTTAGGGTGATCATACGGTCACTGGCTCACCATACAGCTCCGTAATTTGTTGATAACACGATCGATTGACCAGTCAAATGGTCCACATTCAGCAGCGGACATTACCATAGGACCCACCCGTCAGCGCGTATATGAAGGACAGAAATGGTAATAAATTAGTGTTTATTGGGTATTCGAAGTCGTGAGACCTCTGGTTGGCAGTCACCGGCGGTTGGGGGCGTTCATTGGTTGGTGGGGTGGGGATCCCCGGAGAAAAAGCTCGGCGGGGGGAGGGGGGGCTAGAGGGATGGCCGGTGCGGCGGCGGACCGGCAGTGGGGAGTGGTTTCGGGGAGGGCGGGCTGGCCGCGGGCGGCGGGGGCTGGCGGTTCGGCCGGTGGTGGCTGGCGTGTGGGGACCCCGACTCATAAGTCGTGATCACCGAATGCACGTGTACAGTGATCCCAGAGATCAATGCTCACTGAACACACAGAAGCTGAATAACAAGAGTCTTACATCCATACATACCGTCTTACACAAATTATGACCATTATGGTCAAGTCTTACATTGATAAAGCCTTAAGGGCTGAACATCAAATAAAACACAAGCAGCGGAAATCTTGACGATAAGTAGAACCCATGCCATCTGCCTTAACCCTACGGGCATTACGACCGAGGAAGCGTCCTAGTTCGCATGTTCGTCTCCAAAGAACTCTTCTTCGAACTCTGGTTCTTCCATGCCTGGCCAATTAAATAACCAGTGGCAAGCCAATGAGTACTTTGAATGTACTCGCAAGCAACCCATGTTTTGGTTCCAGATATAACAATGCATGATATAGGTAAATTTTTGCAGAAAGCTAGTTTTGAGTGCAATAATATGTTCAACAACTTGTAAGACATGCATCAGGAGAATTCAAGTAACCATGAGGACAGGTTACAGATATCAACATAAATAGAGTGGGCACCAACCCAACTCAATCATGTCAAGTCCTTTGACTTGACCCAAGTAGTTTTATCAACACACACACACACCTTTGGTTTGCAAAGCTACGGGCGTAGTTTAAGCAGCACCGCCCAACTGTCCTTGACCGTGGACACGACTATTCGAATAGTTTTACACTCTGCAGAGGTTGCACAGTTTACCCACAAGATCCGGGGAACTTCCGTGTCATCCACGACCCGCGGTACCTCAAGTACCCGGGGTAAGCACCCGATCACTATCTTTCCCTAGACGACACTAACAAGGAGTCCACTCGTTGTTCCATATCCTCATGATGTACATCATACGAGACTCACTCGAGATCGTAACAACCGAGAGGGGACACAACGGTGTATCCAGTGCCCTGTAAAAACAGTCATGGCCGCCCTACGTGGCACGACCCCGTCCGGAGAGAGAGCACCAACTCTCTCCCGTCACTAGTAATGCGGGCTCCAAGCTAGTATCGGCCTAGGTAATCAATAATGCCCTTTCCCATACAAGGGTAGAGTGGTTGCGCATGTAAGGTTGGGACAGTCGACAAATCTAAAATCTAATCCGTTTTCGAAAACGACACACACTTGCCTCGGTACACCACTTCGTCATCAAGTGGTTACCCATCTCATCATCTCCCTCGGGCATAAGTGGCACCAGCAAAGTTTTGAAAAGTCCTTTGAAAATACTTTGTCTCCTTCACCATGCATATACCCGTCCCTTTATGTAGCACTTACATTAGCATCCTATCTACTCCCACCGGCATAACCCTCATAAGAAGGTAGGGTCATGCACAATGCAAGTATCAATGAGGAAGTAATGGTGGCAAGCCACCCCATGTGGTCACCACAATATCATGTCTCCGATGCAAGCAATAGAAGTGCTATATGGCATGCATAAAAAAGGTTTCATAGACATGGTCAAAGGGCTGCTTGCCTGGCTCAACAAAGTCTTCTGGGTCTTCAAAGTCTTCTGGTCCAACTCCTTCGTCAGCAACACAATCTATCGTCGCAAAATAATAACGAGAAAATAAGGCAATAATAAAACAGAAAAACCAAAGTGCTCAGAAAAATGTCAACTCATTTTTATTAAATACTAGGTTGAAAACTAAGAAGGGGAAATTTCCTACTTTTGGATTTGGAGTAGCAGAATAGGAGAAATGGATTTACAAAGGCATATTTAAATGCTTAAAATCACATTTAAATATTTACAATGATGAAAAGGTTGTTGGATTTGAATGAAAGTTGCACCATTAAATAGGTTGCAATATTTTAGGAATTTAGGAGTTGGAATTAATTTATTTGGACATATATTTTATCCTGTGGAATATTTGGAAAAGTGACAGAAAAAGAAAAGGAAAAGGGCCATGTGCCTACTGGGCCAGAACAGCCGCAGGGCAGCAGGCCCAGCCAGAGAGGCGGCCCAGCGCACTGGTGCACGCGCGCGTGCCAGGTTTAAACCTGACGGGCGGGGCCCAGGCGTCAGGACGTGAGGCTGACGGAGGGGGCCCACGACCGTCGTCGTCAACCCTGGGTCAGAGAGGGCGGCGAGCTCACCGGCGACGATACGGCGCACGGCAAGGTTGGGCGAGGGCACGGCTGGACTCAGCGTCATGTCGCCGTTCGGGTGGAGGTGGTGGATGTCACCGGGGTTGCCTGGTTCGTTGGTGACGAGGAGGCACGGCGGAGGATCTTCAGGCGGCGGTGGATCCGGCCGTTTCCGGCTGCAAAAGAGGCAGGGAAGAGGGGGGAAATGGTCAGTGAGCCGCGGCGGTTCCAGATCGAGGAAGAGGAGCGGTGGAGAGGGCCTGTACCCGGAGATCGACGCTGACCCGAGGCGGTGGAGCTCGAGCTCGATCGCGAGCTCGGGCGGCTCTGGAGAGGAACTGGGGGTGCAGGGGGAGGGTTTGGTGGTGCAGAGAGCGAGTGGTGAGGAGAGGAGGGCTCGGGGAGGCCTTTAAATAGGCAAACGGCGAGGCCCCGTAGACCCGTGCACCGGCGAGCTCACGCTCGTCACTGCAGGGCTCGGGGGAAGAGGGCGTGGTGTCTGGGGTGTTCCTGGACATCGACTACGTCGGGTGAGATAGAGAGAGGGAGTGGGGAGAGGTCAGAGGCGTGGCAGGAGCTGCCGCGCCATTGGCTGGCGCCTGGGCGGCCTCTGCTTGCTAGCGTGGAGGCGCGGGAGGAGGAGAGAGAGGAGGGGCCGACCACAGAGCGTGTTATGGACGCCGAGGCGCATCGGCAGCGCTGAGGGAGGCCCGAGGTGGTCGGAGGCGTCGGGCAGAGGGCGGTTACAAGACGGAACGCATCAGAAGGGCGTGCTCAGAGCGCCTAAATGGCCGGCATGGCATTTTCTATGCCTTGTGGGGTGACCAACCGTGTCGATAGCTCAAGCGTGGAGTAAAGAAGTAGGGGAGGCATTGGATGCTCTGGATGGCCGTTGGGGTGAGGAGAGAGGTGAGGAAGAGAGAGGGAGGGGCTGTCCAGAGAGAGAAAGTGGGGTTTTACCCATCCAATAATTGAGCTGTGGACTTGTCATTGTTACTGGAGGTGAAAGGGATCTAGGAGGAGCTGTGGTAAAAAGTTGAGCTCAAGGAGAATAGTTTTAATGGTCAAAATGGGGATTTTTGAAAAGTGGAGAAGGTGTTTGACAAAGGTTTTAGCAAGCAAATGATTTCCAAATGCCATGATACTCCTCAGGGTGAAATGAAACATATAATTAGGGCCCTCCACCAATTTGGAGCTTATTTGGGAAAAGTTGCCAATACAACTTTTGTAAACCCTAGAAATGAGCATAAATAGACTTGTGTAGATCTAGTTGAGCATAACACTTCTCCTTGATGCACTACTTGGTGTAGTGGCCTCATTTGGTCATGTGAACATGCTCACAAAAGTTGGGGTTAAGGGGAGAAAGTTGGTAGGCCAAATAAAAAGGCCAAATAATGCAAAAGTTTTGTTGGTCCAAATTTTCATGCTTTATTAATGCAAATGAAATGTTACAAAATGCACGGTGTGACATGGCGGCTCAGGGGGGTGGAGTTGGATGATAAACTGGAGGCCCTTGATTTCGTATCCAACGGCTGGAAAATCTAATGATCAGAGATGAAAAAGTCAGTCGACTGACGTGTAGCCTCACCCCGCACGTACACATGCACGCACGCAAGACACACACGCATGTACGCGTGCAACACTGACATGTACACACGCACGCATGCTGGCGTGCAACACTGACACGTACACATGCACTCACGAACACACGCACGTACGCACCCATGCATGCAACACTGAAACGTACCCTTGCACACATGCAACACTCTCACGCCTGCATGCACACATCACACGACGCAAGACACACGCTCAACCTATACGTGCATGCACCCTTTGTTAAGGACATGGATTGTTACGGGTATTAATCAATCTTATCTGTGATAAGAAGAACATTGATGTTTGCAGCGGTCTTTATGAATCACAACGTATCGAACGGGCTATCAACATAGTAGGCTTATCTACATGAAAAGATGACGTCACACTCAATGAACAATCATCGGTTTATGAAATGCCCGGTTCTGACCGCCCTGGCCCACCAAAGGTTCCTCTGCTATGCGCTGCCTGCGTTGGGTCACTGACATGCAGGCCATGGACCCAAAGAGCCCATACGTCAGTGGAAGAATGGCGCGGTGTCCTAGGTCAGAATCGAGGGCGCCACTCGCGGCACGCCCGGTTGAACACGCCTCCGTGCCGCATTCAAACGCCTCCATGAAACCCGCCCGTGTGGAAGCCGAGAAACCCACTCTCGACACACGTCCGTTCATGGCCGGGCCGGCGTTAAACGCAACACCGGCCAAGCTCCTCCCGTCTGCCATCTTTTTAATCTCCTATTTAAACGAGGCCAAACGCCGGCCAAGAATCGCACACCTCCTCCGCTCCCCTATCTCCTCCACCATTTTGTCCACTCTTACAATTGCTTACGAAGAATAGTTATTCCGCATCCAAGCCGGCTGGGTAGCCCGCCGGATACGAGCTATGCAGCTCACTGAACCAGCTCCCTCCCCTCGGCCAACGGAGTCAGTTGCCACCCCAAGCCGGGCGACGGTTCAAACCTTCGCCGCTCCAGTTAGCTCGGCGAGGAGCAGCGACGGGCATCGTTGCTGCCGTCCATGCCGCCGCCTCGTCTGCGTCTCCCATTTACGTGGCCGAGACTCCCATGCCGGGCGGCCGCACCATGCAAGCAGCAAGCCGGTGCGCGGAGAGCGGCGAAGTCGGTGGCAGCGCCTCGCGTCCGCCGCCATCATCGAGGAGAAGTAGAACACGGGAGACCGCCGCCGCTTGGGTCCCATGAAGGCCACCACGGAGGCGACGCGGCGTACACAACAGTGTGTCTTGCCGGATGCTTTTGTTGCGAGGACGTTCACGACCCGCATGGGCTCCACGGAAGAGGGGAATGTTAGGATGAACTCGAGCCGGTGCCGGCCATGGCGAAGTAGTGGCCGGTGATGAACTCGAACTGGTGCCGGCCAGCATCATCTTCGGCACCAGAAAATGATATCAGTTGGGCAGTGGGGAAGCGAGCCATCCTTTGCGCTGAAGCATATACCTCCGGGGCTCCCGGCTGTCCGGTGATCGTGCTGCCGGACATGAGGAACACAAATCGATCGGCGGGCGACCATTTAGGTCAGCTATTATATACCTGTGTTGTCTAGAACTAGCACCGCATAGTTTGTTTGAATGTAAAGAAATCCGTCATGTTTGTATGAAAATCTGGTATTTTATATGATTTCCGTCGTTGTTTATATGAAATATCAGTTTGTCTACGTGTTTGCGTGAATTTCGTCCGGTTGGTTGAGTTCTTTGTCATAATGTGTGCGGCTACGGTTGGATGGCGTAATTTGCGGTCGCATGTCGGTATGCGGCTCGAGGCGGCATTGTGGGACAAAAAACACAGCTCGGCGAGCTCGTCTCCAACATGCGCTACTGGAGGATGCATGATAGCATGAGCACTGAGCGATGTCGTTCATCGGTGGCAAAGGCACCGGTGGACAAAAGGGTCGCCAATATTTTGGCTACCCCGGGCAAGATCCAAACAGCCCCTCCCAACAGATTCAAATCCCTCATTCGCCGTGGAATTTGGCCATGTGTTGTTTTAATGGACTAGCAAGATGCCTGTGCATTGCACGGAACATGAAGATGCATATTTTTACAAACTCCCGCATGCATGCAAGGGATAATTAATGTCCTCCTTTGCTAGTACCACGAGGCAAACACCATTAATATTGCATTGATTAGTGTTAGCGGCCTTGTATATCTGCAAATTGTAATTTTGATAGTGGCCCCTTGTATATAAAAATGGAGGGAGAAAGATGAGAGATAAGGTGAGGAGGAGTGGGGCGTGGTGGTGACTCGCTGTTGGACTATGCGGAGGCATGGGGATGGATGGCGCATTATGTCTAGGTTTGTATCTCTCTCACACACACCCACGTAGGTGCGGGACATGCACGAAGAGGAGAGGTGCACGCACGGTGCACGTACTCCCGTCTCTTTCCCAACCACACCCCCGCGGGAACACGGTGGAGCTCATTTCTATACGAAAAAGGCAGCCCACGTGGTAATTTGGCACGTGTACTGGTTGTCCACTTGGTGGAGGGAGGATCGTCTACCATGGGTGAACAAACAAATTGCGACTTGACGCATTATGTTAAATTAAAAAAGAGGCAAACCATGTGGGGCCTACCTTAGAGGCAAGGCTCTATACAATCGGAGTATTTTTGATGTGTCCCGTCAACTCGCAGAACGAGGAGAAGCTTGCTTAGTACGCCGTCTCCCCCGCCCACGGGCGCGGTGGCTCGCAAGATGAGGTGAAGCTTGCTTACGAGTAGTAGTAGTACTACTACTACTACTACTATCAGACGCTTCGTCCGCTCCCTCGCCCTCACACGCTCGCGGTGGCTCACATGACGAGGAGAAAATTTTACTACTCCCTCTGTTTACTCCTCGTCCCTACTACGTACTTTGGTTAGTACTCCCTCCATTTACTTATATAAGGCCACTATAAAAAATTACATTTTGCATCTATACAAGGCCACAAATAGTAATCGAGACAAAAGTTACTACTCCCTCCTTTCCAGTTTATGGCTCAATTTCAAAATGCCTCCAACCAAGGTAGACGGTGAGTGGTCGAATTAATTTCGTAGTTTGCACAAGTAATTAGTACGCCTGCTTTTTCTCAAGAAGTTATGTTTATCGAGGCATTAATTAGAATGAATGCATGAATGACCACTAAATTTCCATGAACTTGTACATGCATTGGTTAGTTTCCTCTTGACCTTTGCTTGCGTGCACGGTGATCTAACGCACCTCGAAATCCAACATGTAATGGTACTACTACTAGTATAGTAGAATTGAGACTTATCAAACGGAAAAACGAATGTTTTTTAGATGAGCCCTATAAACCCTAGTGGGTACATACTCCGTAAAAACAGATTTTTCCAAAACTAAGTCGCTCAGTTTCATGAATTCTGTAGTATACTCCTCCGTCGACGCTCCCTTTCATGAATTATGTACTTCCTGTCGCTGACATGTGGGACATATAGCAACCGGGTCGACGTGTCAAGCACCAAATAACAGTGCAGAACAGCAGGGGGGACGCACCCCACTGCATCGCCCAAAGAGTAGTAATGAGCAATGAGACGTCAAATCACAATGTCGCACCTTCCTAGACGGACGAAGCAACCATTATTTCACACTTCGGTTCGCCATCATCTCAAACCATGTAGTATTGCTTACGCCTCAAGAGGGACACGTGCATCGCCTTGGTACATCATGACACGTGGGACCGCATGACAGCCATGCTCCCCGCCGATCGCTTCAAAAATCACCTCATTTTACTATACTTCCTCCATATCGGTTTACTACATGGGATGCACGTCGTTTCTAGGTTGAGAATTTAATCGGCTATATATGTGATGAACAGTAATCTAGCCTTTTAAAAATGTATACTTATGTACAGTAGTACTATCGATGGATTGCGCCATGGAGCAAAAATTGAAATAAAAAAAGGTGGTACATATAGAGAGCGCTCGACGCCAAATTATGCATATAGTACTATTAAAAAAGCTAGTACGTGCTTAATTGGGGTGCTAAATTCTATTAAAGAAATACTAGTAGTATGTACATACTGAAGATTTAAAGTAACGAGAAGAAACATAACATAGTTCTGCTGGGGGCTCAGCACAACACACCCCTCAAATTAAACTAAGCACACTTGAAATTAAACTATGCAGCTAATCCGGTAGACACTGCATTAGAAGTTTAGAACCACCATGAGCAACGACAATGCCACCTTACTCGGAGTCCTCGTCCATGTCCTCGACTTCGTCCTTGTCCCTCTTCCTCTTGGCCGATACTTCTTTGCTTGAACCGCACACTTGGCTGTTGCTCTTCATCCAACCCTTGTAGATATTGAAACAAAGGTAGCCATCCATTGCAGCATAGTGGATGTGGTCTATATCTAGTACATTCCGCTGCCATGCATGACGATGAAATGTTTAATGAGGTTTCTCCAGTTTACGGCACGAAGGATGAACCATGGCTCCTGCCAGGGTCAGCATTGAAGGCTGACGAGAGGACACCAGCCGATTCTTCTGGAGGTCAAAGGGGTTGCCTACAACGAGGCCTATCCAACCCAGGACTTCTTTATCGTTCTTAAAGTCTACAGTAACGAATTTCACGGTTTTGTCCTTGAGGAAGTCCTTAAAATCCTGGCACTCAACGTCGGCATGGCATATGTGGTAGACCAAGCATAAGTCATGCACGCAAACCTGGATCACGACGGGCTTCTTCCTCACTTCGTCCTTTAGATCCTTCTCTCGTCCCAGGACCGTGGTGTACTCAACATCTAGCCCAGCGAACAGTCATCATCTGAGTCTTCGAACATATGTCTGAAGCGAGAAAGGCATGCTTTTACCGTCGCGGAAGAACGGGTGTAGATGACGTCGAACTCATCACCGGTGATGGTTCTAACCTTGTACTCACCGACGATCGGGGAGATTTGGTACGCCATGGATTTGGGAGGAGGGTTAGGATTAGTGGAACTGCCATAATGTGAATGGACGGGACGACTAGGAGCGAACCACCGTAGTATTGAAGAACGTGCGGGGATGAGTAGGAGCGAACTACCAGCGTGCGAACGGCAGGGAGTGGTTTTCCATTCTCCCATGATACGGGCTTCCGAGAGCCCTTGGATCTGAGATCAAACGGTTGCATGGCGTGATTCTAGACCTATGGGTGAATATCCTATCCTGGAGGGTTATTCTGCAAATTTTCAGCAACTTAGCATGCGAACGTTTGATCTCAGATCCAAGGGCTGCCCAGCAGCCCGTATCGTGGTCGCGCCTACCACGACCGTCGCGTCGCTCGTGCGGTCGTGCCCTTGGAGATTTAACACAATGTGTTAGGCTATCTGATGTTGGCATGTCATACATAGTCATCACTTAGTCACTCATACTACAAAAAGGTTTTGGCTATAAGGTTGGCTATAAGTGTATATTTTTTACTTCTCTCTATCTCTTTCTTCGTACTCCCTCCGTCCCATAATATAAGAACGTTTTTGACACTAGTGTAGTGCCAAAAACGTTCTTATATTATGGGACACAGGGAGTACTAGTATTTATTGCATTTGCCAAGGAGTGACCTGTTCCAATGAAATGGTGTTGCTAAGTTTGCTTCATTTAATTAGCTATAGACTCAAAATTGTCTTTTTCACCTAGGTACGCGCTTAGCACCGCTTTCTTCCTTGGGTCACCAAACTAGTCTCTCTCTTCTTGATTAACTTGCCACATCAGACTTTATGCCTATGTGGCAAGCTTAAGCACCTGTAGGAGCAAGTAAAAGTAATTACAATAGTGCGCTTTACATGGCATTTTTGCATATGTGGAGGAAAGAGAGGCAAGGAAAAAGTGGATAAGTGGGCTCTCAAGCAAGAGCCAGCCTCTACTATATGGTGGAGCATTGGGAGAGGCACCTGTATGGAGGTGGTCAGGAATCAGGAGACTCACGCCGGTCGTAGCGCCGCAGTGAAAATGATAATGGCAAGTCAAATCACGTGGCCCCACCTGTCCAAAGAAGAACTTCATTGTCTAATCACACAACCCAACGCTTGCAGCAGCCTACTCCCTCGTCTTCTCGCAGGTTCTGTCCGAACCGACTAGGCGGAATTGCCCGCCTACCACGCAGAAAAGCCCCGCCTTGACTTTTAAATACAACTACATCCGCTTAAGAATCCAATGATATACTTTTTGTGACATAGTAACTCATATTTAGTTAGTCAAATGGATGACCTAGAACTACGTGCAGGCCCTATAAACCGAGACGCCTAAAAATAAAAAAACCAAGACGGAGAGGGTAGTTCAGCACGTATCTTTTTAGATCAATATAGTTGGGATTCACCAAGGAGCAAAACCAAGTGGTAGGCTGCTCCTGTCGTGTTGGCGTAGCAACTCAAGCAGGGTCAGTACGCACACGAAATGGCGACACACTTAACAGGACCCCTTTGGCCGACATGTGGCTCATCCACCGTCTTGATCCATGCGTGATGCACCAAATTGTAGTTCAGAGCAGCGGTTGGAATTGGAGGCACCCCGGTCGTAGCGCCGCAGTAGTAGAAAATGAGCGATGAGGGGTCAAATCACAAAGCCCCACCTTTCCCGCAGTCTAAGTTTGACGGACGAAGCAACCATCATTTCACTCTAGGGCGCAAGAGCATAAAGATAAGAGAAAACAATGATGCGTGCGGCAGCTACCTAGGGCACCCCAGGGTAGGGGTCTCCACTACAGATCCTTTTTTTAAAGCGCCTCCACTACAAATCGGCTTCTCCCTCGTCCTCTTGAAGAAAACCGATGATGAATGCGGCGGTAGGGTTTGTAGGAGTACTACAGCGTGCGAGGCCACGTCGTAGTAAACGGGTTCGAGTTGATGCCTTAAATATGTGTGGGCCGCTTGGTTTTACGGGAACGAGGCAGCATTTTGGGTTCAGGGACCAGTGGAGATTTAGTACGTACAAAAAATTGTGGACGTAGGTTCGACCGAAAGGCAATGATGGGCCCTGCATTTTGATATACCCGGGGCCGCGTGAAATTTGCTACTCTACTCAAAACTAGTAAGGTACACACGTATTGAATGCATGAGATTTCAAAACCAAATTATGAATAAATACACACTATAGCATATAAAGCTTTGAGTCATATATGCATGATGTAGATGTTCGTTTAGTTCTTATAGTTCATCTCATTCAAAATCAATTAGTTTTATAAAAAATGTTAAGATTCATGGGGTTGTGCATTGTAAATCATAAAGTAAAAAACAAATAATGGCAATTCATTTAGAAAAAATAATCAATTATGATACAGAAGATTTTAGAACAAAGGAGAAGTTCTTGTGTTATGAGGTTTGTGCATTATGCTTAAGTTCAACCATGGAGTCTTCTAAATTGTACATGTGGCAGATCTGGTTTAATGTTGATGATATCCAACGGCCAGTAGTGCTCGGATTTGCCTATCTCTGCACTATTGGGTTAGCTTCATCCAGCGACCATCTTTCAAACTTATTGGCACACTATATAGTTCTTGTTCCATAGTTGCATGTTTTGGAAAAAAAGCTACTAGTGGGTTGTACTATCTATTTAGAAATAGTAGATGTATACATGGAATTTGTAGGGAAAGAGATGACATGGAGCATCTCAATTCCTATGAGTAGGGATTGGAAAAGAGATGTCATTTGGTTCACATCATAGGAACTTTTCTATTGCATCTAGAGATGACATGTATCTCAATCCCTATGAGGAGGGATTAGAAAAGAGATGTAATTTGGTTCATATCATAGGAACTTTTCTATTGAATATACGCTAATGTTTATTTTCCATTGTAATTAAGGGAGTATAGGTATCCATTCAGATGAACCAAGTGGCACTAAAGCTATAGAAATGATATCATGTTTATTTCCTTTGAAATGTGGAGTATATGAATCTATTCCTATGAACCAAATGGCTCAAAAGGAAAAAATCCTATAAAAATCATATCATATAGAGTTCCTATGATATTCCTCGACACTAAAGGATGCTAGAAATTGTTGCGGGTGATACGATGGTCTTTCTTTGTAGACTCCTCACCCATCTTTATAGTTACCTCTCGAAGATGAATGAAATGATATATATACATGGTATTCTACATGTGCAATTTGGTACACGAAAACTCGGTAAAAGTTTGCGAGGTTCGAATTTTCAATAAAGTTATATGCACTGCATTTCGGAACGGAGGGAGCATACGGCGGTTGCTAACACTCACGTGGAAGATTTGTGTGTAGGAGGAGTGGTTGTTCTGTTAAATGACATGGCAAAAATGACACTGTCGGATGCCGATCTAACGGTTCTTACGGCGTTCATCAGGAAAAGGCTTGTGGCGAATGCTTGTCAGATAATGATTTACGGACACATGCATTGCATTGATACGTGCCCCCCTCTCTCTCACGCATACGCACCCTCACGAGTCACGACTCTCCAGAGTCCTCTCGCAGACTCACACGTCGCACCCACAGTCTATCTGCAGGTAGACGTCATGCACATATGTGCTTTTCACACCCTACCCTCAGAACTTCTAAAAAACAAAAGACGGCGTGCACATTTTATTTTAGCTCACACGTCACACACTTATACTATTACTCTCGCGGCGAACGTTCTTTGGGCATAGTATAACTCACCAAGAGAAGCGGTGCCCGCACGCACTAGTTCTCTCACACCCACTCGCGGGTACACGTAGGAGCGCATTTTTTTGAAGCTGGTACAACAAAATCACTCCACTATATATAAAAGCAGGAGCCTTAGCGCTTGCTTTACTAGGGTTCCTGTCGTTCACTCTCTCATGCTCTCCAGATCTAAGCAACACATAGGTGGCCACATTCTCTCTCAGCTCACGGCTGGTCACAAATCCGGCCGGACAACCTCGACCGAGGCAGGGGTGTAGGTGCACGGTTCACGCTGTCGTCGGCAGGAGGGAGGAGACCAACGGCTGCCCGCGCGCCCCGACCGGCGGCCGTGCCATTCTCTCCGAGAGAGCGCTGTCTCGGGAGGGCCTCCGACCCCTTCTTCCTCCCTGCGGTATTGTGGCCAAGATGCGGCCTCCCAACACCGTCTTTGCCACATGCCGATGATCCTCAGGTATATATTCCTTCGAAACCTGCCTTGCTCCACTGCCCCAGCTCCCTTCGTGTTGATCCTTTTCTACTTCCGTCCGCTGTTCCAAAGCCACCTAGATTTCTACTATTATTAGAAGTAAATCTAGTTCATATAGTCGACTCAAAGCGTTGGTTCAAACAAGGAAGAAAGTGGGAAAGCTGTAGCATGAATCTAGGACTTGGTTCTAACAGGAAAAGGGGGAAAGTAGTAATATCTGTCACTGTTTAAATAACCGTATTTCGTATTTGCGCAAACAGGGATGTCTGTCTCCATATCGTCTTGGGATGTCTGTCTCTGTATCGTTTCTATCCGTGCAATCAAAAGCACACACCTCAGTTTTAGTACAACTTTGCAAAATGAGATGGCTATCCCTCGCTGTCGTCGTCTAACCTCCCGTCTTCATGGTATCCCTACATTGGTAGTAACTAAGGTAGAATGACCAACGCAATCTAAAAGAAGCTGATTAAATACGCTTTTACTTCCTGATTGCGATGTAGGGACGAGCGAAACAACTGCATCCTAGTCCGAATCGCACTTTCTACCAGTTCATCCATGGACCGAGGACTAGCTGGCATGGCTGCACGGTGGTTTTTGGACAGGTCTTGTGGACAAGAGGCATTGTGGTCTGCTTATTTACGCAAATAGGGTGCTTAAATTTAGTGGAATGCACAAGCATTTCAGCTGGTCAAGATAATTGCATGGTTCAGTTCAGAATTCCAAATTGAGACCACAATTATAATTGGTTATTACGGAATGAGAGAACCTAACCCTGGATGGTGGCAACAAGAAAAAACCAGAGTGAACTCCAGGAAATTTAAGCTCACGGAGGCCCTTTGCTCGTGAGAAGCCTTGCTTGTTTTTTTCCTGATTTGTAAACCTTCTCACAACTTTGTCTTTTGTTGTGAACTAGTATGTGTTTGTTATGTTCTATGAATCACTGAGATGTATAAAATTGCTTAACTTATGCTTTTCAAGTTTTTTATGAAGACGAGTTTAATGTGAGTGTTCCACATGAGCGCTGGACTAGCGTGTGAACGTTTGGAATTTATTACATTGTGGCCTCAATTAACTGCATGAACCACTGTAACAAGATACATAGTTGCTTATACGTCAGACAACAGATTGTTGATTCTTAGCTGGTCGATAGCCTAGTGTTGAAGCGAGCTGAGCCAATGTGCCGTGTTTTGCACAACTGCTTACAAGTGTGGTAGCACCAACAATGTTTACAAGTACTTAGGTATACGTCAGTGCATGGTTCTCGAATGAGTGCTCTATTTCACCAAAACACACACTGCTCGTATGATAAACCGTGACAACTTATGTCTTACCATGCCATATTCATGAAAAAACTAGTGAGGAAGCATCTGTTTCGGCAAAAATTATGATGGTTCTCACATGATTCACGGGCACACAAAATTAGCAGCAGTTCCCATAGGCGGATTCAAACAGAGTACTAGCCCCAGAGGGGTCGATAACAGGCAAGGCTTGGATAATTAGACACAATCCAAACTACTATTAAACACTAGTTGGGGCAACTATTTCATGCCTCGATCTAATTTGGGCTGGACACAAGACGGACCTTGCCATGAACATCATCGAGGACGTCCCGCAGCAGCTCAATCCTGTGAACCTTCATGAAGACAACCTTGTGGCCTTGCCACTGATAAAATTGTTTGTGGAGGCATGCCACGTCATCTTCCTGCGTAAGCTTGACAAGAACAGTATGCTTCACAAACGAAGGAGTAGCTTTGAACTTCTTGTGCTTCAGTACACCCTGGACAACACGCCTGACAACAGTGAGGCTGGAACAACTCTTCATTGGCATAATCGCAAATGGCTTCCAGGATCCAACAGCCTAAGAACTCTGTTTTCCCAGTGCGTATATTCAGGTCGTCCGCCTCATAGCGAGTGACATGTACAACCACACAATCCTTATGCGCATCGTGGCTCTAATTGAAACAGAAACAAATTTTGAATTACTTTTCAGTATAAGAAACACAAGTTATTTAAACCACTATGTATAGCATGGCATCGAAGCTAATAAAATTTTGCATTATTAATCACCACATACTTCCTTTTCTAAAAACAATCACCACATACTCAGATGAAAAACAACAATCGAGATCAGCAAAGAAGGAAATCACCTTGGGCAGCTCAGCGTGGGGGGGGGCACACATCCTCGAAGGGGGAAAACTGCTCCTGCAGTGCCACGGGGCTGTAACCTCAAACGGGGCGTTGACCATCTCAGTAGTGGCCATGACCGTATCTGGGGTCAGCTCGGTGGGTGCCTCCATCTTCTTGGAGCTCTCTGTCTCGTGGGGATCAGCTTCCCGCATCTGCTCCAATATCGGCAGATCTTTGCCTGGTTCTCCTTGGTCCATCATGAAACTGAGGAATACTAGGAGACCACTGAAAGGAAAACACAATCGCAATGACAATGAAACAAAAAAGAGAGTGAGGATCGGTTACTGCTTTGCAAAAGTTCTTTTTTTTGAATGAAAATATACCAACATCACAGATCTGCTTACCTTCCCTTCGTTGCGAGAGAAGAACAGTGGCAGATGCGAGTGTTGCCTTTCTTGAAGACGGTGAGGGAGAAGGGGATTCAGCGAAGAGTGAAATGATGGTTGCTTCGTCCATCAAACTTAGACTGCGGGGAGGTGGGGTTTTGTGATACGATGGCTCGTTACTGCTGCGCTACGACCGGGGTGACTATCCGCCTGCATACTGCCTTCTAATTTGGTGGATGGCATTTGGGCCCGCGCGCTGCATGGCCCGCATGTCGGTGAACAAAAGTATAATGACATTCAGTAGAGGGGGACGTTTCAATGACCTAGGAGGAGCCAGAAGCGGTAGAGTGTCTCCACTTTACTAGTAGTAATTGTTTCTCTGGGTAGCTGTAGAGTGTCTCCACTGTACTAGTAGTAATTGTTTCTCTGGGCCCAAGACAAAACAGCCCATCCACACTAGTAAATAGTAAAATCAATTCAAAAGCCCATATATTTACTGAATGAGAGGCGCTACCCACACCCAGCATACCGCCCCCCCAAAAAACCTGGGTGCTCTTCTTCCTCCTCGCTCCCACCCACCTCAAGTCAGCTCGCTCCACTCGTACCCCCAAATTCCTCACGTCACTCCTACAGAAAACCCCAGCTCCCCTTCTTCTTCGCTCACACTACAACTAGGCTCGTCATTCGTTACCCTGCTCAAATCCATGAGCGCGATGCGACGCCCTCGAGGAAAATGGAGTCGGCTGACCCCAGCGCCAAGAAGATGAGGCTCCCGCCAGCGGCGATGCATGTTGTTGATCCCGCACCCGGCAGCGCAGGGAGAAGCTGCGACCCTGGCCCCACCGGATCCCAGGAACCCGTGGAATCTCGGGTGGACCGCATCAGCGATCTCCCGGACGCCCTCCTTGGGGAGATCATCTTGCTTCTCCCTACCAAGGATTGCTGCCGCACCCAAGTCCTCTCAATTTGGTGGCGCCCTATATGGCGCGTCGTGCCCCTTAATATCGACTGTCGTCAGCTATCTCTCTTCAATGATTTTGAAATCCCAGAGCCATCATCTCCTCCCACCAGGGCTCCGTTCAAAGCCTCTGCATCCCGTCATGCTACGTGAGCAAGCATACCATGCCACCTGCACGGTGGACGCTTTGGCTGAAATCCCCAATTCATATAACTACAGCTGCTTGAGTTCTACTATTCCCTAGAAATCACCTATCGAGATAACGCCCGTCTACACTGCCCTCAAAGACCGATGTCCATCTCGCGGTTTTCCTCCTCTCTCCACACCGCCACCTTTGCGTTGTCCGACCTACCAGACAATCTGGTACTAAACCTTCGACTCCCATTTCTCAAGTAACTTTCACTTGTGCGGGTTCATATATCGGAGGCCTCATTGCACAGCATCATCCACTCCAGTTGCCCTGCCCTGGAGTGCTTGGTGCTTGTTTTCACAGTTAGAATCGGTTGTCTCCAAATAAAGTCGCCTAACCTTGTAAGAATTGGAATTTGTTTTGACGGAAGGCAGCTCATCATCCAAGATGCCCCTTCACTTCAAAGGTTTATCCTTGATTCTAGTTATTCACCGCTGCAAATAACCGCCCTCTGCGCCTAAACTGTAGACCTTGGGTGTAATACATGATCTCTGTGCTCATTTCAATATGGTGTTTGGCTCCACGGTTCTTCAGGTACTTTACATTATCATCTACACTTATAACCATAAGCTGCATTTTAAATTTCTACGCATAAGTTATATGTCATCTTGGAGTACACATTTTGTACTAATAT
Organism: Aegilops bicornis; assembly: GCA_021605145.1. Lineage (NCBI taxonomy): Eukaryota > Viridiplantae > Streptophyta > Magnoliopsida > Poales > Poaceae > Aegilops > Aegilops bicornis. Next base: position 110,561,232 of record CM038671.1, read on the forward strand.
TATGTTCTATGCTCAATGAAGAGTTTCTCCATGGATGGCCTATCAATGGTGTTGGATTCTATCAAGATCTTATATATTCAAATGAATAGTTTTGATCTGAACAAGATTATTGGCTTGCTGCAATGCTTTCCATGTCTGGAGAAGTTGTATATAAAGGTGATAATTTCACGCACATTGGAAGCCCGCATATAGTGTACTACTCCCTCCGTAAACTAATATAAGAGTGTTTAGATCACTATTTTAGTGATCTAAACTCTCTTACATTAGTTTACAGAGGGAGTAGAATTAACCGTTCAGTTGTTGCTCTTTCGACACTCTTCTTTTAGACCTTAACTGTTTTCAATCTTCATGTCTATTTACGCAATAGGACGGGGTAAGAAAGTTATAGCCAATCGGTGGATTCGTAAGCATCGGGATTTTCTCACTTCTCATGAGATTCGATTGAAGACAATAACGCTAGAACGATATGTAGCCAACCGTGCAAACACAAGATTTTTCACATTCTTCTGCTTGAATGCGAGGTTACTATTGTCCATCGTGCTTCAGTTTATCAATGACATGGTTTTGACGGATGGGTATGTCGAAGAGAAAAAAAGGAGTTTTAGGTGGGCAAAAGAGCTTACGAACGTGTCGGGCTTCTATTTACAACATATTGTGGTCATAATCCAAAGAAATTTTACGACCCAGGATGTTCATTCTATGGACCTGACCGATCCATTTGACTGTGACAGCCAAAAACAGTGTTGGAGTTAGATGTTGTTGCCCTTTTCAATCTGGTTTTTTTTGTAAACCTGATGAACAATTAACCTTCGTGCTTTTGTACAGTTTGTAAGCTGGAGTTAGATGTTCCTGCCCTTTTCAACAAGGCTTGCCATTCGTTTAATTTAGAGTGAAATATTGTAACAAATACCAACCAAGGGAAATAACATCACTCTCGCCGGCTGCTTGAGCTCACTGTGCATTACAGAAGCCAAGTGATTAGCCCCCACCAGCACCCACAAACTTATTTCGAACTAGCACATCAAATGGGCTGTAATTTTTCATCGGAAAGGCTACATGATTGTGACGGATTTGGATTCTGACATTTGGGACCCGCGAGGAAATAGCCTATCCAAGGTGGTGTCGACTTGCTAGCCAGTCAACAAACGATTCTGCCTACCAGCCGTTGGATTGACATCCAACATCTATCGTGTATCTTCTATCTCTTGTCTTCTTCTTCCTCCAGCCGCCCAAACCAAACCACCCCGTCGGCTCCGCCTGCTCCCGCCTCCCATGGCTGGCTGCGCCTCCGCTGCCCTACCGTACGTACCCTCCAACGTTGGCCAGTCCCTCCCTCTATTCCCCCACATCTCCTGTTATTCTTCGACGACGTCAGCCCCACCACGCACCCGCGCCCGAACTAGTCAACCCTCATACTCCCCTCCGCCTGCGACTGGACCGGCGCATCTTCAACGGCTCCTGTTCGTTCCGTCCGAGGCCTCGCCGTCGTCCTCCGCCTTGCGGCCTTGGTTCGCTCGCCGTGTGCAGTGCGGCGCCCTCTTGTGTTGTCAACATCGTCAACAACCGAGAGGAACAAGGAGATGACTGTATGTGGAGAGGATGACAGTAGGGACCTACCAGCGTCATGGCAGTACGTGATATGTCCGTTTTGCATCACGCTTTTATATCGATATTTATCGCATTATGGGCTGTTATTTCACATTATGTCACAATACTTATGGCTATTCTCTCTTATTTTACAAGGTTTACCATGAAGAGGGGGAATGCCGGCAGCTGGAATTCTGGCTAGAAAAGGAGCAAATATTGGAAACCTATTCTGTGCAACTCCAAATTCTTGAAACTCCACGGAATATCTTAAAATAAATAAAGAAAAATCGTCGCCAAAGATGAAGGCCAGGGGCCCACATCACTCACGAGGTGAGGGCGCCCCTCGGCGCGCCCCCTACCTCGTGGGCCCCTCGGTGGCTCCCCGACGCCCATATTCTCCTATATGAAGTCTTCGATGAGAAAAAATGAAGAAGGAACCTTTCGACGAAACACCGCCGCCACGCAATGGCGGAACCTTGGCGGAACAAATCTAGGGCTCGTGAGCTGTTCCGGGGACACTTCCTTCGGAGGGGGAAATCGTCATCATCATCATCACCAACGCTCCTCTCATCGGGATAGGGCAATCTCCATCAACATCTTCACCAGCACCATCTCATCTCCAAACCCTAGTTCATCTCTTGTATCCAATTGTTGTCTCCAAGTCCGGGATTGATGCTAGTAGGTTGCTAGTAGTGTTGATTACTCCTTGTAGTTGATGCTATTTGGTTTATTTGGTGGAAGATCATATGTTCAGATCCTATATGCATATTATTACCCCTCTGATTATGAACATGAATATGCTTCGTGAGTAGTTATGTTTGTTCCTGAGGACACGGGAGAAGTCTTGCTATTAGTAGTCATGTGAATTTGGTATTCGTTCGATATTTTGATGAGATGTATGTTGTGTAGCCTCTAGTGGTGTTATGTGAACGTCGACTACATAACACTTCACCATTATTTGGGCCTAGAGGAAGGCATTGGGAATTAATAAGTAGATGATGGGTTGCTAGAGTGATGTAAGCTTAAACCCTAGTTTATGCGTGGCTTCGTAAGGGGCTGATTTGGATCCATATGCTTCATGCTATGGTTAGGTTTACCTTAATACTTTTGTTGTAGTTGCGGATGCTTGCAATAGAGGTTAATCATAAGTGGGATGTTTGTTCAAGTAAGAACAGCACCCAAGCACCGGTCCACCCACATATCAAATTATCAAAGTACCGAACGCGAATCATATGAACGTGATGAAAACTAGCTTGACAATATTCCCATGTGTCCTCGGGAGCGCTTTTCCTATTATAAGAGTTTGTCCAGGCTTGTCCTTTGCTACAAAAAGGATTGGGACACCTTGCTGCTCCTTATTTACTTTATTTTCTTGTTGCTCGTTACAATTTATCTTATCACAAAACTATCTGTTAGCACTTATTTCAGTACTTGCAGAGAATACCTTGCTGAAAACCGCTTATCATTTCCTTCTGCTCCTCGTTGGGTTCGACACTCTTCCTTATCGAAAGGACTACGATAGATCCCCTATACTTGTGGGTCATCAAGACTCTTTTCTGGCGCCGTTGCCGGGAGTGTAGCGCCTTTGGTAAGTGGAATTTGGTAAGGAAAAATTTATATAGTGTGCTGAAATTTCCTGTCACTTGTTACTATGGAAAGTATTTCTCTAAGGGGCTTGTTCGGGTATCTTGACCCCGTTCAAGAGAGCAAAGAGTTGCTCCTCAACCTACTGAACCTATTGAAAATGAAACTCCTTTTTAAGTTCCTTCGGTATGATGGAAAACTGCTAGCTAATACTTTTACAGGAGATGGAACAAAGCATCCCGATGAACATCTACTATATGTGGATGAAGTTTGTGGATTATTTAAGCTTGCGGTGTATACCCGATGATGTTGTTAAGAAGAAGGTCTTCCCTTTATCTTTGAAGGAAGACGCATTGACATGGTATAGGCTATGTGATGATACGAGATCATGGAACTATAAAAGATTGAAGTTGGAATTTCATCAAAAGTATTACCCTATGCATCTTGTTCATCGTGATCGCAATTATATATATAATTTATGGCCTTGCGAAGGAGAAAGAATCGCTCAAGCTTCGGGGAGGCTTAAATCAATGTTATATTCATGCCCGAATCATGAGCTCTCAAAAGTGACAATTCTTCAGAATTTTTATGCTCGGCTTTCTGATAACAATCGCACCATGCTCGATACTTCTTGTCTTTGGCTCTTTTATGATGAAGACTATTGAATTTAAATGGAATTTATTGGATAGAATTAAACGCAACTCTGAAGATTAGGACCTCGACGAACGTAAGGAGTTAGGTATGACGCCTAAGTTTGACTATGTTAAATCTTTTATGGATAACGATATTTTCCGTAAGTTTAGCACTAAATATGGACTTGACTCTGAGATAGCAGTTGTGTTTGCTTGTCATAAATTCGGACCCTATATTGTTGATTCTAAAGTAACTATTCACACTGATCATGCTGCTATTAAATATCTTATGGAAAAGAAAGATGCTAAACCTAGACTTATTAGATGGGTTCTTTTGCTGGAAGAATTTGATTTGCATATAGTTGATAGAAAAGGAGCTGAGAACCCCGTTGCAGATAATTTATCTAGGTTAGAGAATGTTCTTGATGGCCCACTACCTATTGATGATAGCTTTCCTGATGAACAATTAAATTTCATAAGTACTTCTCGTAGCACTCCATGGTATGCTGATTATGCTAATTATATTTTTGCTAAATTTATACCGCCTAGCTTCACATACCAACAAAAGAAAAAGTTCTTTTATGATTTGAGACATTACTTTTGGGATGATCCACATCTTTATAAAGAAGGAGTAGATGGTGTTATTAGACGTTGTGTGCCTGAGCATGAACAGGAACAAATCCTACGCAAGTGTCACTCCGAAGCTTATGGAGGGCACCATGCTAGAGATAGAACTGCACATAAGGTATTGCAATCCGGGTTTTATTGGCCCACTCTCTTCAAGGATGCCCGTAAGTTTGTCTTATCTTGTGATGAATGTCAAAGAATTGGTAATATTAGTAGACGTCAAGAAATGCCTATGAACTACTCACTTGTTATTGAACCATTTGATGTTTGGGGCTTTGATTATATGGGACCTTTTCCTGCCTCTAATGGATATACACATATTTTAGTTGCTGTTGATTACGTTACTAAGTGGGTAGAAGCTATTCCAACTAGTAGTGTTGATCATAACACTTCTATTAAAATGCTTAAGGAAGTTATTTTTCCGAGGTTTGGGGTCCCTAGATATTTAATGACTGATGGTGGTTCACACTTTATTCACCGTGCTTTCCGGAAAATGCTTGCTAAATACGACGTTAATCATAGAATTGCATCTCCTTATCACCCACAGTCTAGTGGTCAAGTAGAATTGAGCAATAGAGAGCTCAAATTAATTTTGCAAAAGACTGTTAATAGGTCTAGGAAGAATTGGTTCAAGAAACTTGATGATGCATTATGGGCCTATAGAACTGCATATAAGAATCCTATTGGTATGTCTCCTTATAAAATGGTTTATGGAAAAGCATGTCACTTACCTCTTGAATTAGAACATAAGGCATATTGGGCTATTAAAGAGCTCAACTATGATTTCAAACTTGCCGGTGAGAAGAGGTTATTTGATATTATCTCACTTTATGAATGGAGAACCCAAGCTTATGAAACTGCCAAGTTATTTAAAGAAAAAGTTAAAAGATGGCAAGATAAAAGGATACAAAAGCGTGAGTTTAATGTAGGTGATTATGTATTGCTATACAACTCTCGTTTAAGATTTTTTGCAGGAAAACTGCTCTCTAAATGGGAAGGTCCCTACGTTATCGAGGAGGTCTACCGTTCCGGTGCCATAAAAATCAACAACTTCGAAGGCACGAATCCAAAGGTGGTAAAAGGTCAAAGAATCAAACGTTATATCTCAGGTAATCCCATAAATGTTGAAACCAATATTATTGAAACCGTAACCCCGGAGGAATACATAAGGGACACTTTCCAGACTGTTTCAGACTCCGAAAAGGAATAGGTATGTGGTACGGTAAGTAAACCGACTCCAAAACAATTTTTAAGGCAATATTTTTCCATTTTGGAATATTTAGAAAAATAGAAAATTAAGTAGCAGTCCGGGAAGGACACGAGGGTGGTGGGTGCGCCCTACCCCCCTGGGCGCGCCCCCTACCTCGTGAGCACTTCGTGTGCCTTCCGGACTCTGTTTTCTTGCACGATACGTATTTTGGTCAGTAAAAATTCGTTATATAATCTCTCGAAGGTTTTGACTCCCGTATCACGCAAATCTCCTCTGTTCTTGTTTCGAGCTGTTTTCTGTCAGGGTTGTCAAGGCCAGGCATCATGTCGTGCCCCTCCTCCGACAATGGTGACAAAGATGCTTGGCTAATGAAGATAGAGCTGAAGAGGGAAGAACTCATGGAGATCAACAAGGATGAAAGGATCAAGAAGGCCACAGAGGACCAAGCTCCGGCAGAAGAAGACACCCTCCAACTTGATCACAACTTTCTCACCCCAACTGAAATCGAAGCTTTCAAGATGATTGAGTTAGCTCATATTCAAAACAAGTATCTCACACAAGAAATTTTTTGTTGAAGGAGCATATTGTTGCACTCAAGGGCATCATCCGCAAGCTGGAGGACCTCTTACGCTCGATGTGCGACTACCCATCACCTCCACCTTCTTCACCAACAAAGGAGACATAATCACATGGGTATGGGCACTCCCCTTGGCAACTGCCCAGCTTGGGGGAGGTGTCCCGGTATCGTATCACCATCACAACTCCTATCTTTACCGTTTTTCTTAGTTCGATCCTATTAGTAGTATCTTGATCTAGTAGAATAAAGTTATGGCATGATCTAGTTTTGAGTTTTGCTTTATGATCCCTCTATGTAATCGAGTCCGCGAGCTATATATAATAAAGAATAGTGTTGAGTCAAGGGCTTGATTGTTTTGCCATGATCTTGGGTGAATAAAAGGAAAAGAATAAAAAGAAACAAAGAGTTCATATTGATCTTATCGAGAGTAATGACTTCACATAGAAAGAGTATGATTATTAACAGTTGTTGGGAGTTGGAAAATATAGCTTTGGTCATCGTTGCAATTAATAGGAAGTAATAAGGAGAGAGAGGTTTCACATATAGATATATTATCATTGACATCTTTTATGATTGGGAGCACTCATTAAAATATGACATGCTAAAGAGTTGATGTTGGACAAGGAAGACAACATAATGAGTTATGTTTTCTTGTATCTGAGATAAAGTATGTTGTCATGGATCCTCTAACATGTTGAGCTTGCCTTTCCCCCTCATGCTAGCCAAATTCTCAGCACCAAGTAGAGATACTACTTGTGCTTCCAAATACCCTTAAACCAGTTTAGCCATGAGAGTCCACCATATCTACCTATCGATTGAGTAACATCCTTCAAGTAAGTTGTCATCGGTGCAAGCTATAAAAATTGCTCTCTAAATATGCATGACTTATTAGTGTAGAGAAATAAACTCTGTACGAACTTGTTGTGGAAGTAATAAAAGCGACGGACTGCATAATAAAGTTCCACATACAAGGGGCAATATAAAGTGACGTCCTTTTGCATTAAGATTTTGTGCATCCAACCATAAAGCACATGGCAACCTCTGCTTCCCTCTGCGAAGGGCCTATCTTTTATTATTATCTTCTACCTTATGCAAGAGTCACGGTGATCTTCACCTTTCCTTTTTCATTTTATCCTTTGGCAAGCCCAGCATGTTGGAAAGAACATGATATACATATCAATTGGATGTAGGGGAGCATGAATTGTTATTGTTGACATTACCCTTGAGGTAAAAGGTTGTGGGGCAAAATTATAAGCCCCTATCTTTCTCTGTGTCCGATTAAAACTCCGTAACTACAAGTATTGCGTGAGTGCTAGCAATTATGAAGGACTAAGTGATAGTTGAGTATGTGAACTTGCTTTTAAGCTCTGACATAGACTCTTTCCGATGTTATGATAAATTGCAATTTCTTCAATGACTGAGGCTATAATTTGTTGGTGCCCAATAAGGTTTCTGATTCATACTTTTGCATTGTGAAAAGATCATCACTAGAACATAAGTAATCATATGACAAAATCTATATATGTTGCTGTTATAAGAATAATAATGATGCCTTCATGTCCGTATTTTATTTTTTATCGACGCCTCTACATCTAAGCACGAGGCCATATTTATTGTTATCGGGTTTTCGCTTGAGGACAACCGAGGTCTAAGCTTGGGGGAGTTGATACGTCCATTTTGCATCATGCTTTTATATCGATATTTATCGCATTATGGGCTGTTATTTCACATTATGTCACAATACTTATGGCTATTCTCTCTTCTTTTACAAGGTTTACCATGAAGAGGAGGAATGCCGGCAGCTGGAATTCTGGCTGGAAAAGGAGAAAATATTGGAAACCTATTATGTGCAACTCCAAAAGTCCTGAAACTCCATGGAATATCTTAAAATAAATAAAGAAAAATCGTCTCCAAAGATGAAGGCCAGGGGGCCCACACCCTGCTCACGAGGGTGGGGGGCGCCCCCTACCTCATGGCCCCCCTGGTGGCTCTCCGACACCCATCTTCTCCTATATGAAGTCTTTCGATGAGAAAAAAATGAAGAAGGAACCTTTCGGGACGAAACTCCGCCGCCACGAGGCGGAACCAATCTAGGGCTCCGGCGGAGCTGTTCTGCTGGGGACACTTCCCTTCGGGAGGGGGAAATCATCATCATCATCAGCAGCAACGCTCCTCTCATCGGGATAGGGCAATCTCCATCAACATCTTCACCAGCACCATCTCATCTCCAAACCCTAGTTCATCTCTTGTATCCAATTGTTGTCTCCAAGTCCGGGATTGATGCTAGTAGGTTGCTAGTAGTGTTGATTACTCCTTGTAGTTGATGCTAGTTGGTTTATTTGGTGGAAGATCATATGTTCAGATCCTATATGCAAATTATTACCCCTCTGATTATGAACATGAATATGCTTTGTGAGTAGTTACGTTTGTTCCTGAGGACACGGGAGAAGTCTTGCTATTAGTAGTCATGTGAATTTGGTATTAGATTCGATATTTTGATGAGATGTATGTTGTCTAGCCTCTAGTGGTGTTATGTGAACGTCGACTACATAACACTTCACCATTATTTGGGCCTAGAGGAAGGCATTGGGAAGTAATAAGTAGATGATGGGTTGCTAGAGTGACAGAAGCTTAAACCCTAGTTTATGTGTTGCTTCGTAAGGGGCTGATTTGGATCCATATGTTTGATGCTATGGTTAGTTTTACCTTAATACTTTTGTTGTATTTGCGGATGCTTGCAATAGAGGTTAATCATAAGTGGGATGTTTGTTCAAGTAAGAACAGCACCCAAGCACCGGTCCACCCACATATCAAATTATCAAAGTACCGAACGCGAATCATATGAACGTGATGAAAACTAGCTTGACGATATTCCCATGTGTCCTCGGGAGCGCTTTTCCTATTATAAGAGTTTGTCCAGGCTTGTCCTTTGCTACAAAAAGGATTGGGACACCTTGCTGCACCTTATTTACTTTATTTTCTTGTTGCTCGTTACAATTTATCTTATCACAAAACTATCTGTTAGCACTTATTTCAAGATTTGCAGAGAATACCTTGCTGAAAACCGCTTATCATTTCCTTACGCTCCTCGTTGGGTTCGACACTCTTACTTATCGAAAGGACTACGATAGATCCCCTATACTTGTGGGTCATCAAGACTCTTTTCTGGCGCCGCTGTCGGGAGTGTAGCGCCTTTGGTAAGTGAAATTTGGTAAGGAAAAATTTATATAGTGTGCTGAAATTCTGTCACTTGTTACTATGGAAAGTAATTCTACGAGGGGCTTGTTCGGGTATCTTGACCCGTCCCAAGAGAGCAAAGAGTTGCTCCTCAACCCATCGAGCCTATTGAAAATGAAACTCCTTTTGAAGTTCCTTCGGGTATGATGGAAAAACTGCTAGCTAATACTTTTACACGAGATGGAACAAAGCATCCTCATGAACATCTACTCTATGTGGATGAAGTTTGTGGATTATTTAAGCTTGCAGGTATACCCGATGATGTTGTTAAGAAGAAGGTCTTCCCTTTATCTTTGAAGGAAGACGCATTGACATGGTATAGGCTATGTGATGATACGAGATCATGGAACTATAAAAGATTGAAGTTGGAATTTCATCAAAAGTATTACCCTATGCATCTTGTCATCGTGATCGCAACTATATATATAATTTTTGGCCTCGCGAAGGAGAAAGCATCGCTCAAGCTTGGGGGAGGCTTAAATCAATGTTATATTCATGCCCCAATCATGAGCTCTCAAAAGTGACAATTCTTCAGAATTTTTATGCTCGGCTTTCTGATAACAATCGCACCATGCTCGATACTTCTTGTGATGGCTCTTTTATGATGAATACTATTGAATTTAAATGGAATTTATTGGATAGAATTAAACGCAACTCTGAAGATTGGGACCTCGACGAAGGTAAGGAGTCAGGTATGACACCTAAGTTTAATTGTGTTAAATCTTTTATGGATACCATTATTTTCCGTAAGTTTAGCACTAGATATGGACTTGACTCTGAGATAGTAGCTTCTTTCTGTGAATCTTCTGCTACTTATGTTGATCTCCCCAAGGAGAAGTGGTTTAAATATCATCCTCCCATAGAAGTAAAAGTAGCTACACCTATTAAAGTTGAAGAAAAGACTGTCACTTATAATGATCCTATTGTTCCTACTTCTTATGTTGAGAAACCACCTTTCCCTGTTAGAGTAAAGGATCATGCCAAAGCTTCAACTGTTGTTCGTAAAAGCAATATTAGAACTTATACACCTCCTGAGCAAGTCAAAGTAGAACCTAATATTGCTATTGTTAAATATCTCTTGGCTGATAATATTGATGGGCATGTTATTCAATTCTGTGGTGAGTCCTCTAGAATTGCTAAACCGTGTGTTAAAGATAAACATAGACCTGTGGTAGGCGTGCCTGTTATTTCTGTTAAAATAGGAGATCATTGTTATCATGGCTTATGTGATATGGGTGCTAGTGCTAGTGTTATACCCATTGACTTATACAAAGAAATTATGCATGATATTGCACCTGTTGAGTTAGAAGATATTGATGTTACAATTACGCTTGCAAATAGAGATACTATATCTGCAATGGGAATTGTTAGAGATGTTGAAGTCTTGTGTGGAAAAACCAAATATCCCGCTGATTTCTTGTTCTTGGTTCTCCACAAGATAGCTTTTGTCCCATTATATTTGGTAGACCCTTCTTGAATACTGTTAATGCTAGGATAGACTGCAAAAAGAATGTTGTTACTATTGGCTTGGATGACATGGTTCATGAGTTTAATTTCTCTAAATTTAGTAAACAACATCGTGAGGAAGAGTTTCCTAGTAAAGATGAAATTATTGGTCTTGCTTCTGTTGCCGTACCTCCTAGTGATCCTTTAGAACACTATTTGCTAGACCATGAAAATGAGATGTTCATGAATGAAAGAAGGGAAATAGATGAAGTATTGTTTAAACAGGAACCTATTCTGCAACACAACTTGCCTGTTGAAATCCTAGGGGATCCTCCTCCACCCAAGGGTGATCCCGTGTTTGAGCTTAAACCGTTGCCTGATAATCTTAAATATGCTTATCTTGATGAAAAGAAAATATATCATGTTATTATTTGTGCTAACCTTTCAGAGCATGAAGAAGAAAGATTATTGAAAACTCTGAAGAAGCACCGTGCCGCTATTGGATATACTCTTGATGATCTTAAGGGCATTAGTCCCACTCTATGTCAACATAAAATAAATTTAGAAGCGGATGCCAAACGAGTTCGTGATCCTCAATGACGTTTGAATCCTAAAATGAAAGAAGTGGTAAGAAAAGAAATACTCAAGCTTCTGGAGGCAGGTATAATTTATCCCGTTGCTGATAGTCAGTGGGTAAGTCATGTCCATTGTGTCCCTAAGAAGGGAGGTATTACTATTGTCCCTAATGATAAAGATGAATTGATCCCGCAAAGAATTATCACAGGTTATAGGATGATAATTGATTTCCGCAAATTAAATAAAGCTACTAAGAAAGATCATTACCCCTTACCTTTTATTGATCAAATGCTAGAAATATTATGCAAACATACACATTATTGCTTTCTAGATGGTTATTTTGGTTTCTCTCAAATACTGTGGTCGGCCAAAGATCAATCAAAGACTACTTTTACATGCCCTTTTGGTACTTTTGCTTATAGACGTATGCCTTTTGGTTTATGTAATGCACCTGCTACCTTTCAAAGATGCATGATGGCTATATTCTCCGATTTTTGTGAAAAGATTTGTGAGGTTTTCATGGACGTTTTTTCCGTCTATGGTTCCTCTTTTGATGATTTCTTGAGCAATCTTGATCGAGTTTTGCACAGATGTGAAGAAACTAATCTTGTCTTGAATTGGGAAAAGTGCCACTTTATGGTTAATGAAGGTATTGTCTTGGGGCACAAGGTTTACGAAAGAGGTATTGAAGTTGATAAAGCCAAGGTTGATGCTATTGAAAAGATGCCATGTCCCAAGGACATCAAAGGTATAAGAAGTTTCCTTGGTCACGCCGGATTTTATAGGAGGTTCATTAAGGACTTCTCAAAAATTTCTCGCCCTCTGACTAATTTATTACAAAAAGATGTACCATTTGTCTTTGATGATGATTGTGTAGAAGCATTTGAAATACTTAAGAAAGCATTAGTCTCTGCACCTGTTGTTCAGCCACCTGATTGGAATTTACCTTTTGAAATTATGTGTGATGCTAGTGATTATGTTGTAGGTGCTGTTCTAGGGCAAAGAGTTGATAAGAAATTAAATGTTATCCATTATGCTAGTAAGACTCTAGACAATGCTCAAAGAAATTATGCTACTACCAAAAAGGAACTTTTAGCAGTTGTGTTTGCTTCTAATAAATTCAGACCCTATATTGTTGATTCTAAAGTAACTATTCACACTGATCATGCTGCTATTAAATATCTTATGGAAAAGAAAGATGCTAAACCTAGACTTATTAGATGGGTTCTCTTCTTTGGAAGAATTTGATTTGCATATAGTTGATAGAAAAGGAGCCGAGAACCCTGCTGCGTATAATTTATCTAGGTTAGAGAATGTTCTTCATGACCCACTACCTATTGATGATAGCTTTCCTGATGAACAATTAAATTTCATAAGTACTTCTCGTAGCACTCCATGGTATGCTGATTATGCTAATTATATTGTTGCTAAATTTATACCGCCTAGCTTCACATACCAACAAAAGAAAAAGTTCTTTTATGATTTGAGACATTACTTTTGGGATGATCCACATGTTTATAAAGAAGGAGTAGATGGTGTTATTAGACGTTGTGTGCCTGAGCATGAATAGGAACAAATCCTACGCAAGTGTCACTCCGAAGCTTATGGACGGCACCATGCTGGAGATAGAACTACACATAAGGTATTGCAATCCGGGTTTTATTGGCCCACTCTCTTCAAGGATGCCCGTAAGTTTGTCTTATCTTGTGATGAATGTCAAAGAATTGGTAATATTAGTAGACGTCAAGAAATGCCTATGAACTACTCACTTGTTATTGAACCATTTGATGTTTGGGGCTTTGATTATATGGGACCTTTTCCTGCCTCTAATGGATATACACATATTTTAGTTGTTGTTGGTTACGTTACTAAGTGGGTAGAAGCTATTCCAACTAGTAGTGCTGATCGTAACACTTCTATAAAATGCTTAAGGAAGTTATTTTTCCAAGGTTTGGGGTCCCTAGATATTTAATGACTGATGGTGGTTCACACTTTATTCATGGTGCTTTCCGCAAAATGCTTGCTAAATACGACGTTAATCATAGAATTGCATCTCCTTATCACCCACAGTCTAGTGGTCAAGTAGAATTGAGCAATAGAGAGCTCAAATTAATTTTGCAAAATACTGTTAATAGGTCTAGGAAGAATTGGTCCAAGAAACTTGATGATGCATTATGGGCCTATAGAACTGCATATAAGAATCCTATTGGTATGTCTCCGTATAAAATGGTTTATGGAAAAGCATGTCACTTACCTCTTGAATTAGAACATAAGGCATATTGGGCTATTAAAGAGCTCAACTATGATTTCAAACTTGCCGGTGGGAAGAGGTTATTTGATATTAGCTCACTTGATGAATGGATAACCCAAGATTATGAAAATGCGAAGTTATTTAAAGAAAAAGTTAAAAGATGGCATGACAAAAGGATACAAAAGCGTGAGTTTAATGTAGGTGATTATGTATTGCTATACAACTCTCGTTTAAGATTTTTTGCAGGAAAACTTCTCTCTAAATGGGAAGGTCCCTACGTTATCGAGGAGGTCTACCGTTCCGGTGCCATAAAAATCAACAACTTCGAAGGCACAAATTCGAAGGTGGTAAACGGTCAAAGAATCAAACGTTGTGTCTCAGGTAATCCCATAAATGTTGAAACCAATATTATTGAAACCGTAACCCCGGAGGAATACATAAGGGACACTTTCCAGACCGTTTCAAACTCCGAAAAGGAATAGGTATGTGGTACGGTAAGTAAACCGACTCCAAAACAATTTCTAAGGCAATGTTTCTCCATTTTGGAATATTTAGAAAAATAGAAAATTAAGTAGCAGTTCGGGGAGGACATGAGGGTGGTGGGCGCGCCCTACCCCCCTGGGCGCGCCCCCTACCTCGTGAGCACCTCGTGTGCTTTCTGGACTCCGTTTTCTTGCACGATACGTATTTTGGTCGGTAAAAATTCATTATATATTCTCCTGAAGGTTTTGACTCCCGTGTCACGCAAATCTCCTCTGTTCTTGTTTCAAGCTATTTTCTGTCAGGGTTGTCAAGGCCAGGAATCATGTCGTCCCCCTCCTCCGACAATGGTGGCAAAGATTCTTGGCTAATGAAGATAGAGCTGAAGAGGGAAGAACTCATGGAGATCAACAAGGATGAAAGGTTTAAGAAGGCCACGGAGGACCATGCTCCGGCAGAAGAAGACACCCTCCAACTTGATCACAACTTCCTCACCCCAACTGAAATCGAAGCTTTCAAGATGATTGAGTTAGCTCGTATTCAAAACAGGTATCTCACTCAAGAAAATATTTTGTTGAAGGAGCATATTGTTGCACTCAAGGGCATCATCCGCAAGATGGAGGACCTCTTACGCTCGATGTGCGACTACCCAGCACCTCCACCTTCTTCACCAACAAAGGAGACATAATCACATGGGTATGGGCACTCCCCTTGGCAACTGCCAAGCTTGAGCTTGCCTTTCCCCCTCATGCTAGCCAAATTCTCAGCACCAAGTAGAGATACTACTTGTGCTTCCAAATACCCTTAAACCAGTTTAGCCATGAGAGTCCACCATATCTACCTATGGATTGAGTAAGATCCTTCAAGTAAGTTGTCATCGGTGCAAGCAATAAAAATTGCTCTCTAAATATGCATGACTTATTAGTGCAGAGAAATAAGCTTTTGTACGAACTTGTTGTGGAAGTAATAAAAGCGATGGACTGCATAATAAAGTTCCACATACAAGGGGCAATATAAAGTGGCGTTCTTTTGCATTAAGATTTTGTGCATCCAACCATAAACCGCATGGCAACCTCTGCTTCCCTCTCCGAAGGGCCTATCTTTTATTATTATCTTCTACCTTATGCAAGAGTCACGGTGATCTTCACCTTTCCTTTTTCATTTTATCCTTTGGCAAGCCCAGCATGTTGGAAAGGTTGAATTGTTATTGTTGACATTAACCTTGAGGTAAAAGGTTGTGGGGCAAAATTATAAGCCCTTATCTTTCTCTGTGTCCGATTAAAAGTCCGTAACTACAAGTATTGCGTGAGTGCTAGCAATTATGAAGGACTAAGTGATAGTTGAGTATGTGAACTTGCTTTTAAGCTCTAACATAGACTCTTTCTGATGTTATGATAAATTGCAATTGCTTCAATGATTGAGGCTATAATTTGTTGGTGCCCAATAAGGTTTCTGATTCATACTTTTGCATTGTGAAAAGATCATCACTTGAACATAAGTAATCATATGACAAAATCTATATATGGTGCTGTTATAAGAATAATAATGATGCCTTCATGTCCGCATTTTATTTTTTATCGACGCCTCTACATCTAAACACGAGGACATATTTATTGTTATCGGCTTTTCGCTTGAGGACAACCGTGGTCTAAGCTTGGGGGAGTTGATACATCCATTTTGCATCATGCTTTTATATCGATATTTATCGCATTATGGGCTGTTATTTCACATTATGTCACAATACTTATGGCTATTCTCTCTTATTTTACAAGGTTTACCATGAAGAGGGGGAATGCCGGCAGCTGGAATTCTGGATGGAAAAGGAGCAAATATTGGAAACCTATTATGTGCAACTCCAAAAGTCCTGAAACTCCACGGAATATCTTAAAATAAAATAAAAAAACTCGTCGCCAAAGATGAAGGCCAGGGGGCCCACACCCTGCTCACGAGGGTGGGGGCGCCCCCCTGGGGCACGCCCCCCTACCTCGTGGGCCCCCTGGTGGCTCTCCGACGCCCATCTTCTCCTATATGAAGTCTTTCTATGAGAAAAAAATGAAGAATGAACCTTTCGGGACGAAACTCCGCCGCCACGAGGTGGAACCTTGGCGGAACCAATCTAGGACTCCGGCGGAGCTATTCTGTCGGGGACACTTCCCTCCGAGAGGGGGAAATTGTCATCATCATCATCACCAACGCTCCTCTCATCGGGAGAGGGAAATCTCCATCAACATCTTCACCAGCACCATCTCATCTCCAAACCCTAGTTCATCTCTTGTATCCAATTCTTGTCTCCAAGTCCGGGATTGATGCTAGTAGGTTGCTAGTAGTGTTGATTACTCCTTGTAGTTGATGCTAGTTGGTTTATTTGGTGGAAGATCATATGTTCAGATCCTGTATGCATATTATTACCCCTCTGATTATGAACATGAATATGCTTTGTGAGTAGTTACGTTTGTTCCTGAGGACACGGGAGAAGTCTTGCTATTAGTATTCATGTGAATTTGGTATTCGTCGATATTTTGATGAGATGTATGTTGTCAAGCCTCTAGTGGTGTTATGTGAACGTAGACTACATAACACTTCACCATTATTTGGGCCTAGAGGAAGGCATTGGGAAGTAATAAGTAGATGATGGGTTGCTAGAGTGATGTAAGCTTAAACCCTAGTTTATGCGTTGTTTCGTAAGGGGCTGATTTGGATCCATATGTTTCATGCTATGGTTAGGTTTACCTTAATACTTTTGTTGTAGTTGCGGATGCTTGCAATAGAGGTTAATCATAAGTGGGATGTTTGTTCAAGTAAGAACAACACCCAAGCACCGGTCCACCCACATATCAAATTATCAAAGTACGAACGCGAATCATATGAACGTGATGAAAACTAGCTTGACGATATTCCCATGTGTCCTCCGGAGCGCTTTTCCTATTATAAGAGTTTGTCCAGGCTTGTTCTTTGCTACAAAAAGGATTGGGCCACCTTGCTGCACCTTATTTACTTTATTTTCTTGTTGCTCGTTACAATTTATCTTATCACAAAACTATCTGTTACCACTTATTTCAGTACTTGCAGAGAATACCTTGCTGAAAACCGCTTATCATTTCCTTCTGCTCCTCGTTGGGTTCGACAGTACGCAAGCAAGTGCCTCTATAGTACAAGCCCAAAAATATGGTTCCTCCTAATGGTTGGACATCTGGGGCTCATGCCATTGTCAACGTAGTAAATAAACGAGAGAATTACACTACGAGCGGTTGTCACCATGGACCCAGCAAGTCACGCAGTTTTTTTTTGAGGAACAAGAAGTTGTTATTTATACTAGTTTTAGCGACGGATCGGGGTAACAACCGGGCTGTACGGGGGCTGTGGCCCATCTATCCAGGGTTTTATTTATGTTTACCACATCATGTGCCCAGTTGTGTTTTTTTCTTGCTGAAAATGGCTAGCCTAGTTCTATTTTTTTAAAGAAATACACAAACAAGGCCTACTTGCTTTATCGGCCCTACTGGGCTGCAAATCTTTCAAGACGAGGAGAGTTTCATTCGGTTTGCCTAGAAAAATGGGCTGTACATTTTTTAAACACATCAAACCGGGAATTAGTTTCAATTTTTTCATTACAAGATCTTAAATTCCATTTTTATGCGTGGACAATTATTTGGATTTTATATTTATATAAATTATTTTTCAAAATATTTTGAATGTGAATCGATATTTCTGGATTAAAAACAGTTGACCGCACCGAAATAAGCAAAATTTTGTATACTTTTTAATCATGGCCACAATATGGGGTGTAATGCTAACAAAAATAAGATGGGCTCCCAAAAAATTCTTAAGAATTAGGAAATGGGATGTACATTATTAGAAATAATGGCAGATGGGATGTATGTTGTTTTCCACATATTTGAGGCTGACTTGTGCGCCTACTATAGGTTGACGGGTATGCTTTCATAAAAAAAGGTTGATGCACACGCAACGCCCTGTCAACTTAGTCAACACCCGAGAGCAGTGACTGTTGGATGTTCATCCAACGGCTGTCGTGCTTCTTCAATCTCTGCTCTTCATGCTCCAGCCGCTCAAACAAGCGCCGGCGGGACTGCCTGGTCCCTCCTCCTGCGGCCGGCTATGCTGCCGCGCAGGCCTCATGGCCCCACCGTACTCCCATCGCTGGCCTAGCCATCCGTCTACTCACCCACACATGCTGCTATTCTCCGGCGATGGCAGACGAACCAGTAAACCCTGGTACTCCACCGCGTGGGAAACAACTGCCGAGTATTCCCTGGCTCTGTGTCATTCCCTTCCTAGGCCTCGCCGTCATCCACCGCCCTGGTTCTCTCGGCGCGGCCTGGTCAACGTGGTAAATGAACGACATCCATCGGAAGTGGACTGTACGTGGAGAGGCTGACAGATGGGTCGACGGCCGCATGCAAGGAAATGCCTCTTTATTACGCGCAAAATAATGATTCCTCCACCTGACAGCTAGGAGACACAGGAAGGGCCTCTATATTTCTCAGAAAAAACATTCCCCCCGCTGACAGGTCGGACCCACCAGCTATATCTTCGCACGCAAGGAAGTGCCTCCTTATTACGCCCAAAAAATGAATACCCCCCTGCTAGCTGGGACCCACCATATTGTTGGGCTGACTTGTGGGCCTACTAAGTTGATGGGGACGGAGGGATTTTTCAACTTAGTCAATACTCAAGTGACCGTATGATGTCCATCCAACGGCCATAGTGCTTCTTCAACATCTGGTCTTCTTGCTCCAGCCGCCCAAAGCAGCGCCGGTCGTGCCGCCTGCTCCTGCCTCCCGTGGGTCGGTTGTGCCGCAGAGGCCTCACCGCCTACTATTCCCATCATGGCCAGTTCTGCGGCATCGCAGCCTCACACCGCAGCCGAACCAGTGAACCCTCATACTCCTCTCCGCGCGGGCTTCCACTGCCGCGT
Source organism: Aegilops bicornis (assembly GCA_021605145.1). NCBI lineage: Eukaryota > Viridiplantae > Streptophyta > Magnoliopsida > Poales > Poaceae > Aegilops > Aegilops bicornis. The sequence goes on from CM038671.1 coordinate 110,580,375, forward strand.
CTTCCCAGGATCCACGTCGTCCCCTTCCTAGGCCTCGCCGTCGTCCACCGCCGTGGTGCTCTCCGCGCGGCGTGGTCAACGTGGTCAAGGAACGACTTCCATCGGAAGAGTACTGAACGTGGAGAGGCTGACAGCTGGGTCCATGGCCACAGCCCAGTTTTTTTGTGATTTGCCAAGCAAGTCGCTTTGTCAGGCCTGTTGGGCTGCAAATATTTCAAGACGAGGAGAACTTTCATTCGGCTAACCGAGAAGATGGCCCATCAGTAATGAGAAATGGGTTGTACATTTTTAAAACACATCAAACCGACAATTAGTTTCAAATATCTTTGTTTTATTTCAAGATTTTAAATTACATTAATTGTTATGCGTGGAGAATTTGTTGGATTTTATATTGATATACATTTATTTTTAAAATCAGTTTGAATGTGAGTCAAAATTTCGGGATTAAAAATAGTTCGGACCGCACCGAAATATGCAAAATTTTGTATAATTTTTTAACCGTGGCCACAATATGGCTGTAATGCTAACAAAAAGAATATGGGCTCCAAAAAAACCTTAAGAATTAGCAAATGGGCTGTAAGTTATTAGAAATAATGGCAGATGGGTTGTATGCTATTTTCCACAGATTTGAGGATTTCCTAAAAAAAGGTTGACGCACAAGCACTGGCTGTTGGATGTCCATCCAACGACCATCGTGCTTCTTCAATCCCTGCTCTTCCTGCTCCAGCCGCTCAAACAAGCGCCGGCGGGACTGCCTGCTCCCTCCTCCCGTGGCGGGTCAGGTTGCCTCGCAGCCTCACCGCCTCGACTGCATTCCCATCGCTGGCCTAGCCATCCCTCTACTCACCCACACCTGCTGTTATTCTCCCACGACGGCATTTAACCAAGAACCCTTGTACAACAGACACCCTCCGCGTGGCGAACAACTAACGAGTCTTCCCTGCCTCCATGTCGTCCCCTTCCTAGGCCTCGCCTTCGTCCACCGCCCTGGTGCTCTCGGCGTGGTCAACGACTGACTTCCATCGGATGAGTACTGTGCGTGGAGACGCTGACAGCTGGGTCCACGGCCGCAGCAAGGAAGTGCCTCCTTATTACACGCAAAATAATTATTCCTCCACCTGACAGCGGGGACCCACCGGACAGGGCCACCGTATTTCGCGAAAAAAACATTTCCCCCCTGACTGCTGGGACCCACTAGCTACACCTTCTCACACAAGGAAGTGTGTCCGGGCAAAAAAAACAAAATGATTCACCCCCCTGACTACTGGGACCCACCAGCTACATCTTCGCACGCAAGGAAGTTCCTGACAGTCGGGACCCACCTAGTCGAAGCGTACGTAGCGTTGTCATTCTGCTCGCGAATGTGTACGTACATATATACTTGTGGATGTAGAGGCGCGCACGTGTCGTAGTAGAGGCGCGCACGTAGCATGTACACGTACGTACATCGGCTAGGGTGCAAGAAAGAAAATACGGCCACGTATGTGTACATACGGGCGAGGTCTCGAACGCCTACTCGCGCATACGTACGGCGAGGGGTCGTTGACATGGCTGGATCGAAACGAAGAAACAACATCGTCGTCGTGTTCATGGGGAGGCAACGGAATGCGTCGTGTTCATGGGGAGGCAACGGAATGCGTCGTGTTCATCGGGAGGCAACGTAACGCGTGGGAGCCAACCGGCTGGGTCGGAATGGAATGCGTGGTCGTGTTCATCGGGAGGGCTTGGACGGAACAGTGATGGAACGAGGCCCGCATCGCATACAACAGAGGAACGGCCTTGTGTTCAACCGCCACGCTCAAACGGGATCCTGTTGATCGGGAGGGTCCGCGTACCGCAAAACGGAGGAAACGGACCTCCTACGGTCGAAACGGGGGTCCTGTTGATCGGGAGGGGTGTGGCGTATCGCAAAACGGACGAAACGGACCTCCTACGGTCGACACGGGGGTCATGTTGATTGGGAGGGGTGTGGCGTACCGCAAAACGGACGAAACGGACTTGTGTTGGAGCGCTACAGTCGAAACGGGGGTCCTGATCATCGGGAGGGGTATGGCGTGCCGCAAAACAGGACTCCACGGGATACTATTCATCTCCACCGTCGACCTCCTCCAGCCTCCACGGGCTACCGTTCGTCCAGCCTCCACCGCGCGCTACTCCACCGGCTACTGTTCAACAACCCCTCCACCATCTAATGTTCATCCAGCCCTCCACACCACGGGGTGTTGTTCAACCACCCCTCCACGGGCACCCCTTGAGGGAGTCCTGGACTAGGGGGTGTCCGGATAGCCGGACTATAACCTTCGGTCGGACTCCTGACTATGAAGATACAAGATTGAAGACTTCGTCCCGTGTCCGGATGGGACTTTTCTTGGCGTGGAGGGCAAGCTTGGCGATACGGATATGTAGATCTCCTCCCATTGTAACCGACTCTGTGTAACCCTAGCCCTCTCCGATGTCTATATAAATCGGAGGGTTTTAGTCCGTAGGACGAAGAACAATCATACCATAGGCTAGCTTCTAGGGTTTAGCCTCTTTGATCTCGTGGTAAATCTACTCTTGTACTACCCATATCATCAATATTAATCAAGCAGGAGTAGGGTTTTACCTCCATCGAGAGGGCTCGAACTGCAAAAAACATCGTGTCCCTTGTCTCCTCGTTACCATCCGCCTAGACGCATGATTCGGGACCCCTACCCGAGATCCGCCGATTTTGACACCGACATTGGTGCTTTCATTGAGAGTTCCTCTGTGTCGTCGCCATCAGGAAGGATGCCTCATCCCGTCTTTAAAGGCAGCATTGTTGCTAAAGGAGCTTTGGCTATCGGCCAAACTCTCCGGTAAGGCGGTTTTCTTATGACCGCCTGTTCGGCCGCCGCACCGACGGTGACTTCTCGGGTCATCGAAAGCAATCTTCACGTCAACTCGGAACTTGCCAAGCAGTTGGGTCCGATGGAGCTCTCTTCCTTAAACGAGCTCTTGGACCACATCGGTGCCCTGGGAGTCGCTACAGACTACGATCAGATTGGGCCTAAACCCGATCCGAGAGAGATTAACTCTCCCCAGGTCACCCATCACGTTGCAGTGGTGGAGGAACAATGCGGCAAGCCTTCATCTATCTTAAGGACTAGTTATGTCCGGATTCCCGATCCCTCCAAGCCGGATACACGCGGAGGGGAGGACGTCACTCAAGCCCTGAACCTAAAGTCAGGCAGCGGGCTAGATTCATTGGACAACATCCAAGAACCCAAGATTCCGAGTTTGGAAACCCCTTGGCCCCTGAGTCTCAGATTGGGCGAGGTTCCGGATTTAATTCCACCCGCCCACCCAAACATAAGCGATCTATCCCAAATTCGGCAAAAGTCCGCAGAAACAGTACACCATTACTGGGCCAGATTCCTCCTGGTCATGAACAGGATAAAGCACTGCCGCGAGGAGGATGCGATTCCATTCTTCTGCAATAATTGCACGGACAACAGAATCCTCAACGCCATAAGTCGCCGTGAAATTACACGCTTCGCTGACTTGGCGTCCATAGTACGGAAGTATCGTATGGCGATGGAAAGCGCTCGAAAACCGAAATAAAATTTTGGGACAATCCGGCCCTGAATACAACCCCAGTCAAAATAAAAGGGTGCATTATCGCCAGGCACCTGGGTTAAACACCAAAAAGCAAAAACCCTCTCTAGGGCATGGAACCGTACTGGAGGGATGGCTCAATGGATCCTGCAAAATTCATAGTACGGAGGGCGCCACACCAACTCATAGCCTTAGAGCAGGTGGCCAGAAGTGGCGAAGAGCTTCTAACTCCAGAATCCACAGAGCACCAGCAGTGGATACCAAAGACGGTATTAATAAAGGTTCGAGACTTTTGCATCAAATAATAATCAGAAACGAACACACCGCATCCTTACCGAAGTCTACCAAGTAGCAACAATAAACCCAAGGAGTGACAAGGCTATTACCTTTAATGCCAGTGATGAACCTAAATTCCGAACAGCCCGAGCACCACCGCATTGGTCCTCGGTCCAATAGTGGATGCTTTCGCCTTACCAAGGTACTCATGGACGGTGGCAGCGGATTGAACCTCATTTACGAGGAAACCCTTCAAAAATGGAAATAGACTGGAGCCGCATTGAGCTAAGCAGGCACAACCTTTAGAGGAATAATCCTCACCGGGAAGCGTGTTGTACAGGAAAAATCACATCGGATGTAGTGTTCGCACGCCGGATAATTACAGTCCGAGGAGGTCACGCCCAAGTGGCCCTGCTCAGCAGCGGATATCACGCTCTATTAGGGCGAGAGGCATTCACGCTTTTTCAAGCTATACCTCATTACATGTACATGAAGCTCAAAATGCCCGGCCCAACGGTATCATCACTCTTGCTAGTGACTCCGGACATAGCACTGCTACCGAAAAATAAGACAGCCGCACTCGCCCTTGAGGCACTATCTCAAGCCCTAGCGGCCGAGGAACTGATCGCGCTTACGCCCACGGTGAACAGGGACGACGTGATACTCGATAAAAGATCCAAGTCCACCTCCTTTAAACCGCGGATTTAAATAGCCAAATTCCAAGTCCATCCAACGGACCCTACAAAATGGCCTCCATCGGGCGCAATTAAACCCTGATGTAGACGCCAGACCACGAGAATTCCTACGCCGAAAATTGGGACATTTTGCCGGCACCCTTCAGACATGCCAGGAATCCCTCGCCGGCTGGCCGAGCACAGCCTAAACATCCTAAAAAGATTCAAGCCAGTCAAGAAGGCCCTTTGGCGTTTCTCCGAACCTAAGAGACAAGCCATGCGAGAGGAGCTAGCCAAACTACTGGAGGCCGGATTTATCATAGATATAAAACATCCGGACTGGCTAGCAAACCTGGTGATGGTACCAAAGAAGGACAAATCCTGGCGCCTATGCGTTGATTTCAAGGACCTCAACAAAGCTTGCCCATAGGATCCCTTCCCCCTCCCCCGCATCGATCAAATTATCAACGCTACCGCAGGACACGATTCATTGTGTTTCCTTGACGCATACTCCGGCTACCATCAAATTAAGATGGCAGAGCCAGACCAAGCCGCAACGGCATTCATCACCCCATACGGCCCATTCTACTTCAACACAATGCCCTTCGGACTCAAAAACGCCGGCGCAACATATCGTCAAGCATGATTCGTATACATGTCCGGAAAACCAGATCGGCAAAACAAAGGAGGCATACGTAGATGACGTGGTCGTCAAAACCAAGCATGTCGAAACCCTAGTAGACGACTTGAGGCTCACATTCGACAACCTCTGAACATATGACATCAAGCTTAACCCGGAAAAATGTTTTTTCAGCGTACCAGCCGGAAAGCTCTTGGGCTTCATAGTGTCCGATAGAGGAATAGAAGGAAACCCAGCCAAGATCCGAGCTCTGTCACAATTGGATATCCCAAAGGACCTCAAGCAAATACAAAAATTGACCGGATGCGTGGCGGCTCTAAGCCGCTTTATCTCCCGCTTGGGAGAAAAGGCATTACCCCTTTATCGCCTCCTCCGGCGCACCGAACACTTCGAGTGGACGGATGCCGCCACGGCCGGACTCGAAGAAATAAAAGCCATATTGGCAACAAACCCGGTCCTGGCCGCGCCTAACATGGGCGAACCAATGCTATTATACATCGCGGCAACTCATCAAGTTGTAAGCGCAGTGCTAGTCGTCGAACGAGAAACGGACGGACACAAATTCCCCCTTCAAAAGCCAGTTTACTGCGTGTCTACTGTCCTCACTCCATGCAAGTCGCGGTACCCGCATTATAGAATTCAATGGCTAAGTGAGAGTGTTCAAGCATTATAAGTCCGGTTGCCTTGTTCGTTGTGTTGAGCGCCTCCCTAGATGGACCCAAGAATGGGAACAAGAGTGCTCAAGTTTATCCCGAACACCCCAGCACTCGTGGCATGGGGGCTGAAGCGAACGACTTGCCATCTCTCAAATATTATAAACGGCCGCATAGAAGGTAATATTTTAAATTAATAAGCGTTGCTTAGCGCATATGAACAAGTTTTCAGCGTACAGGATAACAAATGCGAGTTTATTCAAAAATTACATCCTTGGAGCACTCATCCGCTATTCGGCGGGCACCCTTCAGGAGGCCCGCATAGTACATTTTGGGCGTGCGATGATCATGGCCCTTCGGTGGCCCGTCCGTCACAAGCCTCTCCGCATCCAGCTTGCCCGAGTGCACTTTAGCACGGGCAAGGGCCCGACGGACACCTTCAATGCAGACAGAGCACTTGATGACTTCAAGCCGCGGACAGGCATCCACCAGCCGCTGCACCAAGTCAAGTAGCTCCGGGCATGGCCTCCAATGGCCACAGCTGCGCTATAAGGCCCTTCATGGCCTGTTCTGCGACCTTGTGGAGCTCGACCAGCTGCTTCAGCTGGTCGCTCAGGGGCACGAGATGGACGGCCTCAGCATACTAAGACCAGAATACCTTTTCCGTCGAGCTCCCCTCCTTGGCGCGGTAGAATGCGGCAGCATCAGACACACTACGGGGCAAATCTGCGAATGCTCCTGGAGAGCTCCGAATCCGGGTAAGTAATAGGTAATTTACTTTCACATGCTTGCTTTGCATAAAGAATGGCTTACCCGCCGCTATCATCTTTAAAGACTCAATTTCTTGGAGGGCTTTTTGGGCCTCGGCCTTAGCAGCTTTGGCACTCTCGAGAGCCGAGGCGAGCTTGGACTCTCGGGTATTCGTGTCACGCTCCAAACTCTCGTGTTTTTCCAGGAGAGCTTGGAGCTCTTGCCGTACCTTGGCCAGCTGCGCCTCCCCCTTCTCTCGCTCGGTGCATTCCGCAGACGCTTTGTTTTCGGCCACGGACACCGCCTCCTTCAAGGTCGCCACCTCGTTCGTGGCCCCTACAGTACCCAAGTTATTCCTGTTATTTTTTGCAACCAAAACCTTTTCTATAAGGTATTTATTTAATAAAGTATTACTTACCTTCCTTGTCCTCGAGCTGCTTCTTGGCTTGTCCGAGCTCGTTCTCGGACCGCCGAGGTTCTCGCTTCAATGCATTGACCTCCGCAGTCAAGGCGGTAGAGGTCGGCAAAGAGCCTGCATTCCCATATTGACATACTTATGTTAGACTCCTGCGTATATCTTTTTAGATCCTTAATCCGGCTTTTCTTTCCGAACACCGAACTAAGCATCAGGGGCTATTGTCTATGCGGTAATATTTTTACATATTCTAAACTTACCTCCAAGCCTGTTAGAAGGCTGGTACAGGCTTTTGGCCAGTCCCGCTCTTGGCAGATCGAATCGTCCGGATCACCGCACTCATAATAAAGGCGGTGCTCCTCCTCGATGGAAGCGTTGTTAAGCGCCTCAAGAGCTATCCGGTGCCTCCGGTTGGACGGAGGACACGGCGTCTTACCCTTCTTGCGAAGGATCCGCTGGCCGGACTTGAACCGGCTGATGGTTCCGGCATGGAGTCCGGACGAGGGTCGGGCTTAGAGCCCCTGGGGTCTTGCCTCAGCGCTACCGAGTCCGGAGGTCGCCTTGTGGCACCTCCGACGCTACCTCCTCTTGACCAAGCCCCCCTTGGGGGCCCACCACGGCGTCGTCCGCAGTGTGAGGCGAGGAGGCGGTCGGAAGCGAAGTACTCTCCGTTTCCAACGAGCCCAGGGACCCGCTCGATGAATCGGCGAACTCGCCCTTAGGCGGGCTGCACGGTTGTTCGACATTAGAGAACACTCTGCAATAATAAAAAGCCAAGGGTATCCGGACACTTACGATCTCGCCAGGGGCTTGGCCCTTGTAGGCCAATCCTCCTCGTCGTCGTCGACGCTGGTGGAGAAGCCCGGAGGAAGGGTTCTTCCCTTCTTGGACCCTCCGGCCTCCCCAGTTGGGGCGGCCTTCCTTTTGTTCTCCTCCCCTGCTAGGGGAGGAGCTTCGCCTTCTTCCTCCTCGTCCTCAGGAGAAGATTCTGCATCAAAATCTGACAGCACCTGGCGTCGAGAGCTCCTTCGAGTTCCCGTGGCCTCCTTCTTGGCCTTCTTCTCCGGCACCACATGGGGCGCCGGAGCCAACAGCCCCGTCAATCGGGCGTCCTCCGAGTCTTCCAGCAAAGGAGCCGAACAGTTAATCTGTCCGGACGTCTTCAGCCAGTCCTGTCAAAGATTAGGGAGTTTTAGATCCCACATAGAGTCAATCTATGAAAAAAGAGTCCCGTAAATGGTAAAATAACTTACCTCGCCGGCTGGACGCCGCGAGTTATATCCGCGATCCTTGTTAGCGGATGTTGGGGCTTCGGCGCCCTTGAACAACACCTTCCAGGCGTCTTCGTACGTAGTGTCGAAGAGCCGGCTCAAGGTTCGGTGCTGTGCCGGATCGAACTCCCACAAATTGAAGGCCCCTTGTTGGCAGGGGAGAATCCGGCGGATGAGCATCACCGGATTACGCCGACAAGCCCGAGATTCTTGTCCATCAAGTTTCGGACGCATGTTTGGAGTCCGGATAGCTCTTCCGAATTCCCCACGCCAGGCCCGTCTCTTTCCATGACGAGCCGTGTGGGAAGCCAGATCTAAATTGGGGCCGCCACCCATTCGGGTCGCGTGGCTCGATGATGTTGAACCACCCCGATTGCCACCCTTTATTGTCTCCACGAAGGCCCCTCGAGCCATGGGACTTTGGCCATCTTGCCAACCATGGCGCCTCCGACTCCGCTGACGGCCGCCCACTACCTTCGGCCGGACGTTGAAGATCTTCAGCCATAAGTCAAGTGGGGCAGTATGCAGAGGAAGGCCTCGCACACGACGATAAATGCCGATCTGTTGAGGATGAAATTCGGTGCCAGGTCGTGGAAGTCCAGGCTGTAGTAGAACATGAGCCCCCGGACAAATGGGTGAAGTGGAAAACCTAGTCCGCGGAGGAAGTGGGGAGAAACACTACCCTCTCATGGGGCCCGGGTTGGAATAAGCTGCCCAAGCATCGGGCAGCAGGCAGCGATGTCGCCGGACAAGTATCCGGCCTCCCGCAGTCTTGTGATGTGCCTCTCCGTGACGGAGGAGGCCATCCACCTGCCTCCCACTCCTGACATGGTTGGAGAAGGTTGAGGTGGGATGTGCGGACTTGGGCGCTGGAGCTCGAGTGCGTGGAAATGGATAAGCAAAGAAGGAAGAAGGCGTAGGTGAAAGGGTGGATCCTTATCCCTTATATGGACGGACGAAGCTATCGTCCCCACCAGCCTGGTAAAACTCGCTTATTTCCCAAGCGCCATAATCAATGGCGCGGATGGGTTACCCACGTCCGTATTGATGAGAATCCCGGAATAAGGGGGCACGATCTATGCTTTGATAAGACGTGCCAAGGAAACTGCCTCGCTAAACGCGCTAAGGCGGAACGGTAAAAAACGATTCATAAAAAGGCCTGGCCGTGGTGTGATGTCACGCCGCGGAATACGTCAGCAGATCTGTGCAAAAATTATTCTCTCTACCGTGTTATGTGGAACTTGTTTTGCAGAGCCAGACACTGTCCCTGTGTTCAAAACCTTCTATGAAGTATTCGGAGGAGGAACCCGCCTCGCAATGTCAAGACAATCAACGCTACCGGACTCATCGTCATTGAAGCCTGGTTCAGGGGCTACCGAGGGAATCCCGGACTAGGGGTGTCCGGATAGCCGGACTATCATCACGGCCGGACTCCAAGACTATGAAGATACAAGATTGAAGACTTCGTCCCGTGTCCGGATGGGACTTTCCTTGGCGTGGAAGGCAAGCTTGGCGATACGGATATGTAGATCTCCTACCATTGTAACCGACTCTGTGTAAGCCTAACCTATCCAGTGTCTATATAAACCGGAGGGTTTTAGTCCGTAGGACGAACAACAATCATACCATAGGCTAGATTCTAGGGTTTAGCCTCCTTGATCTCGTGGTAGATCTACTCTTGTACTACCCATATCATCAATATTAATCAAGCAGGAGTAGGGTATTACCTCCATTGAGAGGGCCCGGACCTGGGTAAAAACATCGTGTCCCTTGTCTCCTGTTACCATCCGCCTAGACGCACAGTTCGGGACCCCCTACCCGAGATCCGCCGGTTTTGACACCGACACCCCTCCATCGTCTATTATTCATCCAGCCCTCCACCACACCACGGGGTCCTGTTCATCTAGAGGCAACGCCACCGCTCACTGTTCATCCAACCCCCCCCCCCCCCCGCAACACTCACTGTTCATCCCAGAGGCAACATTGATCGGCTTCAGTTAGCAGTAGTAGCGAAGGAATCGCTCGATTGGGTTCAGTTAATAGCCATTGATCAATCGCTCGGGTTCAGTAACGCATAGCCTACAGTGCAATTGCTCGGGTTCAGTTAGAGCCCAACGCCTCGCTCGGGTTCAGTTAGAGCCAACACCTCGCACACACGCAGCATTATGCGTACGAGAGAAAAGCGCATCGCTCGGCCCCCGACCTCCAACCGTAACCGGTAACTCCCCGAAATTTTCCTCCCCCTCGCTTCTACCACGGTTTTTTCCGTCATGGACGGCCCAAAGAATGTCATGTAGCTGTGTCTCCGGCCCGCCCGGGACGAAAAGCCCATTTTCTGTCATGATTTTTTGTCATAGAAGTAGGAGCCCACCACATCTACGATGATACCGGTTTTGTCACAATTATCGTCATAGAAGTGTCATATGTATGACAGAAAAAATTTCGTTCGGCCCAAAATGTCACGGATGTGTCTTTTTTTTGTAGTGGGGATACAAAAAAACAATAGTTTTATGTAAGAACATGCTTAATAGACAGATGTACTGTGTACTAAATACATGAAGGCATGTCACATTAACAGGTATAATGTATAAGCTAAGCAGACTAGCACATGCAGTGTAACCAGATTGGAAGAATTACAATCTAGACACCATATGCAACATGCAACCACATATCACGCTGCCAAGTTAGAGCAAGCACTGCGATGCTAGTGTAGGGAAATGCTGTAATCAACTACAGAGCTACGCTCACTATCTTCATCTAGCATTTACATTTCTTGAGAATCATGTCGGGAGGCTGACGTTGCATTCTTTAAATGAGGAGTAGTCCCCTTGCATGCCTGCCTCGTCATAAGTGATTGATGAGGGATACACAAGAACATTAGTTTGATGTAAGAACATGGTTAATACACAGATGTACTAGTATGTACCAAAAACAGAAAGGCATGTCATATTCAAAGGTATAATGTGTAAGCTAAGCAGATTTAATTTAACCAAATTGGAAGCAATACAATCTAGACATCTTGCTGGAGTGGTGAGCATGATCATCTAGGACCTGAGAGCCTGGTGGGAGGCGAGCTGCTTCGCCACCATCGCAGCTTTTTAGTTGGCTTCCAGGTGATGCCTATCTTTGCTGGGCTTGTCGCTGGCTTGGCCAGTGCCCTGACTAGCTATTTGTCTTCTGGTGCTCACGGGTTGGTGGTTCATGTAAAAAAATATCTTTCCTTATCTTACCAACTTCGGCCTTTAGAATACAAGCTAGACACCATATGGAACATCCAACCACATATGACACCGCGAAGTTAAAGCAAGCACCTGGGATGGTGGTTCATTGCGAGCGAGGTCATCAACTCCAGAGCTATTGCCACCGTCTCCATCTCACGACACTTTGCACCATTTATAGCGTTGTAACGTGTCTTGCCTACCCGCATCTGACAAGTGGAGCGACTTCTCTCTTTTCTTTTTGGCTTCTCTCATGGCAGTAGAGTCTGAAATATCCTTGCATAAAAACAAAATAGTGAGAGTAGGGGTGAAGTGTGTGCAGAACTAGTGCACTGTAAAAGTAGCAGATAGCAGGTGGTTGAAAAATAAATGACAGGAGACATATGATAGCTCTACAACATTGCATGGCAAACAAAATTAGATTGTACTCCATATGATTTTGTAATATATGAGCACAGGAAATGCAGGTACTCCTCCAAAGACACCACCACATGTGGTCATATCTAAGATAACAATGTTGAAAATAAATAGGTCAGTCGATTTTTTTATTGAACCGTCCGATCTATAAGGAATGGGCAGATGGCCTTCGTCTACCTCCCGCCAGTCACTGTTGACGATCTTTCTCGAACCACCAGCGACCACCGGCCCAGACCCCTTCCTCCGCCGCCCCGTCCTCCCATCGACCTCACACCACCGCCATGCTTGGCAGCGCCCCCAGGCCATCCCTTTAATCCTGGCCGACCTCCAGATCGGGCACCAGTAGCTCTAGGCCGCACACGCTCCTAAGATAAACACCAAGGCGTTGCTTCCCCGGTGTAATAGGCGTACTAGCACCTGTTACGCCGGGGAATGCTTCCGTTAATTGGGAATCAACTAGCCAGAAATTGAAATTTAGGGGGGTGACGGACCTCTAGCTAAGGTGAAATAGTACATGTTGAGAAACCTTGTGCATCACGAGTTACTAGGAACATCTAGTATCAAGAAGAAGCGGTCAACTAGTGTCTTATGTGGGATGAATACCGTGCAAGCAGAGACGTAAGATTTGCACGAATAAGGGAAGAGGAGTACCTTTTTCGATTGCCGGTGTGGTAACCTCCACATGTCGTGCCGATCTTCTTCTTTTTACCGGGGAAACTGATGTTCTGGAGGGTGCAGGCTTGGACGAACCCATGGCCAAATTGTTGACTGTGTTGCCGTGGCCGTATGTCGGCAGAGGGGAAGCAGATCCGAGGCGGCGAAGGACGGCGTAGCAGGAACAACTCCGGTGTGGTGGAGGGTGGCGAAGTTGGAGCGGCAGCGGTAAGGCGCATGACGGCGTGGTTGAACTAGCTCGGGTACGGACGGCTCGGCCTCGGCTTCAACTACTAGCCGTGGAGGGCGTTGCGGTTGAGGTTGCGGTGGACGACGACGTCGGGGTATCGGCTCCGGCGTGATGGAGGAGGGCGGCGGTTGATGGGTGGGATGGGGTGGCGGACGGAGGACGCCGGGGTTTCGCGGCTGGTGGAGAGGTAGTTTTGGCGCCCACGGAGTATGAATGGGGAATCGGACGGGTGGGGGGAACCATGTTTCGGTCTGGGACGCGCTTGTTTTTGGCTTTTTAATGTAAGATGGGGCGCTTTGTTTGAAATTTGGGGAAAGTACAAACTTTGCCCCCTCTTAAATTTAAGACCCATCATGGTCGGGGTAGGATGGTAATCCCAGGTGTCCCAAATAGTGGGAGGGAGCGATTTCGGCCGCGTGCATGTGTGCTTAGGTGGCCATTGTGTATGAATGTTTTTCGGACGCGGTTGCGTGGCGTCTAGATGAAGCTACAAACCTACCCCGGTTTAGACCTTTGGACGTCGGGCGGTAGGTTTCACGGTCGGAGTTATTAGAAAAGTCATTTCCTTGTACTACCAAACATTGGTCTCACGCAGTTTCAAGTAGCTGAGCTCTTTTGGTGCTTCGCTCAAATTTTGAAACACAAGCATTCACGTTTAGAGTACTCTTGAACTATGAGGATTGACCTAAATAGACAACGTTATATTTGACCTTGTATGTTTGAAAACCTCATTAAATTATCCGCTTCTTTTTGAAAATTTGACACTTGAAAATCCTATAACTACGATTATTTTGGAATGGAGGAGCTAAATTTGAATCTATTTTGTACACGACTACATATGCTATTATGTACAAAATCAGAGCAAAGATTGGTGCCCCCATAATTTAGGTATGGTTTACAAATGCCATGATATCAAATTCAAATAATTGAATGGACTTCATGTTGAATTCGATTTTTTTTAAACCTTAAGTTGAATTCAAATGTATGCTAGTTCATAGGTAGCTATTTATAATGTCAGTTGTGTAACTTTCGTATGTATAATGTGCTTTACACACACAACATGAACTATACTCACGTTCATATTCGATTGCTAAAGCGATGCATTGTCTGGAGTTCAAAATACTAACTATGTGGATCAATTGTGTCGAATAATAACATAGACATGCTCAAATTTGATAGAATCTAGATGTCCGATGGATCAATGACCGCTCCTTACGCTGAATTGCAAATATCATGATCCCATCCTAATATTTGGATACAATTTATATCTTTAATCAATGTGTAGAGCAGTCTTATACGTGTAGTTTCACTCTCCATCGGTGGTCTCTCACACATGCTCACACACTCTCTCCCGAGGTGTCTTTCTCGCACACATGCTCTAGATATAACCCTCCCTCCCTCTCGTAACCATTTACAACTGTTTTCACTAACCTTTATCACACACTCTTCCTCTCGCAAACATACACACGCGCAATCCTCATCGACCCTTTCTATATACATGGACCTGCCTACGTGTCTCATGTACGCACATTATCTTTACGCTTGTCTCTCGCGTCTCACACCTCTCTTCCTAATCTACGAGTATGATTCTAGCAGAGCATTCTGTAGGATGCCCCTTAAAGTTAGGTTGGATGAATAGTAATATCAGAGATAAAGGGGTTACCTTAGTCCGAGAACCTAGGGTTACAAATCCTAGCCGGCTTTGTCAGTGGACACAGAGTCCTTCACAATTCTGCTATCTTTGTCTTGTACGACTAGTCATCCATGTGTCTTCCTAAATGTGTCACGGGCCGACCAATGTGGCACATGACGGAACCGAGCGAAGGGCCTCACCTTGACCCACCGGACCTCACGCGGTGACACACCCTCTGCCCCCACGTCTCATTATCTTCTCACACCCACACATACCAACACAAACACCACACACACAGAAAATTTCTCCTGGTGCCTCTATTCCCTCCCCCCTTGCATATACACACTCAAGGGAATGGAATCTCTTGTCGTGACGTCATATTCATCTGTCTCTCTCTCTAGACCACTCTCATTTCTCGTGCTATCTCTCCCACGCCCCCCCCCCTCGTCGGCCCCTCTATCCATGCCTCTCTCGAATACATAATACACACACATACCTCTCTAGGCCCCGCCAAATGCATCAACTACACATTCACACATGTTACATCACGTACCCCATTGATCTAAAAAGCCCTCTCTTCACGTTTATTTCGCATACAACATTCCTTTTGAATAAAGTGTAGCCAAAAAATTATTTTAGAGTTTCTACATATATACAACATTACAAAGATATATGGAGGAGTCTTAACGCTTAATTTGCCTTTGCATGGTGCCCACAATGATATTTATTCCAAGACTGTGAATTTGTATATTTTTATAATATATACAATTTTTTTAATAATAAATAGAAACAAAGAGCATCTCTCTCTCCATCGCATACCCCCCCCCCCCCGTACGCCGCTTTCACGTATGCACACAAAACTATCTCCAGGTCCTCTCAAAGTAATCCCCCAGAAAATTCATGCATGTTTCATCTTTCTCTCGCGATATATGCAATGACGATCATTGTATTTGAAGCGAAAGCACGACACGTACATTGGATTTCAGAATCCACTCACTACGGTTACCATTTACGTTTAGTGGATATTATACAGTCACGGGCTCACCGTACAACTCTGTATTTGCTCATGACATGACTAGTTGACCAGTTAAACGATCCACGTGGCACCTCTAGTGTTGCATCACATTATCTCACTACCATTGTGCCCACCTGTCGACTTGTATCTACTCTACATCTACACTCTTATAAAATACATAAAATACACTCTTATAAAAACAGAGTTGGTGATGATGGTGTGCCTGTCGTCCTGCAATATAGGCCGTCCGATTTATATCTGACGGATAGGAAAGAAACTATGGCAATTTTGCAAAAAGGTACCCACACACCTCTCCACATTTGCAAATAAGGCCTTCCCTCGTTCATCCACCGGGAAAATATCTGGTGCTCCGCGAGCACCTAAGCTTGGGTGCTCCCGTGTGACCTCAGCCGTTGCATCTCAGATCCAACAGCTTTTGTGAGATGATGTAATTTTTTGTAAAAAAGCCCTCATAGAATCTGAAAAATGCTCACAAGTACAACAGCTGTAGCAACTTCTCATACGGCGTTGGATCTGAGATCCAATGGCCCAAAAGCCCGTATCATGGGAGCACCTAAGCTCCCGTATCACAGGATACTCTCCCCCTTTTCTCTCACAAGATAAACAAGTCATACAAATGCATCTTGATGTTACGTGCAACGCATGGGCATCTTGCTAGTAAGAATGAAAACAAACGACAAAAAAATATTTGGACGGTGGTTTGAAGTCATGACCGCGCGCACAGCGGACAAGGTGGCCTTGTATTGGTATGCTGAGCCGTCTGTTTTAAAACACAGGAGCTGGTGTGGTGACTATACACAACACACGCATGCACACGAACTGCATCCACGCAACACTCACACAAACACATGCACCCACGCACGCACGCAACACTCACACGTACACACGCAGCCACGCACGCACGCAACACTCACACGCATGCACGCAACACTGACATGCACACACGCACGCATGCATGCACACACTAGAACACCACACGACCAACACACACTCTCACGCTCAAGTGCTCAACCTACACGAGCATGCGCACACATCGAATACAGCGGACACATACACAACCAGGTGATTCAGCGCACGGGTTGGAGCCTTGTCGGCGCTGCGTAAATTTGTGTTTATCTGACCTTTTGCCTATGTGAACTGACAGGTGGGACCCACAAGGAACATGGTCAATTTAACTAGTCAACATGGCGCCACGCAGACTATTTGGCCGGTCAACAGAGTGCAATCCGATGCTGAACTGTGAGCAAGTGATCGTATAATCACCGCAAAACGTATATAGTGACCGTAATCAGCTTATTCTAAAGTTTGGTGACTGTATTACGCTTTTCTCTCTGTGGGCCCTCCAAAACTACATCTCTACATGTTCTCGCATGTTACATCTAACAACTATGCAATACAGCACTACTAGTACACTCTAACACAATAAATCATATGTGTTTTTAGTTTTACTAGATACATATTGTTACTTATAATTATTCAGTTTGCATACACTAAAATTGCCTTTGAAATGTATGGACAGTATCATCTACCGCGCGGGAAAAATCCCGCCCTTTCCTGTTTAATCGGGTTTGTATCGATGGATCGTGCGAAACAGCAAAACTATAGTACTATACAGCACAAGTGACAGTTCACTGGGCCGTCGTGTAAATCTACTCCTCCGTCGTAAGAGTGGGCGCCGCTTTCATAAATCTTCTAGTCCCTTTCGCCGACATGTGGGACATCAAGCTACCGGGTCCACGTGCCATACCAGAATACAGTGCAGAGCAGCCGGGGTGAAGCACCCCAGTCATGGCGCCGGCATAGTAATTAGCAATGAGGCGTCAAATCACAAAGCTGCACCTTTCCCGTAGTTAAGTTGGAGGGACAAGTAATAATGCTAAAAAAAGAAGTTGGAGGGACGAAGCAACCATCATTTCACTCGTTGCTGAATCCGCTTATCCCTAATCTTCTTCAACTTAACCACGCGTTGCTTCTGTCGTTGGTCTGCCTCATGTGGGACGCGGATCGGCTTGATAAAGCACTGACACGTGGGATCGCATGTTAGCAAACCACCAGGACAACGTCCTCCGAAAATAAGAAGCCTAATCCTAGACTTACAAAGGGCTACATAGCTGCTACGTATACTTTCCATCTAATCTATATATGCCCCCTGATTTTCAGGTGGGGTGGGCCTAATCCTCTCCTTTAATCCAATCAAATAGTCCCACATCACATCGGTTTGTAACTTTACGTAAACCATTACGTGGATGTAGCATTGCTCAAATAAGAAACCTCCCCCGCTATCCGCGCAGCAAAATCACCTCCTTTTTACTAATCTTGATTCTATAATTTTTTAGATCAATATAATTGAGATTTGTATAGATAGCACACAGGAGCAAATCCAAGTGGTACGGTTAAGGGCATCCACAATGTGTAGCCAAATGTGAAAATAGCTTTTGGCATCGTGGGAACCATTGTGGACGGTGTTGCCAGAGCAAAAAAGATGGAACCGAAGCTCCCTGATTGACTGATTTGAGGAATAGAAAAATGCAACGTCTCTCCTCTTTCTCCCATGCTTGGACGCATGTAGTACAGTATAGAGCACAGAGTCTACTCTCATGTCCCTTCTATCGCAAATCACAAAGCAGTGAGGCGTCAAATCACAAAAGCACGGATGAAGCAACCATCATTTCTCTCTTCGCTGACTCCGCTTCTCCATCGTCTTCTTCGAAAAACCATCTCACCGCACTAGTACTCCTAGTAGTACTAGTAAAGGACTTCCTGGATGCAAATAAGGCGGTTGTCTTGGCTTGCAGACGGCACTTGCAAACGACTTACCGTGGTCTCCCTCAATGGTGTTCTCCCTCGAACGCACTTCGCCAAACCACCAAAAAAAAGATATCATCAACGTCACCGAAATGGGGAAGGAAGTCAAATATAGTTACTACCTCCATTTTTTTGTACACAAGGCTAGTATATCCAAATTACAATTTGCAAAGGGCCACTAACACTAATCGAGGCAAAATTGATGGGGTTAGCAACCAAGGACATTAATATCCCCTGCATGCATGCGGAAGTGAGAAGGTTGGTTTGCCTGGCGCTGCATTAATCAAGCGATGATGGTGAGATGGTTAGTTCTTTGGTCTTTGGAGAAAAAAATACGCATTAATTGACACGTGAAACGAGGATTTGCATCGATTAAATCCCGCGAAGTAAAACCCCGCCTTTCTTTTTTAACACTAGCACTCCTAGTACGTACATACTTATCTTGTTTGGGTCTAGGCCTTGCATTGCCAAAATTCGCCACATATTTTTGCCAAGCTTGCCTAAAGTTTTCAAAATGAGAAGGAGGTACACTTGCACACGGCTGTCGCGGTCGCACCGCACCCTCACACGGTCGCTCCTGCACACCGCGGTCGCACCACACCCTCACGCAGTCGCTCCTGCACGCCGCAAACCCAACCAAGGGAACGCACCCTCACACAGTCGCTCATGCACGCCGCAAACCCAACCAAGGAGCCAACAACGGGGCGCAGCTCCAGCGCCGCCTCTGGACATGGCGTCCGCAGTGAGCGACACGCTCATATCGTTGCTAGACACGGTCAGTTTCAGTGTGCCGAGGGTGGCATTAGTGCTGTGGCACGACCAATGGTATGTTTGGTTTGTGCCCAAGGTTGCCCCATCAAAGCATTGGGTAGCCAAAATTTTGGTTGACGTATTGGTTGCCCATGATTTGGCCGACATTGGCAAGAAAAATGAACTAGAGTTGGCTAGAGTTCATTGGCATGCCAAAGAAATGGCAACCATCCAAACAAAGGCCAATCTTTGAGTCATGACCAAAATTTTGGTTGAGGTATTGGTTGCCCATGATTTGGCCGACATTGGCAAGAAAAATGAACTAGAGTTGACTAGAGGTCATTGGCATGCCAAAAAATGGCAACCATCCAAACAAAGACCAATCTTTGGGTCATGACCAAACTTTTGGTAAGGTGCACTTTGGCCACAATCCAAACACACCCCAACACCCGGCTCGTCAAGGATGCACGGGGCGCCGCGACGCGTCCGCGGAGTGGTGTAGCGCGGCCAGCTGCATCCTCTGGACCTGAGACCATGCCGGGTCGTCTTGCTTTGTCAATGACATGCGGGGATTGCATGTGAGCAAAGGGCATCTCCAATGTTGCCACAACCGCAGCTGACTACCCTGGCACACCAAAACCCTTGTCCCTCGCGCCGTCGCGCGGTGCGTTCCCAGCCAGCGCCAGCTGCCCGCATTCATGCCGTCTGTTTGTATGTCGTCGTTAAGAGGCTCGGTGCCCGAGGATTCAACTCCGGTGACTTAATGACGCACTCGGACGCTTGGCCTCACCGGAATGCACTACTTAAAGCGGCAACACCCAGCTAACCTCCACACCATAGCGCATCGTCCTGCTACCTGGAACCACATCCGCCATGACCACAAGTGCGAACGCTCTGCAGGAGAGCTTGTCTTCGGGGATGAAGCTCGAGGTCGCCGCCCTCGCTCAAGTCGCCTCTCGCGACGCAATAGCGGCGTAGCCGGACGCGGACACGACTGCACAAGCTGTGGCCACGCTGGCGGCCGACGATGGGAGCACCGTCAGCCACACGTCCTACTTGCCGCTGTCCAATGTCCGACACCGCCGAGGTCGGGGACTGCTCCGAGGATGAGTAGGGCATGGGAGGCGGCAGGGCATTGGTGTGCCAACTGGCCGGTCCGTATCCCGTGTTCTACTCTTCCTCGCCGGAGACCGCATCTTCACTTCACGGGTCTTGAACCCCGCCCCCGTACATAGAGATCGCAGATGGAGGACGTCGGTCGCCGCCGTAGAATAGGTTTAGGGTCGGGTTTCTTTTATTTTTCTGTCCTATAAAGTTTGAAATGTAATGAAAATCTGCCTTGTTTGCATTAATCTCGGCCGGTGTATATGAACTTTCACAATAATATACATATTGTAGGGTACTAGCAACATGCCCGTGCGTTGCACGGAAGATCAAGATCTTGCGGGAGAAAAGGATGAACGAGGGAAAGCCTTATCTACAAATGTGGAGAGGAGTGCGGGTAATTTGTCATAGTTTCCTTCCTATCCGTTAGATGTAGATCGGACGGCCTATATTGCAGGATGACAGGCACACCATCATCACCAACTCTGCTTTTTATTGAACCGAGACAAATCTAACATGCAAAGTAAAATAAACACATAGGGTCTATACATACACAAATTATCTTAGGCACTCCAATAGTACGTCCACTACACATTCACGCATTTCACATCTTTCTACATCTACGGGAACCTACGGAAGGGTTAATGTAAATTGCCTCTCTCTCTCCTCCCCTGATTTTCATGGTGGTGGGCCCCTCCCTCCCCCAATCTACAATCAACAGCTCACACGTTTCACATTACGTTAATTACGTAACTGGGATTACGTAGGTGTAGCATTACTCGTCCTAAAAAACCCAACTAAGCCAACCTCCCAGCATATCGCGCAGGAAAAGACCCGACCATGCCGTTTTAGTCGGGATTATCGGATTACTAGTAGTAGTATCGATGGATCGCGTGAAGCAACACATTTTTTTGAGGGGGCGAAGCGCCTAGTTTAAAAGGAAAAAAGGCGATACACTCGCAGCACTCCTGTCGCGGTCGCATTGCACCCCACACACGTTGGGTCCTGCACACGGCTCGCACAAACGGAACGCGCTTCAGCTTGCCTCTTCACTGACACGTGGGACTGCACTTGGAGAAACCGACCATGCGCCAAACTCCCCCCGCCCACCGCGCGAAAATCCCCCCCCTCACCCAAAAATTCCCCCAAATCCGATTCAACCGCCCTTCGCCAACTAGCCAATAATATTCCCCAAACCCCCTCCCCCCTGTCCCCCTCCACTCCATTCCTTCCGCCAAAGCCGCCCTCCCCGCCGCGCCGATACGTCGGCGCCGCGGTCCTGCGATCCTATCGCTCCCACAGTACGCTCTCATAGACTGCCGTCGTCTAGCCGCGCCGCCACCTCTGGCTACGTTCTTGTGGAGGCGCACGGCGGTCGGCCACGGTACCGGGCGGCGTTCGTGTGGAGACGCACGGTGGTCAGCTTCTCCCACGATGCAGCGCATTCTAGACAGAGGCCCCGTTCATGTCGGTGTAGTGCTGAATGTTAGCTGATAGACGCTGTTAATCTCACTGTTTGCCGAAGTAGTTTACTGTCAATATGCTCTGCTTAAGAAGCTTCCTCCCTTGTTCTGCACTCAATCTGCTTAGCTGGGATGGCATGCCAAGGCCGATTAGTTGCTAAAATATCCTGCCATATATTTATTGTGGCGTAGATTGACACGGTCTAGTAGCCAATCTGTTAGGTGAAATAGCTCTACACCGTTTTATACTCGATCTTTGTTGCTGCGATGGCCTTCGATAGTTCGATGGCTGTGTGCTCGACCTCATTGATCGCTTTGAAACAGCCTGCCATAATTTGGCACTCAAATTTGTTTGCTGAATTAGCTTTACATATATTTCGTTACTTAGATCTGCCTCGTCCAAATATCTTGCCATAGCTTTAGACATCGACCTAGGTATTTATTCTGGACTTCATAAAAAGCATATATGTTTTTCCTGTAATATCTAGTAGAAGAACTAATTTGTATGTCTAACAGATGGATAGGACTTGTATAACTTCTGCTCGAAGATTCTCCGCTGCATATGTCGAGGGGGTTGAAAACTTCACGAACTTTATCAGAGCTGAGTACGGTGGTCCAAAATCAGATGTGCTCTGCCCGTGTAGCAATTGTATGAATTCAGTTACAAGACCCCAGTCAACTGTGCAAAATCATCTACACTTGTATGGGACGTCGGTCACATATACTAGGTGGGTTCATCATGGTGAAGTTGTGAACTTCAATGTTATTGACTACGTGGAAGCAGCAGATCACCATCTTGATCTTCTTGATGCTCAGGTGGTGGAGCCAGTGAGTTTGACCAACATCGAAACAATGCTACGAAATGCTCGCGCATTCCATGAACTTTCACCTGCAGAAGAAAAACGATGGGCCCGCATGTTGGAACAATGCAACGCTGCTGTCACCCTAGGAAATAAGCTGTCAGTATTCTCAGATATGGTCACCTTTTCTTCAGGTGAAGACATCTGAGCGGATGACCAACAAATCATTTGATGCGATGTTGCCTGCTTTCTGCAAATCTTTCCCAGATGCGTCTGAGCTGCCACACACCTACAGTAAAATCAAGAATTTCCTTCGTGCAGTTGGAATTGGATATGATATGATCCATGTTTGTAAGAATAATTTTGTTCTGTTCCAGAAGGATTATGCCAACTTAAGTGAATGCCCAAAATGCAAACCATCAAGGTGGAATGATGGCGATGCTGTGAAGAGGATTCCTCATAATGTTCTGAGACATTTTCCAATTACAACAAGATTGCAGAGGTTGTTTCATGATGCTGAAACAAGAGAGTATGTACTGTGGCATTCTAGGAACTAGGAGTACAGAGATCATAATGTAATGAGCCATCCATCTCATGGTAGTGAGTGGAAAAGCTTCAATGATAAACACAAAGATTTTGCTTCTGACCCGAGAAACATTTGACTTGGCTTAGCTTCAGATGGATTTAACCAATTTGGCCACCAGAGCGCCACATATAGCATGTGGCCAGTGCTTGTTATCCCTTACAACATGCCTCCAAATGTCTGCACCAAAGAATCAAACTACATGATGGCCTTGCTCATCCCAGGTCCAAAAAGTCCTAGAAAGGATTTTGATTTGTTCATGAAGCCTCTTGTGGAGGAACTTCAACAGCTATGGAAGGGTGTTCTCACTCGAGACATATAGCAGCCCACCAGCTGATTTCTTTCTGCGTGCTGTTATAATTTGGTGCATCCATGATTATCCGGCTTTGGGCACTATGTCAGGGTGAACGACACATGGTTACAATGCATGTGTTCGCTGTGACAGGAATCCGCTGTCATACGCAATACTTAGCAAGATCTGTTACATTGGACACCGCCGTTTCCTTCCCAAGGACAAGCCGCATCCTAGAAAATACTGAAGACATGTGTTCAATGCAAAGCGTGAAAAGCGTGATGCGCCAAAGAGGCTCACCGCCGATGAGTTGCAAGTGGAATTAGAGAAGGTCAGGCATATTACACGTGAAACCATCTTGGTAATGGTAGCGGGAAAAGGAAGCGTGTCAGCGCATAAGAGAGATTATTGTTTACCCGCAGGTCCACTTTGTGGGACTTGGAGTACTGGAAAGATTCTGATCTGCGACATAATCTTGATGTGATGCACATCGAGAAAAATATATGTGACAGCATTATCGGCACACTTCTTAATATTGAACGCAAGGTGAAAGATACCTTAAAATCTAGGATTGATTTGACACACAGGTATCGAGAAAGGATTTGCGGTGCAAGATGAAGGTAAACCACGGGATATGGCACCATTGTATGCGTCTTGGACAAGGTAAAAGAAAAGAATTCTGCGAGGTCATGTCACGTGTGAGATTCCCACATGGATTTGCTTCCAACCCTGAGAGGAGAGTCAGTGCAGATGGAAACAAGGTACAAGGGTTGAAAACTCATGACTGCCACGTCCTACTTCAAAGGGTTTTAACTGTTATCATTAGAGGATTGGGCATACGACTTACTATGAGAGCGATTCTTGCAGAGTTGGGCCAATTCTTCAGGGAACTCTGCAGTAGGAATATCAGGATAGATGCTTTGGAGCGTCTACCAACTATCCTATGCGACCTTGAGAAGATATATCCTCCAGCCTTCTTTGATGTGATGGTGCATTTGGCTGTTCATCTACCTGATGAGGCACTACTTAGAGGTCCAGTACAGTATGGCTGGATGTACCCTATTGAAAGGCGGCTAGGCACTTTCAAGGGCTATGTTAGGAATAGAGCTAGACCCGCGGGTTCCATTGCAGAGGCCTACATTGCTACAGAAGCATTGACATTCTGCTCAAAATACATTGAAACAGCTGATCAGCTTAACAAAGAGGTGGGTGAAGACAATCCCGGGCTCAATATTTTCGATTATTTTGTTCGAGTTATAGGGAAGAGTCGACAAGAGGACAAACCTAAAGATTTGGACAAAATGGTTTGGTATGTGTTGAATAACTATCCTGAGATACTACCTTATATCAAGTAAGTGCAGTACTACAACTTATACATCGTAATCTACTAAACTTGCAACACATTCTTATATATTTAGATGTTTGATGCGATCACTATGTTGTGCAGCATCTACAAAGAGGAGCTACTGCTGCAAAATCCAAGAAACAATGACAAACTGGTTATGGCAGGATTTGCGAAATGGTTCAAGAACCATGTAAGCTTTTTAAGTGCACTGTCAGTTTTTTTAATATATTGAGTACATAAGATGATCAGCTTGTCTATTTTCTAACCATAGGTTAAGAAGATGCAGGAGGATGGGCAGATAGTTGATGATGCCCTTTACTCACTAGCAATGGGTCCTGATACTCGGGTAAGACATTATGAATCTTGCGTTGTTGGAGATGTGCGCTACAACACCCTTGCACAAGACGAAGGCAGGAAGACACAAAACAGTGCCATCATGAGCACGGATACGTATGACAAAGAGACAAATGAAATGTATGCTAACATAACAAACATTGTTCTGTTGCAGTATATCTCCAGTTTCAAGGATCATCAGTGTGTGGTTCTGTTGTGCTGTCGTTGGTATAACCTGTTTTCCAGGATCGCAAAACCCAGAGCTAATGATTATTTCAAATCCATCAACGTCAAGGCGGCGTACCAGACCAACGAGCCTTTTATTTTGGCAAATCAAGCAACACAGATATTTTTTTTGGAAGACACATTTGCACGTAGCGATGACCGGAGGGTATTGCAAAGGTTTGAGCAGAGGAATTCGTTTAATGAAGTTGCACAACAAGATGATGCTTACACTGCTCCTGATGTACAAGATAACACAGATGTTCCTAATATCTTTGAGAACCATCACGTCAATGACGTCGGTGAAAAGATTGCCTGTCGTGCTGTGGACATACAAGAGTTGATCAAGAAGAAGCCAACGTTCGAGGATGTTGAGGACGAAGAAGAAGATGCCACCGTGGGGAATTACGATTCAAACCGATACACATGGCGAAGATGTTGACGCTTCTACTGCGGATGATGATTACATTGCTTTTGTCGTATTTGCCTGTCAGAAGATGTTTTTTATCTACTATGTGAAATTGTGTTTGCTATGACAACTGAAACCTGATGAACATGTTGTTTAGTATTTTGTTGTGAGAACATCACTTGTTATGTATGCTGATTTGTGTTTGGTGATTGTATGACAACTAAAACATGATGACATTGTTGTTTAGTTGTACTCATATTTGGCTGTGGAACTTGAATTTGATGCCATAGTTTGCTGTTGGACTGCAATTTGCTTGACGTCTTCGAATGAGAACAAAGCTGACCCGACAAGGCCTCTGCTATTTATTTATTTATATGAGCAAAAGGGGATACCCCCTGATTTCCGTTAATAGAAATCATTAGATGTTCACAACACTACGCCTTTCCTGCTACATAGGTTTCATTCATTACTAGTTTCAAAGAAAGTGCTCATGTCGTAGCTAATTGAATACATCACGAAAAGTGCTACATACATCGCAAATAAAGAGACAATCATCCTCTGAGCACATCGATTTTGCCCATTATCTTCACAAGCTCTTTCATCTCCTCATTCTTTGTCAAGGTCGTTCAGAATTGTTGCTTGGCCATGATCGAGGAACTGCATCTTTAACCTTACGCTTCTGCATCTTCCTCTTACATCGTTCCTTGATTACTTGTCCAACACCCCAACCTGCTGGTATTGGGATTCCTCGGCTAACCAAATAATCTGCGTAGTTTCATTCCCCCACATCAGCAACTTCCCAGAAATACAAAGTACACGAATCTTCCCTTTTCTGCACGAATCAAATTGGAAGATCATCAACCAAACTATTAATAAAATCAGCAACTGAAAGCAGTAGAACAACACTTAAACATATTATTACCCCATGATTCGGGCATTTGTAGAAGACTCGGCCAGGGTTGCGGATTGTGGTTGAGACGCGACGGATGACTCTGCATGATTTGCAGCAGTGGCACCACACCAACGGCAGCGGGTTGCGATGAGCAATCGGCTGCGGTGCGCGTGCCGGGGTGTGATGAGACCCACAGGCGATGGTACGGGTGGCGACTTGGCGCATATTCGGTTGTTACACTTGAAGAAGCGGTGTGGACGAGCAGCCACAGACATGGTTGCCGCGGCGAGCTTCTGATGCTAGGCATAGTAAGTAGAGAAGAGGAGAAGCAAACATTGGATATGTCAGTTTCATTACTTGCAGAGTAGCATAGCACCATATATAGTCATAGTCTAGGTTTGGATTTGAACCAGCCAGAGGAGCACGTCTTTCTTTTTTCTAAAACTCGGCAACGTCTCTTTACTGGTACACTAGCTTGTTCTATACGCCTTCCCAAGTCTTTGATTTTCTTTCCTTTTTGCGAGGAAGGAAGGAGGACAAAATTGAGAGTTCCTGGGACTCGAACCCAAGACCTCTCGGTTGAAAACCAAGGGTGCTAGTCACTTATGTGGCGAACGTTCCCTGTGAGGAGGACGACAGACAAACGCATTTTCCTTGCAGTTTTATTCCTATATATAAAAAAGTATGCTACTTGGTGTCCGCTTAGTCATTGTGCCAACCTTGACCGTTGGATTGACATTCAACGTCTGTCGCGTTTCTTCAGTCTCTTCTTCCTCGAACCGCCAAAGCCAGACCAGCACCGGCGGGACCGCCTGCTCCCGCCTCCCACGGCTGGCTGTGATCTTCCCCGGCTCCTGTTCGTTCCCGTCCGAGGCCTCACCATCGTCCTCCGCCTTGGTTCGCTCACCGCGGCGCCGCCCTCCGGTGTTGTCAGCATGGTCAACAACCGAGAGGAATAAGGAGATATTTGTACATGGTGAGAATGATGAGGGACCCAAAGAAGGCGTCTTGATAATTTTGTTTTTTCGGGACGGAGAAGGGGATCAACTAGGTTGTGCGGGACCCGTGGCCCGTCTAGCCCAGGCTTTTATTTCATATGTTTTGCACATGACCAGCCCAGTTTGTTTTTTTACTTTCTGAAAATGGCTAGCCAGCTATTTTGTTTTTTGAAGAATAACCAACGTAGGCCTACTTGCTTTTCTACGCCCTGCTGGGCGGGAAATCTTTCAAGACGATGAGGGATGCATTTTGCCCCAAAAATGGGCTATAAGTAATAAGAAATGGGCTATAAGTAATAATAAATGGGTTGTAAAATGAAAAAATATAGCAAACAGGCAATTAGTTCCTTAATATTGTTTTCTTTCGGATTTTGATATTTTAAATTTCATTGTTTTTGTGTGGGTAAAATTTCATTGAATTTAAATTAAGGTATATTTAGATTTAAAATTAATTTGAATCTGGCTAGAAATTTCGGGTTGTATGCTGTTTGGGACAGATTTGGACGCTGACTTGTGGTTCTACTAGGTTGACGTGTACTTTGGCTTTCTCAACTTAGTCCACAAACAATTCTAGCAGCAGTGATCGTTGGATGTTAATCCAACGGCCGTGCTGCTTCTTCAATATCTGATCTTCTTGCTCCAGCCGCCCAAACCAGCTCTGGTGGGACTGCCTGCTCCCGCCTCCCGTGACCGGCTGTGCTTCCGCACAGGCCGCACCGCCCCACCTTACTTCATTGTTGGCCAGGCCATTCCTCTACTCACGCACACCTCCTGTTATTTTCCGGCGGCGGTAGGACCGATGGCTCCCCTCGTACTCCCCACCGCGTGGGCAACCATTGCCGAGTCTTCCCCGGCTCCATGTCGTTCCCTTCCTAGGCCTCACCGTCGTCCACCGCCATGGTGCTCTCGGCGCGGCCTGGTCAACATGGTCAACGAACGACATCCATAAGTTGTGGATTGTACGCACAAAATAATGATTCCTCCACCTGACAGCTGGGACCCACCGGAAGGGCCTCTGTATTTCGTGAAAAAAATGTTCCCCCTGCTGAAATGTCGGACCCACCAGCTATATCTTCGCACGCAAGGAAGTGCCTCCTTATTACGCACAAAAAAATGAATACCCCCCCAGCTAGATGGGACCCACCATAGTCGGAGGATGACTTGTGGGCCAACTAAGTTGACGGGGACGGAGGGCTTTGTCAACTTAGTCAATATGAACGATTCTAGCCCAAGTGACCGTACGATGTCCATCCAACGACCGTGGTGCTTCTTCAACCTCTAGTCTTCTTGCTCCAGCCGCCCAAAGCAGCGCCGGTCGTGCCGCATGCTCCTGCCTACCGTGGCCGGTTGTGCTGCCGCGGAGGCCTCACCGCCCCCTACTATTCCCACCACTGGACAGGCCCTGCAGCGACGGCAGCCTCGCACCGTAGCCGAACCAGTGAACCCTCGTACTCCTCTCCGTGTGGGCTTCCACTGCCGCGTCTTCCCCGGCTCCGCGTCGTCCCCTTCCTAGGCCTCGCCGTCGTCCACCGTCGTGGTGCTCTCGGCGCGGCCTGGTCAACATGGTCAAGGAACGACTTCCATCGGACGTGGACTGTACGTGGAGAGGCTAATAGCTAGGTCCACGGCCGCAGCAAGGAAGTGCCTCCTTATTACGCGGAAAATAATGATTCCTCCACCTGACAGCTGGGACCCACCGGATGGGCCACTGTATTTGGCAGAAAAAACATTTCCCCCTGACTGCTGGGACCCACCAGCTTCATCATTGCACGCAAGGAAGTGTCTCCGGGCAAAAAAAATGATTCGCCCCCTGACTGCTGGGACCCACCAGCTACACCTTCACACGCAAGGAAGTGCGTCCGGGTAAAAAAGCGATTCGCCCCCTGACTGCTGGGACCCACCGGCTACATCTTCGCACGCAAGGAAGTGCGTCCGGGCAAAACAAATGATTCGCCCCCCTGACTGCTAGGTCCCACCAGCTACATCTTCGCAGTAAGGAAGTGCTCGGCGGGACCCACCTGGTCGAAGCGTACGTAGCGTTGTCATTCTGGTCGCGAACGTGTACGTACATACTGGTCGATGTAGAGGCGCGCATGTGTCGTAGTAGAGGCGCGCACGTGTCGTAGTAGAGGCGCGCACGTAGCATGTACACGTACGTACAGCGGCCAGGGTGCAAGAAAGAAAATGCGGCCACGTATGTGGACATACGGGCGGGGTCTCGAACGCCTACTCGCGCATATGTACGGCCAGGGCTCGTGTACATGGCTGGGTCAGAACGGAGAAACAGCGTCGTCGTCGTGTTCATGGGGAGGCAACGGAATGCATCATGTTCGTGGGGAGGCAACGAAATGTGTCGTGTTCATGGGGAGGGGTGTGGCGTACCGCAAATCGAAGGAAACGGACCTCCTACGGTCGAAACGGGGGTCCTGTTGATCGGGAGGACTGTGGCGTACCGCAAAACGGAGGAAACGGACCTCCTACGGTCGAAACGGGAGTCCTGTTGATCGGGAGGGGTGTGGCGTACCGTAAAACGGAGGAAACGGACCTCCTACGGTCGAAACGGGGGTCCTGTTGATCGGGAAGGGTGTGGCGCATCAAGAACCGGATGAAACGGACCTCCCTACGGTCGAAACGGGGTCCTATTGATCGGGAGGGTGCGGCGTGCCGCCAAAGCGGACCAAGCGGACCTCCTATGGTCAAAACGGGGGTCCTGTTCATCGGGAGGGGTGTGGCATACCGCAAAACGGGACTCCACGGGGTACTGTTCATCTCCACCATCGACCTCCTCCAGCCTCCACGGGCTACCGTCGACCTCCTCCAGCCTTCACGGGCTCCTGTTCATCCAGCCTCCGCCGCGCGCTACTCCACCGGCTACTGTTCAACCACCCCTCCACTGTCTGCTGTTCATCCAGCCCTCCACACCACAGAGTCCTGTTCAACCACCCCTCCACGGGCACCCCTCCACCGTCTACTGTTCATCCAGCCCTCCACACCACGGGGTCCTGTTCATCAAGAGGCAATGCCACCGCCATCGCTCATCCAACCCCCCCACCCCCCGCAACGCCACTGTTCATCTAATCGATCGGCTTGATTAGCAGCAGAGCGGGCGAATCGCTTGATCGGGTTGATTAACAGCCATCGATCGATCGCCGGGTTCGATAACGTGTAGCATGTAGTGCAACCGCCGGGTTCGATTAGAGCCCAACGCCTCGCTTTCGGGTTGATTAGAGCCAACGCCTTGCACACACGCTGCAGCGTCGTGTACGAGAAAGCAGCGCATCGCTCGGCCCCGACCTCCCACCGTAGAATCGGAACTCCCCAAAATTTTCCTCCCTCGCTTCTACCACGGTTTTTTCCGTCATGGACGGCCCAAAGAATGTCATGCAGCTGCGTCTTCGCCCGCCTGTGACGAAAAGCCCATTTTTCTGTCATGATTTTTTGTCATAGAAGTAGGAGCCCACCACATCTATGATGATACCGGGTTTTGTCACAATTATTGTCATAGAAGTGTCATATGTATGACAGGAAAAAAAGTCGTTCGGCCCAAAATTTCACGGATGTGTCTTTTTTGTAGTGCTAGTAGAGATAAAAATAGAGTTGGTGATGATGGTGTGCCTGCCATCCTGCAATATAGGTTGTCCGATTTATATCTGACGGATAGGAAGTAAACTATGGCAATTTTGCAAAAAGATACCCACACCCCTCTCCACATTTGCAAATAAGGCCTTCCACGTTCATCCTTTTCTCCCACAAGATAAACTACTCATATGAATGCATCTTGATGTTCCGTACAACGCATGGGCATCTTGCTAGTCTCTCACGATATAAGTGTGTATTTGAAAGAGCAGTAGATAGATTACTATCAAGATCGAGGTGCCACCCTACTCCTTCGGTGTCGGGTAGTGTGTGTCTGTGTGTGTTTGTGTGTGTGTGTGTGTGTGTTTGAGAGAGAAGCCAGATGATAGATTAGTATCAAGATCGACGTGTCACCCTACTCCTTCGGTGTCGGGAAGTGTGTGTGTGGGTGGGTGGGGGATCAGTGACACTTACATATCTCCACTCTTATAAAAAAAACAGAGTTGGTGATGATGGTGTTCCTGCCATCCTGCAATATAGGCCATCCGATTTATATCTGACGGATAGGAAGGAAACTATGGCAATTTTGCAAAAAGATACCCACACCCCTCTCCACATTTGCAAATATGGCATTCCCTCATTCATCCTTTTCTCCCACAAGACAAGCTACTCATACAAATGCATCTTGATGTTCTGTGCAACGCATGGGCATCTTGCTAGTAGGGAGAAGGAGTTTGTGTGACACATATCTATATTAAGAGATAGGTAGATAGGATGTGTGCGAGGCATACTTAAAGCATCACGGAGATAAACAAACGGTGTGCATGCAAGTGACAGAAAAAATGAAGCGACAAATAATGTCTACGCGTGTGTGTGTGTGTGAGAGTGAGAGAGAGAGAGAGAGCGACATCTCAAAACAAAAGGTGCTCTCCTGGAATCCCATTGTATGTATTCATATGGTTTCGGAACTCGAGTTAACCTTAGGCATATGTGTGAGAGACATAATTATCCTTTGAGACATTAGTGGTTGTGGGTGGGTGGAATTAAAGGGGTGGGCGTGTTTTACAGAGAGAGCGTGTGTGTTTATGTGTGAGAGACTTGTAGGACCGGGTAGAAAGATGAATTCTAACCTTGATGGAGGGATAGAAATACATGAAGTGCGTGTGTGTGATTCCGATGCCCATGGGGAAATGAGATATGTATGCGCGTGAGAGAGATTGCACAATTCATTCACGTATCACTATCTAGCGATCGTGGACATGCATCGCTTGAACATAAATCAATATCTACTTCGTACGTGGCCAAAGGTACAATATCGATATAACGCTATAAAGATTGGACACTCACATATCAAAAAATTTCTATCTAAATAAACCTTTTCAATTGTGCATGCCAAAGTTACAGTGATGTTTCTTCAAACAACCAATGTAGCTATCATGTACATGCACCATTGTTACTCTTGCATTCAAATTCATTAGTCTTGGATGATTTAAGGTTCTATTATGAAGTAATATATGTAATATTCATATATGAATTCAACGGGTACGGAATTTATGAAATGGAAGCTATGTAATCATATGAGGTAACACTTTTAAGTAGCGGACTACAATATCCATTTCTTTTTCTGTGCCTCTACACTAACACGTCAATTCATTATGTTTAAAGTAAATAACCAATGGCACTAAATTATCTATTTACACGAGAAATACATAGTTTGAGCGTTTGATCTCATTTTTTGTGAACGCGCCTCTACACATGTACGATTGGCCGCGCCCGTGTGAACGTCCAAGTTATCGGCGCATCATCCCGAGTTATTGTCTTTTTCTGGGGTGGACTTCACACCAGTTATTAACTGATGATGTGTGCCCCATGTACACAGTCTCCCATGACCTTCCCGCTAGCACGGTCCAAAATTAGTTGAAACTGGATACGAACAATCCCGCGGGCGGCAAAATCTCCCGCCTCCTTCTAAATTTCCGCCACCTAGTCTTTAGCATGCAAAATTCCCCTTTTGTCCTTGGTGCACGGAGAACAACAGTAACAATACCGCCCTCATCTACATAATAGGTCAGGGCTGCTTTGGTAACTTCCGGTTCCCCCCACCACACGGCACCCCCATTTCCTCTCCCCCTCCCACAAAAACTGACTAACTCCACAGCACCAGAGCATATTACATGACGTCGTCCGTACTTCATCGGCCTTTCTACCCCTCCCCTCTCGAAACCCTAGACTGCTCATCCATCGGGCGTGCAGCCCATTCATCGCCAACAAGGCCCACCTCGCCGGATCTGCTTCTGCAGCCGCATCTACCCTCCCACCTCCACTAGAAACAAGTAGACTGCTCATCCACCACTGTACCACCGCCCATTCAGTGTTGGCCTTGTCCAAGGAGCCGGATCTGCTTCGCCGATACTCTCGTCAACTGTAGGGCATCTGCAGCGGCTCATTCATGCTCCCCATCGGAGACGCTTCGTCCACACCCCCCGGAGCCGCCCCACCGATGCCCCCGTTGACGGCCTCTGATGCTCTTTGCCGATACCTTCAACAACCCTACCGGAGCCGCTTCGTCAACCCTACCGGAGTAGCTTTGCCTATACCATTCTCAACTCACAAGTCCACGGCCAAAGATCCGCTTCGTCGCACCCTCATCCAACCTACCGGAGCAGCTTCTGACGCCCCGTCCACGGCTGCAGATCCACATTGTCGACACCATCCTTAACCCAACCACCGGAGCAGCTTCACCGACGCCCTCGTCCACGGCCACAGATACGCTACGCCCACACCGTAGTCCACCCTACCGGAGCCGCACCACAAACACCCTACTCAACGGTTCTAGATCTCCTTACCGGACCCTGATACAGCCAGCACAGCGTCATCACCCCTTGAGGTTTCTAACCTGATTCCCACCGTCTGGCAAGATGCCAAGCACCCGCCACGGCCTAGGTACTTCACCTTTAAACCCGTCCATCATCACCTGACCAATGTACTTCAAATATACTAACATGTCGCTGTGACCTGTTATGCAGCTGGCAAAAGCTACAAGGACAATGTTTCTTCTGGATCTAACATCTTGGCCAACCAAGATCCTGGACTGAGGCATTGCTATGATCTTGTAAGTGCGTCTCTCTCTCTCTTGTATTGCTGTGTGCCTGCCAGCGTTCTTTGCTAGGATTTTCGAGCAGTAATCCCCCTGTGTAGACAATGATTTCTACTACTAGCTGCTAAATTAGATATGTAGATGTCATACATGATACTACCTCGTACCTCCGTTCCTAAATGTAAGTCTTTCTAGTGATTCCATTATAGGCTACATAGGGAGCAAAATGAGTGAATCTACACTCGAAAATGCATTTATATACATATGTATGTGGTCCATACTGGAATCTCTACAAAGACGTATATTTAGGAACATAGGTAGTGCATTACACAAAATCGTATGTGGCATGTAGGAATTCCAGTGCACTACATTAGGCTCCCTTAGAGTGCCTGCTAGTCCAGCACATAGAGTCATGGCTAGTTTATGCTATGCACACAATCGTTAATTGGTGGTTTAAATATGCGCAAGGGATATGCAATGTATTATCATGTAGAGATGTCTGAAATTAGTCGTGTCAACTTGCAGATAGGGTTACACAATGAAAAAGTATAATATGTATGTGGCACTTTCATGGAACATCGCAAATAAAGGAGAGGCAGCGGTGAGCCTATACAATGTGCTATGGTAGGTCACTCCTCCATTGCCATCCTCGTGACTTGTTATTTGTATGTCAGTTCTATTGGCCAAGTTTCTTTGGGACAGTAATTACGAGTTATCCTTAGAAAATAAGCACATGTGAATATAAGCTCCAGGTAATAAGCCAACCAGTTCTTTTCATTGCCTTCCTTTTCAGCTTATCTTTGGTGTTCAGCGAAAAGTCTAGATTGCATTATATTTTGTCATTTTTCTCCCCATATGAAAATTAATTTGACTTGTAAACATCAAAAATTGAACCCACTGCAGTAATTTATATGATAGGAAAACAGACCATCACTATTTGTTCAAAATGCAAATACAAAGATACCATCTAGTTGGCACAATTTACTTTGGTCAATGTCTTCCATAGAGATCCCATTTCCTAATTTAAATGAAGAACGCATGACCCACATTTAAATGAAGAAAAAATATTTATTGAAATTCGATGGTCCAAGTGGCTGGTTATTATCATATAGCAGCCACCTGAAAGCATCATATAGCAGCAACAACAGCTCATAGCAACTCATCATACAGCAGCAGCAGCAGTGTGCAATTCATCATATACCAGCAGCAACTCATCACAAATCATCATATAGCAGCAGGAGGAGCAGCTCATAGCAATTCATCCTGTAGCAGCAGCAGAAGTAGCTCATAGCAATTCATCATATAGCAGCAGCAGGAGCAGCTTATAGCAACTCATCATATAGCAGTAGCAGGAGCAGCTTATAGCAACTCATCATATAGCAGCAAGCAGCAGCTCATAGCAATTCATCATATAGCAGCAGCAGCTCATAGCAATTCATCATTTAGCAGCAGCAGGAGCAGCTCATAGCAATGCATCATATAGCAGCAACAAAAGAGGCTCATAGCAATTCATCGTATAGTGGATCAGAATGAAAATTTGGCAAAAAATCAGAGGAGATCCTCACCTTGTTGGATGAGCTCATCCTTCAACAGCACCTCAAGGCCACGGCCTGGGAGGAGGGGAGGGGGAATAAGGTACCTTCTGCCGTAGTGTGGCATCAGTTGTAGTTGTGCGGCGCCCGCCAAAGTATTGCCTTGGACGGACCACAGTGGAGCAGCTGTTGGAGACCATGAGAATGAGGGGCGGCACCAGACAGAGGAGTAGCCAAGGAGATTTGGCCCTACCCGCTGGCCATGTAGCCTACCTGGAGAGAGCATCGTCGAGGACCAGGCCAGATGGGACCAGTGGCGACGGCTCGCTGGAGGAACCCTAGCGCTGCAGGCATTTGATCGAGGTAGAGGGAAAGGGGAGAGGAGATATAGTGGGCAGGGAAATTGCATTTTGAGTGTAATATAGGCAGACAACAGAGTCATTTCACTATTCCCCTTCCCTTCAATTACTAGTGAGCTTCTACCCGAAACACCCCCCTCCAAAGCGAAATAAGTTAAGCCCAAGCCCATAACTCAAAAATGACTTCTTCACATCTTTTATGGCTTATTTCGACAATAAGCTCAGAAAAGGCGGAATAGAACTGGCCCTTAACCTGCAATTCAATTATGCGTGCAATAATGAATCACTCATGCCTCCTATAGTGTACATTTAGGCATCATCATACATAGCATAACCTAATAAATGTGAAATGTTTATGTTAGTTCATACGTTGCACATGATATTTAAATGCCCCTTAAATTATGTCGGTCAAGTGATCGTCTTTAAGCCTCCTTCTTTGCTTATTTTCTTGACACATCTGTCCAATTGCTTGTTTGCATCGGCCAGCCATACCAGAACTGTTTTCTTTGATTACTTGTTGTTCTTGACCTAACACTCTAACAGAGCTTGTCAACGATTTAAACACTGAGGGCTGCTATAGTGGGGGCTTTTCTAACTCATATGTGACATAAAGGTTTGGCTGTACACTAAAGTAGGCTCTCCAAGAGTACCTGGAGATCCAGTTCGACGGTATGCCTAGTTTTTACATAGTGCACACATAGTAAATGCTCATTTCATTGTGTGCAAGTGCAAGAGATGTGGCATGTTTCATTATGTGGTGTTGTTTTGTTATAATCTCATCCTTTTGTGTTGTTCACAGACTGGAAAGTATGCATATTTATCTTCCAAGGAGACGAGTAACTAGTTTGTGTCACCTTGAAGAGGGGGTACAATGAAGATAAGATTGAGGATTTCGAAGTAAAAGATGTTAGGAAGGAGCCTTGCAAGAGAAGTAGGAGCAGCGTTGAGCCTATTCAACCAGTTAAGGCAAGTCACTGTATCGAACTCAACAATTCAATTCCTTGTTAGTTTCAGGCATAGTTAATTTGCTCTTCTCAATTGCTTTATTTGTCCTCGGTTAATGAGATGCCCAGACAATGATGCCTGATGTTGGGTACTTGTATAACTATTAGCTGACATAATTAAAGGCCTTACCATTTAATTACTCTGGCGAAGTGTGCCTGAAGCTTTGAAGTCTATTAACCAACTATTATTGTATGAGGCTCACAATCTAGTTTATACTAGGCTAATGATTGCATAGCTTTGCTTGCTGTAGTAGGTTTGTATGAATCCCTCTGCTGTTCATATGCTCCCTAAGACTTTAATTGAGATACAGAATGGCCAATTGCTTGCTTACTTATACGCAACATGCTGTCTAAATTTGTAACTTGTCTGTGTTTTGGATTTGGCCCCAACATCATGCTCCTCTGGTGAGCTAAGAGAGATTTCTGTATGCACGCTGCACAGACTACCATTTTTATAATTTTTAAAATATCACCTGCTTATGCTTCATGACGTGTAACATTATTGTTATTATTTCTTTGCCATGTACAAAATAGTCTGTCTTTCTCGCTACAGTGTTGTAACTATATATTTACCCTAGTCATGTGTACTTACAGAAACATTTCAGGATGAAGTGACATCAACACAAAGATCTGCGAGCAGTGCGGTATGGCCATTACCGAATGATTATGGATTGGAATTGGAATGTGCTGATGTTCTCGAGCATCAACTAGAGGTGGCAAGACAACGTGTACATGATTCTCAATGTACAATCAACAAGTTGAGACTGGACATGCAGGTATTAGATGCAGGAGTCAAAAAAATGAAACAAGACACTGAGGTAACCATGAAGGAATTGGAGATTTTGCAGACTGAAATTTGTGCTATATGAATCCGGCCAATCCTATTTTCTGAAGAGACTATAGTTCAAATGGTATGTTCTGTTGATGCGTGTCCATGATGTATGAGATTTATTTGTCCAGTGTATGTAATTTGCTGTTTGTGTACGCTTTATTATCACTGGTGCCGAACTATAATGCCCGGTGGGTATATTCGGCTGTAATTTCTTTATTGTATAGTGTAGGATTATTCTACGTTTCTATGCCTTATTCTTTTTATTGTATAGTGTATGTTTTTAGAGGCGATAGTATAGAGTAGGATAATTCTTGAATATGCTATATCGTTGAAACAGGGGCCCACACGCCCAAACATTTCCTAGACGCCATACAAACGAACAAACATGTGTAGTCAAAGCAGGCCTTAATTGGGCTGGTCAAAATAATATTAAGTGGATCCCAAAAGACGTGGCCCACCGTAACAACGGCTCTTAGCAGGCCATTAACAGGCCAAAAGCTCGATAGGGCTGTATAAGTGGAAATGGCATGCGGGCCTCTAGCAGGCCTAAATAGATGTCAATTTTGTCTCGGCCCTTTTACTTTACGGGCCAGTAAGAGGCCGAAAGTGTTATGGGGCATAGGAGGCCCAATTTGCAAACTAGGTTTTTAACAGGCCGGAAGTCGCGCTGGGCTGAAATGATGCCCTATGGAACATGGGCCCCTAATGGCCCTAAAGTCAAAGGCCCAACTGTTGTGTGGGCCGTTAACAGGCCGAGAGACAAAATGGGCAAGGAGTTGGCCCATTTACCGAATGGGCCGATTACAGGCCTAAAGTCACAACGGGCTAGAATTGGCCCAACTATAGAATGGGCCGAGAAAAGGCCGAAAGACTTTCCGGGCCGTTAACGGGCTGGAACTGACGATGGGCCGCTAACAGGCCGAAAGAAGCTCGGGCCGCAATTGGGCCAAATACGTAGCGGGCCGTTAAGGGGCTAAAACTGACGATGGGCTGGAAATTGTCAAATGTATAATGGGCCTTTGATGGGATGATTCTGTGTAACTTGTATGGGCCATTCTTGTAAATGGGCCTGCCACAAGTAGGCCGGTAATGGGCCGACCCACTTATTTTGATAGGCCCGGCCTTTTAACCTGAATGGGCCACTGTTGAGCCAGTCCACGTGTCGACATATCATAGGCGCATCTCTCCCATTGGATGAGTGACATCTGTGCCAATGCGGAGTTGACACGTGGTTCCGTCGGCCAATGAGAATTTTACACGTGGAAAATCGTCATTGGTCGTGGTTGTTAGCGGGTTATCAGATCCAAAACCGACCCCGATAGCTTAACGGCAACCCGTTACAATGGATGCCACGTGTCGGTGACCCTTGACGAAAGCACTTCCATGACGCGGCATTTATCTTCATGGAAGTGAATACTTCTGTGATGATAATTTTGGTAATGTCATGGAACACTTCTACGACAGCACGGGTATGACTATCTTGATTCTGTCATAAAATTGTCATGAATGTACATGCACGACAGAAAACGTGACCTACTGTGACAAACACGTATCATCACGGAAGTGTCTTTTTTTGTAGTGTTGCATGCTACGTTTCCCAACAGTTGCATCCGAGCCAGGTCTATGCGTAGATTATATGCACGAGTAGAACACAAAGAGTTTTGGGCGGTGATCGTCATACTGCTTACCACCAACGTCTTATTTTGATTCGGCGGTATTTTTGGATGAAGCGGCCTGGACCAACCTTACATGACCACTGATACGTCTCCAACATATCTATAATTT
This sequence comes from Aegilops bicornis, assembly GCA_021605145.1. Classification (NCBI taxonomy): domain Eukaryota; kingdom Viridiplantae; phylum Streptophyta; class Magnoliopsida; order Poales; family Poaceae; genus Aegilops; species Aegilops bicornis. Next base: position 110,620,019 of record CM038671.1, read on the forward strand.
TTTATTGCTCCATGCTACTTTATCTATTTTTTGGACTATATTGGGCTTTATTTTCCACTTTTATATTACTTTTGGGACTAACCTATTAACCGGAGGCCCAGCCCAGAATTGCTGTTTTTTTTGCCTTTTCAGTGTTTCGAAGAAACAAAATATCAAACGGAGTCCAAACGGAATGAAACCTTCGGAAACGTTATTTTCTCACCGAACATAATCCATGAGACTTGGACCCTACGCCAAGGAACATCGGAGGCGGTCACGAGGGTGGGGGCGCCCCCCCCCCCCTAGGGCGCGCCCCCTGCCTCGTGGGCCCCCTGTTGCTCCACCGATGTACTCCTTCCTCCTATATATACCTACGTACCCCGAAATGATCAAATACGGAGCCAAAAACCTAATTCCACCGCCGCAACTTCCTGTATCCACGAGATCCCATCTTGGGGCCTGTTCCGGAGCTCCGCCGGAGGGGGCATCGACCACGGAGGGCTTCTACATCAACACCATAGCCTCTCCGATGAAGTGTGAGTAGTTTACTTCAGACCTTCGGGTCCATAGCTAGTAGCTAGATGGCTTCTTCTCTCTTTTTGGGTCTCAATACAATGTTCTCCCCCTCTCTCGTGGAGATCTATTCGATGTAATCTTCTTTTTGCGGTGTGTTTGTTGAGACCGATGAATTGTGGGTTTATGATCCAGATTATCTATGAATAATATTTGATTCTTCTCTGAATTCTTTTATGTATGATTGGTTATCTTTGCAAGTCTCTTGAATTATCCGTTTGGTTTGGCCAACTAGATTGGTAGTTCTTGCAATGGGAGAAGTGCTTAGCTTTGGGTTCAATCTTGCGGTGTCCTTACCCAAAGGATGTAAAGGGGTTGCAAGGCACGTATTGTATTGTTGCCATCGAGGATAACAAGATGGGGTATTTATCATATTGCATGAGTTTATTCCTCTACATCATGTCATTTTGCTTTAGGCGTTACTCTGTTTTTAACTTAATACTCTAGATGCATGATGGATAGCGGTCGATGAGTGGAGTAATAGTAGTAGACGCAGAATCATTTTGATCTACTTGTCTCAGAAGTGATGCCTATATACAAGATCGTACCTAGATATACTCATAACTATGCTCAATTCTTTCAATTGCTCAACAGTAATTTGTTCACTCACCATAGAATACTTATTCTCTTGAGAGAAGCCACTAGTGAAACCTATGCCCCCCTGGTCTATTCTCATCATATCATTCTCCATCACTTTTATACTTGCTTTGTTTTTACTTTGCTTTTACTTTTTGCTTTGCATCTATATATCAAAAATACCAAAAATATTATCTCTATCAGATCTCACTCTCGTAAGTGACCGTGAAGGGATTGACAACCCCTAATCGCGTTGGTTGCGAGTTGCTATCGTTTTGTGCCGGTACGAGGGACTTGTGCGTGGCCTCCTACTGGATTGATACCTTGGTTCTCAAAAACTGAGGGAAATACTTACGCTACTGTGCTGCATCATCCTCTCCTCTTCGGGGAAAACCAACGCAAGCTCAAGATGTTGCAACCACGTTCATGAGACCGGTTCCACCGACAGACATGCAACTAGTTTTGCATAAAGGTTGCTGGCGGGTGTCTGTTTCTCCAACTTTAGTTGAATCGAATTTGACTGCGGTCAGTCCTTGTTGAAGGTTAAAACAACAAACTTGATAAATCACCGTTGTGGTTTTGATGCATATGTAAGAATTGTTCTTGCTAGAAGCCTGTAGTAGATACGTAAAATTTGCAACAACAAAGTAGACGACGTCTAACTTGTTTTTGCAGGGAATGTTGTGATGTGATATGGTTAAGACATGATGTGATATACGTTATTGTATGAGATGATCATTTTTTGTAAAAGTTACTGGTAACCGGCAGGAGCCTTATGGTTGTCTCTTTATTGTATGAAATGCAAACGCCATGTAATTGCTTTACTTTATCACTATGTGCTAGCGATAGTTGTAGAAGCAATAGTTGGCGTGGCGACCACGATGCTACGATGGAGATCAAGGTGTCAAGCCAGTGACAATGGAGATCATGACGATGCTTTGGAGATGGAGATCAAAAGCACAAGATGATGATGCCCATATCATGTCACATATTTTGATTGCATGTGATGTTTATATTTTATGCATCTTATTTTTCTTAGTATGGCGGTAGCATTATAAGATGATCCCTTACTAAAATTTCAAGGTATAAGTGTTCTCCCTGAGTATGCATCGTTGCGACAGTTCGTCGTGCTGAGACACCACGTGATGATTGGGTGTGATAGGCTCTACGTTCACATACAAGGGGTGCAAGACAGTCTTGCACATGCAGAATACACAGGTTAAACTTGATGAGCCTAGTATGTACAGACATGGCCTCGGAACACTAAAGACCGAAAGGTCGAACGTGAATCATATAGTAGATATGATCAACATAGAGATGTTCACCATTGATGACTACTCCATCTCACGTGATGATCGGACATGGTTTACTTGATTTGGATCACGTAGCATTTAGATGACTTGAGGGATGTCTATCTAAGTGTGAGTTCTAAGTAATATGATTAATTGAACTTAATTTATTATCAACTTAGTCCTGATAGTATTTGCAAATCTATGTTGTAGATCAATAACTCGCGTATAGCTCCCCTGTTTTAATTTTGATATGTTCCTAGAGGAAAACTAAGTTGAAAGATGATAGTAGCAATGATGCGGCCCGGGTCCGTGATCTGAGGATTATCCTCATTGCTGCACAGAAGTATTATGTCCTTGATGCACCGCTAGGTGAAAAACCTATTGCAGGAGCGGCTGCAGACGTTATGAACGTTTGGCAAGCTCGATGTGATGACTACTTGATAGTTTAGTGCCCCATGCTTTACGGCTTAGAATCGGGGTTCCAAAACGTTTTTGAACGCCTCAGAGCATATGAGATGTCCCAAGAGCTGAAATTGGTATTTCAGACTCATGCCCGTGTCGATAGGTATGAGACCTCTGACAAATACTTTGCCTACAAGATGGAGGAGAATAGCTCAGCTAGTGATCATGTGCTCAGAATGTCTGGGTACTAATATCGCTTGAATCAAGTGGGAGTTAATCTTCTAGATAAGATAGTGACTGACAGAGTTCTCTAGTCACTATCACCAAGTTACTAGAACTTCGTGATGAACTATAATATGCTAGGGATGACGAAAATTATTCCCAAGCTCTTCGTGATGCTAAAATCAGCGAAGGTAGAAATCAAGAAAGAGCATCAAGTGTTGATGGTTAACAAAACCACTAGTTTAAAGGAAAAAGGGTAAGGGAAAGAAAGGGAACTTCAAGAAGAATGGCAAGTAAGTTGCCACTCCCGAAGAAACCCAAAGCTGGACCTAAGCCTGAAACTGAGTGCTTCTACAGCAAAGGGAATGGTCACTGGAAGCGGAACTGCCCCAAATACTTGGCGGATAAAAAGGATAGCAAAGTGAACAAAGGTATATTTTATGTACATGTTATTGATGTGTGCTTTACTAGTGTTCATAGTAGCCCATGGGTATTTGATATTGATTCAGTTGCTAAGATTAGTAACTCGAAACAGGACTTGCAGAATGAACAAAGACTAGTTAAGGGCAAGGTGACGATGTGTGTTCGAAGTGATTCCAAGGTTGATAAGATCGCACACTCCCTCTACCTTCGACATTAGTGTTGAAACTAAATAAATTTTATTTGGTGTTTGCGTTGAGCATGAATATGATTGGATCATGTTTATTGCAATACAGTTATTCATTTAAGTCAAAAAATAATTATTGTTCTGTTTACATGAGTAAAACCTTCTATGGTCATACACCCAATGTAAATGGTTTATTGAATCTCGATCGTAGTGATACACATATTCATAATATTGATGCCAAAAGATGCAAAGTTTATAATGATAGTGCTAATATTTGTGGCACTGCTGTTTAGGTCATATTGGTGTAAAGCGCATGAAGAAACTCCATGCAGATGGGCTTTTGGAATCACTTGATTATGAATCATTTGATACTTGCGAACCATGCCTCATGGGCAAGATGACCAAAACACCGTTCTACGGAACAATGGAGCGAGCTAATGACTTATTGGAAATAATACATACCGATGTATGCGGTCCGATGAGTGTTGAGGCTCGCGGTGGGTATCGTTATTTTCTGACCTTCACAGATGATTTGATCAGATATGGGTATATCTACTTAATGAAACACAAGTCTGAAACATTTGAAAAGTTCAAAGAATTTCAGATGAAGTGGAGAATCATCGTAACAAGAAAATAAAGTTTCTACGATCTGATCACGGTGGCGAATATTTGAGTTACGAGTTTGGCCTTCATTTAAAACAATGTGGAATAGTTTCACAACTCATGCAACCTGGAACACCACAACGTAATGGTGTGTTCGAACATCGTAACCGTACTTTATTAGATATGGTGCGATCTATGATGTCTCTTACCGATTTACCACTATGGATATGGGGTTATTTATTAGAGACAACTGCATTCACGTTAAATAGGGCACCGTCTAAATCCGTTGAGACGACACCGTATGAACTATGGTTTGGCAAGAAACCTAAGCTGTCGTTTCTTAAAGTTTGGGGTTGTGACACTTATGTCAAAAGGCTTCAGCCTGATAAGCTCGAACCCAAATTGGAGAAGTGCATCTTCATAGGATACCCTAAGGAAACAATTGGGTACACCTTCTACCACAAATCCGAAGGCAAGATATTTGTTGCCAATAATGGAAACTTTCTAGAGAAGGAGTTTCTCTCAAAATAAGTGAGTGGCAGGAAAGTAGAATTTGATGAGGTAATCGTACCTTCTCTCAAATTGGAAAGTAGCACATCAGAGAAATCCGTTCCCGTGATGCCTACACCAACTAGAGGGGAAGCTAATGATGATGATCATGAAACTTCATATCAAGTTACTACTGGACCTCGTAGGTCGAACAGAGCATGTTCCACACCAGAGTGGTACGGTAATCCTGTCTTGGAACTCATGTTACTAGACCATGACGAACCTAGATTCCGAAGATGGCTTGAGGCCATGAAATCTGAGATAAAATCCATGTATGACAACAAAGAGTGGACTTTGGTGGACTTGCCCGATGATCGACAAGCCATAGAGAATAAATGGATCTTCCAGAGGAAGACTGACGCTGATGGTAATATTACTGTCTACAAAGCTCGACTTGTCGCAAAAGGTTTTCGACAAGTTCAAAGAGTTGACTACGATGAGACTTTCTCACCCATAGTGTTGCTTAAGTCTGTCCGAATCATGTTAGCAATTGCCACATTTTATGATTTTGAAATCTGGCAAATGGATGTGAAAACTGCATTCCTTAATGGATTTCTTAAAGAAGAGTTGTGTATGATGCAACCAGAAGATTTTGTCAATCCTAAAGATGCTAACAAAGTGTGCAAGCTCCAGCGATCCATCTATGGACTGGTGCAAGCATCTCAGAGTTGGAATATATGCTTTGATGAGGTGATCAAAGCATGTGGTTTTATACAGACTTATGGTGAATCTTTTATGTACAAGAAAGTGAGTGGGACCTCTGTAGCATTTCTAATATTATATGTGGATGACATATTGTTGATTGGAACTGATGTAGAATTTCTGGATAGCATAAAAGGATACTTGAATAAGAATTTTTTTCAATGAAAGACCTCGGTGAAGCTGCTTACATAATGGGCATCAAGATCTATAGAGATAGATGAACACGCTTGATAAGACTTTCAATGATTACATACCTTGACAAGATTTTGAAGGAGTTCAAATGGACCAGTAAAAGAAGGAGTTCTTGCCTGTATTGCAAGGTGTGAAGTTGAGTAAGACTCCAAACCCGACCATAGTAGAAGATAGAGACAGAATGGAAGTCATTCCCTATGCCTCAGCCATAGGTTCTATAAAGTATGCCATGCTGTGTGCCAGACCTATTATGTACCTTGCCATGAGTTTGGCAAAGGGGTACAATAGTGATCCAGGAATATATCACCGGACAGTGGTCAAAATTATCCTTAGAGGACTAAGTAAATGTTTCTCGGTTATGGAGATGACAAAGAGTTCGTCGTAAAGGGTTACGTCGATGCAATTTTTGACACTGATTCAGATGACTCTTAGTCTCAATCTGGATACATATTGAAAGTGGTAGCAATTATCTAGAGTAGCTCCGTGTAGAGCATTGTAGACACAGAAAATTTCAAAATACGTACGAATCTGAATGTGGCAGACCTGTTGACTAAACCTCTCTCACAAGCAAAACATGATCACACCTTAATACTCTTGTGGGTCTTAATCACATGGTGATGTGAACTAGATTATTGACTCTAGTAAACCCTTTGGGCGTTGGTCACATAAAGATGTGAACTATTGGTGTTAAATCACATGGCGATGTGAACTAGATTATTGACTCTAGTGCAACTGGGAGACTGAAGGAAATATGCCCTAGAGGCAATAATAAAGTTGTTATTTTATATTTCCTTATAGCATGATAAATTTTTACTATTCATGTTAGAATTGTATTAACCGGAAACTTGATACATGTGTGGATACATAGACAAAACACCGTGTCCCTACTAAGCCTCTACTAGACTAGCTTGTTAATTGATAACCCACAAGTATAGGGGATCGCAACACTTTTCGAGTGTAGAGTATTCAACCCAAATTTATTAATTCGACACAAGGGGAGCCAAAGAATATTCTCAAGTATTAGCAGTTGAGTTGTCAATTCAACCACACCTGGATAACTTAGTATCTGCAGCAAAGTATTTAGTAGCAAAGTAATATGGAAGTAACGGTAACAGTAGCAAAAGTAATATTTTTGGGTTTTGTGATGATTGTAACAAGAGTAACGGAAAAGCAAATAAGCGAAGAACAATATGTGAAAAGCTCGTAGGCATTGGATCGGTGATGGAGAATTATGCCGGATGCGGTTCATCATGTAACAGGCATAACATAGGGTGACACAGAACTAGCTCCAATTCATCAATGTAATGTAGGCATGTATTTTGAATATAGTCATGCGTGCTTATGGAAAAGAACTTGCATGACATCTTTTGTCCTACCCTCCCATGGCAGCGGGGTCCTAACGGAAAATAAGGGATATTAAGGCCTCCTTTTAATAGAGTACCGGACCAAAGCATTAACACATAGTGAATACATGAACTCCTCAAACTATGGTCATCACCGGGAGTGGTCTCGATTATTGTCACTTCGGGGTTGCGGAATCATAACACATAGTAGGTGACTATAGACTTGCAAGATAGGATCAAGAACTGGCTAGACATTGTAATTCATGGTAAAAGAGATCCAGTAATAGTCATACCTAATATGAATTATTAGAAATGGATGCAAATGACAGCGCTGCTCTCGAGCTGGTGCTTTTTAATAAGAGGGTGATGACTCAACATAAAAGTAAATAGATAGGCCCTTCGCAGAGGGAAGCAGGGATTTGTATAGGTGCCAGAGCTCGATTTTGAAATAGAGATAAATAATATTTTGAGCGGCATACTTTCATTGTCAACATAACAACCAAGAGATGGCGATATCTTCCATGCTACACACATTATAGGCGGTTCCCAAACAGAATAGTAAAGTTTTTACTCCCCCTCCACCAACAAGCACACTCCACGGCCATCCGAAACAACGGGGCTTTGAGCAAATAGATCGAAAATCACAGCAAAATGAGCTAGAACTCGTGCTTGAGCTGGTTGGTGATTTTTTGGGAGGAAGAAGAAGTGTGTGGGTGCAGGAATAAGTGGAGGGGAGCCACCATTGGCCCACGAGGCAGGGGGCGCGCCCAGGGGGGTGGGCACGCCCTGGACCCTCATGGCCAGGTGCTAGCTCCCCCTGATGTGTTCTCAGTGCCAAATATTCTCAAATATTCTAGAAAAAATCATATTTTAATTTCGGGGCATTTGGAGAACTTATATTTTCGAGGTATTTTTTATTGCACGGATAATTCAGGAAATAGACAGAAAAATGCTATTTTTACTTTATTTTAACTAAATAACAGAAAGTAAAAGGAGGGTACAGAAGGTTGTGCTTTCTAACTTCATCCATCTCATGATCATCAAAAGGAATCCACTAACAAGGTTGATCAGGTCTTGTTAACAAACTCATTTCAAATAACATGGAACCAGAGAAATTTCGAATAACACTATGTTACCTCCACGGGGATATGCACGTCCCCAATAATAAGAATATCATATCTCTTTTTGACAGTAGGGAGGGGAAATTCAAAACCTCCAAAAATAATCGATGGAATTTTTCCAATAGAGTTGATACTATGAACTTGAGGTTGTTTCCTCGGAAAGTGTATCGTACGCTCATTGCCATTAACATGAAAAGTGACATTGCCTTTGTTGCAATCAATAACGGCCCCTGCAGTATTCAAAAAGGGTATTCCAAGAATAATAGACATACTATCGTCCTCGGTAATATCAAGAATAACAAAGTCTGTTAAAATAGTAACATTTGCAACCACAACAGGCACATCCTCACAAATACCGGTTGTGTATAGCAGTTGATTTATCGGCCATTTGCAAAGATATTTCAGTAGGTGTCAACTTATTGAAATCAAGTCTACGATATAAAGAGAGAGGCATAACACTAACACCGGCTCCAAGATCACATAAAGCAGTTCTAACATAATTTCCTTTAATAGAGCATGGTATAGTGGGCACTCCTGGATCTCCTAGTTTCTTAGGTACTCCACCCTTAAAAGTGTAATTAGCAAGCATGGTGGAAATCTCAGCTTCCAGCATCTTTCTTTTATTAGTAACAATTTCTTTCATATACTTAGCATAAGGATTCATTTTGAGCATATCAGTTAATCACATACTCAAGAAGATAGGTCTAATCATTTCAGCAAAGCACTCAAAATCCTCATCATCCTTTTTCTTGGATGGTTTGGGAGGAAAAGGCATGGGTTTCTGAACCCATGGCTCCCTTTCTTTACCGTGTTTCCTAGCAACAAAGTCTCTCTTATCATAACGTTGATTCTTTGGTTGTGGGTTATCAAGATCAACAGCATGTTCAATCTGTACATCATAATCATTTCTAGGTTGAGCATCAACATGAACATCATCATTAATATTATCACTAGGTTCATGTTCATTACCAGATTGTGTTTCAGCATTAGAAATAGAAATATCATTTGGATTCTCAAGTGTTTCAACAATAGGTTCACTAGAAGCATGCAAAGTCCTATCATTTTTCTTTTTCTTCTTTTTAGAAGAACTAGGTGCATCTATATTATTTTTCTGAGAATCCTGCTCAATTCTCTTAGGATGGCCTTCAGGATAAAAAGGTTCCTGAGTCATTTTACCTGTTCTAGTAGCCACTCTAACAGCAAAATCATTATCTTACTATTCAATTCATTGAGCAAATCATTCGGAGCCTTAAGTACTTGTTCTACTTGAGTGGTAATCATAGAAGCATGTTTACTAATGAGTTTAAGTTCACCTTTAACTCTAGACATATAATCACCCAAGTGTTCAATCATATAAGCATTTTGTTTTAATTGTCTACCAAAATAAGCATTAAAATCTTCTTGCTTAACCATAAAGTTATCAAACTCATCCAAACATTCGCTAGCAAACTTAGTAGGAGGGATTTCAGCTTTATCATATCTATAGAGAGAATTTACCTTTACTACCTGTGTCGGGTTATCAAGACCATGGGTTTCTTCAACAGGCGGTGAATTAAGACCATGTATTTCTTCAATAGGAGGTAAATTCTTAACATCTTCAGCTTTAATAACTTTTTCTTAAATATATTTCTTTGCCCCTGGCATATCTTCAGGACTGAGAAAAAGAACACCCCTCTTCTTCGAAGTTGGCTTAGGAGTTGGTTCAGGGAGTGTCCAATTATTTTCATTTGTCAACATATTATTCAATAGAATTTCAGCTTCATCCGGTGTTCTTTCCCTGAAAATGTAACCAAAGCACAACTATCCGTGTGGTCTCTGGAAGCATCGGTTAGTCCATTGTAAAAGATATCAAGTATTTCATTTTTCTTGAGAGGATGATCAGGCAAAGCATTAAGTAATTGGAGAAGCCTCCCCAAGCTTGTGGGAGACTCTCTTCTTCAATTTACACAAAATTATATATTTCCCTTAAAGCAGCTTGTTTCTTATGAGCGTGGAAATATTTAGCAGAGAAATAATAAATCATATCCTGGGGACTACGCACACAACCAGGATCAAGAGAGTTAAACCATATCTTAGCATCACCCTTTAATGAGAACGGAAATATTTTAAGGATATAAAAGTAGAGAGTTCTCTCATCATTAGTGAACAGGGTGGCTATATCATTTAATTTAGTAAGATGTGCCACAACAGTTTCAGATTCAGGTGACTATAGACTTGCAAGATAGGATCAAGAACTCACATATATTCATGAAAACATAATAGGTTCAGATCTGAAATCATGGCACTCGGGCCCTAGTGACAAGCATTAAGCATAGCAAAGTCATAGCAACATCAATCTCAAAACATAGTGGATACTAGGGATCAAACCCTAACAAATCTAACTCGATTACATGATAAATCTCATCCAACCCATCACCGTCCAGCAAGCCTACTGAGGGAGTCCCGGACTAGGGGGTGTCCGGATAGCCGGACTATCGTCACGGCCGGACTCCAAGACTATGAAGATACAAGATTGAAGACTTCGTCCCGTGTCCGGATGGGACTTTCCTTGGCGTGGAAGGCAAGCTTGGCGATACGGATATGTAGATCTCCTACCATTGTAACCGACTGTGTAACCCTAACCTATCCGGTGTCTATATAAACCGGAGGGTTTTAGTCCGTAGGACGAACAACAATCATACCATAGGCTAGCTTCTAGGGTTTAGCCTCCTTGATCTCGTAGTAGATCTACTCTTTTACTACCCATATCCTCAATATTAATCAAGCAGGAGTAGGGTATTACCTCCATCGAGGGCCCGAACCTGGGTAAAAACATCGTGTCCCTTGTCTCCTGTTACCATCCGCCTAGACGCACAGTTCGGGACCCCCTACCCGAGATCCGCCGGTTTTGACACCGACATTGGTGCTTTCATTGAGAGTTCCTCTGTGTCGGTGTACTAGAGTAGGGGTACGCTAGTATCCCTAACTTGTGCACGGGCAGTTGCAGCCCTCCGCGGCAAGGCTTACCGGGTGACCGCCAAGGCCCTCCGTGGTTCCTTTGGAGCCATTCAAGAACAAAGTATTCAAGCCAGGGAGGCAATGCCCGCAAGAAGAGGAGCTTGCCGGGAAGGCCACCCAAGGCACATAGGAGACAAGGCCCGGCAAGAGGAGCTTGCCGGAAGGCCACCCTGTGCACTTACAAGACAAGACCCGGCAAGAGGAGCTTGCCGGGAAGGCCCGTGAGTGACAAGCTTCCGGATGCGACAAGATAACAACCGCTGACAAGGCGCTTGTCATGGCAGACCACCTCTCAGATTTACGCCTCCAGCGCATCCACTAACGTGTTGCCTGGGGCCTTTCCAGCAGCGTGGCGAGAGGCTGTGCAGCCAGGCGGTGTGAGGTGGTGGCGGCCGACAAGTTTGCCATCGTGGCGGACGGTGGCGCCTCGACGGTCCCTGTTTGCACCGTTAGGGCGACAAGATGGGCATTTAATGCCTTTGTCCCCCGCCGCCGTGGTTAGGTATATTACACTGCATAATCGCAAGTAGGTGTACCAACCACTGTTTTTCCACTTGTACCCCCATCTACGTTGCCACTGTCGGAGCCCTTTGTGCATATAAAAGGAGGCCCATGCGCAACATAGAGGGGGGTTCGAACGCTCTCACGCTAGGTCTCGTTAGCAGCTGGAGTATACTGTAGCTCTCAGCGCTCCCTAGCAAGAACACAATACAAACCATACAAGCAGCAGTAGGAGTGTTATCCCTCCGGAGAGCTCCGAAGCTGGGTAAACCTCTCGCGTGCTTCGCCTCGATCTGCTCTTCGTGCGACCTCCGCTCCCCGCCGAACCGAAAGGGACTCGGTCCGCCGGTCCCATAGGTGTTCGTGGGCCAGATCAGCCTGCCCCGACACTCTGTGTCGTCACCGATAGGCCCGATGGCTCCTCCGATCATCAACAACGACGCGGTCCAGGGTGAGACTTTTCTCCCCGGACAGATCTTCAGATTCGGCTTTTGCATCGCGGGCCAATTCGCAGCCATCCGGAAGCAGATCGAAAGCTACGCCCGCCATCAGTCAGATTTGGAAGCTTGAACTATACGGCCGATATCCGCGGAGACTTGATTTTCGACGGATTCGAGCCGCAGCCAAGCGCCGCCAGACTGTCTCGATGGGCATGATCTAGCTCTGCGAGTCAAAGTGCCCTGGAGGCCGCACCAACATCCGCTCTGACCCTTAATCCGGAGCCGGATTCCCCGATCGAGGACGAGTGGTTGGACACCGCCTCGGGGGCTACAATCTCTACGGCGATTGAGCCGAACTCCATCCCTGTGCTTTGCAAAGACTCGACTCCAGGATGCCGGACTCCTTTCCGGACTCCGAACCCTCCGCGCCCCTGCCAATCGAATCCGATTGGGCACCGGTCATGGAGTTCATGGTCATGACATCTTTCGACTTTCGCCCTTTGGCGACATCCCGAATTCACTAAAGTCTCTCTCTCTTTATCCGGAGAGCCCTGGCGGACTACGGTCGGGAAGGTTGGGATGCAGACGACAAAGAAATTCAACGCCCACCCACCACCCACTTCAGAGCTAATCGCCGAAAGCTTACACGACGTGCTCGATTTTGACTCCGAAGACATCGACGGTATGGACGACGATGTAGGAGACAACAATGAACCAGCACCTGTAGGATGCTGGACAACCACCTCATCCCATGATGTATACATGGTGGATACACCTAAAGGAAATGAAGACGAGGAACAACGGGACGATACGAAAGATAAATCCCTCGAAAAGCAGTCAAAACGGCAACGTAAACGCCGAACAAAATCCCGCCTCAACAAAGACCCAGCCATAGAGCAGGGCGAACCGGTGGACAACGAACAAGCTATCGAGCAATCCTCCAAACAAGACAACTTGGATAAACAATCTGTCCACGGCGAAGACAACAATCCGGACGATCTCACGCCGGACAAACTATTGGAGCAAAATGACCTCCAGAAAAGGCTCGTCGCCATCTGGCGTAGCCTGAAAAAAGCAAGCGGAAGCTCAAAACAGCAGAAGATGCACTCAGGATTAGATGGAGCAAAGTATTCAGCATCACAGAACAAGTACGGCGACAACAACGAACAAAGAGCTACCCAAAAGAAAGCTACTGCCTGAATTGACGAGGAGGCCTTAGAGCCCCCACAATTAAAAAGTAAGAAGGCCACCCGGTCGGATGGACGACCCCACGAGAGAAAGAGAGCGGCGAATGGCGCCAAGACACAAGCCAATATGCGATCCGCATAAGGATTCACACCACAAGGATGGCCCGTTAGGTCCATCTATGGGCCAAGAAAGCAGGCTCACAAAGCAATGCAACACGCCAAAATTCAAGATCACGGCACACCCAAATACAGGGGCGCGCACACCCCTATGTTTCACCGATGAGGTGCCGGATCATGAATTTCAGGTGATTCAAACATGTAAACATAGAGGCATACGACGGAACAATGCACCTGAGTGCGGATCGAGGATTACATCCTCCACATACACATGGCTAGAGGAGATGATCTCCATGCCATAAAATACTTACCCCTTAAACTCAAAGGGCCAGCTCGGCATTGGCTTAAAAGCCTCCCGAAAATACCATTGAAGCTGGGAAGAGCTCGAGGCTGCGTTTCGGGCAAATTTTCAGGGGACCTATGTCCGCCCTCCGGATGCAGACGATCTAAGTCACATAACTCAACAGCCCGGAGAGTCAGCTCGGAAATTATGGAATAGGTTCCTCACTAAAAAGAACCAAATAGTCGACTGTCCGGACGCCGAAGCATTAGCAGCTTTCAAACACAACGTCCGAGACGAATGGCTCGCCAGACACCTCGGCCAAGAAAAACCAAGAACAATGGCCGCATTAACAAGCCTCATGACCCGCTTATGCTGGAGAGGATAGCTGGCTGGCAAGATGCAGCACCAATGACCCAAGTACATCCAAATCAGGGATGGAAATGGGAAACCACGGCGCAACAAGGACCAAATAAGGATTAAAAGGAATGGTCCAAAGAGCGCCCGGTCAACGCCGGATTCAAAAGCTCACGGCAGAACAATACAAAACTGCCCCTTAAGGACAATAGCGATGAGCTATCCAACTTCAACAAAATATTGGACAAGATATGTCAAATCCAAAGTACTCCTGGGAGGCCTGCTAACCATACCCACCGAAATTGTTGGGTCTTCAAACAGTCCGGCAGACTGAACGCCGAACACAAGGGGCTCGACACACCAAGTGAAGATGACGACGAGCACCACAAGCAGAGCCCCGAAAAACAAAAGAATTTCCCACAAGAGGTTAAAACAGTAAATTCACTTCACGTGATCAAAGGGAAAAACAGATCGGCGCCCACTAAAAGGCGCGCCGCACACTGGTTGTCAAAACCAATCACCTTCGACCATCAGGACTGTTCCAAAAATATCTGGAATGCAGGATGGACTGCCTTGTTATTGGATCCTATAATCGACATATTCAAATTTACACAAGTCCTCATGGATGGCGGCAGTGACATAAACCTGATATATCAGGACACAATCCACAGGATGGGGATAAACCCAACCAAAATTCGCCGTAGCAACACCTCCTTTAAAGGAGTAATGCCAGCCCATATGCCCATTGTACGGGCTCCATATCGCTAGAAGTTGTGTTCGGTTCATCCGACAACTTCCGCCACGAAGGTTAATCTTCCATGTCGCCTCGATTAAAAGTAGCCATCAAGCACTATTGGGACGCAAAGCTTTCGCCCGCTTTAACGCAATACCGCATTATGCATCTCTAACACTTAAAATGCCCGGTCCACGCGGCATCATCTCATTAAAAGGTAGCATTAAGCGTTACTCGAGCACGGAAGAACGTGAGATTGCCTTGACAACCCCACACCTATCCGGCTCCGCTAGTCAAAGAAACTGAGTAGGTCATTCAAACCCCGGACACGGCTAGACGAGTCCGGTGCCTACTAGCGGCGTACCCTCATACAAGGGGTTGCACGCATATATCATAAGAGACACTAAAGCTCAATTTTATTCACTTCTTCGAATCGTACTCTGTTTATTTAATGTACAATACATCTTTTGCACGATCCTCTTTCTTTTAAAACTAAGTTCCTCTCTTTTACAGACGAATGACGTGCTACACTCGTCCAGGATACGGCACAACGGAGACATAGGCGCAGACGTGCAGTAGGGACCCGTTGCAAGGATTGTTTTCAGATTAAGACCCTGCGTAAACCTTTTTTACTATCTCTTGTTGATATACATCCCCCGGTTCCTTACAATAACCGAGGAGGAGGCTGGCGTTTTGGCATTGGCCGCACCAGAATTTTTGCGCGTACCTGGACACAAGGGGCTTAGGGCATTATTCAGCCCATTTTCATAAAGACTGAATACCTTAGGGAGTATTCGGTGTCTAGAGTTAGGCCTTATATGCATCAGCTCCGAATCATGTCTTTGGTCAAATGTTGGGTTGCCCGGCTCCTGTGTTTTGCTGCCCCGGTTGAGCTGGGTTGAGCACCTCAGTGGAGAAAGCCGAAAACTGACTGTCATGATATAGCGAGAGACTGGTCAACCACTCGATGACTCACTGGAATGTTTAGGATTCCTCCGCATTAACGAAGGACCGGTTTCGGTCACCACATATGCACCCGAATTTGGGAGAGTGCGGTGCCCTGTGGGCTATATAGTAGCCCCACCCTCGAACTCCTATGGCTAAGTGAAAGTGATAAAGCATTATAGTCCGGTTGTTTGGTTTGCTACGCTATCACCTCCTTAACAGGACCAAGACGTTGGATTAAGTGTGAAAAAGCGCTTTCAAGAAACACCCCGCACTATGTGCGTGGGGGCTGAAGCCAAGGACTGCCATCTTTCAGGTTATATACACATATACATAAACGGCCGCACAGGGAGTAGTTTACTACTTGAACGCACAAGTATAAAAAGCTCTTATATTATATTGAAACATTGTTTTCACAAATCATACATGTCATTTAAACATAATATCCTTCGAGCACCGCGTCTCTATTAAACGAGCGCCCGGCAGGACTTCTTCAAAGTAGTGCTCGGCAGGTACTCGGCTTCTGACCGAATCTTGGGATGCAACGTCGGTGGCCTTCATCTCGCCAAAGATGTCTTGACACGGGCGAGCCATCCGCGCTCCCTCAATACACGCCGATCGCTTCATGGCGTCGTCTGTACCGCACCAAGGAACTGCTGCACTAAACCAAAATAACTCTTCGGCCGGGGTCCGCCCGGCCACAAGTGAGTCAAGACATGCTTCATGGCAAATCCGGACAATCGATTCAGCTCGGCCCATTCGGCCAACCGATCGGTCGGCTGCAAAGAACGCCTCCGGACTATGGAATTCCGACCAATATAGCTCTTCCTTCGCGTGCCCCTTCTAGCCGGAAGTGCTCAACAGCGTCCATGGCGCTTCGCCGCCAAGTCCGTATAAGCATCCTCCGAACTCCACAACTTATCCAACTGAGCATACTTTGGATCTGTATATTTCCTCCGCAGCAGAAACGGTTTTCCAGCCGCAATTGCCCCAGCCTGACTCAGCTCCTCCTTGGCAGCTCTCAAGGCCGACTAGGCATTCTTGGATTCGACGGCGGTCTTTTTCAGGCCCTCTTGCTCCGCTTGGCGTTCTTTTTCAAGAACCTCGCAGCGGTCGGTTGTATCCTTCAATTTTCTGGCCATTTCGGCCATTTCCTCTTTGCTTCGGCAGTGAGCAGCCTGTTCGGCTTCTAGCTCTTCAGTCGCACTTAAAGCGGCCGCACTACTATTTCTGGCTTGCTCTTTCGCTCGGGCGAGTTCCGCCCGCAGCTCTTCCACAGCAGCGGCACCATCTGCATTTAGCATACAAATAGTAAGCCATGGGCGTCAAGCTCCCTTACTAGGTGTCTGCGCAGAGAAGTCGATACCTTGTGACTCGTCAAACCGCTTTATTGACAGCGATGTCCGCATCCGCCTCGTCAAGTTGCCGCTTTAGTTCGGCATATTCATCAGTCCGGCTGGCGCCCCGCCACCTGTTTAGGAGCGGCGATATCTTATAACTGAGAATTTGATCCTCGGCACATTGTCAATTTTGACAACATACCGAGTCTCAGGGGCTACTATCTATACAAGGCGCATTTTATATGCATAACTGTCAGAAGGACATCATTTTTGCGTACCTCAAACCCCGTCAGTAAGCTTCTGATGGCTTCATGCAAACCGCTCTCCGCGGATGCACTTATTTCAATCACCGTACCCATTAGAGCACGGTGATCTTCTGAGATAGCCGCTCGCCCGAGCAGATCCTTCAGCTCCTCCGACCGCACACCACTTGGCGCCGGACCTTCCGGCCCCGCCGGACTTTGGGGGAACCCTCCGCGACGACACCTCCGGGTCGTCCCGCTGCATGAGGGTGCGACAGGTGGAGGCGTTCGCTCTCCATCATCTCCGGAAGAAGATCCTCAAGACGAGCTCACGAGAAGGGCTGAGGTCCGAACTACAAGGTACAATTTCGGTTATCTTCATAAATAAATACAGGGATGTTCCTTATCTACAAGACCCTTCTTTTTACTTACGGCTCGCTGGAGGGCTGATCCCATGGGGGAAATAGTGCGGCTGGGTTACTTCCCAGCGCCGAACTCTCCGACAAAGATTCCCTTCCCCTCTTTGAGGCCTTGACCTCCGGATCTTCCGAAGCGGTCCTCTTCTCTCCTCGAAAGACGGGACTTTTAATCCCTCCTTCCTTGATAGCCTCCTTCATAGAGGCAGTTGCTTCCCCGCTCCCTCCTTCGCCTTCTTCAAAAGGCGCGACCTTCAACATCTTGGTCAGCATGGGATCCGGCGTGGTCTCCGGGTGGGTAGCCGGACACCATATTAACTTTGCCTTGGCAATCCACTCCTGTTCAAAGAAACGGCTCCTTTAAAGGGCATATATATATATATATATATATATATATATATATATATATATATATATATATATATATATATATAAGATAAATGAAGGAACAGCTTGTCCGGTTACCGGACTACTTACTTGAGTATCTGGGCGATTGCAGCATAGTCATGTGTCCTCCGTCAGGTCCGGACACTTCTCTTGTGATCCGAAGAACAGTTTACACATCTCCACGGGCGTCGTGCCCATAAAATTTTGGAGAGCTCGTGGTCCCTCCGGATTGAATTCCCACAAAGTGAGGGGGGACGTTCTTGAGGGCTGAAGGCGCCGGATCAACATAACCTTGTGCCACTGCAATCAGATTGATCTCCCTCTTGGAGGTCTCGAATACGGCCCTGCAGCAAGGGAACGCCCTTGACGACCCCAGTCGAGCCCCTTGTTGACCCATGACGCCGGCCAGCTGTGGTGGACCTGGCCGGAAGGTGGGGAGCGCCGCCCATTTGGTGCCTCGGGAGCGGTGATATAAAACCACTCCTGCTACACAAACCAAGCTCCTCTTGAAAAGAGCTCTCGTGCCATGGAGCATCAAGACATTTTCTTATGACCGCCCCTCCAAGACTTCTGCTTGTTGCCCCTCGATCATCCTTGGCTCCACCTTGAAGGTCTTGAGCCACAATCCAAAGTGGGGGTAATATGGAGGAACGCCTCACATACGACAATGAATGACGAGATATGGAGGATGGACTCCGGATTCAAGTCATGGAAATCCAGCCCATAATAAAACATGAGCCCCCGCACAAAGGGATCCGTCGGGAAGCCTAAACCCCGAAAGAAGTGAGACACGAACAACACGTTCTCGCCGGGTTCAGGAGTGGGAATGACCTGCTCTGGAGCAGGTAGCCTATGCGAGATCTGGCCGGTTAGATACCTGGCGTCTCGCAGCTTTAGCACATCTTCTTCTGTGACGGAGGAAGACATCCATCGGCCGTGCTGGTCGGAGCCAGACATCGTCGAAGGTCCGAAGCGCCTAAATCTGAAGCTTTGGGTGTTGGAACTCGGCGCGAGGCGAACTTCGATGGAGGGTGTAAAAAGAAGAGGGACTTGGTCTCATTATAAAGAGGTTGAATACCAAGAGCCCACCCCGTGGTCGATTAGGACTCGCCTTTGATAGAGGAGGCGTGCCAACGGGCGCGGTTGGGTTACCCACGTTCGTATTGATGAGAATCCCGGAATAAGGGGGGCACGATCTATGCTTTGATAAGACGTGCCAAGGAAACCGCCTCGCTAAAGCGCTGAGGTGGAACGGTAAAAAAACGATTCATATAAAGGTCTGGCCGTGGTGTGATGTCACGCATGGAATACGTCGCCAGATCTGTGCAAAAGTTATTCTCTACAAAGGGTATGTGGAACTTGTCTTGCAGAGCTGGACACTATCCTTGTGTTCAAAACCTTCTATGAAGTATTCGGAGGAGGAACCCGCCTCGCAATGTCAAGACAATCAACGCGCCGGACTCATCGTCGTTGAAGCCTCGGTTCGAGACTCTTGAGGAGTCCCGGACTAGGGGTGTCCGGATAGCGGACTATCGCCACTACCGGACTCCAAGACTATGAAGATACAAGATTGAAGACTTCGTCCCGTGTCCGGATGGGACTTTCCTTGGCGTGGAAGGCAAGCTTGGCGATACGGATATGTAGATCTCCTACCATTGTAACCGAATACGTGTAACCCTAACCTATCCGGTGTCTATATAAACCGGAGGGTTTTAGTCCGTGAGATCTAACAACAATCATACCATAGGCTAGCTTCTAGGGTTTAGCCTCCTTGATCTCGTGGTAGATCTACTCTTGTACTACCCATATCATCAATATTAATCAAGCAGTGAGTAGGGTATTACCTCCATCGAGAGGGCCCGAACCTGGGTAAAAACATCGTGTCCCTTGTCTCCTGTTACCATCCGCCTAGACGCACAGTTCGGGACCCCCTACCCGAGATCCGCCGGTTTTGACACCGACACCTAAGATGGAATTACTCACGCACGGCGGTGAGCATCATGAAATTGGTGATGGAGGATGGTAGATGATGACGATGGCGACGGATTCCCTCTCCGGAGCCCCGAACGGACTCCAGATCAGCCCTCCCGAGAGAGTTTAGGGCTTCGCGGCGGCTCCGTATCGTAAAACACGATGAATCTTTCTCTCTGATTTTTTTTCTCCTGAACACGAATATATGGGGTTGAGTTGAGGTCGGTGGAGCTCCAGGGGGCCCACGAGGCAGGGGGCGCGCCCCCACCCTCGTAAAAAGGGTGTGGGCCCCTGGCCTTGATTCTTTCGCCAATATTTTTTATTATTTCCAAAAATAATCTTCGTGAAGTTTCAGGTCATTCCGAGAACTTTTGTTTCTGCACAAAAATAACACCATGGCAATTCTGCTGAAAACAGCGTCAGTCCGGGTTAGTTCCATTCAAATCATGCAAGTTAGAGTCCATAACAAGGGCAAAAGTGTTTGGAAAAGTAGATACGACGGAGACGTATCATTAATCAAAGATGGTTAAGTTTCCTAACCATAGACATGTGTTGTCACTTGATGAACGGGATCACATCATTAGGAGAATGATGTGATGGACAAGACCCATCCGTGCGCTTAGCATATTGATCGTTCAGTTTTATTGCTATTGGTTTCTTCATGTCAAATACATACTCCTTTGATTATGAGATTATGAGATTATGCAACTCCCGGAAACCGGAGGAATGCTTGTGTGCTTTCAAACGTCACAACGTAACTGGGTGATTATAAAGATGCTCTACAGGTATCTCCAAAGATGTTTGTTGGGTTGGCATAGATCGAGATTAGGATGTGTCACTCCGATTATGGGAGAGGTATCTCTGGGCCCTCTCGGTAATGGACATCATAAGAAGCCTTGCAAGCAAAGTTACTAATGAGTTAGTTGCAGGATGATGTATGACGGAACAAGTAAACAGACTTGCCGGTAACGAGATTGAACTAGGTATGAAGATACCGATGACCGAATCTCGGGCAAGTAACATACTGATGGACAAAGGGAATAATGTATGTTGTCATAACGGTTCGACCCATAAAAGATCTTCATATAATATGTAGGATCCAATATGAGCATCCAGGTTCCGCTATTGGTTATTGATCGGAGAGATCTCTCGGTCATGTCTACATAGTTCTCGAACCCGTAGGGTCCGCACGCTTAACGTTCGATGACGATATTGTATTATATGAGTTATGTGATTTGGTGACCGAATGTTGTCGGAGTCCCGGATGAGATCACGGACATGACGAGGAGTCTCGAAATGGTTGAGAGGTAAAGATTGATATATATATATATATATATATATATATATATATATATATATATATATATATATATATATATATATAGGACAATAGTATTCGGACACCGGAAGTGTTTCGGAGGGTACTGGTACATATCGGGTCACCGGAAGGGGTTCCGCACCCCAAGAAAGATATGGGCCTTATGGGCCAAGAGGGGAAACACACTAGCCACAAGGGGATGGTGCGCCCCCCCCCCCCCATATGGGCCGGCCTAAGTGGAGAAGGAAAAGGGGAGGAGGAAAGGAAAGAGAGGGAATATGATTCCCCCTTCCTCCCCCTCTCCCCTCTTTCCTTCCCCCTTCTGGAAATAAGGAAGGGGGGAGGCCGAATTGGAATAGGGCCCCCAAGTAGGATTCCTCCTACTTGGGGCGCCCAAGGCTGTTCCCCTCCCCCTCCCACCTATATAAATGTGGGGAGGGGGCGCCTAGAACACACACCAACATCTGTTAGCCGTGTGCGGCGCCCCCCTCCACAGATTACACTCTCGGTCATATTCTCGCAGTGCTTAGGCGAAGACCTACACAGATCTTGTGTGAGCGTAGGAATTTTTTTGAAATTGCATGCTACGTTTCCCAACAGTGTTAGGAACATACCAATGGAAATTCTTGACTCCCTGAGAAAGTCTTACTCCTCTGTCAGTTCCACTTGTTACTCATGCTGTTGTTGTCTTATTAATTTTATGTTATTTACTTTCAGTTCCCTCTACACAAAAAAGAACTTCTTATTTTCTCCCTTACAGCTTCGTCTCGAATCTAGAATTACTTGCAGGCACAAATCCATAATTCACTACAAGAGGCAATGTTTAACTCATGTGCTCCCTATGGGATCAATGCTCTTACTTTGAAAAGGCTACAATTAAACCCCGTGCACTTGCAGGCCATCACTACCATCTCGGGAAAGCTCCTCAACCCCCACAGCACCATGGAATGTAAGGTTCTGCTTACCACATACCAGATTGGAAGATTCAAGGGTCTCATTAGATGCAGTAGTAGCATGATTTCCTTTACCTACAGAGGTTTTCCTAACACTATTTCCAGGGGGAATTTTCACCACATTAGCCTTGTCCAGATGATCAATAGCATGATTACTGTCAGAGAGTTTCCTCCTAGATATCATCTAAAATATCCTTTGCTTGGTTACCATCATCATTACCCAATAATGAAAATTTTCTTCTTCATTTCAATAAGCCTTTCAAAAGAAATTTTAATTGGATCCCTACAAGCAATTTTGATCATAACATGTCTAAAGAAACTCTTGAACATTCCATTCCAGTCCACATCAGCTAAAATTCCAAAGAGAGAAGCAATTTGAGCAAACACCTTCCATGTACACCATTTGGGAGGTATTCCCTCAATGATTACCCAGGCTTCTACTAGCTCCTCAAAAGGGCCAACAACTCCTTTGTTTCGATTTTGATTTTTTTTCAGTGTTTTGGTTTTAGCAAAATATGTATTTTTCAAACGTTTGAAAAATACGAGAAAAATCTTGCAGGCATTTTTACATGAGAAAAAGGGTTGCGCCAGAAGATGGACCTTGGGGTGAGTGTAGGGATGGGACATGCTGCCAAGCCTTGTGGAGCCATGGGCACCATCTCCTATTGGTATGTCAGCCCTGTCTCATGAATAACGCATGTTAAGGTTGGATGCACCCCCACTTAGGCCATAGAACAATTAAAGTGTATGTGCAATTTTATGATTACTAAGGAGTGAATAAATTGATATAAACCTGAAGAACATGGTTGTTAAATACTAACTATGAAACAAACTTTGAGGATGCACTTGATAACACTATCGGCAACGTGACACCTTACACCGCTCACAAGCCATTTTGGACGACCGTATGCCACACGCCGCACCTGCCGCACTAGCCTTTTGGGCTGACCACTTCACTGTCACGCGGAATTGAGTGATGGCACTGGACTGACCATGTGCAATCGAGGGTCTTGTTAGACCTGGTCGTTAGCAATGCGCACCAAAAGACGACCTATAGCATGCCACACACACGCCATGCGGGTGAGTGCCATCATATGCACTGCAACCCACTAACCCACCTTCAGAGGCAGGGGTCGTTATCCCATACTGAGGCCACAACAATGGTGGTGAGAATTTTGACGTGGTGAACCAGACTGCATGGTGCACCATCAACATGCGATACAATGTGATGGGGTGACAATGCATCGTTTATAGCAAGGGCGAGCAGTTGAATCGCGCTTGCTGGGCTTAATGGGCAACGGTCGTGCACCCCATTCACATTGCGGATTCTTGGAATTTTGTTTAAAATGGTATAACATGTGAAAAATTCAATTTTGTAAATCATGTACTCCTTCCAATCCATATTACTTGTCACTCAACAAGTAATATGGATCGGAAAGTGTATTATAAAAATTCGCACAAATAAAACAGATTAATGTACACTAAAAAATATTCACACATTTTTAAATCCGTAGTTGAAAAGTAATTATATATTATTACAAAAAAAAGTTCATGTACTGGTAAATAACTGTTCGCATATTTTAAAATAATGTTCATGTAACTCAAAATTGATCACATATCCTAAAAGTGTTCACTTATTTTACAGAATGTTCCCAGAATACTAGAAACATACACATTTTTTAAATGATGTATATATTTATACAAAATGTTCATGTAATCTACTATTTCTAAATAGTTGATTCTCACTAATTCTAATTCTCTCAACGCGCGACCTTGCACCTCATCAAGTGTGCCACACCAGCATCCACTAACTCTATTTGGCGGCCCCATGCAAACAACACGCATACTCTTTGTTCACACACGGTGCAAGTATTTTTTACATATGAAAAGAAGTAACTTTTGATTTAGATCATTTTCTTCATACATAATTCATCTAAAATTATTCTTTAAGTTCCCACCCCAATGCACGGGGACATCACCTAGTTTTAGAAGTGAGCATGCTTTTTAAGAACCATTGTAGTATTTACGAAAAACATTTATAATTCAGATATAAAAGAAACCACAAAAATAATAAAAATCATAAAAGAAAAATTAAAATATACAAATGGAAACGAGATAGAAAAGCACAAACAAAACTGTAAAAACCGAGAAAGGTGATTTGGAACTCGGCCGAGGATGGGAGCCCGTGGCCGTTTGCAGAAAAAATAGCAGTTGGGCAATGTGATGTCACAAATGCCGAAATCACTAATTGAGAAGTACTGGTTGCAAAGAATACTCCAACTCCCCAGGATGCGGCAAGTGGCGCACATGCAACGTGCCACTTGTCGCAACTTGGAAGTTTTCCCATTTTTTGCGTAGATTCGTTTACTCAAAACGTTTTATCTCTCAAACCGTGCGTCCAAATCTCGAACTGCTTTCACTGTTGGATTCCTCGCGGCGATATCTTCAAAACTAGATCCCATGTTGATAGATTTTGACGAACTTTTTTTTCGTGAAAAACCCGGACCGGGAGCACGGGTTTTTTCCCTTTCCGAAAGAGGCACGCCCGTGCCTCTCGCAGAAGCAAAACCGTGACTCTCCCGGTAGGAAAAATAAAACGAAAACACGTTTTTTTTGTCCGTTTCCGAGAAGGCTCGGCCGTGACTCTCACGAAAGCACAACCGTGCCTCTCGCGGAAGCAAAACCGTGACTCTCGCTAAAGAAAAAAAAATAGAAAACGCGTATTTTTTTCGTTTCTGAGAGGCACGGCCGTGGCTCTCGGGAAAGCACAACCGTGCCTCTCGCGGAAGCAAAACCGTGACTCGCGAAAGAAAAAAAACAAAAAGCGCATTTTTTCGTTTCCAAGAGGCACGACCGTGACTCTCGCGAAAGCACAACCGTGCCTCTCGCGGAAGCAAAACCGTCACTCTCGTGAAACGAAAAAAAAAACAGAAAACGCATTTTTTCGTTTCCGAGAGGCACGGCCGTGACTCTCGCAAAAGCACAACTGTTCCTCTCATGAAACAAAACCATGACTCTCGTGAAAAAAACACGTTTTTTTGCGCAATTTTTTATAGCGAAAAGCTAAGGAAGACCAGTGGAAAACAAAAATGTCAAAAAAAAAACCGTTAAAAAGCCGAAAACGCGTGTGGAAAAATAAAAAAATAAAATCCGGATGAAGCGCCCAGAGCGCGACATGGTGAATGGCTGAGAGCGCGCCAAGTGGCGCTAATCGTTGCGAGGCTACTGAAGGAGCGCTCGTTAATTAGTTGCTCTCTGCAAATGTGACCAATTTTTATTCCGCGCGTTAACTGCCAGGTACATGCAGGGTGCGACTCGGCGAGAGGGTAGGAACCCTCGTTGAAGGGAAACCAACATGGGCGGGACCAGGAGCGCAGGAGGCCACAACCTCCTTTTTATGGGTTTTTACTTTTTTTCTTTCGTTTTTTGCTTTATTTTTTCTTTTTTATACTTTATAATATTCTAAATATATATATTATAAAATAACTCTATAAGACATTTGAAAAAATGTTGACCAAGTATTTGGAAAATGTAAGTGCATCAAGTGCCACCCCTAGTTGGTTTTGGAGTATTGACGACAAACCTGGTTGAGGGACTAATGTGTTTGTGAGAATTGCAGGATAACACAGGTAGTAGTCCCTCATTGATTCGGTTTACCTACCGGAGATGACCCCTAATAATGTATGAAGACATTGAAGACAATGGTGGTATGTGAAGACATTCACATTCAATACTATGACAAGAGAAGACATCACGTGAAGACTATGGAGCGCGAAGACTTAGTTGTTTTATTGTTTCCTTTTCTTCTTTGTTGAGTCATAGGAACCACCGTACTGTTAAGTGGGGTCCCAGTGAACAAAGTCAGAGTGACTGAAGTGATGCTCAACCAAAATCCTATGTCTTTGAGCGAAGACAATGAGAGCAAATCTTATCCAGAGTTGGATGAGTCAGCTTTACTTGTAGCCCAAGTCAAGCTGCCACAGGTTTGAAATCTGACCGTTAGAACACGTGTCAGTTCCTTAGTGACCCAGGGTCATTTCAGACAAATCAGGTCGGGTTGCCTAGTGGCTATAAATAGCCCACCCCCTACTCTATAAATTGGTGGCTGCTCAGAGTTAGTGCACGGCTTTTGTCATTTGAGAGCAACCCACCTCCGAAGCGTTTGAGAGAAAGAAATCCTTGTGAGGACAAAGCCCAAACACCCAGAGCCAAAGAGTGTTAGGCATCACTGAAGTCTTTCTGTCTCAAGCGTGACTCAAGACTTGTTACACTTGAGGACTGTGAATCCTCCGGCCGGTTAGGCGTCGCTCGAGCATCCCAGAGTCATTGTGGATCGCGGGTGAACGAAGTCTGTGAAGGTTTGGAAGTCTACCTTGAAGACTTACCAGAGTGATTGGGCGAGGACTGGGTGTCCTTAGCTCAAGGGGAATAAGGTGAAGACACGGTCTTCTGAGTTAAATCTCATCCTCCCTAACTGCAGACGGTTGTCACAAAGAATCGAACTGGTCCAACAAATCATTGTCCTCACCAAGTGTCTGGTTCTGTCAATCTCCCTCTCTTTATTTATAGTTTGTCTTCGTGAAGTCATTGCCTGTTTGCATTACATGTTTGACTTCACTGTGTGACTTCTATTGTTGTTTGGCTTCATACTATCTTCCATTCCGATCTTTACTACCTAGCTACTATTAGTCTTCGTGCTTTCACTTCATTGAATACTTGACTATGGCTTTCTTACTATAGTCTACCTTCCGTTGCATATCAATAGGTTCATTTTTATTGTTTGTCTTCGAAACTTTCATGTTTTGAAGACTTTCATAAAATCGCCTATCCACCCCCCTCTAGTCGATTACTAGCACTTTCAATTGGTATCAGAGCAAGGTACTCCCTTGTTCTGTGTGATTCGGTTTAACCACCTGTAGTTTTAGCTATGTCAACTGCAGGGATAATCAAAGTATCCGCTGCGTGCCCCATCTTCGATGGAACTGAATATCCCTACTAGAAGAATAAGATGCGAATGCATCTTGAAGCCATTGATGTTGACCTCTGGTATGTCGTCAAGAATGGTGTTCCCAAGATCGGTGAAGGTGTCACCTCGCCGATGTCAAGAAGTTCATTCAATCGGTCCTACCGCCAAGAACATCATCTGTGGTCATCGACCAAAGGACAAGATGGCCGCAGGAGTGCTCGAAACATCGAAGCTAGTCTGGGACTGGCTCTCCAAGGTCAATGAAGGCGTCTTAACCCAGAGATCAAAGGATTAGTGTTCTTCGCAACCTCTTCAACCGCTTCAAGAGAAACGACAATGAGAATGTCCAGCTCACGTTTGATCGCCTCACGGACATCACAAATGAGCTTCGTGCTCTAGGCGCCACAGAGGTCACCAAGCATGAAATCGTCAAGACACTGCTGAGATCACTTGACAGCTCATTTGACACCCTTGCCCTGATGATACAAGAATGCCCTGACTACAAGACACTCGATCCGTCTGACATACTTGAGAGGCTCAACACACATGAGTTCCAGCTATCTGAGAAAAGAGATATCTATGGTCCCAACTATGGCCGAACTCACGCTTTGAAGGAAAAAGTTGTTTCCTCATCTGAAAAAGAATCTGATTGCAGTTCTAGTGATCCTGAAGACATTGGAAAGGAACTCGATATGCTTGTGAAGAAGTTCCAGAAGTTCACTAAGAAGAAGGGCTTCAGAAAGTCTTCATGATCCAGCTCAAGAAATTATGAAGCTTCCACTCATGATTACAAGAAGAGAACATGTCACAAGTGCAAGAAACCTGGGCACTACATCTCTGAATGTCCACAGTGGGACAATGAGAACAACAACAAGAAGAAGAAGAGCAAGGAATATGATTCTTATGACAAGAAGAAAAAGAAATCCTCAAAGTCTTCTTCCAAGTCTTCGTCCAAGTCTTCATCACACAAGAAGAGCTCATCTGGCAAGGCTCGTGCTTTTGTTGGCAAGGAGATGTATTTAGAGGAGGAGTCTACTTCTGAGGAGGCGAAGGTGGAGTCTGAGGAGTCCGACCCTAGTGTTGCAAGTATGGCTCTAGCTACAGCCTACCTTGCCAAGTCCATCTTCAACACTGAAGACAATGGCCCCGTCACCAATGCTGATGCTAATGACAAGGACGACTCAGCTCCCACCTACTTCTTCATGGCACGAGGTGCCAAGGTAAAATCACGCGATGCTTACTTTCAAACATCAAGTGAAGATGACTCTGATTGTGAATCCAAACCCAGCTACAAAACACTTGCTAAAATTGCAACTGAACAACAGAAAGCTATGGAACATACTCAAAAACTGTTAGACAAAAGCGATGACCTGACGAGGAAATGACCCGATCTCAGTCCTTAATTGAAGACATAAAAAATCTTCATGTTAAGTACCAGGAACTTGAAAGTCGTCATGAAACGCTCTCAACCACTCATGAAAAGCTTTCCTATGATTATCTTCAAAGGAAGCAAGAGCTTGAGAAATTGAGAGCGGCTCATGAAGATCTTCAAAAAGAGAATGAGTCACTTCGCGCTCAACAGATTAGTCCCGCTCAAGAAGGATTTGAACCACCATGTCTAAAATGCCTTGAGCGTGATAACGCTACTTCTGTCGTTGAATGTTCTACTGCTGCTACTGTTGCAATATCTTCAACTGTTGATGTGGTAACTAACCCCTCTGCCGAGGATACCACTACTATTGCCGATGATAATGCTAGGTTGAAGACATTGCTTGAAACAGGGATGTACAAAAGTCTCAAAGGGCATCAGACACTGTGCGATTTCCTCAAAAAACAGATTCTGAACCGAAACCCTAGGAAAGAGGGTGCTGGGTTCGAGAGGAAAATGAATATTGATGGTTCCTACTGGAAGCCTGAGCAGTATCCCAAAACCACCTCAGTTGTTCTAACCCTTGTTCTAACCCTATTATCATTGATGAATCCTTTGATGCAAACTATAAACTGTTTAAGAATTAGAATGGTGAAGTGTTTGCGAGGTATATTGGTACTAACTGCAGGAATGGACCGCCAATGAGGAAGATCTAGGTTCCCAAAAGTTGTCTTGAGAATCTTCCTGTGAAAGTCATCATGACACCGCTTTGGGAAGAAGACAAATCCTGCACCAAAAGCTTCATATGGTCCAAAGGCTTCA
This sequence comes from Aegilops bicornis, assembly GCA_021605145.1. Lineage (NCBI taxonomy): Eukaryota > Viridiplantae > Streptophyta > Magnoliopsida > Poales > Poaceae > Aegilops > Aegilops bicornis. Next base: position 110,649,521 of record CM038671.1, read on the forward strand.
TACAGACATCTGGACTCAACCGACTCACCCTAACGCCAATGTTTTGCAGGGAAATCGTACTCAAACTTATGAATATGAGCGTGTGTCTTCCAACCGCTATGTTCATGAAACTAAGAACTTTTCTGCTTATTCATATGAGTGTCATTCATCTCCTGCAAGGCTATTTGCTAGGGCTCCAAAGCCGAAGTTCTCAGATGCTGCACTTAGACTCATTGCTTCTAAGCCACCCCTGAAGATGTGGGTGGTTAAGAAGAATTAACTTTCTTTTATAGGAAAGGGTCTCCATCCGAAAATCAAAGGCGTCTGATGCTATTGCTGGGGACCTAAAACATCTTGTAGGGCGCAAGATCAAATGCCCAAATGGTCTTACTATGTATTTTGCTCTCAAACGCTTGCCAATCATCCTATTAGTCCTAATCTTGATCTGAGCTTTGATAATCCTCTTGTGCGTCAAATGTTTATGCTTCACAATACTCTTGGTGAAGCCTATCCCCCTAACTGTACTGTAGGGTATGACACCTCATGCTTCAGAATGAATTATGGACAACGGATGCACTAATCATATGACTGGTGATGAAGTCTTCTCGTGGACTCAACCTTACGTTCATCTGACAAGAGTCACATCACATTTGCTGACACTGGTAAAAGCAAGGTATTGGGTCTAGGTAGAGTTGCAATCTCAAAGGATCAGCACATGGATGATGCTTGTTGAATCCCTTGGTTTCAACGTAATGTCGGTCTCAATGCTTTGTGACTTGAACATGATTGTGATATTTGGAAAATATCGTTGCGTTGTACTAATGGAATCTGACAAGTCTCTAGTCTTTGAAGGGTATCGGAAATATGATCTGTACATGGTAGATTTCTCAACAAGACCACAGCTTGCCGTATGTCTTCTAGAAAATCTTCAGAGTGCTGGCTCTGGCATCGTAGGCTAGGGCATGCTGGAATGAGGAACTTACACACTCTCGCAAAGAAGAAGCATGTCATAGACATCGAGGGCATCAAGTTCAAGAAAGATCATCTGTGCGGTGCCTGCGAAGCTGGAAAGATGACTAGGGCCAAGCATCCCTCGAAGACATCTCAACCCTTCGAGCTGCTACACATGGACTTATTTGGCCCTACTCACTACTCTACTCTCACTACCACATTTTGTCTCTATGGCTTCTTAATTTTTGATGATTATTCAAGATATACATGTGTGCATATAATTCTCTACAAGACTGAAGTGCAGGATGTCTTCAGACGCTTCGCCAACTGTGCTATGAACAACTATGGCGTCAAGATCAAGCACATCAGAAGTGACAACAGCACAGAGTTCAAAAACACCGGCCTCGACCTTTACCTGGATACGTTGGGCATCACTCATGAGTTCTCAGCTCCGTACACACCTTAGCTGAATGGCATCGTGGAGCGCAAGAACAGAACACTGATTGAGATGGCTCGGACGATGCTTGATGAATACAAGACTCCAAGAAAGTTCTGGCCTGAAGCTATTGATACTGCATGCCATGTCATCAACCGTGTTTATCTTCACAAGCTTCAAGAAGACATCCTATGAACTCCTCACCGGTAAGAAGCCAAATGTCGCCATTACTTGAGTATTTGGTGCTAGGTGCTGGATCAAGGATCCACATCACACTTCAAAATTTGCACCGAAAGCACATGAAGGTTTTATGCTTGGTTACGGAAAGGATTCGCACTCCTACAGAGTCTTCAACCTCTTTCACTATAAACTAGTTGAAACTATGGGTGTGCGGTTCGACGAGACTAACGGCTTGCAAAGAGAGCATCTGCCAAATGTGCTAGATGAAGTTCCACCCAATGAATCCATCAAGCTAATGAGAACAGGAGAAATCATACCGTCTGAAGCACAGCCAGAGAGGAACTTATAATTTCTGCACCTAATCAACCTGAAGACGATGCTCAGCCCGAAGACAATCCTCCTAACGATGACAATGATCAGCAAGAGCAAAATCTTCGTCCAGTTCATCCTCGTGTTGAAAATGAATCACAGATTGAGAAGATAATTGATAGCATCAATGCGCCTGGTCCACTCACTCGTTCAAGAGCAACACAACTAGCAAATTTCTGTGGGCACTTTGCATTTGTCTCAATATCTGAACCCAAGAAAGTTGCTGAAGCCTTCATGGAACCTGAATGGATTCAAGTCATGCAAAAAGAGCTTCAAAAGTTCAAATTGAATAATGTCTGGGAACTTGTCAAGCGTCCTGACCCTCGCAAGCACAACCTAATAGGCACAAAATGGATTTATTGCAACAAGCAAGATGAGCATGGTCAAGTTGTCAGAAACAAGGCTCGTCTCGTTGCTCAAAGATACACTCAAGTTGAAGGGATTGACTTCGATGAAACATTTGCTCTTGTGGCTAGGCTTGAAGCTATTCGCATATTGCTAGCCTATGCAAATCATCACAACATCCTTCTGTATCAAATGGATGTGAAGAGTGCATTTCTCAATGGCAAGATTGAAGAAGAAGTGTATGTTGCACAACCTCCTGGCTTTGAAGATCCAAAACATCCTGATATGGTATACAAGCTCAACAAGGCATTGTATGGCCTCAAACAAGCCCCTCGTGCTTGGTATGACACACTCAAAGACTTCCTGAAGAGCAAAGGCATCAAACCTGGTTCCCTAGATCTTACACTCTTCACGAAGACATATGATGGTGAACTATTTGTGTGCCAAATATATGTGGATGACATTATCTTCTACCGCACCAACCAGAAATCTGTTGATGAGTTTGGACACATGATGCAAGAGCAATATCGATGTCCATGATGGGTGAGCTAAAGTTCTTCCTTGGTCTTCAAATTCACAAGAAAGCAATGACATCTTCATATCTCAAGAGAAATACCTCAAAGACTTCATGAAGAAGTTTGGAATGCAAGACTGCAAAGGTTACACGACGCCAATGCCAGCCAAGAGTCATCTAGGTCCCGACGCCAATGGTAAAGAGTTCGATCAAAAGGTATACCGCTCCATGATTGGTTCTTTACTTTATTTATGTGCATCTAGGCCAGATATCATGCTTAGTGTTTGCATGTGTGCTCGATTCCAAGCGGCACCAAAGGAATCGCATCACTTAGTTGTGAAGCGAATTCTTCGATATTTGGCTTACACCCTAACACTAGGATTATGGTATCCAAAGGGCTCAGAGTTTGATCTAGTTGGATTCTCGGATGCTGATTATGCTGGTGACAAGGTGGATCGCAAGTCTACATCAGGCACATGTCACTTTCTGGGACGATCACTTGTCTGTTGGTCTTCAAAGAAGCAGAACTGTGTATCACTCTCCACTGCTGAATATGAATACATTGCCGCTGGATCTTGCTGCCTCTACTTCTATGGATGAAGATAACTGTCAAAGTACTATGGCATCCATCTGAAACAAGTACCACTCTACTGCGAAAACGAAAGCGCCATCAAGATTGCCAACAATCCAGTTCAGCACTCGAAGACAAAGCACATTGTAATTCGTCATCATTTTCTCAGAGATCATGTTATGAAGGAAGATATTGATATCATACACGTCAACACTGGAGAGCAATTGGCAGATATCTTCACAAAGCCCTTGGATGAGGAAAGGTTTTGCAAGTTGCGGTGTGAGCTAAATATCTTGGAATCCTCGAATGTCCTGTGATCAGCCACACATCCTAACACTTATGCATGTTGATGACTTAGATGTGCAACACACGAGGTAATGTATATCTTCAATCAATGAAGACTTACACTCTGAGTGTGAATACATTAATGCGGAATTTGACTTCGGAGCGCCACGATAATTGTGCGCCGTGTCTGGGTCTAATACTTCCTATACGATGGGTAACACCACCACCAAACTTTTGTTTAGAATGTTTTTCTTGGCGTTATATTTGCTAAGTATTCGCATTGGTTTGTCTTCATGTTTATCTTCACAATGTTGATTTGGTCTAATTCTAATATATATACGTATGTTAGTGTTCTGTCCTCTACATCATTCACTTATAGCTATGTCTTCTCATTTGAATCTTTTGAACTAAGTGAATGTGATCGGACCCTAACCTCTCTATGCTTCCTACCTCAAACTCTATCTATCCAAATCATATGCATTCTATTGAAACAGTCGAATGTCTTCTCTGTGTCCTTGTCAGCAGAAGATACAGAGACAAACATGAAATCTATTTTAAATGCTCAATCCTTTTTGCCTGAAACCCAGAGAAGCCGGAACGACCACCCGACAGTCCAGGCGTGCGTGGGAACATGGAACAACTTCCAATGTGTTGCGTGTTCGCCACGTGTCCCTCAGATGTGAACCGCCAGGGGCACCTACGTAATTGCGCTGTGCCGTCCCTCTCCCTATAAATGCACATCACATCTCGGTCAAAACACTTCTTCCACCTCTCCAACTCGACAAACCCTAGCGCCAATGCTAGCTCTCGACGATGCCGGAGACGAAGAGCTTAGCCGCCGCGACCTCACCGACGTCGTCTTCACGCCGGCCGCAGACATCGTCTTCTCCGCTGCCGCCATAGGTGTCCTCCGTCGCCAAGTTAGGGCACGGAAGATCGAACTGTTCGGCCTCATCTTCTACTCCGTCTAGCAGTTCATCGTGTGGTAAATTAAAAGTTTCTTTTTACCGTCTTTTTGATTCGATAGATTCATTCTTTCTACCAAAAGTGGTTTCTGCCTCCACAAATTTGGATATATCATGTTTTGCATCTCATATGATGCCTTGTATGTTCACTTATGCTTCACACATAGTTAGATTCCTCACTTGTACCTATTCTTGGATTCGTACAAATCTGGAACCAACTCTCAACATATAAGTGAATGTCTTCGCACTGTGAGGTCAATGTCTTCTAAACTGATTTATCTTCAAAATCTTCTGAGAATGCATATGACCTCTTCCCCTTCCTCGCATCTCTAATGTCACACGGTACATGTCCGTGGGAGAATCCCTTGGTTCTCATAGTCTGCATTCATTTGCGTAATTCCTACAAAGATCATATCAACTCTCCGAAGCCGGTTCCTATCGACCAGCAGATGGAAGCCTTTGTGATGTTGAAGCCATTCACCAAATACATGGCCACAGAAAAATCAGCAAGGAAGGGTGGCAGACAGCACCGTGGGGGCACATCAATGGATCTGCCCGAAGATCTCTATGAGCTTTACAAAACTGATCCTGAACAGAGCTATGTTCGGTGCAAGACACGAATCCAATGGATTCGAAGATATTGGGCCAAGCAACGGTTCAAGTACAGATTCGTCACCAAGGAATATGCTGAAAAGAATGCTATCAAACGTCCTTGGGGAGATATTCTCTATAAAAATCTTCAACCCAAGACCAGATCTGAAGCTATTGCTCAGAGTTTCTACCCTTGCATGGTCCGTGGACCACAGCCTGCTGATGCCGACCCATCCTCTCTGCTATGGTGTCGTGAAGACAATCTGTTCAAGCGCAACTTTCAGTTTGCCAAGAACTCAGCCAAAGAGAACAAGAAGTCGCGGGGATTAGACTTCAACCCAGGTCCCTCTGCTCCTCGTGCCGATGGCACACGCGAAGCTGAACCGAATCTTGTTGGGCCCTTCTACAACCGAAAGGGTTTCATCACTCACATCATGGTTCAAGGGGCAGCCGTGGATCACTCTGCAGATGACGCTGACTCTGACGAAGCGCCTGCACCACCGAAGCCTAAGAAGCTAAAGAAACCCAAGGCTTCGAAGCCTTCCACTGCACCAAGAGCTTCACGAGCGAAGCCTTTGGCCACTGCTCCTCCTGCACCAAGCGTGCACTCTGAAGATCTCTCTCGCATCTCCAAGTCTAAGAAGAAGAAGAAGCCCGTACAGCCTACTGGTCAAGCACCGACCCCTGCTGCCATTCTGAGGAATGAGAACGACGCCATTGATCTGTCTAGTGACGACGATCTTGGCGATGATGCTCTTGAGCTGCTGATAAAGAGCAAGCAAGAGGCGGAAATCTTCAATGATCTTCCCCTCTTCGATGTGGACATTCTGAACAAATTCATTGATGACTGGTTTGATAGCCCAAACCACAGTTTTGATGATCTGCAACTCCCCATTGGCCTCAGTGTCTCCTTCCATGGCACCATTGCTCCTGAGCTGGCTCTAGCTCAGAAAATCGTTGAACTGAAGCACAAAATTAATTATGAGAAGGCTCAGTTCAAGAAGCATATAGCCAAGCTCAGTGTGACAGACGTCCAAAACTTCAAGAACATGATGCATGAGCTCAAGGAGGCGTTTCACAAGAAGCGTGATGAAGCCAAAGGTTCTCGAGAGCGCATGACGCTCTTGGCTGCCAAGTGTGTTCAAGCCTATGACGAAGCTGAGAAGCGCAAGGCACTTGGGCGTCCTGGCATCGACCCCAAGATGGCTGCCAAGCAAAAGAAACCTGTTGTGGACCAAGCTGATACATCCAGGCGGGAAGAACCTCGCATTGCCTTCCCCGCTAGCATGACAGGCGTGAAGCCTAAGGCCCAGTTCTTTTCGCACAGGATTCTGCAGAATCAAGATTCTAGAACATTCTCCCAGAATCTACTTCCCCCAGAATCTAACACCGAGTTCTTTTCTGAGATTGTAGTTCGAGATTCTAGAAAGAGTTGTGTGCTGAAATGTCTGTATCACCCTTCGAGAGAAATCATTTGATGAATTATTAACACTTCGTTGTTTCAAATAGGATCTACCGTTACCATTTAAGGTTCTCATGTTAGCATTTAACAACAACATTCATCAATCTAACAACATCATTCATACAGTAGCAAATATTTACAGTACCAATAGCACCAGTAGACAATAAGAATTGGCAATAAAAAAATCTATCTAGCAACATCCATTTATCAAATTGATGCATCCATCCATCCATCTTTGCAACAAATTTGTCAATATATCCAATTTAGCAAAAAGAAGAAGAATAACAGAGAGTTAGGATGGCATATGGTGGCTGACTGGGAGACAGCCGACAGTTTTTGCCTCGAAGTGAAGGAGTGGTCGCCGTCCAGCTGCAGATGGGCACTTCGGCTGCAGCTGCGGGACGAAGGCGCCGTGGGCAGCCGGTGCAGAGGGGCACGGCGGCGCCTTCCAGTTGTCCCCGCTGCGGCAGAGGGCAGAGGGCCTCGGAGGACGGCTGAGCTGCGGCAGGAGTGGGTACCGGCGGCGGCGAGGACCAATCCAGCGGCGATGAGTACCGGGACGGCGGCAGCGAGGTCAGGGGCGGCGAGGCGGGGCCCCGCGGTGCTGGAACCCTAGCGCGTGGCCCGGCTCGAGATAAGCGGGGAGGTAAGCGATGCGAACAGGCATCGACAGGGGCTCGTTCTATGTGTATCGACCGTGGCTGGCTTGGTGGCAGTTTGGCCGTAATAACCAACTGCAATAGGGGTACTCTATTAAATCCGAACGTTTTCTTTGGTGGGACTTGCCAGAATCCTAAGATTGTGGGAGAAACCAGGTATTTTGAGATTTTGGGATTGCACTAGGATTCTGGAGAATCCGGTTGAGATTTTGGAAGTTCAATCGAGTTCTTTTCGCTCGGGATTTTCGGGACCAAGATTCTCCATAATCTGCTCAAAAGAATTGGGCCTAAGGTCCCCACAGTGGCTTCAGAGCTTCAGAAAACAAGGGCAGCTGAAACCAAAGCAAGAAAGCGCAAGACCAAGAACACCACTGACGATGCTCCACCTACCAAGAAGCGAAAAAACAAAAAGAAAGATCGGGCTGCTCCCTCAGAGCCCCTTGTCGTCCAGCCAATTTCTGTTGCTCTTCCAGCATCTGCACATCAAGAGCGTCATATGATATTTCATGAGCCTGCTTCCACAGAGGCTCCTAAAGCTGAAGACATTCCAGCTGTTGACCCCACCGCAGCTGAAGACATTGGTCAACATGACAATGTAGAAGATGATGAAGTCCTTCCTTAGATCGAGCAACATGTGGTATCATCGCATGTTCTCACGAATAGAGAACTCATCAGCATTGGTCGTCCCTTGACGCCAATTGCTCAGGATGATTCATGGGCTGATCACCCTCAAGTCTCCCCCCGTGAAGAAGAAACACCAACTACTCCCCCAACTCAAGTCACCACTTCGGTGCTTGAAGATGAAGACTTTGTGGCCCAGACAACTCCATCTCCACAAGCGTCGCCAGCATTTCGCAGTCTTCGTAAAGGACCAAGGCCACAAGTCACTCTATCGAGTGTTCCAGAAGGAGAAGAGCACCAATCAGCATCTCGCCAAGTATTTCCTGAAGCCTCTCCAACTGCGAACAACTCCGAGTCTGAAGCCAACGTGGCTGAAGATATTCCGGCTGCATCAGCCGATGAACAAGAAGAGCAAAGAGATGAAGAAGAACGTGTTGCTACACCGCCAACCAACGCAGAAGTTGTTCTCGAGGAGAACATGTCCGACCCTCCAGCTACTCGAGTGGAGGTTGATAACATTGAGGTGACCGCCAACACTAACACTGAAGCCAATGATGTTTTCATGGCTCACGCTCATGTGGCGCCTGAAGTTAATGTGGTGCCCGAAGTGATTGCACCTGAAGTCAATGCTGCACCTGATGCAAATCTACAGCCTGAAGTCACCACCACAACCACTGCCACTGCTCCTGTACCGCCTCCAAGGCCACACACCATCGAGCAAGCATTTGATCGTGGTCAGTTGGTTACTGTCAGATGGCCCATTCTGGTTCCTCCACCTGCTGCCGGTCCACAATTTGACTATCATGTCAAGCACATGCCTTAGGTCCGGAAGCCAAAGCCAAGACTGCCAAGGTTTCCAGGTACTGCAACCTCACCAGGGTCATTCAATGCAAATGGCTTCATTGCGCACTCAACACTTTCTTTGATAGTGCCAAGAACCCCTATTCCAAGCCAAGGATTTCATCAGATCGGTTATGGAGCTATCAACAACGCAGCTACTATTCATGTGTTCTCTATGACCAAGGGTGTATCTTTCCACATATGTGTCTAGATACTGAAGCCATTGCTGGACTGCCCTGCCTTGAAGAAGCCCTTGACTGCTTCCGTGATGTTGGTCTGCTGAACTTTGTGACTGATAAGGAGCATTGGAATGAAGAGCTTCTGCTACAATTTTATGCTACCCTCCACATTCGCGGCTACAACAGGGATCTGAAGACTTGGGTCCTTGAGTGGATGACAGGCAATGTCCATCATGAAGCCAAAGCTCTCGATATCATCATACATTGGTGGTTGCTCAGAGTTAGTGCACGACTTTTGTCGTTTGAGAGCAACCCGCCTCCGAAGCGTTTGAGAGAAAGAAATCCTTGCGAGGACAAAGCCCAAACACCCAGAGCCAAAGAGTGTTAGGCATCATCAAGTCTTTACATCGCGTGACCTGAAGACTTGTTACACTTGAGGACTGGGAATACTCCAGCCGGTTAGGCGTCGCATTCTGAGCATCCAAGAGTCATTGTGGATCGTCGGTGAATGAAGTCTGTGAAGGTTTGGAAGTCTACTTGAAGACTTACCAGAGTGATTGGGCGAGGACTGGGTGTCCTTAGCTCAAGGGGAATAAGGTGAAGACACGGTCTTCTAAGTTAAATCTCAGCCTCCCTAACCAGACGTACAGTTGTCACAGCAACTGGAACTGGTCCAACAAATCATTGTCCTCACCAAGTGTCTGGTTCTGTCAATCTCCCTCTCTTTATTTACAGTTTGTCTTCGTGAAGTTATTGCCTGTTTGCATTACCTGTTTGACTTCACTATGTGACTTCTATTGTTGTTTGGTTTCATACTATCTTCCATCCTGATCTTTACTACCTAGCTGCTATTAGTCTTCGTGTTTTCACTTTATTGAATACTTGACTATGGCTTGCTTAGTGTAGTCTACCTTCCGCTGCATATCAATAGGTTCATTTCTATTGTTTGTCTTCGAAACTTTCATGTTTTGAAGACTTCCATAAAAATCGCCTATTCACCTCCCCTCTAGTCGATTACTAGCACTTTCAAAAAATGTTGAATGTGTATACATAATATGTTTATGTATGAAAACGTATAAAAATGTGTATAAATTTGTTGATAATCTACTTAAGCAATGTTAATCAAGCATTTGGATTTTTTAACAAGTATTTGAGAAATTTTGACAATGACTTGAAAATTGTTACATATGCATACAAAAATGTTGACCCTGGATTAAAAAATATGGATTTTTTATCATCTATATAAAAATATTAATCAAGGTTTTGAAAAAAAATTTGATCAAGTATTTGAATTTTTTAAATATGTAAATAAAAAATGTAGGCCATGTATTAAAAACGATGAATTTTTATCATGTATTTAAAAATGTTGAAAGCGTATTTGAAAAAAGTTAATCAAGCATTCGAAAAGTGTTAAATTCAGATAGAAAAAATGTTGATCGTGTATTAAAAATTTCTGATTTTTTGATAATGAATGTAAATTAAATTAATTATGTATTTGAAAATGTTGAACCAGTATTTGAAAATTGTTAATCAAGCGTTTAGGATGTGTTCAATTTCTATGGAAAAAAAGTTGACCATATGTTGAAAAATATTAAATATTTCATTCAGAAAATAGTAGTAAAGTATTTGAAAAATGTTAAATGCGCAGAATTTTTTTAAATCTTGTATTTGAAAAAGGTTAAAATGTGTACAGCAAAAATGTTGAACATGTATTAATAATATATTAAACTTGTATTAAAAAATGTTAAATGTGTACTACAATAGTTTTTGACATATCCAAAAATGTAGAATGAAAAACAAAAGAAACAAAGAAAATGGAAAAATGAAACCCAAGAAAGAAAAAAAAAAGCAAAAACCAAATAAATAAATGTATAAAGAATAGAAAATGAGAGAAAACAAAAATCGGAGAAGAAAAAGGATAGAAATAATAGAAAGCAAAAAAAGCATTGAAAACCGAAGAAACAAATGGAAAAAAGAATGAACAAATAAAAATGGATAAGAAAAAAAAACTAAAGAAAGCCTTCCGGCCTGTTTTGGAAACCTTCTAGAAGCTTTTGCCCGGTTTTATTTCAGTTTTTTGTTATTCTATTTCCAATTTTCATGAAAAGTATATCAAAAAATTTTCATTTTTTAAAATTCATCATTTTGCAAGTTCTCAAACTTTTCCAATTTCCCGTACATGTTTTATGGATCTTTTCAAACTCACAATGTTTTTTAGAACTATGTACATTTTCAAATTCATGAACATTTTTAATTTTTTGAAATTTTAAGTTTATGATTTGTTTCCAAATTTTTTAAGTTTATTCAAATTCATGATGTTTTTTTAATTTATGCACTTTTTAGAAATTTGTGATATTTTTAAAATTCTTTTTTAAGTCAACTTATCAATTGTCAACCAGTCTATTAGTCAAACGAGCAAACGAAAGGGCGGTATTGACCGAGCGAGCGAGTTTGTCGTGTAGTTGGGCTGGACAACACGGGCACACACATGAGCGCTGGCTTTGCTGACCGGCGCTGACTCTAGTCTCGCCAATGGGGATCCTCCTGTTTCACACTTATTTTTTGGGAAACACTTGTTGTCTGTAGTTTGGTAGAAAGACAACGTCAGACTCCTCCTTGTCCATCGATTCCAATTCAATCCCACGGTGGAGAAATTAAGCATTGACCCTTGTTCCTATAATTCCTCTCAGCTGTTGCTAACCACCCGTACATCACGCATGAGGCTTTGTTCGGTTGCCTCATGGTAGATTCCACGTGTGGTTTCTAACCTCCCAGGGATTTGATGATCCCCGTCTTGTCACCCGACCCCCACCATTCCCCGTCCATATGAAATCCCTGTGTGCATAACCTGTTCGGTTGGTTGCTCCCCTGCTAATCCATACACAAAGACAACACTATTCCATAGAATTAAAAGACCACACAGCCTACATGCTTTTTTGCAGTAAGAAAATATTACAGAACATAAGAGAAGAAACTGTACAAGATATACGGATGTTACATAATTTATTTATCTCAAATAAACAGTAAAACCGATGAAGATATAATACAGATGTTACATAATTTATCTCAAATAGACAGCAAAATAATTCAAAAAATCTCAGTTGTCCCAAACTAGAATCGGTCACTTCCAGAATATGGTTTAGCATCTCTGGAAAATCATGCAAGATATAATACAGATGTTACATAATTTATCTCGCCGATGTCGCTTCCGTAGCGATCGATACACTGCACTGGCAATGAAGGCAGTTAGTTCATATAAAAGGACTAATATAAGAGCAGTATACATGAACAAAGAAATAAATATGAGATGTCTTACTTTTGGCAATCAACAATCAAGTGAGCAAAGAAATACTAACAAGATATATATTGACCAGCTAGCAAAGAAAGATCAAATGGACAGCAACATCGTATCCATATGCACCAAACAGATCACAACTATATGGTAAAAACTTAAAACACATGGATTGATCCAGGCACATAAAATTGGAGTCTTTGCTAAGTTATCAAACATCAACAGCACGATGAGAGGCATCAACAACCATAATTAAAAGGAACAACTGTTAACAAGTTGCAGTAGTTATAGAACTTTGTTTTTATTATCATCAGCAACCAGAATAAGAAATGGACGTTTTGATGTGAGCTAGTTGAACCATCAGCTTCAGGTTACTAGATGAACAAGGCAGGTTCATGTGATCTAGATGAACATGCGAGTCCCAGTAGGGGTACCATGAAAACCAAGGTTGTACATCAAAACTACATGCTAGAAACGTGCATATTAAATAGAAGCAGAATTTGAGTACGTGGTTATTCCATTTCAGCTCTCAGCCACATAAGTGCAGTCTCCGGTCTGGCACTCATGAAAATCTCTCGGTTCTCAGGGATCTTGAAGACTCGGAAAGCCTTGACTTCTTCTTCAGGTGTGATGTCCATTGTTTTGAGCAGATCAATGCAGTTTTTGATAGAGTACTCATCCACAACCCTTGGCTTATTCCTCTCATCCTCCACCTGCTTCGCCCTTATTTCCAGGTACTTCTCCATCATTGCAGCCACATCACCATTCGCCCCCCTCCATCTCTTTGGTTCTTTCTCTTCTCCATTTCTTGAGGGTACAGTAGCCAAATCTGGTTGAGTTTGCTAGGGCTCCACAGCAATGTTTTCTTGCACATACACCTCCTCAACATCTTCATCAATCTGCACCCTTTCTCCTCCAAGATTCTCACCATCAGCTGATGTTTCTCCTTGATTCTCGCCAGCTCCTCCAAGATTCTCGAGATGTGATTGGGTTGAGCAATGTGATGACTCGATAGAGGTGAAGTTATATGTCCCTTCTAAAGTTTGGCCTACAAGTTAAAATGACAATCAAGTATAAGATTTCAAACTAGAAGAGTAAACAAACATAAAACAATGACATGAGTATATAATGAAGTTGATAACTAACCATCATGCAATTCTCCCAAAGCTTCAAAAAGAGGGAAGGCCTTTGTCTTGAACTTTCCAGCTTTAGGGTGTGACTACATAGTTGACAAGAAAATGACATTAGAGCATGCAACAAGTAATGAAACTTTTAGGGAATAACAATGACATTCTTACTATGATGATGTTTTTCCAAAGTGGTGGATCCGCTAGAATCTTGCACTGCCGGTCGTCCCATGAAACGCCGCTTTGCTTCCTTGTCTCTTTGATCATCTTGTATTCTCTTTTTAACTCTTTGTCCTTTTCTTGGATTTTCTTCTTCTCGTACCTAGCATAAGGATTTTTTGGTGGAATTTCTTCACTATCGTATTCCATGCTTCAGAGCTCCATCCATTTTGACCCTTATGTTCAGGTGTATCATGCTCACGAACCAAGTCCACAAGATCTTTCTCAAGGCTTGCATTCCATTGCGCTCTGTCTTCTGCATTTCCACATTGCATGTTAATGTACCTTTTTCTATCTTAACTATTTTGGTTTCAACAAAATAAAGTCCCGACTAGAGAAATAAAGTCACGGCTAGTTTATTACCTTTGGGAGACCCTCTCCTCCTCTTTGTCACACTGCCTGTAGGCCCCTTTCGACAGCTTTTTTGAGGAGGCTCAACCTTGGTGACCCTCGAGCAGTCATCATAGTGACTTCTGAACATTATTCATGACATGAACAACAGGAAAAAAACATAAACTTCTACACTAAACTTATTACTACTACACTACAAATGACAAGTTATGCATGTTGATAATCAGCCCACATTTGATGAGCAATGGCATCTCTAAGGTTGTCACCTTCATGGTTGATTTGATGATTTTGAGGAGTATCACCGTCAGGAAGATCCACAAAATTCATGACAGGTATATTGTTTGGTTGGTTATCTAACCAACGCTCATCTCCTCTTTCAGATCGGATGATGTTATGTAAGATTGCCGCCGCTGCTGGTAGCTTGACTTGGTTCTCTATTCGATGATGCGTGCCCACTTTTAGGATTGGGAACCGCTTCTTCAAGATTCCTAATCCCCGTTCAATGTGATTTCGTAACACGGCGTGCGAGATTGAATAGCTCCTGTGGTTTTGGGGTCGACGACGACCGCGTGCAAACTCCTTCAGATGGTACGAACACCACGACACGGTGCCAAGAAGTAAGGTGTGTTGGCATAACCACCATCAACCAGATAAAACTTGCCCGGAGGTACATGAAACCCGCTGTTAAGTGCTGACCGAAGAACTTTAGCATCAGTAGCAGATCCCTCCCAGCCACAAGAAATGAAGGTGAAGTTCAGGTCGAAGTCGCACACGACCATAACATTATGGCTTAGGGTCCCTTTCCTATTTCTGAATGGTGCGGCTTTTTCTCCTGAAATTGTTATGGGAACATGTGTCCCATCAATTGCCCCAATGCAGTTCTGCAACAAAATACTATAACTTAGCACCTATAACATGAAAGTAAGTTATTGATGTGGATCAAAGTTGGTGAAGCAAAAACCTGGAAATAAGGAAAGAATCTCGTGTCCGACTGAATCTTCGGATGCACTTGACTGGGATTTGGAGGCTTCAAAAAATGCTTGGAGAGAATAGGGATGATGTCAAAGAAATTCTTCATTTGCCAATGGAAAGTATCCTACTGTGACCAAACCGAACTTGAAGGTCTTCAAATGAAGAATTATGGGACAACATCCACAAAAATGATGCTAGTTTCTCTTCGACTTTAATTTCGGTATCTTTCACCAACTTCTCCCTTCAAGATAATTAGCTAAAGATTTGAAGATATGCGGCTCCATCCTAAATGCTACCCGACAGTTTTTGACGTGCCCTTCGAGTAACTCCTTAACAAACATCTCGCCTGTTAGCGATGATGTATGGCACGGAATCCTCCGCTCCCTAAGAGCAACTCCATCGGTCTCTATCAAATGTAGTGTAGAGAAAACAAATAACATCATTTCGTCATCCTCCTCCTCCCTCTTCCTAACACGATCCCTCATTTCCGGATCCATTCCAAGTCTAGAAAAGAAAAATGCCGCTAGTTATTACTACTACACCTAAACAGTAAGAGTGCAAGTTGTACAAACAAACAGTTCATATGTCCGGCATCGGAACATCATCTAACAGAAAGGACAACAGTGGAAAAAAGGACAACTGCAATGTCTAGTAATGTCAATAGGAAGGAGGTAGCACTTCAGCTCAAATTCTTCAACAACTACAACGTCTAGTAATGTCAGATATTAACATAGCTCTCAGCTTACCAAAAAAACAGTTTGTAACACAGATCTATTGACCAAGCAATAATAATCAACAACAATATGAATAAGGAGAAGATTAAAATAACAGGATTAATCTACCTTGTCCTTCACGATGCTGCCCAATTCAGGGTCTTGCTGCAGCTGAGGTGACGAAGCTAGCCTATAGAAAATGGAGACAAAATACAGATTTAGCTATATTCTCGTTATGTACACAAACTGCACTATGTATATTTAGATAATCAAGAACAAGAAACAAGAACAGATGATGATTACACACCATGAAGCATTAACATGATGACATTTTAAAGCATCTTAGGCATAAGGTTTTCTAATTAACATGATAGAGTGGGAATACCAATTCAACATACTATGTCTACGACGGAAAGGGGTTAACAAATCACCTTCTTTATAAGTAGATTGCATTATATAAAGAAGCAGCATGTCAGCTCGATTAGAAACCCAGGTAACTTGTTTACAACTAACGTGAGTAAAGTGATACAAGTCTGAATATGTAAACTTTGTATGAATATGTAACATGAAACATTAATTTAGGCTATTAGTAGATGCAATATTAATTTATTAATACTTGGTAGCTGAGTTTAAGTCTCAGTATTATTAAGTCATCATACACGACTCTAATTTTTTGAGAAACAAAATATCATAATCACAATTTGACAGATTATGATATGTGAATTGAGATCTAGCACATTTAATATATAGCAAAACATCACAATATCCGAAAGTGGCTGACATATTCCTTAGCTTCTCCATGCACTTGCAAAGAAATTTTGCCAACACATCCAGATCATTATGTCACTTGACTGATCAACCATCGAGTAAGTCTACTCTAGATTCTTTGCTAACAAATTAATTTCACACTCCTTTCTTAAGACTTGTGTGAACAGATCATTAGTCTTAATCGAACTTGAAATGATACAAGAACAACAACATTAAGGGCGAAAATGCACCGCCATTAAATTGGAACAATACCACCTTATTTTAAAATGTTAGTTATCTTACGACTACTGACCTATCTTTGTAACGTTGAACTATGCTCAACAACCAATACATACATGGGGGTAACGGGATAAGAAATCAACTGAGGAAATTTATATTTCTAAAATGCTGACAGAAGAAAGCAAGTGCAGCATATTTAAGAAGGGACAATACATGACAAATTCTTGACCTTAATCTATGATGGAGTAGTGAGTCAGTGAAACAGACTGTTAAAAAACTAAAGAGGGATACAACCTACATATTCACTTGTTCGTCGAAGCGATTAACAATGCATTTTTTCCGGTCAAATAATACATGGTATATCGTCATGAAGAGAACAACTTATATACTCTGCCAATGATCATACTAGAAGTATCTTATGTTCAGAAAGAAGAATACGCTATTTGAAAATTAATTTGCATGTTGCAGTTTGAATAGACTAAAATGTTGACAACTGCAAGAATGAACAACAGCATATAAGATCTTAGCTGATGAATGAGTAAAACACATTTCTTAGCCAATGCAACTACACATATTTCTGAGTAATTAACTGAACCAAAAAACATATGAATGAGTAATTAACTTATCAGCATAGGTAACCTAGCTGACCTTCCTTTCTCATTTCAATATTCAGTGACAACACCCAGCAAGCAACCATTGCATTGCCTATCTAAATAACAATTGATGCTAGTTCCTAGGAAACCCAAGAAAGTCTGACCTTGACATTTGGGAAGACAGATCCGGCTAGGTTTTCATGGAGGGGGCGAATCAGTGCTGCTAGAGAGAGAGACAGTGGGAGGGAGAGGGGGAGAGAGAACTAACCAGAGATCTCGTCGCCTGCAGCAACCACTTCTCCAGAGCTAGGGTTCCGGCCGCGGCAAGGGGGCGGCGGGGGAGATGAGACAATCGGAGGTTAGGGTTCAGGCAGGGCTTCGTGGCAGGTCGTCGAACCAGGGGGACGCCCTCCTCTCCGCGTAGGTTGCGCCGCCGCCGCCGTCCACTCACCGCCGCCTCCTTCCGCTTCTGTCGCCTCGCTCTGGAGAGACGAAACGAGCGCCTCGCTCGGGGATTGCTTCCACGGGGTGCCAGGAGATGTTTTTTTCCGCGTGGGTTTGGAGGGTTTGGGCCGGGGAAATACCACACGGGGCTTAACCGAATGGAAAAAACTGGATGGGCCGGGTTTATTCCCCGGCGGGGGAAATCCCTGCGGACCCGCGTGGATTAGACCCAAAACCTCGCGGGGCTGGGCTTAACCGAACGAGGCCTGAATGATCGCATATCCCTTACCTCTCTCGTCTGTTCCATCTCTCCTGCTCCCCTCCTTCATCTCTCCCGCATGCACGCTCGAGCTCGCCATCAACATCGCCGCTTCTATCCTCTTCGATTTCTCAGCCCAGATTCAATCTGCTGCACATCGTGCTTCCTTCCCACCTCGTGGCCGGCCACAACATCCACCACACGGCCCAGATCCAAACCTAAACCCATGCGTGACCTGCTCCATGATGCAGCCACCAGTGAGCTCGTCGGTGCGACATCCCTACAGTAGGTGCCTGTGCCCGCCATCTCCATCATACATTACAGGTTGGTTGGAGGTTGTAGGTGTGCCCGACATCTCAACCACCCCTTGATCGGTGAACTAGCAGTGACCTCCCCTTGATTGTTCTTCCCTTTTTGTTTCTTGATTTGAATCCATTTTTACCATTGATTGATGGTAATTTATTCTAATTGATTCTATGTTTTTATCTTGTTCTGCCTTGTTTTTATGTGTGCATAAAAAAATAGAACCAATCAATTTGAATGTAATTGGTTTGCAAATCACAAAATGATGCGCATGCATATGTTGGCAGTAAGCATTGCCAATTTCTACTTTTTCAGTTTTTATGCTTCCATTCTTTTATTGAAATAACATGAAATTGGTGCTTCGAGATATCCATGCTTCCTAATCTGATCTATATTTCTTCAGTTCAGGTACTTTACCGCAATATAGAACCATGCTTCGAAATGTTTATTTTTAAGCATCCAACGTTTCTGTACATGTATATCAAACCTTCTTTCTAGTACTTGTTGTTGCTTTCTACCTTCTATTATTATGCATCATGCCTAAACTTATTATGCTTCAAAAGTACTTGTAGGTCGTCGAAGCCAGCCAGGTGGCATGCTAACTAGCAGGCATGAGGAGCTCATGGATAGGGGGGCACCAGCGGCATGCAGACGAGTCACAATGACAAGTAGAAGAATCGGCAATGGAAACTGGTGGCAATGGCGACGCAAACTTTTGGCACGATGATAACTTAGCTCAAGATGATGGCCGATGGGCCTGCTTGCTTCTCAACACATGGAATAACAAGCGATGCGGTTGCATCGTCAAGCTCCGTGAAGCAAATAGGAAGCATATATGTAGCTTGGAAATAGGAAACGACATGGGCGGACGCTTGCCAATGTTTATGAAAGCAAACAAGAACCCATTAGGAAGCACATGTGGCACGATAAATATTTGTGATTACCGATCTTATAAAAAAGGTTGTCCTTATAATTTGAGGTGTTTTCTTCAAGAAGCAAATTCACCATAGGAAGGGAGCAAAATTTTATTTCTCTAGATGCACACTCCCTGTTCGGTTGAAGCATGTGCGATTGTGATAGCGAAAATAATTGTGCTTTTGTTGGAAGCAAATTCCTATTACGTACTATGAAGCAATACTATAGTTTCTGAAAACAACATTGTGATCTTTTTTCACCAAATTGAGCCGAATCTAATTCACCCTCGTACTAATTGTCCAATCGACATAAACACGTACGATTTCATTGTTATGGAAAGAAACAAAAACATTAGGGAGTAGAATAATTTGCAACAAATTGAAATACATTGGAAACAATGTTTTCTACATGAAAACAGGGATTATTTTCCTAAAATAGGGGGCTAATTACTCGTCAATCCCACATTATTAACGCTGAATTAGTTACCATAGAAAATAAACGCAGTCATCATTGATGCAGAAGCGGTCCCACCGTGAATTAGCGATCCAGGCAACCGGATCTCTTGCCTGGACTAAGTAGCAGATCCAACGTACGTGTTGCTTCCGATCCAACGGCTAATGAATGGTCTGATAGGATGCAATTAGCAGTAGTTTGATGCCTAGCGGTGTCCTTATTTTTTGGGGGGAACCTATTCTCAGCTTTTATGGCCTATTCCTATTTGATGCTTAACTCATCCGTTAAAGCATGTTTCGTACCGAGGAATCAATGCTGTTTGATGGGCCGGCCCACCACAGCTCCCTTAGGCCCCAATTTCATGATTGTTTTTCAAATCCAAGATATGTTTTATGTGAGAACTGTTTTCAATTTTGAGGAATTTTTAAAATTAGCAAACTTTTTCAAGCCCGTGAATTTTTTTAAAAATTCAAGAAATTGTATTAATTTCTTGTACATATTTTAAACTGCAAAATATTACTTGTGAACATTTTAAAATTCATGAAAAATTATTAAAATTTCCCAACATATTCTGTATTAGCAACAATTCTTTAATTGATGAACAATACTTTGTATCGGCTAACAATTTTTGAATACACTAATAATGTTCTGACTGCACAACATTTTTTTGTATTGGAATTCATGAACAAGTTTATGAATACACATACTTTTCAATATTCCAAACCATATTTGTATGTAAAAAAGAACAATTATTTTGAGTACGCGATATCTTTTTGACTTTTGATAGAATTTTTTATTTCATAAATTTTTTCTTCCGAATTAGGGAATATATTTAAAATTCTCGAAGATTTTAAAAATGTTTAAAACTTTTTCAAATATTTTGTGAATGAAGTTTAAACCGGGGTGGTTTTCTACCTGAACATATCAGACCAACCATAGTAAATAACGAGCAAAAAATATCAGCGAGTGAGCGCACAGGCGAGTGAACGAGCAGGCGAGGGAGCCTAATGAATGGAACAATCGGGAAAGATTAGTGGGCGGGCCGGTTCTTCAGGATATAGGTACCGATTATGAGGTATCACCTTCAAGCGATGTAGTGCTGGCAAAATTCCATGTTGATGGCGGGCTATCCAGGAATGGAAGACAAGGTCCGACGGCTTTGATCTGCCGGGAACACACTGGTATTTACTTTGGATCGTCGGCTATGGTATTTATCGACATCACAGACCCCGCTACGCTAGAAGCCCTCGCTTGCCGGGAGGCTCTATCACTAGATCTTGATCTATCTTTGGATCGAGTAGTTATCACATGCGATTGTAAACCAGTTGTTGATGACATAGATAAGGGGTCTGATGGGACGTATGGCATGATCATTAAGGAGATCAATGCTAAAGCTAGAGAATTCACTAGTTGCAAGTTGGTGTTTGAAGGGAGAGCCAGCAATGTTGAAGCTCATAGTTTAGCTAAATTTTCGTCTTCATTAAATGCGGATCGCCACATGTGGCTGGGGTCACCCCATGAACCTTTTGTAATCCCTATGAACCTCCCTGTTAATCAATAAAGTTGGATTACTACTGAAAAAACAAACCTTTAGGTGATGAAATACCGCTAAATCGAACGGATGGGCAAAACGTAAACAACCATTGCTCCAGTAGCGAACCAATCTGTGGTTGGATGACTGGAGGGACTGTGGTATCCCTAGCCCACCAGGGTTCAGATCCTGGTGCTCGCATTTATTTCTGGATTTATTTCTGTATTTCCGGCGATGCGCATTCAGTGAGAGGAGACGTTCTCGTCGACGACGAGGTGCCTACGGTGACTTTGTAAATTTCAAGATGATATGACGGCACAGTCTTTCGAAGGTGCTCAAAGGGGTAGAGTGTGCGTGTATGCGCTCATAGAAGTGAGTGTATGCACATGTATATGAGCGCTTGCGTCTGTATCGTGTTAAAAAAATTTCTCCAGTAGTTACGCTAGCTCACCTAGCAAATCATCTCCATTGCTAGTCACAAAAAAAAACATCTCCATTGCGATACTGATCTCAAAAGGAAAAAAAAATATCTCCATTACAATGTGGTCCCTGTACTTGCAAAAAAAAAGTGATCCCTGTAACGTTACAACCAGGCCGGGCCGGTGTTAACAACCACTCCTACAAATTAGGGTACTACCTCCGTTCGTAAATATAAGTCTTTTTGATTGTCTAAAAAAATATAAGTCTTCTTAGAGATTCCAATGAGGACTACATACGGAGCAAAATAAATGAATCTACACTCTAAAATATGTCTATATACATCCGTATATGGTTTTTATTGAAATGTCTAAAAAGACTTATATTTGAAAACGGAGGAGTACTTACAACAAACTGTAGCTAACTATTGATCCTGCAATTGTGGAAGCAGATTGACTATATATACGCGCGTAGCTATATCTGAGGGCAAACAACCTGCCCTCGCCCACCGCAAATATTCCCGGCTGGCTATCGATCTCTTCTCCAACGCCATCTACTAGCAAGCTAGAACCGACCGAGATGGCCAACTTGGAGAACCCACCTGACCCCAACCAGCTGCTGCTCGACGACGACCTCGCGGTGGCGGAGCCCGACGAGTGTAGCAGGCGCATGCTCAGATGCTTCGACGTTCTCATCGATAACCTGATATGCGGAATCTGCGTCGCCCTGATACAGTTCTTCGTTTCCGATCTGTGGAGCATGCTTGGTGTCGGCGTGCCTGTCATGGGGATTCTTTTTGCAAGAGTCTATTGCAACATCAATGTCAATATGAGGTTGGAGGACCTCGAATTTGGGCATCCAGAGTGACATAGACTTTTGGATAGATGGACCTAGCACTATATGTCGATAAGCCATCTGATCGAGCCATCACAGTCTCCCAGTTGCTTGCAAGGCAAATTATTATTCTACCTTCAGCTTATACATAATTGTTTTATAGCTTACTCATATGAAGAGATATCATATCCGTAAATTGTTTGATTAGCTGCGATTGTAGTTGCTGGATGAGAAATATTTGTGTCATTCAAGAAAACTAAGGTTATGTTTGGTAGCAAAGTATTGCAAAAACCGTAGTATTGCAAAACTACAGGATTTTGGCATGTAGGCGCAATATACCACAGTTTTGACAAAACAAAGTATTTTAAAGTATTGAGAATACCGTGACATGTTTGGTTAGTGCTTGTATGCATCAACGTAACTTAGCTAGCTGTAGTCGTTCGACGACAAGCATGGGTTCCAGGGAGCGCGTCGGGGTGGAGCGCATGGAGGCACATCGTGGTGCCATTCATGTTAGCGGCGGTCACAAGCAGTGCGTACGGGATGAGTAGCATCTAGCAAGGTCACGGCATGGCGGCTGCACAGCCAGTGGCAAAACAGCACGCATACAACACAGCTTTGACCAACAGTAGCACACAAGGAGTGCGCCGCGACCATGGCGTGAGTTGGCCAGCGAGGCAACCAGCTGCTTGGGGGCATGGGGCGTAGGAGCGGGGCAACCAGCTGCTTGGGGGCATGGAGCATACGAGCAGAGAGGGAGGAGCGCAAGCGGCAGTACGATGGACATCGTTTTTTCTCTCCATCACCGTCTCTCAGTTTATCCATGTCTGCCCATGAAGAAGATCTGAACCACAGGCAGGGGCGACACCTTGGTAGCGAGGAAGACGATACAAACGTCGTTTTTCCGCTCGCTCTGTTAAAAAAAAAGGTCCAGGGTTCTTTTTTATATGCAGAGAAAATACCACGGTTTCGACAATACTGCAGTATTAAAACTGCAGTTTTTTGTGGCAACCAAACAACTCATTGCAAATAAAACTATGGTAATATGAAAAACTGTAGTATTCTTGGAATACTTAGAAAATACTTACTATCAAACGGGGCCTAAGTTTTTGTGGCGATCAGTGCTACAAATTAGTAGGCTGAGGCCACCTTTGTACTGAATAAAAGCTTCAGTTTTGACGTTTTCAGTGTTTTTTGTTTAAGGAAAACATGTATTTTCCGAGAAAAAACCTGAGAAAATCTTGCAGACTTTTTTACATGAGAAAAATGAAAATTGGATGCACCCCCATTTAGGCCATAGAAAAATTAAAGTGTATCTGTAATTTGAGGGTTACAAAGGAGTGAATGCATTTATATAACCCTCAAGAACATGGTTGTTAAACACTAACTGGGAGTATACTGTGAGGGTGCACTTGATAACACTATCGGCAATGAGACACCTTACACCGCCAATAAGCCATTTTGGACGACCGTATGCCATGTGCCGCACCTGGCAGTAGCCTTTTTGGCTTACCACTTCACAGTCGCGGAAAATTGAGTATGCGTGTTTCATAGTTATTCAGTAGATGGTACTGGACTAACCGTGTACGATGAGGATTTAATGGACAATTCCTAAAAGAGTGTTGGAACATTATTAAGAAAGATTTCTATATGGATTATATGATGATTTTTGGGCAGGGAAAATTGATTTGAAACGCTTGAATTCCTCCCTAATTGCATTGATCCCGAAGAAGCTCACTCTAGAGACGGTTAATGACTTAGTATCTCTGCTGAACTGTGTCCTGAAAGTCATAACAAAAATTTAACTCAAAGACTACAACACTGGATACTAAAGATTGTACACCAGAACCAATGCGGCTTCTTTAAAACAAGGACTATCCAGGATTGCTATGGGTTCTAGACATAGTCGATGGAACATCAACACCTTGTCATGTGGCGAGATTTGATGTTCAAGTGCTTCAGATCAATGCAAGGGCTCAACGACAACAACTGCGGCTCTAGGGCGTTGGTCCTTATGGGCATGTGTACGAGAACTCCCCTGCCATAAAACAGGACAAGCCGGCTCCGCTAGAACATCAGTGCATCGATCAACGCTTTTTCCAAGAGTATGTCTTTCGAGCTTCGGTCCTTGTCGGACATAGTCTTTTTTTTATTCAACCGCGTCTCTATTTATTCATAGAAGGCAGGGATTTCTGCCTTGTCGGACGTAGTCGATGGTGCTCCGTTGTAGATTCATGCCGTCTCCTTGGGGCGGCGAGGTTAGAGTTTTTTGTCATGTGGCGAAATTACCCTTCACAAATTTGTTGGTTAGTGGCAAGTAAATCAGTTAGTTCAGAAAAGAAATAAATTTCCATTACAATGTGATCCCTATAACGTGACAACGAGGCTGGGTAGGCGTCAACAACCACTCCTACAAAAGAGAAATTTCCCAGGCCTCATCATATCTCTTTCCTCCTCCACAAGAAAAGCTCTTCTCCTCCCGTCGACGCTGCCGCCTGTCCGTCCCATCTTCGATGGCCTCTAGGCCACGGAGGTGCGGACGATCTCGGCCCCCCGCCGGCGGGAGGGACCCCATTCTCGTTTTTGTTAGATTCAGTGTTTTGGTTGAGGTTGTGTGGCGGCGGCAATGTCCCTTGTTAGGAATAATGTCTCCCACGTTTTATCCCTGTCCCGATGATGCGTCTAGCATCGTCAGAGAGCGTGTGAATGTTTGTCTCCGTCGGATCTTGCGGGATTTGGTCGGTGCTGGTTTTCAGTAAATCTATTTGGATCCGGTCTTCGTCGTCTTCGTTTAGGTGTTTAAGGTTTGATCCTTCTGATCTACGACTTACTTCATGGGTGATGGTTGGTACTCTGGTGCACTGGTCCTATGGGGGTTTAGCACGACGACTTCCCGGCTGTCTACTACAACAAGGTTTGCCCGACTCCGGTCAGGTAGAGGCGATGATGGCGGCGTGCCTTCGGCTCGTTCCAGTGCTAGTAGTCATTGCTAGGTGATCCACGGACATGATTGTAATTTTTATTACCTCTGTTGTTCATTGTACTGTCATAGTTGAAGGTGAATAAATTGAAAGTTTCTCAGAAAAAACACTCCTACAAAAGAGGCTGGTACTTACAGCAAACTGTAGCTAACGATTGATCCTGCAATTGTGCAAGCAGATTGACTATATATACGCGTGTAGCTATAGCTACGGGCAAACTACCTGCCGTCGGCCGCGGCAAAAATTGTCGGCTGGCTATCGATCTCTTCTCCAACACCACTAGCTAGCTAACCGACGGAGATGGCCGACTTGGAGAACCCACCTGACTCCGACCAGCTGCTGCTCAACGACGACCTCGCGGTGGCGGAGCCCGACGAGTGTAGCAGGCGCATGCTCACAGATGCTTCGACGTCCTCATCGATCTCCTCATATGCGGAATCTGCGCCGCCTTGATACGGCAGTTCGTTTCCGATCTGTGGAGCATGCTTGGTGTCGGCGTGCCTGTCATGGGGATTCTTTTTGCAAGACTCTGTTGCAACATCAATCTCAATATGAGGTTGGAGGACCTCGAATTTGGGCATCCAGAGTGACATAGACTTTCGGATAGATGGACCTAGCACTATCTGTCGATAAGCCATCTAATCGAGCCATCACAGTCTCCCAGTTGCTTGCAAGGCAAATTATTATTCTCCTTTCAGCTTATACAGAATTGTTTTAGCTTACTTATATGAAGGGACATCATATCCGCAAATTGTTTGATTTTCTTTTTGTGAATTGTTTGATTAGCTGCGATTGTAATTGCTAGATGAGAAATATTTGTGTCATTCAAGAAAACTCAGTTTTTGTCGCGATCAGTGTTGTTAGACTTAGAGATATATTTCTCTTGTAATCTCAAACTAACTCTATCTCTTCCTCTCCCGTAGCTCTCTCTAACTCCTATATAACAACCGAATCCTGAAGGGATCGTTTCAATCTTGTAAGCCACGGCAGGGGGTTTCCTGCCCAAATCAATATATACATGCGGCTCCCTCACGAGGGAGTAGGAACTCTTCCCATCTAACATGGTATACAGAGCCATCCTCTTCCCATCGATCTAACCAGAAGCCTTCTTCCTCGATACCCTCGCCATGTCGTCCTCATCCACCGTCGCTCTCAACCTTGGAGCTCTATCATCCGAGAAGCTCACCAAGACCAACTTCATCCTATGGAAGCCACAGGTCATGCCGGGCCTGAGAAGAGCGCAGGTCACCGGCTTCCTGGACGGATCAGATGCCGCGCCACCGAAGACGGTGCAGCAGCAGGCGGACAAAACCATCGTCACGGAACCCAATCCTCTGTATGCACAGTGGATATCAAAGGAACTGCAAGTCCTTAGCCATCTCCTGAATTCTCTGTCAATGGAGATCCTCGCCCAAGTTGCGAGTAAGGAGACCACTTTTGATCTCTGGACTGCCATGACCACCTTGTTTTCCTCGCAGTCCCAATCCCGCATCACCAACCTGCTGATTGCCATCACCAACACGAAGAAAGGCTCCATGTCCAGCAGCGCCTACATCTCCAGGATGAAGAACCTGGGAGATGAGCTCGCAGCGGCAGGTCGCCCCGTCTCGGATCCACAGATGGTGGGTTATGTTCTTGCTGGCGTCGACAGAGATTATGATCATGTTGTGACAGCCATCGGTGTAGTTAAAAACCAGATCACAGTTGATGATTTGCTCTCTCATATCGTAGCGTTTGACTATCGAGTGGAGATGCTCGGTGATGGTCCTGACGCGGGATTCAAATCCTCTGTGAACCTGGTCTACAGGGGGCGCGGGCGTGGCTACAGCAGAGGTCGCGGGCGTAGCAACAACAGGGGCCACGGCCGAGGTAGGCGCCCCTCCCCGACTCCATCTGGTGGCAACGGCGGCGGCGGAGGTGGCCTCGATCGCCCACAGCAACAACAGCAACATCAAACTCGTGATTATACAGAATGTCAAATCTATTACAAGCATCATCCAGGAGGTGCTCGTGATTGTTGGCATCGGTACGATGAAGATGAACATGAGGAGAAGGGGGCCAACATGGTCACCGATTTTCCTACGGCGTCGACACGAACTGGTATGCGGATACCGGTGCTACACACCACATCACCGGTGAATTGGACAAGCTAACGATCAGGGACAAGTACCACGGACACGACCAAGTACACACCACAAGTGGTTCTGGTATGAAAGTCACCCATATTATTCGTTCAATTGTTAAAACCCCTAACAAAATTTTGCATCTAAACAAAATTCTTCATGTGCCTCAAACTTCAAAGAATCTTCTTTCCGTTCATCGATTTACTCTAGATAATCGTGTTCTCATTGAATTTTACCCTTATTTCTTTTTGGTCAAGGACTTGGACACGAGGAGAATCCTTCTTAGGGGCAAGTGCGTGGGAGGCCTTTACCCACTCATATCATCATCGTCATAATCGTTGAATAAACAAGCGTTCATCGCTATCAAGCCTCCATCTTCAAAGTGGCATAGCAGATTAGGTCATCCTTCATCGGTTATTGTTAAGTTCATTCTTAGTCAAAATAAACCCCCTCACTCTCATGAGTCTAGTATTGAGTTAGTTTGTGATCCGTGTCAACAGGCTAAAAGCCATCAACTTACATATCATGTATCAACTAGCGTGTCTACTCACCCTTAAAACTTGTATTTTCAGATGTTTAGGGTCCAACCCCTACTTCAGTTGGTAGATACTCATACTATGTAAGCTTTATCGATGATTATAGAAAGTATACGTGGATCTATCTTCTTAAGAAACGGTCTGAAGTGTTTCAAGTCTTCTCACCAATAGAATGGTTCCGTAGAAAGGAAACATCGTCATGTTGTTGAAGCAGGCCTAGCTCTGCTTGCAAATGCATCTATGCCACTAAAATTCTGGGACGAAGCTTTGTTAACTGCCACATACCTCATTAATCTGCTCCCTAGCAAAGTCATCAAATTTGAAACACCCATCACACGTCTTTTTGCCACACTTCCAGATTACAAATCCCTTCGAGTCTTTGGTTGTGCTTGCTGGCCCAATCTTACACCATTCAATACTCACAAACTAGCATTCCGTTCAAAAATATGTGTGTTTCTAGGGTATAGCCCACTTCACAAGGGGGTTAAGTGCCTCGATGTCACCTCTGGTAGGGTCTACATATCACGTGATGTTGTGTTCGATGAATCTGTTTTCCCATTCCAATCACTTCATCCAAATGCCGACGCTATTCTTAAAAAGGAAATCCTTCTTCTTCCTTCCAATCTCTGGAATTTTGAGCAAGGGGGCGACAATTGTACTAACCAATGTGACAATTCAACCAGTTCTACTGTTGCATCTATTCCTGTGCAGGGTCATGGAGAAAACGCAGGAGAAAATTATGTTGAAACTGATCAAAATCCGGTACAAAATGATTTCATATTTCATGTACAAGAGGAAGAAGAGGCAGGCGCAGAGCACGAGGAAGATCTGGCGCGGCCTGCGACACCAGCGCGTCAGGGCTCCTTGGGATCGGCACGGAGATCCACCCCGGATCGCGCGCACCATGGGCCAGCCACGAACTGCCACGTCGCTAGGCAGTGTTGTGGAACGTAGCATGCAATTTCAGAAAAAAAATCCTATGATCACGCAAGATCTATCTAAGAGATGCATAACAACGAGAGGGGGAGAGTGTGTCCACGTACCCTCGTAGACCGAAAGCGGAAGCGTTATGTGAATGCGGTTGATGTATTCGAACGTCTTCACGATCCAACCGATCTTAGTACCGAACGTACGGCACCTCCGTGTTCAGCACACGTTATGCTTGATGACGTCCCTCAAACTCTTGATCCAGCAGAGGGTCGAGGGAGAGTTCCATCAGCACGACGGCGTGGTGACGGTGATGGTGATGTGATCTGCGCATGACTTCGCCTAAGCACTACGACGCTATGACCGGAGGCGTAAACTGTGGAGGGAGGCACCGCACACGGCTAAGAGAATAATTGTTGTGCCTTTGGGGTGCCCCCGCCCCTGTATATAAAGGAGGGTAGGAGGAGGCCGGCGGCTAGGAGGGGCGCGCCATGGGGGGAGTCCTACAAGGACTCCGCTCCTAGTAGGATTCGCCCACCCCCCCCCCCCCCCTTTCCTTTCTTCCACCGGAGGGAAAATGAAGGACAGGGAGAGGGAAAGGGAAAGGGGGGCCGTGCCCCCTCCTTCTTGTCATATTCGGACTTCCTAGGAGGGGGGGGGCGCCACCCCCCCACCCCGCAGGCTTCCCTCTCTCTCCCTTAGGCCCATGTAGGCCCAACACTTCCCCCGGGGGGGAACCCCCCGGTACTCCGGAAAAATACCCGAATCACTCGGAACCATTCTGATGCCCGAATGCTACCTTCCAATATATGAATCTTTACCTTTCGACCATTTCGAGACTCCTAGTCATGTCCTTCATCTCAGCCGGGACTCCGAGCAAACTTCGGTCACAAAAAACACATAACTCACAATACAAATCGTCATCAAACATTAAGCGCGCGGACCCTACGGGTTCGAGAACTATGTAGACATGACCGAGACACATCTCCGATCAATAACCAATAGCAGAACCTGGCTGCTCATATTGGTTCCTAGATATTCTATGAAGATCTTTATCGGTCAAACCGCATAACAACATACGTCATTCTGTTTGTCGTCAGTATCATCATACCTAGTTCAATCTCGTTACTGGCAAGTCTCTTTACTCGTTCCATAATGCATTATCCCGCAACTAACTCATTAATCACAATGCTTGCAAGGCATATAGTGATGTGCAGTACCGAGAGGGCCCAGAGATACCTCTTCGATACATGGAGTGACAAATCCTAATCTTGATCTATGCCAACCCAACAAACACCTTCGGAGACACCTATAGAGCATCTTTATAATCACACAGTTACGCCAGACGCTTGATAGCACACAAGGTGTTCCTCCGGTATTCGGGAGTTGCATAATCTCATAGTCAGAAGAATATGTATAAGTCATGAAGAAAGCAATATCAATAAAACTAAACGATCATAATGCTAAGCTAACGGGTGGGTCTTGTCCATCACATCATTCTATAATGATGTTATCTCGTTCATCAAATAACAACACATGTCTATGGTCAGGAAACATAACCATCTTTGATCAACGAGCTAGTCAAGTAGATGCATACTAGGGACACTCTGTTTTGTCTATGTATTCACACATGTACTAAGTTTCTGGTTAATACAATTCTAGCATGAATAATAACATTTATCATGATATAAGGAAATGTAAATAACAACTTTATTATTGCCTCTAGGGCATATTTCCTTCAGTCTCCCACTTGCACTAGAGTCAATAACCTAAATTACACAGTAATGATTCTAACACCCATGGAGTCTTGGTGCTGATCATGTTTTGCTCGTGGAAGAGGCTTAGTCAACGGGTGTGCAAAATTTAGATCCGTATGTATTTTGCAAATCTCTATGTCTCCCTCCTTGACTTGATCACGGATGGAATTGAAGCGTCTCTTGATGTGTTTGGTTCTCTTGTGAAATCTGGATTCCTTCGCCAAGGCTATTGCTCCACTATTGTCACAAAAGATTTTCATTGGACCCGATTCACTAGGT
Organism: Aegilops bicornis; assembly: GCA_021605145.1. NCBI lineage: Eukaryota > Viridiplantae > Streptophyta > Magnoliopsida > Poales > Poaceae > Aegilops > Aegilops bicornis. The sequence goes on from CM038671.1 coordinate 110,680,481, forward strand.
ATTACACCTAGATCGGATATGAACTCCTTCATCTAGACTCCGTCATTTGCTGCTTCCGAAGCAGCTATGTACTCCGCTTCACACGTAGATCCCGGCATGACGCTGTGCTTGGAACTGCACCAACTGACAGCTCCACCATTCAATGTAAATACGTATCCGGTTCGTGACTTACAGTCATCCGGATCAGTGTCAAAGCTTGCATCGACGTAACCATTCACGACAAGCTCTTTGTCACCTCCATAAATGAGAAACATATCCTTAGTCCTTTTCAGGTATTTCAGGATGTTCTTGACCGCTGTCCAGTGATCCACTCCTGGATTACTTTGGTACCTCCCTGCTAAACTTATAGCAAGGCACACTTATAGCAAGGCACAAATCAGGTCTGGTACACAACATTGCATACATGATAGAACTTATGGCTGAGGCATAGGGAATGACTTTCATTTTCTCTCTATCTTCTGAAGTGGTCGGGCCTTGAGTCTGACTCAATTTCACACCTTGTAACACAGGCAAGAACCCTTTCTTTGACTGATCCATTTTGAACTTCTTCAAAACTTTATCAAGGTATGTACTTTGCGAAAGTCCAATTAAGCGTCTTGATATATCTCTATAGATCTTGATGCCCAATATATAAGTAGCTACACCGAGGTCTTTCATTGAAAAATTCTTATTCAAGTATCCTTTTATGCTATCCAGAAATTTTGTATCATTTCCAATCAACAATATGTAATCCACATATAATATTAGAAATGCTACAGAGCTCCCACTCACTTTCTTGTAAATACAGGCTTCTCCAAAAGTCTGTATAAAACCATATGCTTTGATCACACCATCAAAGCGTATATTCCAACTCCGAGAGGCTTGCACCAGTCCATAAATGGATCACTGGAGCTTCCACACCTTGTTAGCACCTTTAGGATCAACAAAACCTTCTAGTTGCATCATATACAACTCTTCTTTAAGAAATCCGTTGAGGAATGCAGTTTTGACATCCATTTGCCAAATTTCAGAATCATATAATGCGACAATTGCTAACATGTTTCGGACAGGCTTAAGCATCGCTACAGGTGAGAAAGTCTCATCATAGTCAACTCCTTGAACTTGTCGAAAACCTTTCACAACAAGTCGAGCTTTGTAGACAGTAACATTACCGTCAGCGTCAGTCTTCTTCTTGAAGATCCATTTATTCCATATGGCTTGCCGATCATCAGGTAAGTCAACCAAATTCCACACTTTGTTTCTCATACATGGATCCCATCTCAGATTTCATGGCCTCAAGCCATTTCAAGGAATATGGGTTCATCATCGCTTCCTCATAGTTCGTAGGTTCGTCATGGTCTAGTAACATGACTTCTAAAACAGGATTACCGTACCACTCTGGTGTGGAATGTACTCTGGTTGACCTACGAGGTTCAGTAGCAACTTGATCCGAAGTTTCATGATCATCATCATTAACTTCCTCATTAATTGGTGTAGGCATCACTAGAACTGATTTCTGTGATGAACTACTTTCCAATTCGGGAGAAGGTACAATTACCTCATCAAGTTCTACTTTCCTCTCACTCACCTATTTCGAGAGAAACTCCTTCTCTAGAAAGGGTCCATTCTTAGCAACAAAAATCTTGCAATTGGATCTGTGATAGAAGGTGTAATCAACAGTCTCCTTTGGTATCCTATGAAGACGCATTTCTCCGATTCGGGTTTGAGCTTATCAGGTTGAAGCTTTTTCACATAAGCATCGCAGCCCAAACTTTAAGAAAGGACACCTTAGGTTTCTTGCCAAACCACAGTTCATATGGTGTCATCTCAACGGATTTATATGGTGCCCTATTTAACGTGAATGCAACCGTCTCTAAAGCATAACCCCAAAACGATAGTGGTAAATCGGTAAGAAACATCATAGATCGCACCATATCTAATAAAGTACGGTTACGACGTCCGGACATACCATTACGATATGGTGTTCCAGATGGCGTGAGTTGCGAAACTATTCCACATTGTTTCAAATGAAGACCAAACTCATAACTCAAATATTCACCTCCATGATCAGATCGTAGAAACTTTATTTTCTTATTACGATGATTTTCCACTTCACTTTGAAATTCTTTGAACTTTTCAAATGTTTTAGACTTATGTTTCATCAAGTAGATATACCCATATATGCTCAAATCATCTGTGAATGTCAGAAAATAACGATACCCGCCGCGAGCCTCAACACTCATTGGACCGCATACATCAGTATTGATTATTTCCAATAAGTCAGTTGCTCGCTCCATTGTTTCAGAGAACGGAGTCTTAGTCATCTTGCCCATGAGGCATGGTTCGCAAGCATCAAGTGATTCCAAAAGCCCATCGGCATGGATTTTCTTCATGCGCTTTACACCAATATGACCTAAACGGCAGTGCCACAAATAATTTGCACTATCATTATTAACTTTGCATCTTTTGGCTTCAGTATTATGAATATGTGTATCACTACAATCGAGATTCAATAAAAATAGACCACTCATCAAGGGTGCATGAACATAGAAGATATTACTCATATAAATTAAACAACCATTATTCTCTGATTTAAATGAATAACCGTCTCGCATCAAACAAGATCTAGATATAATGTTCATGCTTAACGCTGGCACCAAATAACAATTATTCAGGTTTGAAACTAATCCCGACTGTAGATGTAGAGGTAGTGTGCCGATGGTGATCACATCGACTTTGGAACCATTTCCCACGTGCATCGTCACTTCGTCCTTAGCCAATCTTCGTTTAATACGTAGCCCCTGTTTCGAGTTGCAAATATGAGCAACAGAACTAGTATCAAATACCCAGGTGCTACTATGAGCATTAGTAACGTACACATCAATAACATGTATATCAAATATACCTTTCACTTTGCCATCCTTCTTATCTGCCAAATACTTGGGGCAGTTTCGATTCCAGTGATCAGTCCCTTTGCAGTAGAAGCACTTAGTTTCAGGCTTAGGTCCAGACTTGGGCTTCTTCCCAGGAGAAGCAACTTGCTTGCTATTCTTCTTGAAGTTCCCCTTCTTCCCTTTGCCCTTTTTCTTGAAACTAGTGGTCTTGTTAATCATCAACACTTGATGCTCCTTCTTGATTTCTGCCTCCGCAGCCTTTAGCATCACGAAGAGCTCGGGAATTGTATTTTTCATCCCTTGCATATTATAGTTCATCACGAAGCCTTTATAGCTTGGTGGCAGTGAATGAAGAACTCTGTCAACGACACTATCATCAGGAAGATTAACTCCCAGCTGAGTCAAGTGGTTTTGGTACCCAGACATTCTGAGTATGCGTTCACTGATAGAACTATTCTCCTCCATATTGCACTATAGAACTTGTTGGAGACTTCATATCTCTCAACTCGGGCATTTGCTTTAAATATTAACTTCAACACCTGGAACATCTCATATGCTCCATGACGTTCAAAACGTCTTTGAAGTACCAATTCTAAGTCGTAAAGCATGGCACACTGAACTATCGAGTAGTCATCAGCTTTAGTCTGCCAGACGTTCATAATGTCCGGAGTTGCTCCTGCAGCGGGCCTTGCACCTAGCGGTGCTTCCAGGACGTAATTCTTCTGTGCAGCAATGAGGATAATGCTCAAGTTACGGACCCAGTCCGTGTAATTGCTACCATCACCTTTCAACTTAGATTTCCCTAGGAACTCATTAAATTCAAGGGAATGGTAGCACGGGCCATTGATCTACAACAATATTGATATGCAAAAAAACTATCAGGACTAAGTTCATGATAAATTAAAGTTCAATTAATCATATTACTAAAGAACTCCCACTTAGATAGACATCCCTCTAGTCATCTAAATGATCACGTGATCCATATCAACTAAACCATGTCCGATCATCACGTGAGATGGAGTAGTTTTCAATGGTTAACATCTTTATGTTGATCGTATCTACTATATGATTCACGTTAGAACTTTTGGTCTCGGTGTTCCGAGGCCATATCTGCATATGCTAGGCTCGTCAAGTTTAACCCGAGTATTCTGCACGTGCAAAACTGGCTTGCACCCGTTGTATGCGAACGTAGAGCTTATCACACCCGACCATCACGTGGAGTCTCGGCACGACGAACTGTAGCAACGGTGCATACTCAGGGAGAACACTTATACCTTGAAATTTAGTGAGGGATCATCTTATAATGCTACCGCCGTACTAAGCAAAATTAGATGCATAAAAGATAAACATCACATGCAATCAAAATATGTGACATGATATGGCCATCATCACTTGTGCCTTTGATCTCCATCTCCAAAGCACCGTCATGATCTCCATCATCACCGGCTTGACACCTTGATCTCCATCGTAGATTCGTTGTCGTCTCGCCAACTATTGCTTCTACGACTATCGCTACCGCTTAGTGATAAAGTAAAGCAATGTGATGGCGATTGCATCTCATACAATAAAGCGGCAACCATAAGGCTCCTGCCAGTTGCCGATAACTTTTACAAAACATGATCATCTCATACAATAACTTATATAGCATCATGTCTTGACCATATCACATCACAACAAGCCCTGCAAAAACAAGTTAGACGTCCTCTACTTTGTTGTTGCAAGTTTTACGTGGCTGCTACGGGCTTCTAGCAAGAACCGTTCTTACCTACGCATCAAAACCACAACGATTTTTCGTCAAGTGTGATGTTTTAACCTTCAACAAGGACCAGTCGTAGTCAAACTAGATTCAACAAGTTGGAGAAACAGAAACCCGCCAGCCACCTGTGCACGAAGCACCTCAGTAGAATTAGTCTCATGAGCGGTCATGTAATGTCTGTCCGGGCCGCTTCATCCAACAATACCGCCGAATCAAAGTAAGACATATGTGGTAAGCAGTATGACTATTATCGCCCATAGCTCTTTGTGTTCTACTCGTCCATATCATCTACACATAGACCTGGCTCGGATGCCACTGTTGGGGAATGTAGCATTACCAAAGGCTCATTCATCAAAAATCAAAATCATACAGACAGGAAAAGAAAAACGAATTTCTATCAAATCAATAGAAGAAAGGACCCTTTCCCTGATTTGAATCCCGTCCTCCTTTCATGCGAGAATTGATCACTTGTGGGGATCCATAGAGAGTCCGTTTTATGAAATATCTGCTGAGAAAGCAAAAGAAAAAAAGAGAGCAACAAGAAAAAGAGATCACTCGAGGATCCAATATCTTATTCCACGAAGGAAGTATCCTGAAAATCCTTGATTTAGTTTCGAGTAATAAACTAATAAAACCTTAATCAAAACTATTCAACTAGCAAAAAAATTCATACGATCACGCAAGATCTATCTAGGAGTTGCATATCAACGAGAGGGGGAGAGTGTGTCCATGTACCCTCGTAGACCGAAAGCGGAAGCATTATGTGAATGCGGTTGATGTAGTCGAACGTCTTCACGATCCAACCGATCTTAGTACCGAACGTACGACACCTCCGTGTTCAGCACACGTTCAGCTTGATGACGTCCCTCGAACTATTGATCCAGCAGAGGGTCGAGGGAGAGTTCCGTCAGCATGATGGCGTGGTGAAGGTGATGGTGATGTGATCCGTGCAGGGCTTCGCCTAAGCACTACGACGCTATGACCGGAGGCGTAAACTGTGGAGGGGGGCACCGCACACGGCTAAGAGAATAACTGTTGTGCCTTTGGGGTGCCCCCCGACCCCGTATTTAAAGGAGGGGAGGAGGAGGCTGGCGGCCAGGAGGTGCGCGCCATGGGGGGAGTACTACTAGGACTCCACTCCTAGTAGGATTCGCCCCCCCCCCCTTTCCTTTCTTCCACCGGAGGGAAAAGGAAGGAGAGAGAGAGGGAAAGGGAAAGGGGGGCCATGCCCCTCCTCCTTTTCCTATTCAGACTTCCTAGGAGGGGGCGTGCGCCACCCCCCGCGGGCTTCCCTCTCTCTCCCTTAGGCCCATGTAGGCCCAACACTTCCCTGTGGGGTTCCGGTAACCCCTCGGTACTCCGGATAAATACCCGAATAACTCGGGACCATTCTGATGTTCGAATACTACCTTGCAATATATGAATCTTTACCTCTCGACCATTTTGAGACTCCTCATCATGTCCATGATCTCATCCGGGACTCCGAACAAACTTCGATCACCAAAAACACATAACTCATAATACAAATCGTCATCGAACATTAAGCGTGCGGACCCTACGGGTTTGAGAACTATGTAGACATGACCAAGACACATCTCCGGTCAATAACCAATAGCGGAACCTGGATGCTCATATTGGTTCCTACATATTATACGAAGATCTTTATCGATCAAACCGAATAACAACATATGTCATTCCCTTTGTCATCGGTATGTTACTTGCCTGAGATTCGATCGTCGGTATCATCATACCTAGTTCAATCTCGTTACCGGAAAGTCTCTTTACTCGTTCCGTAATGCATCATCTCGCAACTAACTCATTAGTCACATTGCTTGCAAGGCTTATAGTGATGTGCATTACCGAGAGGGCCCAGAGATACCTCTCCGATACACGGAGTGACAAATCCTAATCTTGATCTATGCCAACCCAACAAACACCTTCGGAGAGACCTGTAGAGCATCTTTATAATCACCCAATTACGTTGTGACGTTTGATAGCACACAAGGTGTTCCTCGGTATTTGGGAGTTGCATAATTTCATAGTCAGAGGAATATGTATAATTCATGAAGAAAGCAATAGCAATAAAACTAAACGATCATAATGCTAATCTAACGGATGGGTCTTGTCCATCAGATCATTCTCTAATGATGTGATGTCGTTCATCAAATGACAACACATGTCTATGGTCAGGAAACATAGCCATCTTTGATCAACGAGCTAGTCAAGTAGATGCATACTAGGGACACTCTGTTTTGTCTATGTATTCACACATGTACTAAGTTTCCGGTTAATACAATTCTAGCATGAATAACAAACATTTATCATGATATAATGAACTATAAATAACAACTTTATTATTGCCTCTAGGGCATATTTCCTTCAGGCAGTGTGCTGGCCCTGCGCCTCACGTGCGGGAGGTCGACAACAACCGCGCGCCAGCTTGATCCGGTCTGCTCGGGATCCGTCTCGGGCTCCCAGTGAAGCAAATATGCCCTAGAGGCAATAACAAAGTTGTTATTTTATATTTCCTTTTTCATGATAAAGTTTTATTATTCATGCTAGAATTGTATTGATCGGAAACTTAAATACATGTGTGAATACATAAACAAATACCGTGTCCCTAGTAAGCCTCTACAAGACTAGCTCGTTGATCATAGATGGTTAAGGTTTCCTAACCATAGACATATGTTGTCATTTGATAACGGGATCACATCATTAGGAGAATGATGTGATGGACAAGACCCACCCGTTAGCTTAGCATATTGATCGTTCAGTTTATTGCTACTGCTTTCTCAATGTCAAATACATGTTTATTCGGCCATGAGATCATGCAACTCCCGGACTCCGGAGGAATGCCTTATGTGCTGTCAAACATCACAGCGTAACTGGGTGATCATAAAGGTGCTCTACAGGTATCTCCGAAGGTGTCTGTTGGGTTGGCATGGATCGAGACTGGGATTTGTCACTCCGTATGACGGAGAGGTATCTCTGGGCCCTCTCGGTAATACAACATCACAAGAAGCTTGCAAGCAAAGGGACTAATGAGTTAGTTATGGGATGATGTATTACAGAACGAGTAAAGGGACTTGTCAGTAACGAGATTGAACTAGGTATGGAAATATCGATGATCGAATCTCGGGCAAGTAACATACCGATAGACAAAGGGAACTACATATGTTGTCATAAAGGTTCGACCGATAAAGATCTTCGTAGAATACGTAGGAGCCAATATGGCATCCAGGTTCCGCTATTGGTTATTGACCAGAGAGGTGTCTCGGTCATGTCTACATAGTTCTTGAACCCGTAGGGTCTGCACGCTTAACGTTCGTTGATGATATAGTATTATATGAGTTATGTATGTTGATGACCGAATGTTGTTTGGTGTTCCGGATGAAATAACAGACATGACGAGGAGCTCCGGAATAGTCGGGAGGTAAAGATTGATATATGGGATAATAGTGTTTGGTCTCCGGAAGGGTTCCGGAATTCACCGAAAGGGGTTCCGGATGTTTCCCGAAATGTTTGGGTACGAGAACACTTTATTTGCGCCAAAGAGGAAAGCCAACGAGGCTTTTGGAAAGTGCAAAAGGGAGTTTTGCGGATACCAGAGGTAAGACGCCAGGAACCCTGGCGTCTAGGGGGTAGACGCCGGGAACCCTGGCTTCTAGCCCTAGAGTCTGAGAAGGACTCTTGCGTTTTGGGTAAAACCGACTTTGAGGAGGCTTTTACTCCAAATTTTGACCCCAAGGCTCAACATATAAATAGAGGGGTAGGGCTAGCACCCAAGACACATCAAGATACACAAAGTCATGTGCCGGCAACCCCTTCCCTCTAGTTTATCCTCCGTCTAGTTTCTATAGTGCTTGGCAAAGCCCTGCGGAGATTGTTCTTCATCACCAACCGTCACCACACCGTCGTGCTGCCGGAACTCATCTACTACTTCGCTCGTCTTGCTAGATCAAGAAGGCAAGGACGTCATCGAGCTGAACGTGTGCTGAACGCGGAGGTGCCGTACGTTCGGTACTTGATCGGGACGGATCGTGAAGGTGTACAACTACATCAACCGCGTTGATAAATGCTTCTGCTTAGCTATCTTGAAGGGTATGAAGATGCTCTCCCCTCTCGTAGCTATGCATCTCCATGGATAGATCTTGCGTGTGCATAGAATTTTTTTTGTTTTCTATGCAATATTTTCCAACAGTGGCATCCGAGCCAGGTCTATGCATAGATGATATGCACGAGTAGAACACAAAGATTTGTGGGCGGTGATGGTCATACTTCTTACCACCAACGTCTTATTTTGATTCGACGGTATTATAAGTTGAAGCGGCCCGGAACAACCTTACATGTCCATGTACATGAGATCGGTTCCACCGACAGACATGCAAGTAGTTTTGCATAAAGGTGGCTGGCGGGTGTCTGTTTCTCCTACATTGGTTGAATCGAATTTGACTACGGCCGGTCCTTGAAGAAGGTTAAAATAGCAAACTTGATAAATCACTGTTGTGGTTTTTGCCGTAGGTAAGAACGGTTCTTGCTAGAAGCGTGTAGCAGCCACGTAAAACTTGCAACAACAAAGTAGAGGACGTCTAACTTGTTTTTGCAGGGTATGTTGTGATGTGATATGGTCAAGACATGATGTGATATACGTTTTTGTATGAGATGATCATGTTTTGTATGTTATCAGCAACCGACAGGAGCCTTATGGTTGTCTCTTTATTGTATGAAATGCAAACGCCATGTAATTGCTTTACTTTGTCGCTATGCGTTAGCAATAGTTGTAGAAAAAATAGTTGGCGACACGACCACGACGCAACGATGGAGATCAAGGTGTCGAGCCTGTGATGATGGAGATCATGACGATGCTTTGGAGATGGAGATCAAAAGCACAAGATGATGATGGCCATATCATGTCACATATTTTGATTTGCGTGTGATGTTTATCCTTTATGCATCTTATTTTTCTTAGAACAACGGTAGCATTATAAGACGATCCCTTCACTTAATTTCAAGATAAAAGTGTTCTCCCTGAGTATGCACCGTTGCTACAGTTCGTCGTTTTGAGACACCACGTGATGATCGGGTGTGATAGACTCTACGTTCACATACAACGGGTGTAAGACAGTTTTACACATGCATAATACTTGCACTACTAGGGAAAACCTTATACATAGAAGTTTATCAGTAGCGCGGTCTAAAAACGGACGCTACCACTAATTAGTAGCAGCGTGGGGTATAAAAACCGCACTACTAATAATCTGTAGTAGTAGCGAGGGGTATAAACCCGCGCTACTACTAAATGATCTTCATCATACCTCTGAAACAGGCAATAGTAGCAGCGTGGGGTATAAAACCCGGGCTATTACTAAGTAGGTAGCTATAGCGCAGGTAAGACCCCCACGCTATTACTAACCGAGTCCACTGCCGCACCATCCACCCCGGCCCGATCCGCTCCCACCCCACCACTCTCTCTCACGAACTCCGCACGATCTCGTCGGTCCAACCCACCCCGGCTCCTCTCCCCACGATCTCCTCGCCGCCGCCCCCACCCACGCCGGCCGGTTCCGGCGAGCACCGGCCGCGCGCAACACCCCACCTCCTCCTCCTCCCCCTCCCTTCCCCTTCCTCCTCTGCCCGCCTCTTCTCTCTCCTCCTTCCTCCCGGCGGCCGGCGATGGGCGCGGACGAGGAGGAGCACCAGTATCCCGCGCGTAAGCGCGAGCGCGAAGAGGGGGAGGAGCCCGCGGCCGCCGATGAGAAGCGCCCACGCACACCGGACGAGTCGGAGGGCGTTTACCAGGAGAGGCCGCCCCGAAGCCTCTCGCCGCCGGAAACCCTCGCCGCCCATCTCCATCGGAGCACCGGCGAGAAACCGTCCTCCTCCCGGTAAGCAAGCCCTTATCTTTCCTCGGATTTCCCTTCGTTTCCTCGCTTACATACGACCTCCCGCATGAAGAACTGAGTCGGATCGAGTCCGGCCCTGCCGGCCAGCCCGGATATCCCCCGTCCGAGGCCGGTCTCGCCCCCCGCCGAACTGCGCGTAGGCACTAGGTAGGAAGAGCCGTCGCCATGGCGCTCCATCGGGCTCCCATGTATTCCGCCACGGAACTCTAGGGATTTGGGGGTCGATTCGGGAACCAAATCGGGGGATCACTGGAGCCTCAGGGGCGATGCAGATCGATGATGCGTTAGTGCCTCAGGTCTAAGCTGCATGATTGGGCTGCAGGTGTTGTTCCTGATCGCTCCATCATGCTACATATATATTGTGCAATTCGTTGCCAGATCGGTGATACCCAAAGGCCTCGTTTTCGGCTCTACTCTGGCCAATGTTTCGGCCACCGTCCGCCTATCTACCAGCTTGGAGTTGTCATCAGTTTATTTGTGCACTTCATCAATTTATACACAAACATGCTGTACCGAGATAACTTAAATTTGCTACCTATGTTCAGATGCGTGCTTGCCTGTTTCTGTAGACCTATGTGCTAGACTCTTAACACATGAGCAGTGTCCAGATTGTCCATCCGACTGTATTATTAGATAGGACTTTGTGTTTGTTTATCTGTAATAAAATCCTCGTCCGCCGGGTTCGGTGACAGTCAGGTGTTGTATGCAATCTGTTGATGCTCTCATTGAATCATTGCCAATTTATTCAGGCAGGGTGCATATGCAAAGCTCGCCTCTCTCTCTCTCTCTCTCTCTCTCTCTGAAATATGCAAAGCTCCTCACGGCTGGTATGCTATCATATTTGCATGATGCATATTGATGCATTCCATAGTTTCATACATTGATAGATGTGAATTATTTGTTAAGTGATTTTCCGGGCTACTTTTTCTGCAGAGCTATGTACAGACAACTTACAATTTTTCTTACTGCCGAATAGCAGAGGAAATTGGTTCTTCTACAAATTAATTGATGAGTATTGAATGCGAAGCTTCGTTCAGTCTCACAGTGTCATAGGTTTTCGACAATCCGACAACTTCTTTGTGCAAGTGCGTCATGCTTACATGACAAAGGAGTTGATGTTTAATTTTTATAGATCTGGCTACTACTATATGCAAATAGGGAAAACGTGAATTAAAATTTATTTATCCCAGTATTACTCTACGCAATTAGTTATGCTTATATATATTATGGGATTATAAGTCAAGACATCTGAAGTATGTCCTATTTTATCACTGTTTTCCACTTCGCAAACAAGTTAATCTCTTATAGTAGAATCACAAGTTCATGAAATATGGCACATAAGTCCACATGTAATTAGGAATGATTAGTTCTTATGGGCAGGGCAATAGGGATTTTACGAGTCTTATTAGATTCTTTGTTACCATGTGTTGTCGAAGTTAATTGAGTATTGGCAGCATGGTCTAACCTCTTTGAGGTTGCTGAGTTTAGCCCTCTGGTACAACAAGGACAAGTAATTTATAAATGTTCAGGTTACATATTTTTAAGCATCCAGCCTGTGTCGGTAGTGACTTCAGTATGCTTAATAATAATAACTTGCCATGTCAAAGACGTAATATTTGATAAGTTTTGGTTTAACCTACAAGTAATTGCCAATGGAAATCTGTTGCTTCTTATGCGCTAAACCTACTGTGACTTTTTACAATGCAGGTTAACCAATTAATTGAACCACAAGGATAGAGATCTACACTCTATTCAGCAATTTTCTCGAGAAGTTTGATTTGTATTCGATATTTCGTGGACTTAAATAATCTCTATCTATAAACACATTGGTTTCTTTCATCCAGCGAACCCAGGTAATAAGTGAAGATGAATATTACTTTGTCCTCTGTCGTTAGATTATGTTTAGAATATTTTTGATATTTTTTCGGAATGCTAGGACCATCACATATAAAAAAGAACTTTAAATCACAAAAATGTTGATTTCTTTTATTAAAGATCCCGAGGGTGAGACAATTTTCAGCAGATTCAGAGGAATAGCTTAAGTACCATACAGAGGATGACACAAATGGTAATGAACACATCATGGATCTTGCATTAATTTTCTTATTCTAGCAGTACAATTTGTGCAGGGAAGTCATTCATTTGTCATGCCATGGAAGTATCGTTTGAAGTTTCCTTGCTGTCAAGACTTTTTTTCAACATCTATGAGGTGGCAAGCAAAGTTATGGTAACGGCAGTTCATATCAGGTATAATGTGAAACGTAGGTCCATCATCTCATCATCCTTTACGCCCTTTCTTTCCCTAATATTTTACAGCAAACCAACGGATCAGCTAAGCAGAAGCTTAGTATGTGGTATACTGCATAAATATCTAGCTTGGTACAAAGCATGGTCAGTAAGAGCGTTTTCTAACCATGCACTAGCAGTGCCCACTCCATGCTACTGTTATGTACACAGACGAGAAGTTTGTTTGAGAAAGAGTATGCTTGCTGCCTTTCATCTAATATCATATGTTTCTGTTTCCTATGTGAAACTGATGGTTCACGTCTCTAACTTCTATTGCTTTTTAGTTTTGCACAAAAGCTTTTGTAACCATGATGCTGATATACCTATGATTGTTACTTCATGTGCTACTACATTAGTAGGGAGATTTTTATAAAGGTACCAGAATTTATCTTCTTCCACATTAAGTCAATATTTAGTAACGGAGTTCTATTTTTGTTTGCAAACCAGTTCATGCAAGGAATAAAATCTACTCTGGATATTTGATTTAGTGTTTCTTGAACATGGCCAGGGCAATGGATAAAATCTACTCTGGATAGTTGACAGAGGGAGTACAAGCTAAGTTGACTTTTTTCCCACGCATTTGCTTATCGTGAAGATGCTAGCAAGGATGCAGAGGGAGCGGATCATTTGGAGAGATAGGATGCCACTGTTTGGTGTTTTTATGCATTTTGGTTTGCTTGTAACTGTGTTTGCACTAGCTGGGAGTAAGTGACTTCAAAAAGTGTAGGTGTTTTAATTGGAGGCATGAAAAGCCATGACAATATGTATGCTCTTACAGGATGTGCTCTAATGCCGCTGGTTTATTATAAATCTTGGATTAGTAATGATGTGTAATGTTGCTGGTTTATTGCAAATATGTGTTTGTTTTAGTTGGAATTGTATGCATGGAATGGAATTGGTGGATTTTTTTAATTCCTAATTAGTTAGTAGTAGCGTGGGAAAACACCGGACGTGCTACTACTACTTCGTTAGTAGTAGCGTGGGTTTGCATCCAGGCTACTACTTACTTTTTAGTAGTAGCGTGGGAAAAAACCAGAGGCGCTACTACTATTTCATTACTAGTAGCGCGGGTTGCGCCCGCGCTACTACTAAAATGTTAGTAGTAGCGTGGGTTTCACCCACGCTACTACCAACTATTAGCTGTACATTTTACCCGCGCTGCTAGTAGCCTTTTTCCTAGTAGTGTTGGGTTAAACTTGACGAGCCTAGCATGTACAAACATGGTCTTGGAACACTGGAGACCGAAAGGTTGAACGTGAGTCATATAATAGATATGATCAACATAAGAGATGATCAACATAAGAGATGTTCACCATTCATGACTACCCCATCTCACGTGATGATCGGACATTGGCTAGTTGATTTGGATCGCGTATCACTTAGATGACTTGAGGGATCTCTATTTGAGTGGGAGTTCTTTAATAATTTGATTAACTGAACTTAATTTATCATGAACTTAGTCCTGACAGTATTTGCAAATTATGTTGTAGATCAATAGCTCGTGTTGTAGCTCCCCTCTTTTGCTATGTTCCTAGAGAAAACTAAGTTCAAAGATGATAGTAGCAATAATGCGAATTGGGTCCGTGATCTGAGGATTATCATCATTTCTGCCCAGAATAATTGTGCCCTTGATGCACCGCAAAGTGACGGACCTATTGATGCGGAGCATCCTATGGACATCACCATGTCAAGAGTTCATTCGGCAAGTGACACGTGCAACATCTACTTCACATACATAAAGGTGAATCATCTCCTTTACACGTGCTCACTTGACCCCTTCGAGGATGGTATACTACTTGACCCTCCACCGTGCATGCATAGGTATTGTCGGAGCTTCACAAATGTCGAGGAGGAGTGCAAGTGCCAATGAACAACTACACCATCCGCGAGGGAAGCATGGAAGAGAAGGAAGAAGAAGAACGGACAAGCTTCTAGAAACCCCAGAACTTCCGGCCCCCTGACCTTCCGGCCTGCCCGGAACCTCCGGCCCCCAGAGTCCAGACCAGCACCGAGCGCGCGAACTCTCTGGATAACTCGGAACCTGCCTGAACCTTTTGGCGCCCGAAACTTCCAGCCCTGCCTGCGTGCAGACACTCGTGCCGAAGCCTATGTACCCTTTCGCCCCTCACTTACCCCTTCGTGGCTACCACTATATATACTCATCCCCCTCCTTCATTCTAGGGTTAGCAAATATAATAGCTCATTTGTATGTGAGCTTTGCTCCTACCTACCTCCACTCTTGAGAGAGAGAGAGAGAGAGAGAGAGAGAGAGAGAGAGAGACTACCACTCCCATGGAGTTCAAGACCTCCATGTGAGAAGATCCCGTGGGATATCATCAAGACCCCTCACAGGAAGATCCGTCTAGGATATCATCAAGACCTCCTCATGGAGATGAACTTTACCTTGTATTTTTCCTTTCTTTGTTCGTGTACCTTGTGGATCTTGTGTGTTTGATTGTCTAGTGGATGTGTCATTGGACTTGTTCTTGAGTGTTTCCCCTTGTGATTTCTCCCCATTTTTTCCCGTGTTCATCGTGTTCTTCGCGGGATCCCCTCCATTTCATGAAAGATCGGGCATCTAGGGTTCTACCCTACATCATCTTGGTATCATGAGCCACGTTGATCACGAATTTGGAGCCCCTACCCCCACTTTCTAGCCTTGTTTCACTTGATTTCGTCCTAAATTTCAAAAATCCCCACCAAAAATAACCCCAATTTTCTTTTTGTGATATGTTTATTTGGATGATGTTTTGTTGATTTTGATCCATGGATTTGTTGTGTTTCAAGTGGATCTAGCCTTCCCCATCTTTTCCCCTATTTCCATCCACGAAATTGTCTCAATTTTGCCCCGGGTAATCGAGTTTTTCCACACCCGTTCTCAGATCTGGAATTTAGGGTTCGTCCCGGAAGAAATTCCACGACCCCCGGAACTTCCGTCCCCCGGAACTTTCGGGCTAACCAGAGAGTTTACCCAAAATCCCCCGGCTTCCCCGAGACTATTTCCGTGACCCCAGAACTTCCGGCCACCCCCCGGAACTTCCGGGGCCCAGAACTTTTGGCCTAACCAGAGACTTTACCAGAAATTTCAGCATCGCCCTTCTTCACCGTTTTCATCTCAACTTTTCGCTCTGAACTTCGATTTGACTGTTCTTTGACTCATTTTGAAGCTATCGACATGCCCAAGGTCCTCATATTGGTTTCACCACCTTTTGAGTCCATCAAAATTTTGGAACTTTGGCATCTTTGCCTAGGCCTTCCACCATAGCATCCGCATTGCCACCACCGACTTCCGCAACCTAACCCATTTGATCCCCATTTCATTTGAGGTTGTTTGAGTAGTGATTTGAGTCTCCTAAGGTGTTAGGCTACTTAGGGAAGGTTACTTATTCATCAACCGCCACCATAACTTCCGCATAACCTTTCCCACCATACACTTATGCCACCTCAAATTAACCCAATTTTGTTTGTGTTGTGATTTGTGTCTCCTAAGGTGTTTCGGCTACTTAGGGACGGTGACCTCAACTTCGACCTGCATAACCCAATAACTCCACTTCCGCATTGCGTACTCCAAAACCCATCATTGCATTTCCACAATCCCATTTGAGCTTCCGAAACCACCACCGCATTCCGCTATCACCATTTGACATATGCCTTTGAGATTTAGAGTTCGTGGTTTTTCCGTTTCCTAAGGTGTTTCGGCTAATTAGGAACGGGTCTACATCAAGCACAGCCACTCATCATCGCCTCGGACGGTAACCTCCATATCATCTTGGTATCGTGGTATCCCGTCATTGTACATTCTTGCAATTGCATTGTTAACCCCTAGCCCATTTTGCGTCACTTGCCTATCGAGACTAGCCATTGAGTATTGCCGGCAACATTACTTGTGCACATTAGTGATCATCGATCTACACCTTCCATTGCATACATACCATATCATCTTGGTATCATATCATCCCTTGTGTCACAAGATTGTTCCTGCATATATACAATTGCTATCTTGGTTGTGCATTTCGCATAGTGGCCAAAAAAAAGAATAAGCTTTTAAGCAAAGAGGAAGAGAAAATAAGCTTGTAAGCAAGAGCCATAAAATCATACCACATTGCACATAAGATTGTCATATCCGATCATCTAGGATCATCTTGCGAAACACCGGGAACCATACAAATATAGCATACTTGGGATAGAAATTTGATACATTTTGGATCTTATAGGTTGTGCACAAGTGTCATATCCGCCTATTGAGCAATCGTGCTAGCGTCTCTCTTGAGTTGTGCAACACGAGCTTTTTCCGTGGATTCCACATTTTGTGCTCATTCCTTGGTTACACGGCCCCATTTATCTATCCGGGTGTGTGTTTCCGTGTGCTATTCATTGCTAATGGACTACTTGTTGCACTTGCGAATTTGTGGATCTCTTTCAACATTATTGACTCTTGCTAACATTTTGCATCAAATTTTTGTTCCACTATCCTCACCAAGCTACTCCATAAGCTTTACTTGATAGGTGTGAGTGAACAAGTCCAGTACCAATTCCACTATTCTTTCATTCCACATTGAATGAAACGGGATACATCCTCAACTTTGGGAAAAGGTAAATTGGTATTGTTTATCTCACTTCCTACTCACTTCTACTCGAGTCTTGTGATGGATAGGCAAGGCATTTCACCTTCGGTCTACAACAACAACGACGAGTTCGATGCCACGAAAAACTCCACCGACGCCAAGATGCAAGCTCAAATGGAAGAGATCAAGGCCCTCATCAAGTCCTACAAGAGATCTTCCTCATCTTCGAGAATACGCTCAAGTGCACATGCTTCCGAGCTACCATCTCCAGCAAGGTCCTCTCAGCATCAACACCACCACCGACAAGAACGTGAAGGTCAAGAGCTCACCACCAACAACCGCTCAACGACTTCACCATCTCCCTTGGCATCTTCGCCAAGCGACTTCAAGGCATCTTCACCCACAGACATACGACATCTTCGCCAACAAGCACCCCAAGACTACTCTCAAGAGAAGCTCCCCAAGCTCAAGTTTGCGACTTCCATGAGCTTCTATGACCTCGACACCGACCACGCGATTCCTTTCTATGGAACTCAAGAACCTGAGGAGTATCTCGAGTGGGAGCGCTTAATGGACAACTACCCAAGCTACTTCAAGTTCCTCCAGAAGATCAAGTGAAGTGCGCCACAAAAAACTTCCACGACTACGCGTCGGCATGGTGGCTTCACACACCTTCGGAGAGCTATGACATGAGTTGGCCCAATACGAAGAAAGCTATGCGGCGAGAGTTCATGCCTCCAACCTACACGAAACAACTTCTACGCCAATTGGAGAACACCATCCAAGGATCCAAGTCCATCGATGCATACTTCAAGGAGATACATAATGCCTTGCGACGAGCCGACGTGGATGACCCCATTTCGATGAAGTTCCACTTCATGATGGGATTGCACAACGACATCTCCAAGACAATCTTCCTCAAGAACTACAATTCCCTCAAAGACAACTACATTGGTGCTCTCAAGGCGGAACAAGAACAAATGAAGGCCAAGGCTTGTCCACCCCTAGCACACTTCTCAAAGACCAAGCTCCAAGACAACAAGCATGAGGCTAGTACCACCACGATGTCCAAGCCCGACGAGCTCCAAGATGACGCTCCCAAGTTCGACTTCCCCAACATCCCTCTTTGTGGCATTGATGGTGCCGAGTCTACTTTGACTCTTTTTCAAGATGGTGCGATGACTACTACGACTATGGAGCCAATCAAGGAACATGCTTTGGAGGTGAACGACATGGTGACGAGCAAGGATGATGCTTCCATCTTTGGAGGCGAGAGTGATGATGTGCCATCTTCGGCCTTCATCCACGGCGACGATGATGACATGGTTGAGCATGTGATTTTCCTTTCGACCACGACGACGTTTTGTGATGATATGATTGACTTGTGCCACCATATTGAGAGTGATAGTGACTTCACCACTAGCCCCATATATGATGTGTTGCACCAATTCCCTTGTGAGGAGAGCCACAACCCCCACCACTTGAGTGAGATGAGTGACTCCACCATACGTGAGATTGAGTCCACCTATTACGACGGAGTGAGTAAACCACCACATAGAGAGAGTGATATAGTTGATAGGTCTCGTGAGGCCATTTGCATTTCTAACAACTTGACGTCTACCTCTATTATGTCCTCTCATTTGGTGCTAGGTCCCATATATGATGACGCTACCGATTCATGACATTTACTCACGCCCTTCCTTTGGACAAGACGATGGCCATGGTGGAATATGATGCACCCCCCAAATGGTTCCTTCAAGATGAAGATGACCACCATTTGGTCTTTGCCACCTCACCTACACCACTTGAGTGGAACGAACAAGGTAACATAGGTGAAGGTGATGCTGTAGTCCCACTACTGAACGTTCTTGCAATTGATTGCTTGCATGATATTGATCAACGTATTTCCATGCTTCATGCTAGCATGACTTCCTCATGTGATGATTTCGCGCCCGTTTACGATGAGTATGATGATTCTCATGTGGAGTCTATTAGTTGTGATGCCATGTTACATAGGATTTCTTGTGACAATTCTTTAGGTCGCATCATGTTTGACAACCCGCTTGACTTGTCATATGCTATGAATGAGGTCACCCATATGTCATATTAGCAATCTCATCGTAGCGACTATGCACATGCCATTGAAATAAACCCAATTTGCACAAATGGCATAGATGACAAGCCCATGGTTATTGGCATTTGTTTTTCTTGTGATGATATTGATATGCTCCCTTTGCATCATTTATCTCATATGCCATGCCATGACCACCTAGCTTCGGATATGCATTGTTTTGGATGTTGTCCATTTCCTCCATATGATATTTCCGATATTGATCATGAGGAGACCCCCATAATTTCCTCATACATGTTAGGAGATTTTTATTCATCCCATCCATTGCATGATCCCAATACTTGTGTGCACAATATGCTCCCCGTGAATACAAATGCTATTGTTGTGCCACATCTTGCTCTAATTTGTGTCCCCGTCGTGTCATACACAATAACTATTCTTTCATGATGGATGACATGTTCTTATACCATGCATCAAATTTCTTTGAGCGATGCTTATCTCGTGCTAACTCACATATGCACATACACATCATGATGGATGATGTGTACATTTACCACGCACACAATTTCTTTGGTTTGTGTCTCTTTTGTGTAGTTACCCATGCTTACTTGTCTACCTCACAATCCCATGAGTTAACAAAGCGACCTCTAGAGAGCAATGATAACTTGGGATCCCGTGGATTGTCCTTACTGTTGGGGAACGTAGTAATTTCAAAAAAAATCCTACGCACACACAAGATCATGGTGATGCATAGCAACGAGAGGGGAGAGTGTTGTCCACGTACCCTCGTAGACCGAAAGAGGAAGCGTTAGCACAACGCGGTTGATGTAGTCAGACGTCTTCCCGATCCGACCGATCCAAGTATCGAACGTCACGTCACCTCCGAAGTTCAAAGACACGCTCAGCTCGATGACGCCCCGCGAACTCCGATCCAGCAGAGCTTCACGGGAGAGTTCCACAAGACGACGTGGCAGGACGGTGATGATGATGCAACCGATGCAGGACTTCGCCTAAGCACCGCTACGATATAATCGAGGTGGAATATGGTGGAGGGGGGAACCGCACACGGCTAAGAGATCAAGAGATCAATTGTTGTGTCTAGAGGTGCCCCCTGCCTCAGAGCATAAAGGACCATGGGGAGGAGGCGGCCGCCGGGGAGGGCGTGTTAGGAGGAGTCCTACTCCCACTGGGAGTAGGACTCCCTCTTTTCCTAGTTGGAGTAGGAGGGGGAAAGGAAGGGAAGAAGAGAGGGGGTAGGAAAGGGGGCGCCGCCCCCCTCCTTGTCCAATTCAGACTAGAGGGGGAGGCGGCGCGCGGCCAGCCCTAGCCGCCCCTCCTCTTCTCCACTAAGGCCCATCTTGGCCCATTAAACTCCCCGGGGGGTTTCGGCAACCCCCCGGTACTCCGGTATATGTCCGAAGCTCCCCGAAACCATTCCAGTGTCCGAACATAGTCGTCCAATATATCGATCTTTACATCTCGAGCATTTCAAGACTCCTTGTCATGTCCGTGATCACAACCGGAACTCCTAACAACCTTCGGTACATCAAAACACAAAAACTCATAATACAATCGTCACCGAAACTTTAAGCGTGCGGAGCCTACGGGTTCGAGAACAATGTAGACATGACTGAGACACGTCTCCGGTCAATAACCAATAGCGGAACCTGGATGCTCATATTGGCTCCTACATATTCTACGAAGATCTTTATCGGTCAAACCGCATAACAACATACGTTGTTCCCTTTGTCATCGATTTGTTACTTGCCCGAGATTCGATCGTCGGTATCTCAATACCTAGTTCAATCTCATTACCGGCAAGTCTCTTTTTTCGTCCCGTTAATACATCATCTCGCAACTAACTCATTAGTTACAATGCTTGCAAGGCTTATAGTGATGTGCATTACCGAGTGGGCCCAGAGATACCTCTTCGACAAACGGAGTGACAAATCCTAATCTCGAAATACGCCAACCCAACAAGTACCTTCGGGGACACCTGTAGAGAACCTTTATAATCACAGAGTTACGTTGTGACATTTGGTAGCACACAAAGTGTTGCTCCAGTAAACGGGAGTTGCATAATCTCATAGTCATAGGAACATGTATAAGTCATGAAGAAAGCAATAGCAACATACTAAACGATCAAGTGCTAAGCTAACGGAATGGGTCAAGTCAATAACATCATTCTCCTAATGATGTGATCCTGTTAATCAAATGACAACTCATGTCTATGGCTAGTAAACATAACCATCTTTGATTAACGAGCTAGTCAAGTAGAGGCATACTAGTGACACTGCTTTGTCTATGTATTCACACATGTATCATGTTTCCGGTTAATACAATTCTAGCATGAATAATAAACATTTATCATGATATAAGGAAATAAATAATAACTTTATTATTGCCTCTAATATTTCCTTCACTTACCACCGCTCCCTTTGCTCAAAGACTTCGCGTATCTCTTCTACATGGCCCTCACATGGTTATGGATTATTGTCCATTACATATTTTATGACCATCTTGCCATGTTCCCTTTGCATGATATGCTCATTTCCATTTGGATGACATGCTTTGGTGACCCATGCTTTGCATCTCACATGATCCATGATTCTAGTGCTTGTATGTGTATTTGCAAGCTTGGTGGAGATATTGCTTGTTATTTCCATGTTCCATTTATGACCCATTCCTATGATGATACTATGATCTTGCTTGGTGTTCGTGCTTGCGATATGTCATGTGCATTGGCTATGCCTACTATTTGCTTACATGACATGATTGCCATGATTTCTTCTTGTGTGTTTCTTCTTCGCTCCACTAGTTTGAACGACATGATTGACATGCTTGCTGATGTTGCATCACCAATGATTCATATTTCCTCATTTCATGCGGTTGATGACAACCATCTACATGCTTTGGACATGATTGTTATTGCTTCTTGTCATATATCTCCATGTGTTGCCTCTCTCATGCTAGATGATTTGACATGTATTGAGAGCAACAATGCTTTTAGTCTTGCTAATGAGATTGCACCCATAGCATTCTCACATATATTTGGAGATTTTGACATATTACTTGTGAAGCATGCTTGCCTTACTTCTTTGCACCATATACCTAGTGTCATGAATATAGCCATTATTGCATCATATTATTCATGCACTTGTGCTACTAATGGTTGTGTGCAAGAGAAGAGAACCATCATGATGGATGATGTGTTCATCTACCATGTGCATACGTTCTTTCCTTTTGTTTGTGCATGTGTAGGAAACTTGGAATTCATGTCAACTTCCACGTCACGTGAGTTGACAATCCGAGCTCTTGAGAGCGAACCACCTTATACCACGACGATTATACATCGCACTTGCTTGTACTTCGGCATTGTGAAGAATGCACAAGGACATGCCTTCAAGGTGACACCTTTCTTGAGCATGAATATTGTGGATCCTAGTACTCGTGTTGTTTGCACCATGAGACTTATTGTTCATCTTGGACCACTTGATTGCACGCATGTTCGAGATATTGCTTACACTCATGATTGTCACATTGCCATGCTTATGATATATATGCCTTGTGTGTTGCATCCAATTCTTGGATTACTTGCTCCTATCACATGTGTGGTTGCAACAATGTAATTTCTTCACATATGTCATGTCCTATTGCTTGTCACATGATTGACTTGATTGCCTCACACATGATGAAAAATTGCTCTTTCTATTGTGTTGAGTGCCATACAATATTCACTACACCCTATGCCTGTTATGCTTGGATTGTCTTGCACTTGACCCATGTGTTTAGACACTTCATTCTATTTGGTGTTGTGAATGATTCGTATGCCTACCATCGACCATTTTTCGAGCGCTTTATGCATGTTTGCTATGATCCTGAGGTAGATTCTTGTTCTCTTGTGAAACATATTAGCATCTCTACCTCCCATTTGCATGATTGTTTCCATGATGTCCTTGATTGTGCTCAATTCATATGCTTCCATGACATGCCACAATCCTTTGTCAAACCCTATACTATGCTTGATGACAACACTTGTTGGATGAATCACCTCTTGAATGATTGGTTTTGCACTAACGCTAACCACATTTGTTTTTCCAAGTGTTTGTTGTCCTTGCTCCTTTTGAAGGAACCACACGACAGTGCGACATTGGAGAGTGCCTATTTCGAGATTCAAGATGATGAGTGCCTGGTGATCGTCCACTTCAACACGGCGACACCATCTCTTTCACATGGTGATTTGGTTTTTGATCCGACATCGGATCTTTCCCAAGGGGGAGGGGATGTTGCGGAGCATCCTACGGACATCACCATGTCATGAGTTCATTCGACAAGTGACACGTGCGACATCTAATTCACACACATAAAGGTGAATCATCTCCTTTACACGTTCTCACTTGACCCCTTCGAGGATGGTATACTACTTGACCCTGCATCGTGCTTGCATAGGTATTGTCGGAGCTTCACGAATGTCGAGGAGGAGTGCAAGCACCAAGGAACAACTACACCATCCGTGAGGGAAGCATGGAAGAGAAGGAAGAAGAAGCACGGAAAAGCTTCTGGAAAGCCCAGAACTTCCGGCCTCTGCCCGGAACTTCCGTCCCCAGACCTTCCGGCCTGCCCGGAACCTCCGGCCCCCGGAGTCCAGACCAGCCCCGAGCGCGCCAACTCTCTGGATAGCCCGGAACTTGGCTGGAACCTGCCCGGACTTCCGGCGCCTGGAACTTCCGGCCCTGCCTGCGCGCAGACACTCGAGCCGAAGCCCATGTACCCTTTCGTCCCTCACTTACCCCTTCGTGGCTACCACTATATATACTCATCCCCCTCCTCCATTCTTCGGTTAGCAAATATGATAGCTCATTTGTATGTGAGCTTTGCTCCTACCTACCTCTACTCTTTAGAGAGAGAGAGAGAGAGAGAGAGAGAGAGAGAGAGAGAGAGAGAGAGAGAGAGAGAGAGACTACCACTCCCATGGAGTTCAAGACCTCCATGTGAGAAGATCCTGTGGGATATCGTCAAGACCCCTCACGGGAAGATCCGTCTGGGATATCATCAAGACCTCTTCATGGAGATGAACTTTACCTTGTATCTTTCCTTTCGTTGTTCATGTACCTTGTGGATCTTGTGTGTTCAATTGTCTAGTGGATGTGTGATTGGACTTGTTCTTGAGTGTTTCCCCTTGTCATTTATCCCCGTTTTTCCCCGTGTTTGTCGTGTTCCTTGCGGGATCCCCTCCATTTCATGAAAGATCAGGCATCTAGGGTTCTACCCTACATCACCTATTGCAGGAGCAGATGCAGATGTTATGAATGTTTGGCAACCTCGATAAGATGACTACTTGATAGTTTAGTGCGCCATGCTTTATGGCTTAGAACCGGGACTTCAAAAACGTTTTGAACACAATGAAACATATGAGATGTTCCAAGAGTTGAAATTGGTATTTCAGACTCATGCCCATGTCGAGAGGTACGAGACCTCTGACAAGTACTTTGCCTACAAGATGGAGGAGAATAGCTCAGCCAGTGAGCATGTGCTCAGAATGTCTGGGTACTACAATCGCTTGAATCAAGTGGGAGTTAATCTTCCAGATAAGACAGTGATTGACAAAGTTCTCTAGTCACTATAACCAAGCTACTAGAACTTCGTGATGAACTATAATATGCAAGGGATGACGAAAACGGTTCCCAAGCTCTTCGCGAGTCTGAAATCGGCGAAAGGTAGAAATCAAGAAAGATCATCAAGTGTTGATGGTTAACAAGACCACTAGTTTCAAGAAAAAGTGCAAAGGGAAAGAAAGGGAACTTCAAGAAGAATGGCAAGCAAGTTGCCACTACCGTGAAGAAGGCCAAAGCTGGACCTAAGCCTGAAACTGAGTGCTTCTACTACAAAGGGAATGGACACTAGAAGTGGAACTGCCCCAAATACTTGGCGGATAATAAGGATGGCAAAGTGAACAAAGGTATATTTGATATACACGTTATTGATGTGTACCTTACTAGTGCTCATAAGTAGCCCCTGGGTATTTGATATGAGTTCAGTTGCTGAGATTAACTCAAAACAAGAGTTGCAAAATGAACAGAGACTAGTGAAGGGCGAGGTGATGATGTGTGTTGGAAGTGATTCCAAGGTTGATAAGATCACCATCGCATACTCCCTCTACCATGAGATTAGTGTTGAACCTAAATAAATGTTATTTGGTGTTTGCCTTGAGCATGAATAGGATTGGATCATGTTTATTGCAATACGGTTATTCATTTAAGTCACAGAATAATTGTTGTTCTGTTTACATGAATAAAACCTTCTATGGTCATACACCCAATGTAAATGGTTTATTGAATCTTGATCGTAGTGATACACATATTCATAATAATGATGCCAAAATATGCAAAATTGATAATGATAGGTGTAACATCCTTGTGGAACTGCCGTTTTGGTCATATTGGTGTAAAGCGCATGAAGAAACTCCATGAAGATGGACTGTTGGAATCACTTGATTATGAATCATTTGATACTTGCGAACCATGCCTCATGGGCAAGATGACTAAAACTCCATTCTCCGGAACAATGGAGCGAGCTAATGACTTATTGGAAATAATACATAACGATGTATGCGGTCCAATGAGTGTTGAGGCACGTGGTGGGTATCGTTATTTTCTGACCTTCAGAGATGATTTAAGCAGATATGGGTATATCTACTTAATGAAACACAAGTCTAAAACATTTGAAAATTAAAAGAATTTCAGAGTGAAGTAGAGAATCATCGTAACAAGAAAATAAAATTTCTACGATCTGATCGCGGATGCGAATATTTGAGTTACGAGTTTGGCCTTCATTTAAAACAATGTGGAATTGTTTCACAACTCACGCCACCTGGAACACCATAGTGTAATTAATGGTGTGTCCGAACATCGTAACCGTACTTTATTGGAAATGGTGCATTCTATGATGTCTCTCATCGATTTACCACTATCATTTTGGGGGTTATGCATTAGAGACAGCTGCATTCACGTTAATTAGGGCGTCGTCTAAATCCGTTGAGATGACACCGTATGTACTATGGTTTGGCAAGGAACCTAATTTCTCGTTTCTTAAAGTTTGGGGCTGTGACACTTATGTCAAAAGGCTTTAGCCTGATAAGCTCAAACCCAAATCAGAGAAGTGCGTATTCATAGGATACCCTAAGGAAACAATTGGGTACACCTTCTACCATAGATCCGAAGGCAAGATCTTTGTTGCCAAGAAAGGAACCTTTCTAGAGAAGGAGTTTCTCTCTAAAGAAGTGAGTGGGAGGAAAGTAGAACTTGATGAGGTAATCGTACCTTCTCTCGAATTTAAAAGTAGCACATCAGAGAAATCCGTTCCCATGATGCCTACACGAACTAGAGAGGAAGCAAATGATAATGATCATGAAGCTTCAGATCAAGTTGCTACTGAACCTCGTAGGTCAACCAGAGCGCGATCCGCACCAGAGTGGTACGGTAATCCTGTTCTGGAAGTCATGTTATTAGACCAAGGCGAACCTACGAACTATGAATAAGCTATGATGAGTGTAGATTCTGACAGATGGTTGAGGCCATGAAATCTGAGATAGGATCCATGTATGAGAACAAAGTGTGGACTTTGGTGGACTTGCCCGATGATCGGCAAGCCATAGAGAATAAATGGATCTTCAAGAATAAGACTGGCACTGATGGTAATGTTACTATATACAAAGCTCGACTGTCGCAAAAGGTTTTGGACAAGTTCAAGGGGTTGACTATGATGATACTTTCTCACCCGTAGCGATGCTTAAGTCCGTCCAAATCATGTTAGCAATTGCCACATTTTATGATTTTGAAATCTAGCAAATGGACGTCAAAACTGCATTCCTTAATGGATTTCTTGAAAGAAGAGTTGTATACGATGCAACCAGAAGGTTTTGTCGATCCTAAAGGTGCTAAGAAAGTGTACAAGCTCCAGTGATCCATCTATGGACTAGTGCAAGCATCTTGGAGTTGGAATATACGCTTTGATGAGGTGATCAAAGCATATGCTTTTTACAGAATTTTGGCGAAGCCTGTATTTACAAGAAAGTGAGTGGGAGCTCTGTAGCATTTCTGATATTATATGTGGATGACATATTGTTGATTGGAAATGATATAGAATTTCTGGATAGCATAAAAGGATACTTGAATAAGAATTTTTCAATGAAAGACCTCGGTGAAGCTGCTTACATATTGGCCATCAAGATCTATAGAGATAGATCACGACGCTTGATAATACTTTCAATGAGTACATACCTTGACAAGATTTTGAAGGAGTTCAAAATGGATCAGACAAAGAAGGAGTTCTTGCCTGTATTGTAAGGTGTGAAGTTGAGTAAGACTCAAAGCCTGACCACGGCAGAAGATAGAGAGATAATGAAAGCCATTCCCCATGCCTCAGCCATAGATTCTATAAAGTATGCCATGCTATGTACCAAACCTGTTGTGTGCCTTGCCGTGAGTCTGGCAAGGGGGTACAATATTGATCCAGGAGTGGATCATTGGACAACGGTGAAAATTATCCTTAGTTACCTAAGAGGAATAAGTAAATATTTCTCGGTTATGGAGGTGATAAAGAGTTTGCTGTAAAGGGTTACGTCGATGCAAGCTTTGACACCAATTCAAATGACTTTGAGTCTCAATTAGCTAGAGTAGCTCCACGCAGAGCATTGTAGACATAGAAACTTGCAAAATACATGCGGATCTGAATGTGACAGACCCGTTGACTACACCTCTCTCACAAGCAAAACATGATCACACCTTAGTACTCTTTGGGTGTTAATCACATGGCGACGTGAACTAGATTATTGACTCTAGTAAACCCTCTGGGTGTTGGACACATGGCGATGTGAACTATGGGTGTTAATCACATGGCGATGTGAACTATGGGTGTTAATCACCTTGCAATGTGAACTAGATTATTGACCCTAGTGCAAGTGGGAGACTGAAGGAAACATGCCCTA
The DNA here is from genome assembly GCA_021605145.1 of Aegilops bicornis. NCBI lineage: Eukaryota > Viridiplantae > Streptophyta > Magnoliopsida > Poales > Poaceae > Aegilops > Aegilops bicornis. The sequence continues at coordinate 110,708,921 of CM038671.1, forward strand.
GAGGCAATAACAAAGTTGTTATTTTATATTTCCTTATTCATGATAAATTTTTATTATTCATGCTAGAATTGTATTGATCGAAAACTTAAATACATGTGTGAATACATAAACAAATACTGTGTCCCTAGTAAGCCTCTACTAAACTAGCTCGTTGATCATAAATGGTTAAGGTTTCCTAACCATAGACATATGTTGTCATTTGATAACGGGATCACATCATTAGGAGAATGATGTGATGGACAAGACCCACCCGTTAGCTTAGCATATTGATCGTTTAGTTTATTGCTAGTGCTTTCTCAATGTCAAATACATGTTTCTTCGACCATGAGATCATGCAACTCCCGGACTCCAGAGGAATGCCTTGTGTGCTATCAAACGTCACAACGTAATTGGGTGATCATAAAGGTGTTCTACAGGTATCTCCGAAGGTGTCTATTGGGTTGGCATGGATCGAGACTAGGATTTGTCACTCGGTATGACGAAGAGGTATCTCTGGCCCTCTCGTTAATACAGCATCACAAGAAGCTTGCAAGCAAAGTGACTAAGGAGTTAGTTATGGGATGATTTATTACGGAACGAGTAAAGAGACTTGCCAATAACGAGATTGAACTAGGTATGGAGATATCGACGATCGAATTCGGGCAAGTAACATACCGATAGACAAAGGGAACTACGTATGTTGTCATGAAGGTTTGACCGATAAAGATCTTCGTAGAATATGTAGGAGTCAATATGGGCATCCAGGTTCCGCTATTGGTTATTGACCAGAGAGGTGTCTCGGTCATGTCTACATAGTTCTCGAACCCGTAGGGTTCGCACGCTTAACGTTCGTTAAAGATATAGTATTATATGAGTTATCCATGTTGGTGACCGAATGTTGTTCGGTGTTCCAGATGAAATAACGAACATGACGAGGAGCTCCAGAATAGTCCGGAGGTAAAGATTGATATATGGGATAATAGTGTTTGGTCTCCGGAAGGGTTCTGAAATTCACCGGAAGGGGTTCCGGATGTTTACCGAAATGTTTCGGCACGAGAACACTTTATTTGGGCCAAAGGGGAAAGACCACGAGGCTTTTGGAAAGTGCAAATGGGAGTTTTGCGGAGACCAGAGGCAAGACGCCAGGAACCCATGTGTCTAGGGGGCAGACGCCGGGAACCCTGGCGTCTAGCCCTGGAGTCCGAGAAGGACTCTTGCCTTTTGGGTAAAACCGACTTTTAGGAGGCTTCTACTCCAAGTTTCGACCCCAAGGCTCAACATATAAATAGAGGGGCAGGGCTAGCACCCAAGACACATCAAGATACACCAAGCCGTGTGCCGGCAACCCCGTCCCGCTAGTTTATCCTCCGTCTAGTTTCTGTAGTGCTTGGCGAAACCTTGTGGAGATTGTTCTTCATCACCAACCGTCACCATGCCGTCGTGCTGTCAGAACTCATCTACTACTTCGCCCGTCTTGCTGGATCAAGAAGGCGAGAACATCATTGAGCTGAACGTGTGCTGAACACGGAGGTGCCGTACGTTCGGTATTTGATCGGGATGGATCGTGAAGGTGCACGACTACATCAACCGCATTGATAAATGCTTCCGCTTAGCGATCTTCAAGGGTCTGAAGATGTTCTCGACTCTTGTAGCTATGCGTCTCCATGGATAGAGCTTGCGTGTGCGTACAATTTATTTTGTTTTCCATGCAACGTTTCCAACACCCAGCGGCCCACACATATGCAGGACTCGGGATCTGCTGCGGCGACCGAATCTGTGGCCGCTGGTTCCACCAGTACGAACGCAGGCACACAACATGCTACAAACTCAGGGCCTGGATCAACTACACAAAGCAAGTCTTCAGCATCATCTGGATCTTCTGTTGTAGTGTCTTTTGTGCCATCTCCTGTGTAGCAGCCGCCATCTCTTGTCCAATCTCAATCTGTGGTGGTTCCACGTGTTGCGACTCGTCTACAAAAAGGTATAAGGAACCGAAAAATAAGAACTAATGGTACTATACCGTATGGCATGTTATGTGTTGAAGGAGATGCACTTGGAGATTTAAGGTGGAAAAAGGCAGTGGATGAAGAGTACTCAGCACTCATGACAAACAAGACTTGGCACCTTGTACCTGAACAGAGAGGTAAAAATGTCATTGACTGTAAGTGGGTGTACAAAATTAAGAAAAATTCAGATGGTACAATTGACAGTTATAAAGCACGTTTAGTTGCAATAGGTTTTAAACAACGTTATGGATTAGATTATGAGGATACTTTTAGTCCTCTTCTTAAAGCTGCAACTATTAGGCTTGTGCTATCTATTGCTGTTTTCAGGGGATGGAGCTTAAGACATCTAGATGTTCAGAACGCGTTTTTGCATGGTGTTCTGGAAGAGGAGGTTTACATGAGACAGCCACCTGGGTATGCAGATAAGAAAACACCCACTACAAAAAAAAAGAAACATCCGTGACACTTCGGGCCGAACGAATTTTTTTCTGGCATGCTTATGACACTTCTATGACGATAATTGTGACAAAACCCGGTATCATCATAGATGTGGTGGGATCCTACTTCTATGGAAAAAAATCATGACAGAAAATGGGGTATTCATTGTGGGCGGGCCGGAGATACAGCTGCATGACATTCTTTGGGCCGTGCATGACGGAAAAAACCGTGGTAGAAGCGACTGCGAGAAAAATATCGGGAAGGTCCTGGTTACGGTGGGTTGTCGGGGGCCGAGTGATGCGCATTTCTCTTGTACACGTACGCGCGTGGGTGTGAGGCGTTGGGCTCTAACTGAACCCAAGTGAGCATTTGCCTAACTGAACCCGAGCGATTACACTACAGGCTACGCGTTACTGAACCCGAGCGATAGATCGATGGCTATTAACTAAACCTGATCGAGTGATTCCTTTGCTACTGCTGCTAACTGAAGCCGATCGATGTTGCCTCTGGATGAATAGTGAGCCTTGTTGGGGCGGGTTTGGATGAACAGTTCCCGGTGGGGGGTTGTATGAACAGGACCCTGTGGTAGTAGAGGTCGTTGCCGCTGGATGAACAGGACCCCGATCGATCGAGCCGGTTGGGGGTGGATGAACAGGACCTTGCGGAGGGCTGGATGAACAGGACCCCGTGAAGGGCTGGTTGAATAGTAGCTGGGGGAGGGCTGGTTGAACAGTAGCAGATGGAAGGGTGGTTGAACAGGACCCCGTGGAGAGGGCTGGTTGAACAGTAGCCGGTGGAGGAGAGCGCGGTGGAGGCTGGATGAACAGGAACCCGTGGATGAATAGTCACAGGTGGAAGCTGGAGGAGGTCGACGGTGGATGAACAGTAGCTCGTGGAGGCAGTCGATAGTGGAGATGAATAGTATCTCGTGGAGTCCCGTTTTGCGGTACGCCACACCCCTCCCGATGAACAGGACCCCCGTTCCGACCGTAGCACTCCAACACAAGTCTGTTTCCTCTGTTTTGCGGTACGCCACACCCCTCCTGATCAACAGGACCCCGTTTCGACCGTAGGGGGTCCAAGAGAAGTTTGTTTCCTCCGTTTTGTGGTACGCCAGACCCCTCCCGATGTATAGGATCCCGTTTCGACCGTGGCCGGTCGAACACAAGGCCGTTTCCTCCGTTTTGTGGTACGCCAGGCTTCGTTTCCACCGCCTGTTCCGTCCAAGCCGGTTGGATCCCGATGAACACGACGTGTTCTGACCTAGTCGGTTGCCTCCCGATGAACACGACGATGTTTCTCCGTTCTGACCCAGTCGGTTCGCTGCCCGATGAACAGGACGCCGTTGCTGCCGTCCGTTGCCTCTCCATGTACACAAGCCCTGGTCGTCCGTATATATATGCGCGAGTACACGCTCGAGACCCCACCCATATGTACGTATGTGTCCGTATTTTCTTTCTTGCACCCTGGCCATTGTACGTACGTGTACATGCTACGTGTGCATCTCTACTACGACACGTGCGCGCTTCTACTACGACACGTGCCCTTCCTTACACGGCCACGGTTCATCCATGTAGCCTGCAGACTGACCGATCGTATGTACATACACATTCGCGACCAGAATGACAGTGCTACATACGCTTCAACCAGGTGGGCCCCGACTATCATGCACTTCCTTGCGTGCGATGATGTAGCTGGTGGGTCCCAGCAGTCAGGGGCGAATCAATTTTTTTGCCCGTAATATGGACGCACTTCCTTGTGTGCGAAGATGTAGCTGGTAGGTCCCAGCAGTCAGGGGTGAAATGTTTTTTTCACGAAATACGGTGGCCCGTCCGGTGGGTACCAGCTGTCAGGTGGAGGAATCATTATTTTCCGCGTAATAAGGAGGCACTTCCTTGATGCGGCCGTTGACCCAGCTGTCAGCCTCTCCACGTACAGTACTCTTCCGATGGAAGTTGTTCCTTGACCATGTTGACCATGCCGCGCCGAGAGCACCAGGGCGGTGGACGATGGCAAGGCCTAGGAAGGTTATGACGCGGAGCCGGGGAAGACGCGGCAGTGGAAGCCCACGCGGAGAGGAGTACGAGGGTTCACTGGTTTGGCTGCGGTGTGAGGCTGCCGTCGCCGCAGAATAACAGGGGGTGTGGGTGAGGAGAGGGATGGCCTGGCCAGTGGCGGGAGTAGTAGGGGGCGGTGAGGCCTCCGCGGCAGCACAGCCGGCCACGAGAGACAGGAGTAGGCGGCACGACCGATGTTGGTTTGGGCGGCTGGAGCAAGAATACCAGAGGTTGAAGAAGCACTACTGCCGTTGGATGGACATCGTACGGTCACTAGATCTAAAATCGTTCATATTGACTAAGTTGACAAAGCACTCCATCCCCGTCAACTTAGTAGGCCCACAAGTCAGCCTCCCAATACGGTGGGTCCCAGCTAGCAGGGGGTATTCATTTCTTTGTGCGTAATAAGGAGGCACTTCCTTGCGTGTGAAGATGTAGCTGGTGGGTCCAAGCTGACAGCGGGGGGAATGTTTTTTTCACGAAATACAGAGGCCCTTCCGGTGGGTCCCAGCTGTCAGGTGGAGGAATCATTATTTTGCGCGTAATAAGGAGGCATTTCCTTGTGTGGGCCCCTACTGTCAGCCTCTTCCGATGGCTGTTGTATGTTGACCATGTTGACCTCACCGCACCGAGAGCACAAACGCGGTGGACGAGGGCGAGGCCTAGGAAGGGAACGGACCGGAGCCGGCGAAGCCACCGCAGCGGATGCCCACACTGAGGGGAGTACGAAGGCCATCTTGGTCGGCTACGGGTGAGGCCGACGTTCTGGGAAAATAACAGGATGTCTGGTGGGTAGAGGGATGGCTGGCGGCAAAGACAGCCACCACGGGAGGAGGGAGCAGGCAGTCCCGCCGGTGCTGGTTTGGGCGGCTGGAGCAGGAAGATCAGAGATTGAAGAAGCATGGCGGCCATTGGATGGACATCCAACAGTCAGTGCTCTGTGTTGACTAAGTTAACAAAGCCTTATGTACGCGTCAAAAAAAATTAGGACTGCGTCATCGTCAACCTAGTAGGCCCAGAAGTCAGCCTTCAAATCTGTGGAAAGCAACATACAACCCATTTGCCATTATTTTAACAATTTACAACCCATTTGCTAATTATTAAGGATATTTGAAGCCCATATTCTTTTGATTAGCATTACAGACCATATATTCTAGGCACTGCTAAAAAATTCAACGAAATTTTGTATATTTCGGTGGGGTCCGAACTCTTTTAATCACGAAATTTCGAGTCACGTTTAAAATATTTTTTTAAAAATTACATCAAAATAAAATTCAAAAAACAATTCTCCGCAAAAAATGAATGAAATTTAAAATCTTAACTAGCAAGATGCCTGTGCGTTGCACGGAACGTGAACATGCATTTGTATGAGTAGTTTATCTTGTGGGAGAAAAGACGATATTTTAATGTAATTGCCAGTTGGCTTTGGTTTTTATAAGAGTAGAGAGTAGAGAAATCCACACAAAAATGATATTTTAATGTAATTACCGGTTGGCTTTGGTTTAAAAATTTACAGCCCATTTCTTACAACTTATAGCCCATTTTCTGGGGAAGCCCATTTCTTACTACTTACGTCCCTCCTCATCTTGAAAGATTTGCAGCCCAGCAGGGCTGAGAAAAGCAAGTACGCGTCGGTTTTGGTATTCTCCAAAAGAAAAAGAAGTGGGCCAGCCATTTTCAGAAAGAAAAAATATATCAATTGGGCTCATCATGTGCTTAAATAAAAGCGTAAGCGTGGGCTAGAAGGGCCACAGCCCCCGCACAACGCGTAGTTGAGCTCCGTCTCTGAAACTAAAAAACAACTGGGCAAGCTGCTGGGTCCCTGGTGTTATCCGCTCGTTGTGTAATTTTCTCGTTTATTGACTAAATTGACAATGGCGTGGGACCTAGTTTTCAAACAATTAGGAGGAGGTATTTTTTGGCTTCTAATAACGACGCACCTGCTTGCGTAATGCAATGACCCTGGTGGGTCCCTACTGTCAGCCTCTCCATGTACGATCATCTCCTGATTCCTCTTGGTTGTTGACCATGTTGACAACGCCAGACGGTAGCGGGCACAGCGAGTGAACCAAGGTGGAGAACGAGGGCGAGGCCTCAGACGGGAACGAACAGCAACCGTGGAAGATGCGGCAGTGTAGTGGAAGGTGGAGGGGAGTACGAGAGAAAAAACATGCAACTCAAGCTTACAAACGGTACAAAAAGCCCAAGGATTAAATGTTCATCAAATTTTTAGACAAAACCCGGATTGAACATGGCAGTAACATCTAACCCAACCACTCTTTTTCGCAGTCATAAATAAATGGATCGGTCTGATCCATAAAATCAACATCCCGTGCAAAAAAATTTATTTCAGGATGACTACAACTTGTTGTAAATAGAAGCCGAGCACGTTTAGAAGCCCATTTGTCCACCTGAAACTTCTTTTTTTGCTGTTCAACGTGTCCATCCGTGAGAAATCTCTTGATGTAAAACTTAAGCCTCATGGACAATAGTAACCTTGCATTCAACAGGAAGAATGTGACAAAGCTTCTGTTTGCCTGGTTGGATGCATATCTTTCCATCGTTATTGTGCTCAAACGAATGTCATGAGAACGAGAAAATCCTGGTGGTTATTATGCCACCGATTGGTTATAAGTTTTTTTCCGCGTGGTCGCAGTACCTAAGTAGACATGAAGATTGAAAATAGTTAAGGTCTGAAAAAAGAGTTTGTCGAAATAGTGACAGCTGAACGGTTAATTCTAGTACAATATATATGGGCTTTCAATGTGCATGAAATCATCACCTCCATATATAAATTCTCTAGAGATCGAAAGCATCGCAGCAAGCCAATAATTATGTTCAGATCAAAACTAGACATTCCGATATATAAGATCTTGACAGAATCCAACAGCATTGATAGGCTATCCATGGACAAACTCTTCATTGAGCATATAACATAATATTATACCCAAAGTGTACTCCAAAATGATATAAAACTTATGCACACAAATGAAAAATGCAGCTTATGATTACAAATGTGTAGATGATAATATACGGTACCTGAAAAAGTGAGGAGACAAACACCAACTTCACATGATCATTAAACGTATCACGAATTACACCCAAGGTCTCCAGTTTGGGCGTAGAGACGACAATTATTTGTGAAGGTTTATAACAATTATCAAGGAGCAACCTTTGAAGTGAAGGGGCATCTTCGATGATGAGCTGTTGTCCATCAAAACAAATTCCAATGCTTTTAAGGTGAGGCGACTTTATTTGGAGACAACTGATAGGGATTTCTATTCCCAAAACAATCAGCAAGCGCTCCAGGGCAGGGCAACTGGAGTGGATGATGTTGTTTAGTGAGGCCTCTGCCAGATAAACCACCACAAGCGAAAGTTTTTTTAGCAGTGGGAGTCGAGGCATTTGTACCAGATCGTCTGGTAGATGGCACCGGGCAGAGGTGGCGGTGTGGAGAGAGGAGGAAAACCGCGAGATGGACAACGTTGGTGTGGGAACGAATTCTTGGTGTGTTCGTGGTATGAAACTTTCGTGGTAATGGTAGAACTCAAACTGCTGGAGTTTTCCGAATTCAAGGGATGTCAGCCAAGCGTCCACCGTGCCGGGTATGGATAGCAGGTAGCATGTCGCGATGCAAAGGCGTTGAATGGGGCCGTGCTAGTGAGAGGAGACGATGGCTCTGAGGAGATCAAATCTAGGAAGGACAGATATCTGACGACAGTCGAGATTGAGGGGCGCGGTGCGCCATAGAGGACGCCACCGAGTTGAGAGGTCTTGTGTGCGGCAGCAATCCTTGGTAGGGATAAGCGGGATGATCTCCTCAAGGATGACGTTCGGGAGATCGCTGATGCGGTCCACCGGAGATTCTACCGGTTCCTCAGATCCAGGTGGGGGGGCCTCGCCGCTTCTCCCCGCGCTGCCGGGTGCGGGATCTACAACTGGCATTGCCGCTGGCCGGAGCCTCATCTTCTTAGCGTTGGCGCCAGCCGACTCCATTTTCCTTGTGGGCGTCGCGCCGAGCTCACGGGTTTGAGCAGAGTAGCCGGAGACGAGCCTAGTGGCAGTGCGAGTGGGGAAGAAGGAGGGCTGGGGTTTTCTGTAGGAGTGGAAGAAGAGGAGCAAGCGTTTTCTGTACGAGTGAGGAAGAAGGTAAGCGGGGGTTTTCTGGACGAGTGAGGAAGATGGGGAGCGGGCGGATTGGGAGGAGACGCAAGCGGGAGAGCGAGCTGCAGTATGATACGTCTCCGACGTATCTATAATTTTTTATTGTTCCATGCTATTATATTATCCATCTAGGATGTTTTATATGCATTTCTATGTAATTTTATATGATTTTTGGGACTAACCTATTAACCTAGAGCCCAGTGCCAGTTTCTGCTTTTTCCTTGTTTTTGAATTTTACAGAAAAGGAATACCAAACAGAGTCCAATTGACGTGACAATTTTTTATGATTTTTTATGGACCAAAAGAAGCCTCTAGAGTAGAAGAGTTGGGCCAGAAGAGTCCCGAGCCGTCCACGAGGGTGGGGGCGCGCCCTACCCCCTGGGCGTGTCCCCCTATCTCATGGACGACTTGGAGACCCCCCCTGACATGAGACCTACGCCAAAAATTCCTATAACTACAAAAACCTCTAGAAAATAACCTAGATCGGGAGTTCCACGGCCGCAAGCCTCTGTAGCCACCAAAAACCAATCGGGACCCTGTTTGAACCTCACGAGGGGGGGGGATCCATCACCGTGGCCATCTTCATCATCTCGGCGCTCTCCATGACGAGGAGGGAGTAGTTCACCCTCGGGGCTGAGGGTATGTACCAGTAGCTATGTGTTTGCTCTCTCTCTCTCTCTCTCTCTCTCGTGTTCTTGATTTGGCACGATCTTGATGTATCGCGAGCTTTGCTATTATAGTTGGATCTTATGATGTTTCTCTCGCTCTACTTTCTTGTAATGGATTGAGTTTTCCATTTGAAGTTATCTTATCGGATTGAGTCTTTAAGGATTTGAGAACACTTGATGTATGTCTTGGATGTGCTTATCTGTGGTGACAATGGGATATTCACATGATCTACTTGATGTATGTTTCGGTAATCTACTTGCGGGTTCAGTGACCTTGTGAACTTATGCATAGGAGTTGGCACACATTTTCATCTTGACTCTCCGATAGAAACTTTGGGGCACTCTTTGAAGAACTCTGTGTTGGTTTGAACAGAAGAATCTGAGATTGTGTGCTGCATATCATATAATCATACCCACGGATACATGAGGTGACATTGGCGTATCTAGGTGACATTAGGGTTTTGGTTGATATGTATCTTAAGGTGTTATTCTAGTACGAACTCTAGGATAGATCGAACGAAAGGAATTGGTTCGTGTTATTTTACTATGGACTCTTGAATAGATCGATCAGAAAGAATAACTTTGAGGTGGTTTCGTACCGTACAATAATCTCTTTGTTTGTTCTCCGCTATTAGTAACTTTGGAGTGACTCTTTGTTGCATGTTGAGGGATAGTTATATGATCCAATTATGTTATTATTGTTGAGAGAACTTGCCCTAGTGAAAGTATGGACCCTAGGCCTTGTTCCAACGCATTGCAATAACGTTTGTGCTCACTTTTATCAATAGTTACCTTGCTGTTTTTATATTTTCAGATTACAAAAACCTCTATCTACCATCCATATTGCACTTGTATCACCATCTCTTCGCCGAACTAGTGCACCTATACAATTTACCATTGTATCGGGTGTGTTGGGGACACAAGAGACTCTTAGTTATTTGGTTGCAGGGTTGTTTGAGAGAGACCATCTTCAACCTACGTCTCCCACGAATTGATAAACCTTAGGTCATCCACTTGAGGGAAATTTGCTACTATCCTACAAACCTCTGCACTTGGAGGCCCAACAATGTCTACAAGAATAAGGTTGCGTAGTAGACATCAAGCAATTTCTGGCACCGTTGCCGGGGAGGTGAGTGTTTGAAGGTATATCCTTAGATCTTGCAATTAAATCTTTTAGTTTCTTCTTTTATCACTAATCTAGTTTATAAAAGAAAACTACAAAAAAATGGAATGGAGGGTGCCTCATATGCTTCATCTTTTTAATATCTTTCATGAAAATAAGGATTCTGATAATTGTGCCAAAATGTTAGAAGAAGAATACATTAAAATGTTTGGCACTAAATCTTTGAATGATGAGCATGATTGCAATGTTGTTAGTATGAACTCTTTGAATATTCATAGTACTAATGATGATTGCACTAGTCATGATGAAAATGTCTATTATAAGCATGTCAACTTTTGTGGAGTACATAGAGTCATCAAGTACACACCAAATAAGGAAGATAGATTTTGCAAGAGGCATAAGTATTTAGAAACTAAATGGTTGCAAGAAAGGCTAGATGTTTGTGCTGAAAGTTTAAATTTTCTTAGCCATCCTTGTGAGCTTTGCAATGAACTTGGTCATTTAAATATCCAATGCAAATTGTTTCATGATCGAATCGTGTCCAAAATTTGTGATGACTTGATTTCCATTGCACATCATAATGAACTTATTTTGCTTTTGTGTTATGAAGAAATGAAACGTATAACTAAGAATATTCTAGAATTTTCCCTTGAGAGAGTTCTTGATTTTGATCTAGAAGAAATTTTTATGTATTGTGCGGTGAATTGCATTGAAAGTCCTTATATTGCCAATTACATAAAGACAAGAAAACAAATAGAAGATGAAGAGAATACTAATGAAAGGGAAGAGACTTCCCAATATCCTCCTATTATTTCTTATGATGAATCAGGTAACGAGGAGGAGCCTTCTATTTAACCAATCTCATTAATAAGGAGCTTCTAAAAGAGGATTAAACCCACACATAATGTGAAGAAGAAAAAGAAAACACGGAGAAGCAATGGTAAAAAGGTATCCCTCCCAAATGATGTTGCTCCTATTACTCATTGTGATGATGATAATTGCTATACTTTTGGTGTTGTCCATACTATTAATGATGAGAGTGATTATGCTTATGATATGAAAAGGCCCAAGCTTGGGGATGCTATGTTTGATGAGAATGACATGTTTGAGAATTTATTTGGTGCAATTAATGTTTATCCCAAGCTTGGGGATGCTATGTTTAATGAAGATGATATTTTTAGCCTCCCAAGTTTTGATGAGCAAATTTATTATGATGATAGCATGCCTCCTATTTATGATGATTATTGTGATGACACTTATGCTATAAAAAGTAGTGATGATTATATTTATAAAACTTGTCGTGATTATGATTACCCTTTTTCAGAACATTACTCTTTTAATGTGGAAACAATTTATAGTATTCGAGTCTCTAATGATACTCCCACTATTCCGAATGAGAAGAATTTTCCTTATGTGGAGAGTAATAAAATTTCTACTCTTGTAAGTCATGAAAAGAATGCTTTATGTGATGGTTATATTGTTGAATTTATTCATGATGCTACTTGTAACATCCCAAATTTTCCATTTGGAATGTTATACATAGGTTATTCATGCATAGCATATTTTATTGCATCTTCGTGCGGCAATCCTCGAAATCCTAAGCAACTCAAAGACCCTCGGAGAGAGTTGGGGATTTTTCGGTTTTCATATTTGATTTTTATCAAATAGAAAAAAATGAGGATTTTTTATTTTAATTATTTTCCTCTCCGGAAAAATATTTCATATTAAAATAAATGAGAGGAGATAATATGACTTCTCCAAAACAATTGAAATATTGGAGGAAAAATGTTAAAATCATTTGTTGGATTCTATTTGATTTTATTTGGATTTTATTTGCGTTAGAAAAATTGCACGTTTCAAAAATTGCATTTTAGGGCCAAGAAAATGTTCATCTCGTTCTAAATATTTCATTTAGACGGTGAAAATTTGTTTTCGCATTTTTAGATTTTTATTTTTTTTATTTTATAGGATTTTTTTCTGTCCGCGGAACTATTTTTTAAAAAAAAAAGTTCATGCGACCGACTGGGCCTAGGGCCCAGCCGAGCAGGCCATCCCAGCCGCTTGACCTCCACAAGGCGTCTTGTGACCAAGACGCCGCCGCCGACACGGACAATGAGTCCGAGTCGGACTCGCCTTGCCCTCTTTAAATAACGGAGCCCCCTCTTTAAATAACGGAGCGCCGCCACCACCACCACCATCCGCCACGCCCGAGCCGAGCCGCCCGAGACCGAGCCGCCGTCGCCGCCGCCGCCTCTCCGCCACACCACGCCGAGCCCGAGCCCCGCCGGAGCCGAGCGAGGTAGCCGCCCCGCCGCCCCGGTTTTCCAAAGAAAACCATTCGGTTTTTTAGAAAACCCTAGGTTTTCATTTTTTTAATTAGATTGGTTTATTTCTCCGGTTTATTTATTTAGCGAGCGTTCGCTCGTTCGTTCGTTTTAACGAACGCGTTCTTCGTTTAGATCCAGATAACGAACGTTCGTTCGTTAATCTGTTTGTCAGTTTTCTTTTTTTCTCGAATTTATTCCGTGATTTTTCTGATCGTGATTTCTGATCCGATCTTAGTTTATGTTTATCTTTTCGCTCGTTAGTCGGAATCAGGCGATTCAAGCGCCAGATCTTCGTCTCAAGACCTCTTTTTGTTTAAACAACTTAAACAAGATTTTGATACTGAAGAATTTGACCCTAGTTCAGATTAGTAAACGGATCTTGTTTCTTTCGCCGTTTGAGTTTCGTTGCTCCGTTTGGTTTCATTTTTCTTGCGAACCGGAGTTCTGAAGTTGAACTTTCTGGTCAGCCTCTTTTAGTTGGAGTTTTGCTTTTGCATCTTTGCTTGTTGCTTATGTATGCTATTGTTTGCTTGCGATAGAATTACCGGAGTGCGAAGCGTGTTACTACGAGTCTCTAGGATTCACGGATCGTCAGCAAGGCAAGTAACACATTGATCATACTCTTTTCATACCCAGTTTTTATGCATTAGTTCCAATCCTCAAACATTGCATGGTTAGGATGTCATTAACTTGTGGGTTGGGAAGTAGTAGTTGAGGTAGAACCTATTGCCTGTTACTATCAAACCCTTGGGAGTTACTTCTACGTGTTGCTTATATTGCTATGGTATGCTCAGAGGCGTGGTTGGGTTTGAGTGAATCCATGACAGATGTGAGATTGTTAATTAATGGTTTAATTTAAGGTGGCAACTTTAATACACATCTGGTGGATTGAGGCACTGGGGAACCCAAAGGTTGTCTGTTTTATTTTTGGAAATCCCGGGGTACCCGTGTGATCTTCATATGGACCGCCACCCAGGCTCAAAGGGAACTGAGATTATTCATGCTAGAAACTTCCGTGTGCAGCCACAAGCTACTATGCGCTCTAGTGTTGTTGAGTAAGTTACGTGAAGCTCTTGAAGAGGTAGATCAGCAGGTAGTGGGTTTTGTAGGTTTGGTATGGTCTACCCGGAGTAGAGAGTTAATTTTTCTGAAAGACTATGTCTCGGTCATCCGTTTCTCAAACACCATGTAGTGCGAGAAATCAATGGAGGCGATCGAGTCTTGTGGGGAAAAGTGCGCAAACCACTGCAGAGTGTACAATCTAATCATGGTTAGCCGTGTCCCCGGTTATCGACAATTTTGAGTATCTAGTACTTGAGTTATCTATGTATCTCATCACTCTTAAATAATATTGTTGGGTTGTAAACTACTTTAATTGGGATTGAGTTGGGGTTATACCTTCTCAATGTTTCAACCACCATGATAGTTAAATAATAAATATATTCCTTTGTTGTAGGGAAAAATTGGCTTTTCGCAAAACTATAACCATAGAGCTTTCCACCAGCCAAATATGCATGTAGTGATAGCATTATTCTATTTCTACTCTATTGTGTTATATTGCCAGCATATTCCATGTGCTGACCCGTTTTCGGGCTGCAACGTATTATGTTGCAGACTTTTCAGACGAGGAGTAAGGTTCGTTAGGTCGTTGCCGTGCAGCTCAGCTATGTCGTTGGAGTTGATGGACTCACTTTATCTTCCAAGCCTTCCGCTGTTATCGCATTAGATGCCTTAAGCCATAATTTTGTAATAAGTTCTCTGTTGAGACATTCGATGTAATAAGTGTGTGATTGCTACTCTGTTATAAATCCTTCGAGTACTGTGTGTTTCAGCATTACTGATCCAGGGATGACACTGGAACACAGAGACTTGACCATCTGAGGTCGGGTCGCTAGAAGATGGTATCAGAGCACACGCTGAGTATAGGACACGACCACTAAGATAAACCATAGGTCGCTCTTCTCTACTCATTTCTGACTCCTCTCAATTTTTTCCACTCTTTAGGATGACGGAGATGAAGAACAAGTTTGCACAACCGGATGAAGACACACCTTTTGGACGCCACTTGAAGGAAGTCACTAGATACTTGAATATTGGAATACCAAGCTTCACCGGGACGTACAACGCCACCTTACCCGAAGAGGAGCGCTGGATGATTCAAGTACAAGTTCAAGGAAGGACGTTCTCGCCAACTTCTAAACCCATAGAATTTTCTTTTGAAGCACCCACCTGGAGTCTAGGCAAGAGCATGGCAGCCCACATTACCATGGGACGCATTGGAGAAGTCTACAACAGGGAGCTTAAGGACACCATCTATCAAATATGTGGACGCCGAGACGAGCAATGGGAAGTAACCAGCACCAAGAAGGATAGATCCATTGCAGCTTCCATCCAGGAGCTAAACCAGCACATTCGACGTCAGATGAACCAGATGTGCGCAGACATGATGGAGTTGAAGAAGGCGAAGACTAGGATCATCGAGCTGGAGGAAGAACTCAAGTTTACACGCGATGGATATGAGGAGGAAATCAAGACACTACTGGAGAAGAACGACGACCTGGTTAAGAAGATCGGAGTATTCATGGGAGGACCCGCACCGGAAGAACAAGGCAGCGACCCCACTTGCGGACAACTACATCATCATCGCATTTACATCGATTTCGATCCAAGTGATGATGACTACGAAGACGAAGCTGGAGCAGACATCATGGAGTCTTCCACCGATCAAAATTTCTAGATGACCCCCATATATTAGTAGTATTTCCCCCCATGTATCTAATAGTAGTTGAGCACTTTTACGATAGTCCTAGACCGTTTGTATGTCCTTGCTTGATTGATTGAGTGAAATGACTGTGTTTGCCTCATATGCATATGGGTGGTGTTTTCCCATTAAACTTTTTTTTCTATTCTAATCTCTTCCATCTAAACCCATCAGATGCCTCCGAGACGTGACACCGGTTTTGTTTTTCCACCAGAGCTCACCCAGCTGATCCAGCAGCAGAATGCCTTGATGCAATTGCTAGTTCAGAACTAGGGCAACAACAACAACAATAATAACCCGCCACCAGTGGACAATTTAGCCCGTTTCTTGAGGTTACAGCCGCCGGTGTTTTCCAGTAGCACCGAGCCAATAGTTGCTGATGATTGGCTACGCTTTATTGGAAGGGAGTTAACCACCGTAGGATGCACAGATGCTGAGAAGGTGCGCTTTGCCGCACATCAATTAGATGGACCAGCAGCCGCATGGTGGGAGAATTACACGGCTACTTTTCCTATAGCCAATGTCACTTGGGACCAGTTTCAGCAAGCTTTTCGCACGGCCCATGTCTCAACTGGAGCCATGCAGATGAAGAAGCGCGAGTTTTGCAACTTGCGCCAGGGGAACTGTACTGTGGCTCGGTACGTGGATGATTTTAGCAAGTTATCACACTATGCCCCTGATGATTTGGCCACAGATGCCGCGAAGTAGGAGAAGTTTATTTAAGGGATGAATGATGAGATGAGCATGCAGTTGATGGTGGCGACTTTCAACAATTACCAGGAGTTGGTAGACAAGTCCCTTATGATTGAAGGAAAGCAGCAACAAATTGAGAGTCGTAAGAGGAAGTATGGACAAGGGAAGTATAATTCAGGAGCTCAACAGAAGCCCCGCTTAACCCCAAACTCGGGAGGACTTGTTCATAATCATGGCGGTCACAACCACACTGGAGGAGGATCGCATAACCACAATGGTACTAAGAATGGAAATGGGAACGGAGTTAATAACAATCAGAACCGCTCCAACCCAGCTTCACCCGCCAAAAGGGACCTAAGTCAAGTTACTTGCTTTAAGTGCGGGAAGACAGGGCACTATGCCAATGATTTCCCTGAAGGAAGGAATGGAAACGGAAATGGTAGCGCTGGTAAGAAGCCCAATCCATTCAACAAAGGACAAGTGAACCACGTTAACGTGGAGGAAGTTGAAGAGCAGCCGGACGCGGTAATAGGTAAGTTTTTGGTTAAGTCATTTACCGCTCTTGTTCTTTTCGATACTGGTGCATAGCATTCATACATATCAAGGGGATTTGTGGATAAGTTTAAGCTACAAACCCAAACCCTTAGGACCCCTCTTTTAGTGAGCTCCCCTGGAGCAAAGTACATGGTTAGCCGATGGTGCAACCAGATACCCCTAAGCATTGGGACGCATGTTTTTCCGTCTGACCTAATTATCTTGGAGTCGCAAGGATTGGATGTAATATTAGGTATGAACTGGATGTAAAAGTATGGAGGGAGCATTCACTGTGCTAGCAAATCAATTTATCTTACCACCCCGGAGGGAAAAAGAATAAAGTATGTATCTAGGCATGTGCCTAGGAGGAGCCAAGTGAATCCCTCACGGGAGTTGTTCAGGAGGAAGTGCCTGTAGTAAAGGATTACCCGGATGTTTTCCCAGAAGAGTTACCAGGCATGCCACCGGATAGAGACATCGAGTTCCTGATAGAGCTATTGCCAGGTACAGGGCCAATATCCAAGAGACCCTATCGGATGCCCGCAAATGATCTGGAGGAAATTAAGAAACAGATCAAGGAGTTATTGGAGAAAGTTTATATTCGAAGGAGTTCATCGCCTTGGGGAGCTCCTGTGCTTTTGATGGAGAAGAAGGATAAATCCCTAAGGATGGTTGTTGATTATCGAGCCTTGAATGAAGTAACGATTAAGAACAAGTATCCACTACCGATGATCAATGATCTGTTTGATCAGTTGCAAGGAGCTAAGGTGTTTTCAAAGATTGATCTACGATCGGGATACCATCAATTGAAGATCCGAGAGAAGGATATACCAAAGATAGCGTTCACCACGCGGTATGGATTATACGAGTATACGGTCATGTCATTTGGACTGACTAACGCCCCTACCTATTTCATGAGTATGATGAACAAGGTGTTCATGGAGTATTTGGACAAGTTTGTTGTGGTGTTTATTGATGATATTATGGTATACTTGAAGAACGAAGAGGAGCACAAGGAGCACTTGCGTTTAGTTCTCGAGAAACTCAGGGAACACCGGTTATACGCCAAATTCAGCAAGTGCGAGTTTTGGTTGAAGGAAGTTGGATTTCTTGGGCATGTTATATCAGGAGAGGGTATAGCAGTAGATCCCAGTAAGGTTCAGTCAGTCACTGAATGGTTGGCACCCACTTCAGTTGGTGACATCCGTAGTTTCCTTGGACTCGCAGGATATTATCGGAGATTCATTGAGAATTTTTCCAAGATTGCAAAGCCAATGACTGAATTACTGAAGAAGGATACTAAGTTTAAATCGACAGAAGATTGCGAGGCAAGTTTCCAGGAGTTGAAGAAACGTTTGACTACAGCCCAAGTGCTAACATTGCCCAATATACATAAGGAGTTTCAAGTGTGTTGTGATGCCTCACGCTTGGGACTTGGATGTGTGCTTATGCAGGACGGAAAGGTTGTTTCGTATGCCTCACGACAACTGAAGCCCCATGAGTTGAACTATGCCACACATGATTTGGAGCTAGCAGCGGTAGTGCATGCATTGAAGACTTGGAGACATTATCTTATTGGAAATCGTTGTGATGTGTACACGGATCATAAGAGTTTGAAGTACATTTTCATGCAGAAGGAGTTGAACCGTAGACAGAGGAGATGGTCGGAACTTATAAAGGATTACGATATGAAGCTACACTATCATCCAGGAAAGGCCAATGTCGTAGCAGACGCTTTGAGCCGGAACAGTTACGCTAATATCCTTGAAAGTAAGGGTTTTCCAAAGGAGTTAGCTGAAGATATCATGGAACTTCGGTTGGAGATTGTTCCAAGAGGTTTCATTGCAACAATGGAAGTTCAGTCTACATTGTTGGACAAGATTCGAGAAGCTCAGAAGGAAGACAAAGAGATTGCTGAGATAAAGGAGAAGATGAGCAAAGGAAAGGCCAAAGGTTTTCGCGAGGATGAGCACGATACCTTATGATTTGAGGATCGAGTTTATGTGCCTAATAACCCAGAGATCAGGAAGTTAATACTTCAGGATTCTCATGACTCACCATACTCGATACACCCCGGAAACACCAAGATGTATTTGGATTTGAAAGAACGTTTCTGGTGGACTGGTATGAAGAAGGATATTGCCGAGTATGTAGCTGTATGTGATGTATGTGAGAGAGTGAAGGCAGAGCATCAGAAGCCAACAGATCTATGTAGCCTATGCCGATACCGAATGGAAGTGGGATAAACTTGGCATGGACTTTATCACTGGATTACCCAGGACCAAAGCAGTATATGACTCAATATGGGTAGTAGTGGATCGCTTGACCAAAGTGGCTCACTTCATCCCAGTGAAAACAACTTATACAAGTGCAAAGTTGGCCAAGATATATATGTCCATGATCGTATGTTTGCATGGAGTTCCGAGGACCATCGTATCAGATAGAGGAACATAGTTTACTTCCAAGTTTTGGCATCAGTTACACTAGACCTTGGGTACGAGATTGGAGTTCAGTACAGCATTTCACCCGCAGACAGATGGACAGACCGAGAGAGTCAACCAGATTCTGGAGGACATGTTGAGAGCCGGTGCGCTAGATTATGGATCTAGTTGGGATGACCATTTACCTTACGCAGAGTTCTCCTACAACAATAGCTACCAGGCCAATTTGAAGATGGCACTGTTTGAAGCTCTGTATGGACGCAGATGTAGAACACCCCTGATGTGGGATGAGGTAGGAGACCGTCAGTTGTTTGGACCAGATTTGATCAAAGAGTCGGAGGAGAAGGTTAAACTGATCCGTGATGATTGAAGATTGCCGAGTCCAGTGTAAGAGTTATCTGAGACACAAAATGCAAGGAGGTAACCTATGAGATTGGAGACAGAGCATATCTGCGAGTATCACCCTTGCGAGGAGTCAAACGCTTTGGAGTTAAAGGAAAATTAGCTCCGAGATTCGTAGGACCGTACCGTGTTTTGGAACGGATGGGAGAAGTTGCCTACAAGCTGGAGTTACCTGAAGGATTGCCAGGAGTTCACGATGTGTTCCACGTCTCACAGTTGAAGAAGTGTCATGCTGAGATGGCCGATATACCATTAAGAGATATAGTACCCCTGGAGGCGATTCAGTTGGACAGTAATTTGACTTATGAGGAGAAGCCAGTAAAGATTCTTGACTTTGCCAGCCGAGTCACCCGCAGCAAGTTTATTAAGTTTTGCAAAGTTCAGCGGAGCCACCATACCGAGGAGGAAGCCACCTAGGAGCGAGAGGATGATATTCGCAAGGACCACCCGCACCTATTTTCTAGCCAACCCGAATCTCGAGGACGAGATTCATCTTAAGGGGGGTTGGTTTGTAACATCCCAAATTTTCAATTTGGAATGTTATACATAGGTCATTCATGCATAACATATTTTCTTGCATCTTCGTGCGGCAATCCTCGAAATCCTAAGCAACTCAAGGACCCTCAGAGAGAGTTGGGGATTTTCCGGTTTTCATTTTTATCAAATAGCGAAAACAAGGATTTTTTATTTTAATTATTTTCCTCTCCGAAAAAATATTTCATATTAAAATAAATGAGAGGAGATAATATGACTTCTCCAAAACAATTGAAATATTGGAGGAAATATTAAAATCATCTGTTGGATTTTATTTGATTTTATTTGCGTTAGAATAATTGCACGTTTTCAAAAATTGCATTTTAGGGCCAAGAAAATGTTCATCTCGTTCTAAATATTTCATTTAGACGGCGAAAATTTGTTTTGGCATTTTTAGATTTTTATTTTATTTTATAGGATTTTTTTCTGTCGACGGAACTATTTTAAAAAAAATTCCCGCGCTCGACTGGGGCTAGGGCCCAGCCGAGCAGGCCGGCCCAGCCGCCGCCGACCCGGACACCGGTGTCCGAGCCGGACTCCGCGTCGCCGCCACCATGCCCCTCCCCCAAGCCAAGCCCCCCCCTTTTTAAATCTGGAGCCCCCCGCCGACGCCGAGCCCGAGGCAGGCCGCCCCGAGCCCGAGCCGCCGCCTCTCCGCCACCCCATGCCGAGCCCGAGCCCCGTTGGAGTCCCGCCGGAGCCGAGCGAGGTAGCCGCCCCGCCGCCCCGGTTTTCCAAAGAAAACCGTTCGTTTTTTTAGAAAACCCTTCGTTTTCGTTTTTTTAATTAGATCGGTTTATTTATTTAGCGAGTGTTCGCTCGTTCGTTCGTTTTATCGAACGTGTTCTTCGTTTAGATCCAGATAACGAACGTTCGTTCGTTAATCTGTTCGTCAGTTTTCTTTTTTTCTCGGATTTATTCCGCGATTTTCCTGATCGCGATTTCTGATCCGATCTTAGTTTCTATTTATCTTTTCGCTCGTTAGTCGGAATCAGGCGATTCAAGCGCCCAGATCTTCGTCTCGAGACCCTCTTTCTGTTTAAACAACTTAAACAAGATTTTGATACTGAAGAATTTGACCCTAGTTCAGATTAGTAAACGGATTTTGTTTCTTTCGCTGTTTGAGTTTCGTTGCTCCGTTTGGTTTGATTTTTCTTGCGAACCGGAGTTCTTAAGTTGAACTTTCTGGTCAGCCTCTTTTAGTTGGAGTTTTGATTTTGCATCTTTGCTTATTGCTTATGTATGCTATTGTTTGCTTGCGATAGAATTCCCGGAGTGCGAAGCGTGTTACTACGAGTCTCTAGGATTCACGGATTGTCACCGAGGCAAGTAACACATTGATCATACTGTTTTCATACCCAGGTTTTATGCATTAGTTCCAATCCTCAAACATTGCATGGTTAGGATGTCATTAACTTGTGGGCTGGTAAGTAGTAGTTGAGGTAGAACCTATTGCCCTGTTAGTATCAAACCCTTGGGAGTTACTTCTACATGTTGCTTATATTGCTATTCTATGCTCATAGACGTGGTTGGGTTTGAGTGAATCCATGACAGATGTGAGATTGTTAATTAATGGTTTAATTTAAGGTGGCAACTTTAATACACATCTGGGTCGATTGAGGCACCTGGGGAACCCAGTGTTGTCTGTTTTATTTTTGGAAATCCCGGGGTACCCGTGTGATCTTCATATGGGCCACTACCCAGGCTCAAAGGGAACTTAGATTATTCATGCTAGAAACTTCCGTGTGTAGCCACAAGCTACTATGGGCTCTATCATTGTTGAGTAAGTTACGCGAAGCTCTTGAAGAGGTAGATCAGCATGTAGTGGGTTTTGTAGGTTTGGTATGGTCTACCCGGAGTAGAGAGTTAATTTTTCTGAAAGACTATGTCTCGGTCATCCGTTTCTCAAACACCATGTAGTGCGAGAAATCAATGGAGGCGATCGAGTCTTGTGGGGAAAAGTGCGCAAACCACTGCAGAGTGTACAATCTAATCATGGTTAGCCGTGTCCCCGGTTATGGACAATTTTAAGTATCTAGTACTTGAGTTATCGCATGTATCTCATCACTCTTAAATAATATTGTTGGGTTGTAAACTACTTTAATTAGGATTGAGTTGGCGTTATACCTTCTCAATGTTTCAACCACCATGATAGTTAAATAATAAATATACTCCTTTGTTGTAGGTTAAAATTGGCTTTTCGCGAAACTATAACCATAGAGCTTTCCACCAGCCAAATATGCATGTATTGATAGCATTATTCTTTTTCTACTCTATTGTGTTATATTGCCAGCATATTCCATGTGCTGACCCGTTTTCGGGCTGCAACGTATTATGTTGCAGAATTTTCAGACGATGAGTAAGGTTCATTAGGTCGTTGCCGTGCAGCTCAGCTATGCCGTTGGAGTTGATGGACTCACTTTATCTTCCAAGCCTTCATTGTTATCGTATTAGATGGCCTTAAGCCATATTATTGTAATAAGTTCTATTTTGAGACATTCGATGTAATTAGTGTGTGATTGCTACTCTATTATAAATCCTTCGAGTACTGTGTGTGTCAGCATTACTGATCCAGGGATGACACTGAGGTCGGGTCGCTACACTACTTAAAATTATTGTGAGGGAGGAATATATGCTTGTAGGAATTGCAACAATATTAAGTTTCCTCTCTGTGTGTTAAAAGTTTTGATGTTATGCTTGTTTTGCCTTCCTATGCTAGTTGATTATTACTCCCATAAGTTATTTGCTCACAAAATCCCTATGTATAGGAAGTGGGTTAGACTTAAATGTGCTAGTCATATTCTTCATGATGCTCTCTTTGTGTTTCAATTCTTATCTTTTATGTTAGCATCATTGAAATCATCATGCCTAGCTAGGGGCGTTAAACGTTAGCTCTTGTGGGGAGGCAACCCAATTTTATTTTTGTTCTTTGCTTTTTGCTCCTGTTTATCACTCCCTCCATCCCGAAATTATTGTCGCAGTGGTGTTTTTGCAGAAAACCCCTCGCCAAACTCCCGACACAACCCGCGCTCCTCGTCGTCTCCAATCGACAAAACGCCGCTCCCCGACACAGGCACATGGACGCTGGAGCTCCCCTGTTGAGGTTCGCCGCGCTGCTCCCCTGCTCTCCTGCGCATTCTCCTCCGTCGCTGCAGCTGCCTCCTCCAATGCTCCCTTACGGCTGCAGCTCCCACCTTTCGCTTTGCCTCTTGCAGCTCCCCTCTTTCACCCTAAAAATCATTTCTTCTCCCCCCTGCTGCCTGTCCTGCTCGCGCGCAGCGATGACACGTACTCCTCATCGCCACCGCTGCGTGTCCATTTCTGGTAGGAAGCAGTGGCTCGCGCCGCGTCTGTGCGACCTCGCGTGGGCGTCGGACGCCGCATCAGGATCCACACGCCGGTCATTGCCTCGGTTGTGCGTCCGTCCGCAGAGGAGGAGGAGGATTCCGTTAGCCACCAATGCGTCCTCGGTGGACTACATCATGGTATGTCCCTCCTCTCCCACCTGATGCGCCGTCAAGGTTTCCAATCGAAACATGTTCAGCAATTGACATAAGTTCAGAAATGTTCAGATTCAGAAATGTTCAGGCTTTGAATGTTGTCGGGGTGGCTGATCTGGCCCACGAACACCTATGGGACCGGCGGACCGAGCCCCTTTCGGTTCAAGGGGGGCAGAGGTCGACGAAGAGCAGATCGAGGCGAAGCACACGAGCGGTTTACCCAGCCGGAGCTCTCCGGAGAGATAACACTCCTACTCCTGCATGTCTGAGTGTATTGAGTTCTTGCTCAGGAGCGCTGAGTGCTACAGTACACACAAGCTGCTAACGAGACTGAGCGTGAGTGTTCTCCTCCCCTCCTACGTTGCGCATGGGCCTCCTTTTATATGCTCAAGGGGTCTCCGACAGGTGGCAACGTAGACAAGGGTAAAAATGGAAAAGGAGTGGTTGGTACAGCTACTTGTACAGTGTATCGTACCTAACCCTGACGGCAGGGGACAAAGGCATTAAATGCCCGTCTACGTCGCCCTAATAAAGGCGTAGAAAGGGACCGTCGGGGTGCCACCGCTTGCCGATGGCAATCTTGTTAGCGCTGCTTGCCATCAGCCCGCTGGCCGGCAAGACGGTTGACCTGCCACGCATACCGGAAAGGTCCTGTGGCGACACGTTAGTGGATGTGCTGGAGCCTTGGTCTGAGAGTGGTGGTGCGCATGCAAGCGCCTTTGCCGCGGCTGTTGTCTTGTCGCATCCTAAGCTTGTCGCTCATCGGGCCTTCCCGGCAAGCTCCTCTTGCCGGGCCTTGTCTTGTAGGTGCCTTGGGTGGCCTTCGGCAAGCTCCTCTTCTTTGGGGCCTTGTCTCCTTGGCTTGAATACTTTGTTCTTGAATGGCTCCAAAGGAACCACGGAGGACCTTGGCGTTCACCCGTAAGCCTTGCCGGAGGGCTGCAAATCGCCCGTGCACAAGTTCGGTATACTAGGGTACCCCTACTCTAGTACATCGGCAGGAGCCAGGCCTGGGCCACCTGCAGTGCCGGCGCTGTTGGGCCAGGCCCAAAACAGGGTACGCGGCACGCGTGGCTGGGTCAAACCATAACTCACCCCGACCCACCACGCCCATTTAACGGCACGCAGCGTCGAATGCGGCGTCGTGAGAAGATCGTGGGCGAGAGATCGTGGGTGGTTTCTTTATTCGGAAAAACGGAACGTCCGCCCCCTCCCTCTTTATAAGCAGGGGAAACAGGGGCAGTCCGCCCATCTCGCCAGTTGCTGTCCAATCTCGAAAAATCCCCGCTGCCTCCCCCCTTCTTCCCAAGGCTGAAGAGAGAGAGAGCAGCGCTTCGCCCCCCATCGCCACCAGCATCACCAACGCCGTCGATCTCCCTCGCCACCTCCGCCATGGCTACGAAAGCCGACAAGGGGAAGGCCGTGAAGTCGGCCGAGGCGCAGCGGCTTGCGGCGCTGCGGAAGGAGCGGGCAATCTTTCCCCCCCATCTCGCCGCGAGGGAGCTGAGGAGAACTACTACCTCTTACGGTCGACGGAGACGCTGAGCGCATCCGCAAGACGAAGGTACTCCCAAATGCTGCTGGAACTGGCTCCGAATGGGTACCCTTTCTTCGCGTTGTTCTTCTCTGCGGGCTCTGCCGCCTTTCTCTGAATTTTTCGCGATATCATGAACACCTCACGGGTTCCGCCTCCTTGACTTCACCCCCAATGCTGTTCTGACCATGGCAGTTTTCACACATCTCTGCGAAAACTTTGTCGGAGTCCATCCAAACGTAGCCCTTTTCCGCCACTTCTTTATGCCCCGAGTTGAGAGAGGAGAGCCTCTTGCCGGCGGAATCGCTTGGATCTCAAGGATTGGCAAGAAGGAAGCTTATCTGGAGGGAGAGCTCTGCAGCAAGTGGGAGGAGTCGAGGGTAGATTGGTGATGGATTGTCGAGGAGAACCCGCAGCCATTTACCGCCCAGCGCCAAACCCCAATAGTGCGCGGCAACGATTGGAGCAACGTGGCACCAGAAGACGCTAGACTGAAGATTGCCGTCACCCGGATCCTGCGCCTCAGGCTTGCGGGGCTCATCAGTAGGCACCGCTGGCGCAGACTTTCTTCGCCACGACGCCCCCTTGCAGGAGAGGAGGAGACCCGCTGGGAGTTCTGAGACGCGGCGGATATCATGAGGCTGCGCCGGGCCTAAATTTCAACTTCCTTGTCTTGGAACTGACGCGATGCTCTTGGAGCTGTTCAAGCCCGATCCTGATCATCCCGAAATGTTCAAAGGTTGCGAAGGTATCGTTCATTGTGCAACAATTCCTCGCTCGACCGCATTCGTGCAATGATGCCGTTGTGCGACTCGCATGGAATCGTTCCAACCTGGCAAGAGCCTGCAGATGACGTCGTGCGAGTGTTCTTTGACAGCCTGGTAGAAGTGCCGGTCCGCCCCGATGAACAGAGGAGCCTCACCCGCGACACCACCGATGATGAGATGCAGCGCATCGCCACCAGGTTGGAAGAAGCGGCAGCAGCCGCTGCCGCGGTCGAGTTCGGATTAACCGTGGAGGAGGCAGAGGCAGCAGAGGCGGCAAGCCTTGTCGAGCGAAGGGAGTTTGCCGGTGAGGACGAGCTTGCCGAGCCTGAAGCTGAGTCGAGCGAGCCCGCCGAGGGCGCCTCCTCCCCACCTTCAAACAGCTTGCCGCGAGCGGAGCCCCCAGCTCCACCAAGAAGGCGTCTTCGCAAGGCTGGAGACGAAACGGGGTGGCAGACGGGCCAACAGCCGTCGTGCCGCGCGACGCCCTCCACCGCGGCAAGCACTGTTGCCACGGGAGCACCTCACTCCGCTGCGGTAATCGAGCGGGGCCCTCGCATGAACCACGGTTCTGCTCCCGCCAAGCGCCAAGGAACCTACTCCTCCGCCTCGTAAATGCTGGGCGGGCGAAATTTGATCTCTCCAAGCTCAGCTCCGACGAGGAAGAAGAAGAGTAAGATTCTTTGCAGCATTTGTAGTTCTTCGGCTTGTTGCTTTGTCTTGTATCTGATTTGCTTTACTCTGAACCCATTCCTTTTCAGGACGCTGGCCCAGAGAGCGTCGAAGAGAGCCAAGGCCCGGTGATTGTCGCCGAGGACGAACCCACCATGACAAAGCAGGAGGTGCGTCCGAGACCACCTTGCCGGACGCGGCAACTCTTCCTCAAAGCAGCCCCCAGCGCAGCCCCCAACGTAAGTATATAGTTTACTTCCTGCTGTTAGGCGTGCATGGGTGCTCTTTCTTTGCTGATATCTGACTGCTGATTTGTGTAGGAGCAGAGAAGCCTTACCAGGAGTGCCCTGAAGCCGCTCCTGGCATGCCTTCTGCTTCGACTACACCGCCAAGGGAGGATTCCTCGGCAAGGGAGCGTTCTCCGGCAAGGGAGACTTCTCCGGCAAGGGGCAGCTCTCCGACAAGGGACAGCACCAGCGATCCCCTGGTGGCGGAGACCGTGACTGCAGATCCTAACACAGGTAATCCTCTTGCTTGAAAACTTCCCTTGCGTTCTTCTTCTTCTGATTTTCTTTTTGAATATTTGCTTGACTTCTCTTCATTTCCCGGTCGTCAGATCCATCTGCCACAGAGCCAATGAAGACCGAGGCCGCCGGCGAGGAGGACGCGCGCGGCAATACTGACGACACCGCTGCCATCGAAGAAGAAGCTGGCGCTGACGAGTCCGCCGGCGGAGAGGCCGCCAAAGCTGCCGCCGCAGAAGCTGGCGAGGGGTCCGCGATCGACCGACGACCTCGAGGCCGCAGGAGCGCCAGCGCCACGCTGACCGCCGATCCCTCCGCTGCCGCGGCAGCTGTCCGGCTCAAAAGCCCCAGCCAGCGCCTATTTGAAGGCCGGCGGCGATGGCGTCTTCATCAAGCTCCCATGGGCGCCGAGCTCTGTGGCACCGGCTGAAGGAGAAACTTTTGATGAAGAGCTGCTCGCCTCCGCTGGATCGACGCCGTCGAGGCACCAAACAGCAGTGGCGAAGTTCGAGGAGGAGCAGCTGCTGCAGGCTCTTGTCGCTCTACCGCACCCGACAATCCAAGCTGGAATCCCGGGAAGCGCTTGTCGCGAAGGCGGGAGCAGACATCGAGAAGTGCGCGGGGAGCTCCGAGGCCTCACCCTGGAAGCTCTCCGGTCCTTGGCAGAGGAGCGTGTGCGATTCGCCGAGGTGCGCAAAGCCTTGCTCCTCGAGAAGGCTGAAGCTGAGGAGCAACAGCTGACTTGCCGCCGAGAAGCTATCTCTGCCTTGAGAAGGCGAGTTGGCGCAGAGGAAGGTTAATCTTGACAGCCATGAGGAGGATCTAGCCGCGCGCGAGCAAACATTTGGCGGGGCTCTCAAGGAAGCAAAGGATGCTGCCGCAGCTGCCGAGGCCGCCAAGAAGGAGCTGGAGACGAAGGTGATGCAGCTGGAGGCCAATCTCAAGGAGAGCGGCGAGGAGCTTGCTGCACTCAAGCACGAGCGCGAGAAGGACGCCTACACTCTTGGCGAGCTGCAGGGCCGTCTCGCCGAGAGGAGCAAGGAGCTCAGCGCCGCCAAGGACTCCAACGCAGATCTTGAGTTGAAGCTAACTACTTTGACTCAGACGCTGGACGGCGCCAGGGAGCAGGAGGTGGCCTTGAAGGAGAAGATCAAGGCCGGCGTTGGCGAAAGTGCCGCTGCCGCCTGTAACACTTTTAGGGAGAATGTGGAGCACTGGATCGAGGGTCTCGTGGATGTTGCTGCAGCCATTGACAGGGAGCTGGGCAGCTGGGGATGGTGGACCTTGGGTATTCCTCCGATGAGCACCTCCAGCCCAGCGCCAAGCTCAGCTTGTTCTTCAAAGGCGTGGTGACGGCCCTCCAGCGACTCCCGGAAGAAGTCCCAAAGCAGCTGGCCGAGGAGTCGCGCCAGATCTGCGCGGGAGCTCTTCAAAAGGTGTTGATGAAGGTGGCCTTCCGCAATCCAGGCCTCAACCTCACCAACGTTCTCAAGTCCTTGCCGCCGGATGCTGATGTGGAGGCGCTCAAGACCCTTGTCGCACCCATCGTGGATAGGGTGAGCGGGATCAGGAGGGTTGAGGGCGATCACGTAGATTAGGCCGCCCGCTTTCTCTTTTTCTTGCCGCTGTTGGTCATGTTATGAGAACCATCTATTAGAGTTGCGACAAGCTATCTTGTAATATAACTCTATTTCGGGTAGCAATTGCTATGTTATTTCCTTTACTTGATTACTTCCTTTGTATGTTTTTGCCCTATGCTTTTAGGGAACTTGTCGTAGGCACTGGTCATGGCGCTGAGTGCGGACGTCGCAGCTGTCTTTGGCGGTGCCGCTTCCGACAAGTAACCTTGTCGCAACTAGTCGCAGCTCACTTAAGTTGTTGAGCGGACTCGAAACAAAGTAAGGGCGCAACTAGCTACGAGTTGGTTCCTCCGCACACAGGTTTTCCATACAAAGTACGGTCGTTCGAGGAAGATAACTTAAAATTTTTAAAACTGATTGCTCAAACTTTAGCAACTTAGCTTTTCTGTCGTTTGCTTCCCGGTAAGGCTAGAGGCTAGACTTCCTTGAGCGACGCTTGGTCCACACCATTATATTCTCCTTTCCTCCCGGCAAACTTGTGGGCGAGGGAACCTTCCTTTCTTTGAGAAAGAGAAAGAAGAGAAAATAAAGATATGGAGCCTTATGGCTCGTTATTGCTTACCGGGGTAGGTGCTGCACAAAGTGTCGATAACGCATGCAAAATAGAAGTAGAAAGCATGAAATTGACAAGATGTGCGAAGCACATTAGCTTTACTTATGCACGGGTCTGCGCTCGCTTTGTACAAAGGATTACATGCAACATCGGCAAGACTTGTACAAAAGGTGGTTGCCGAACAGGTTCCGCAACCGCGCCTCTATGGGTAAAACTTACGAAGATGCTCGATGTTCCAGGAGTTGCTCACCGAATGCCATCTTGGTCTCAAAGCGGACAACGCCAGCCTAGTGACTCGCTTTCACCCGGTAAGGGCCTTCCCACTTTGGCGTCAACTTGTTGGAATTCTTGGCGGACTAAACGCTACCAAGAACAAGGTCGC
The DNA here is from genome assembly GCA_021605145.1 of Aegilops bicornis. Taxonomy (NCBI): domain Eukaryota; kingdom Viridiplantae; phylum Streptophyta; class Magnoliopsida; order Poales; family Poaceae; genus Aegilops; species Aegilops bicornis. Next base: position 110,738,617 of record CM038671.1, read on the forward strand.
CTTCCTCGAGACTTCTGGCATTAACTTTATGCGGTTATGGTAGCGGCGCAAGAAAGCTTGTCGGTATCAAGCAGCTCGTAGCAGCCTCAAGACGATCCTCCTCAAGGAGCAGCGTCATCTTGTCGCAGCTGCTCTTGCTCAAGCTCATCATAAGCGAGCACTCGAGGTGATCCAGATACGAGTTCCGTGGGGAGAACTGCCTCGCTCCATAGACTAGAGCAAAAGGTGTGCGGCCGCTGGCTCGATTTGGCGTTGTCTGGCGACCAAAGAACCACCGCAGCTCCTCAATCCAGCTTTCTTCCGCACTTCTGCAGCACTGTCGAAAGTTACGGTCTTGAGCCCGCAGCACTTCAGCATTTGTCCTCTCCACTTGACCGTTACTTCTCGGATGAGCAACGAAGCGAAAGCGGAACCTTGGCGCCAAGATCTTGGACGTCTTGCATGAAGGTGCGGCTCAGGAATTGGCGTGCCGTTGTCGGTGATGACCCTGTTAGGGATTCCAAACGTCAAACAATCGACCTAAAGAACTTGACTGCCGACCGGCTGTCACCTTCTTCATCGCTTCCACTTCCGCCACTTTGTGAACTTGTCGATTGCAACGCATAAGTACTCAAAGCCTCCGACAGCTTCGGGAAAGGGGCCGAGGATGTCGAGCCCCAGACCGAAAAATGGCCAGGATAAAGGGATCGCCCGGAGAGCTTGAGCTGGCTGGTGTATCTCGCTTGGAATGGAACTGCACGCTTCACACTTGGTTACTTGTGCGGTTGCATCACGGAGGGCTGTCGGCCAAAAGAAACCTTGCGGAACACTTTGCGGCAAGTGCTCGCGCCAATGTGGTGACCACATATGCCTCCATGTATCTCTGCCAACAACTTTTGTCCGTCTTCCCGGTGAATACACTTCAATTTCACACCGTTGAGTCTTCTTCTGTACAGTGTGCTGTCAACAAACTGATACATACTTGACTGCCGGGCTACTCTTTCTGCTTCTTCTTGCTCTTCGGGAAGTTCTCCTCTGAAGGAAACGGACAATCTGCTGTGCCCATGCTGGAGCTTGCGGCTCGACAACAAGGACTAAAGGCATATCTGCTGCTGCGGGAACATCTGCTTCCACGTCGAGAACCTGCGGCTCAGCCGAGTTGAGCGTTCCCGGCAAGCTTGCCGGAGCAAAACTTGTCGGGAGCGCTCGCTTCAAAGGAACAAACCCTAGGGCTTGCCGGAGCAGATCGCTCCTCAAAGACCCTTTGGTGTTGATCTTGAGGACCTTCTTAACAGCGACTTTGGGAAGCTCTGCCGGAAAATAGTCACCAGAGATCAACTTCCTCTTCTTGCTCTGTCCGGTTGATGGCGTTACAGACGGTTGAGTCAGCTTGAGCACAAAGATCCCTGGTTCCACAGGTAACTTAAGTGCAGCGCACTTCGACATGCCATCGGCAATGTCGCTCGAGCTCTTGGAACATGTTCCATTTGTAGGCCGTCAAAGTGCTCTTCTAGCTTTCTCACTTCATCAACATAAGCTTCCATCAACGGACTCGATAACTCTTGTTCACTTGGTGGATGACAAGCTGTGAGCCACCCACGACAATGAGCTTCTTGATCCCAAGGTCTCATCTGCGATCTCGAGACCGGCAAGCAAACCTTCATACTCTGCAAGATTGTTTGTTGCTTGCTCCTTGGGAAAGTGCATCCGGACTACGACTTAAGGTGCTCTCCGATTGGGTGCAACAAGTAGCACGCCAAGACCGGGCGCCTTTGCAGTGAGAAGGCACCATCGAAGTACATCAGCCACTCTTTGCTTGCTTCCTTGACGGGATGCTCGTTTCTGGAATTTCTTCATCTTGTGTTGGCGCCCATTCTGCTATGAACTCCGCCAATGCTCGCTTTGGATAGTTGAAGTGCTCTCAAACTTGAGGCCAAAGCTTGACAGTTCCAAAGGCCCACTCGACAATCCTGCCTGTTGCCTCTGGATTTTGCAAGATCCTCTTCAGCCGAAAACGAGTGACGATCGTGATCTCATGTGCCCGGAAGTAATGGCGCAGCTTTCTCGAGGCCATGAGGAGGCCGAAAAGCAATTTCTGCACACCGTAGTACCTTGACCTAGCCCCCGCAGAAGGGAACCGACAAAGTAAACCGGGCGGCACTACTTTTTCTCGCATCATCTCATGCGTCAAGGTGGATCCATCCTTGTCGGGACCAGAGCTTGCGGTGAAGCCCCCGCTCGTCAGCTGGATGCATCCGCCATGGTTGCTAGCTCATCATCTGCCTCCTCTCCGCTACATTAACGCAGCACTAACCACTTGATTGGTTGCCGCTATATAGCAGCAACTTCTCTTGTGGCTTAGGTGCGACAAGTGTTGGAGTGGAGGATGTATCTCTTCAAGTCCTGCAGCGCAGCCTCCGCTTCCGAGTCCATTTCATCGGACCTGCCTTTTTCAAAATTTTGAAAAATGGCAGGCGCGCCAGCAGACCTAGAGATAAACCTCGCCGAGAGCAGCTACGCAACCGCAAGTATTCGTACATCCTGACGCGCTTTGGTGCTTCAATCTGCTCAATGGCCTTGATCTTGTCGGGATTGGCTTCAATTCCCGCCGAGACACGAAGAACCCGAGAAGCTTGCGGAAGGGACTCCAAACACACACTTCTCGTGGTTGAGCTTGAGGTTGATCTTGCGCAGATTTGCAAAGGTTTCGTCTAAATCTTGAATCGAGTCGCCTTTGTCCTTGCTTTTGACCACTATGTCATCCATGTAGGCTTCCACATTTACGTGCATTTGCGGCTCAAAAGCCGCCATGGACTACTCTTGCAAATGTTGAACCTGCATTCTTTAATCCGAAAGGCATCCGTGACGAAACAAAGATGTGCCACATGGGGTGATGAATGCGGTCTTCTCCTCATCCTCTTCGCCATGAAGATCTGATGATATCCTGAGTATGCATCCGTAAATGAAAACAAATCACATCCGCCGTGGAGTCAACAATCTGGTCGATGCGCCGCAAGGGAAATGGGTCTTTGGGGCAAGCTTTATTGACATCGGTAAAGTCGATACAAAGCCTCCATTTCCCGCTTGCCTTCTTGCATAACTACAGGATTGGCCAACCACGAGGATGGAGCACTCCTCCGACAAGGCCTGCTGCTTCCAATTTCTTGATTTCTTCTGCGATGAATTCTTGGCGCTCCACCGCGCTTCCTCGACTTTCTTCTTGACGGGCGGCGCGATGAGGACAAATGGCAAGATGGTGCTCAATTACTTTGCTTTGGGAACACCGGGATGTCGACGGTTGCCACGCAAACACGTCGACAGTTCGCCCGCGCAGGAAAGCAACGAGCGCCTTCCTATTTAGGGTCGAGAGTGGCACCGATGGTGAAGGTACCACCATTGCCGTCCTCCTTGGCGGACACCTTCTTGGTCTCTCGTGGAGCTGCCATCGTCTTCTTACACTTGCCGGTGGAGCTCGATGGTGTGTCCTCAACGGTAGCGCAGCACCAAGAGGTGCGCTTGCCGGAGTGGGCATCGAGCTCTTGCCGGACTTGGTCTTCTTCTTCGCCCGGAGCTTCAGCGGCAAGTGGCTTTGCAATCTGCTGCAGTTGCTGCTTCCGGTAGATCTTGTCGGCGCAGATAAGAGCATCCTTCTTGTCGCCAGGACAGAGATGACACTTATCGGCCTGGCATCTTCAAAGATGTTGTATGCATAGTGAGAGGCTGCCATGAATTTGGCGAGTGCTGGACGACCAAGTATCCCATTGTAAGGCAATGGAAAGTCAGCAACGTCAAAAGTGACCTCTCAGTCCTGAAGTTCAACTTCACGCCAAATGTCACCGCAACGTGATCTTTCCTTCGCTTGCTCCTTCCGGATTGATTCCTCGGAATGTGCCGGTCTCTTCGAGCTCGCCATCGTGGATCTGGAGTTTCGGAGCACCGCGGAGGAGATCAGGTTCAAGCCGCCCCGCCGTCAACTAGCATCTTAGTGACCTTGAGGTTGCGGATAGTTGGTGAAACCAACATCGGCAAGCACCGACCGCATGATTACGCCGATCGTGGTGGTCCTCAATATCAAAGATGATAGGCGTTGGACCATTTCAGAGGCTTGCGTGACTCGACGGATGGTTCTGGCGCATTGACTTCCCGCATCCACCGCTTGAGCTGGCGGTGTGAAGTATGCAGAAGCACCACCGCCAACGCACATGACCTCTCGTGGCTTTCAAACTCCTGCTCATCGGTCTCGTCATCATCCATGTCTTCATCATCATCGTCGTCTTCATCCTTGTCGCGGCGGGAGGTCTGTCTCTCCTTGCTGCTTGGCCTTGCCGCGGCGTCCTCCTCGGCCGGGCGTTTCTTGCTAGCTCCTCCAGCACCTTCTGGCCTTCTCCTTGTCGCGTCGTTCATATTCAGCCTTCTCGCTCGACAAGCTGCTCGACCTTTTTGCAGCTCTGGAGGTCATGGCCCTTGGTGCGGTGGATCTTGCAGTACTGTTTGTTGGAGCCGTCCTGCTTGTCGGCGACCGCCACAGCCTGGCAGTTGGTGCCAGCGGCAACCTCCTTGCCAGAGCTACCAGCTTTGGCTTTCTTGGCGCCACCTCCGTTGCCGGACTGCTCAACAACTAGCACATCTTTGCCTTTCTTCTTCCTGTTGTTCCGCCGCCGGTTTTTCTTTGCCGGGGCGGTCTCCTCACTATCAGATCCTCCTGCCTCAAGATTCTCTCCGGAGTCTCCTCCCTCCTCAAAGACGTGCACATTTGTCGGCCAGGGGCATATAGCTCATCGACATCTCGATCTTGCACATCGCCATCTCCTCCCGCATCTCGTGGTTTCGCACGCTCGATGGAACGCGCAGATTACGGGCGGCAGGTGGTGGACATCTGGGATGTTGTGCCAGTCTGCTGAATCTACGAATGTATTTGCGTTAGGGCTCTCCTTCCTTCCGGGCGCAGCGAGATGAAGGTCGCTTTCTTGGCCATGGGGCTTGTGGTCACTGTAAAGGCGCCGACAAACTGATGGCATAGATCTGCCCAAGAGGATATGGAGTTGTCCGGCAAGTGCATGAGCCAGGATCTAACATTGGGCTTGAGCACCAGCGGGAAGTAGTTGGCCAGGATCTTCTCGTCTCGCCCCCCGGCAGCTTGCACCACGATGGTGTAGATGCTGAGGAACTCCGACGGATGCGTCTTGCCGTCGCATTACTTCTCGCACGCCCGGCTTGTAATTCTTCTTGCCGGGCCATCGGACTTGCCGCAGCTCACGAGTGAACTTCGGGGCAACCATCACAGACGGCAAGTCGCTGGTTCCTTCCGGGCGCATGCATGTCGACAGAGGGCCCAGCTGGCGCTTGTTGGATTGACGTCGCGCTTCTCTTCGGCGCTCGATGCGAGTTCGAGCGTCTTCTTGTTGTCGTTCGTGAAGAACTTGGCGCTGATCGCGACGAGCTCGTGGATCCGATGATGCGGTGGAGTCGCTGTCGAGGTGGATCCGGCGAATCGGCGATCTTGGCCTTCGGGGTGGAGAGTGCATGGTGGTTGCACCCCCACGGGTTTCGTCGCCACCGGCTCGTGTTTAAGCGGTCCTGCCGCGGCAGCGATGCACTCGGCTGCCGGAGGCGTCGCCGCTGGCAAAGCCGATGAGACTCTGAATGGTGGCCCTCCATTCATCGACCTTGTCGGCCGTTGGAGGGTAATCCAGGAGTAGTTGAGCTCTCGCCAAAGCTTCTGCTGGAGTGGTGGGTGGCAGTGGCGAACGGCGCGAGGAGCGAGATATGCTCGGACTTCTAACTACGTTAGAAGGAGCAGTATCCCGTCCAGGCGACCGTGCCTCGCTCGCGCCAGCATGTTGGAGTGCATGCTGGTCTTGAGCATCCCGGAATCCACCAGCTCGATCTCGGTCCAACGAGCGTATGGCGCTGTGAATGCCATGACGCTGTCGGTCCCGCGCCTCCTGAGACGGGCGCGGTGCATGTACGGACGCCGAGGTCTGTGCAGCCTTGTCCTTGGACTTGGCAGCATCGTGGGCTCCCCCATCGACGTCCGTTCTTCCGCCGGCGTCTACCCCACCACCCGCTTGCTCCGGTGGTGGTGGGTTCGACGCGGATGGGACATCTGCCGCCGAAGCCTTCTTCTTCGGTGGCATGTCGATGAAGATGACGAAGATCTAGCTCGTGTGGATGCCGGATCAGGTTCACACAATCTCGACGCCCCCTACCTGGCGCGCCAAAGATGTCGGGGTGGCTGATCTGGCCCACGAACACCTATGGGACCGGCGGACCGAGCCCTTTCGGTTCGGGCGAGGGGGCGGAGGTCGCTTTCTTGGCCATGGGGCTTGTGGCTGCTCAGAAGGCGCCGACAAACTAATGGCATAGATCTGCCCAAGAGGATATGGAGTTGTCCGGCAAGTGCATGAGCCAGATCTCGACATTGGGCTTGAGCACCAGCAGGAAGTAGTTGGCCAGGATCTTGTCGTCCTCGCCCCGGCAGCTTGCACCGCGATGGTGTAGATGCCGAGGAACTCGACGGAAGCGTCTTGCCGTCGTGATTTCTTCTCGCACGTCGGCTTGAAATTCTTCTTGCTGGGCCACTGGACTTGCCGCAGCTCTCGAGTGAACGCAGGGCAACCTACCGCGTACGGCAAGTTGCCTAGTTCCTCTGGCGCATGCATGTCGACAGAGGGCCCTGCGCGCTTGTCGGATTGACGCCGCGCTTCTCTTCGGCGCGCCGGCGCGAAGTTCGGCGTCTTCTTGCTGTTCTTCGTGAAGAACTTGGCACCGATCGCGACGAGCTCGTGGATCCGGCGATGATGGAGTCATTGTCGAGGTGGATCCGGCGAGTCGGCGATCTTGGCCTTCGGGCGGAGAGTGCATGGTGGTTGCACCCCACGGTTTCTGCCGCCACCGGCTCGTGTTTGGCGGTCCTGCCGCGGCAGCGATGCACTCGGCTACCGCGGAGCGTCGCCGTTGGCAAAGCCGATGAGACTCTGAATGGTGGCCCTCCATTCATCGACCTTGTCGGCCGTTGGAAGGTAATCCAGGAGCAGTTGAGCTCTCGCTAAAGCTTCTGCTGGAGTGGTGGGTGGCAGTGGTGAACGGCGCGGGGAGCGGGATATGCTCGGACTTCTAACTACGTTAGAAGGAGCAAGATCCCGCCCAGCGATCGCGTTGCCGCTTCGCGCCAAAGATGTTGGCGTGCATGCTGGTCTTGAGCATCCCGGAATCTACCAGCTCGATCTTGGTCCAACGAGCGTATGGCATTGTGAATGCCATGACGCTGTCGGTCCTACGCCTCCTGAGACGGGCGCGGTGCATGTACGGATGCCGAGGTCTGTGCAGCCTTGTCCTTGGACTTGGCAGCACCGTGGGCTCCCCCGTCGACGTCCATTCTTCCGCCTGCGTCTACCCCACCACCCGCTTGCTCCGATGGTGGTGGGTTCTACGCGGATGGGACATCTGCCGCCGAAGCCTTCTTCTTCGGTGGCATGTCGATGAAGATGACGAAGATCTAGCTCGTGTGGACGCCGGATCAGGTTCACACAATCTCGACGCTTCTACCGGGCGCGCCAAAGATGTCGGGTGGCTGATCCGCCCATGAACACCTATGGGACCGGCGGGCCGAGCCCCTTTCGGTTCGGCGGGGGGCGGAGGTTGCACGAAGAGCAGATCGAGGCGAAGCACACGAGCAGTTTACCCAGCTTCGGAGCTCTCTGGAGAGATAACACTCCTACTGCTGCATGTCTGAGTGTATTGAGTTCTTGCTCAGGAGCGCTGAGTGCTACAGTACACACAAGCTGCTAACGAGACTGAGCGTGAGTGTTCTCCTCCCCTCCTACGTTGCGCATGGGCCTCATTTTATATGCTCAAGGGGTCTCCGACAGGTGGCAACGTAAACAAGGGTAAAAATGGAAAAGGAGTGGTTGGTACAGCTACTTGTAAAGTGTATCGTACCTAACCCTGACGGCAGGGGACAAAGGCATTAAATGCCCGCTTCACGCCGCCTCTAAAGGCGTAAAGGGACCGTCGGGGTGCCACCGCTTGCCGGATGGCAATCTTGTTTGGCGCTTGCTTGCCACCGCAGACTCGGGCCAGACGCCCCTGCCACGCGCTACCGGAAAGGTCCGAGGCGACACGTTAGTGGATGTCTTTGGAGCGCAGTACAGTGGTGGTCTGCGCGGCAAGCGCCTTTGCCGCGGTTGTTGTCTTGTCGCGTCCGGAAGCTTGTCGCTCACGGGCCTTCCTGCAAGCTCCTCTTGCCGGGGCCTTGTCTTGTAGGTGCCTTGGGTGGCCTTCCCAGCAAGCTCCTCTTGCTGGGGCCTTGTCTCCTTGGCTTAAATACTTTGTTCTTGAATGGCTCCAAAGGAACCACGGAGGACCTTGGCGTTCACCCGGTAAGCCTTGCCATGAGGGTCAGAATCGCCTGCGTGCACAAGTTCGGGATACTAGGGTACCCCTACTCTAGTACACCGACAAATGTTCAATCTTTGCTAAAGTAATTCAGATGTCTGGGCTTGATCTTGGAGTAGAAAATCTACTGTAAATTCAGATGTTTACAAATTCAAATAGTTCAGATGTTTACTGGATTCAGTTTGAAATGACCCTTGTTCAGCAGCAAAAACCCAAATTTCTGTTTGGCAAGTGAACTTTATTAGTCTGAATTCAGTAAGCATTGTAATCCAAAACATCCAATGAGTGAATTGTTTTGTGATGTCCCTGTTTTGCACACCCCCGGGAATGATTTTAATTTTTCTGGAGATGTTGAACGGTAGCAGTGTGTCATCAATGTGTCGTTTTGAGCCGCTTGCATTTTACAGACTTTGGTCTACAAAGTGTTAGAGGGAGTGATGATTCATTTACTACCATGATTAGTAATGGCATTTCATTGTAGCTACTGGATAGGTTCATGATGACAACATGACAACATGAGAATGCCTCTCCCTTTCCTAGATCAGCCTCGTTGTTACTAGATATGTTCAATTAATTTTCTTGAATTATCGAAATTACTGTCAGAACTATTGTATGCTTTGATGTTATACTGTTGTCCCATTTTGAAAATTAAAACTACACACACTGTCAAAATGAGAAGATGGTATAGTGTTGTCAAAACTACACACACACACACACACACACACTGTATGCTTGAATTATCTTGTTCCTTTTTCAGAATTGTACTCCTATCTATACTTTTTTTTGCTTAAATTTTTTTACTCCTCCATCATACCTCATGGATGAAGCAACAAAAGTGTAAGCAATAAGGCTGCATACTCCCTGCTTGAGCAGATGGACTAAGTTTTCCCTGCAAGGGTTTTTTAGATCATGGAGTGCATTTTATTAGGAGATGAAAACAACATGAAGTTGCACCCCTAAATGGTTTTTAAGCTAATTAATTCTGCTCCATTTCATCTTTATTGGTTTCAGTCGCATGTTAGGCTAGGTTCATCGTCTTCTTGACTCTTGAACCTCCCCCCATCCCCAGCTTGTGCCTTTTTTCCTTTTATCTTTTGAAGAATCCTCAACTTGTTATTGACTTGATTTTGTTTCAAATAGAAATGCCCTACATTTTCTGCCCATCTCCAGAGTTCCAAACACTCCATCCATCCATAACAGAACAGCAAGTCCAGGAAACTCTTCCATAACATCACAACAAGTCCAGAAATTGTGTTGTCAGTTAGGACTGAAGAAAATGTGTTGTCAAATTTCTTCACTGTAGATCCAGTAGAACAAATTGGGTTGGCAAATTTGTACACTATAGATCCAGTAGAAGAAAATTGTTCACTAGATAAGAAATTGTGTTGGCAAATTATCCTGCCATCATTGCTGCATCACTATGATTCACTCTAGAACAAATTGATGCATCATTGAACTATGAACTCTACAATTAGTATTGTCTCAGAATTTGGTTACAAGATAATTAAGGACTACTGAAAATTCAGTTACTGTCAACTGAATTTGACATTATAGTTTACACTGTGAACTGAACACTAACACTTTTAGAGCAAATTAAGACTGCACAAACACTTTTACAGTTCTGAACACTTTTCACAAGATAAAGCTCTTGAACTTACAGTAAATATTCAAGTTAGGACTACACTTTTAAAGTTCAACATACTCTTGTAAATTAAACCTCAACTTGCAGAGTTGTTATTTTCAGTTAACTGAAATTACACCGAAGAATTTCAGTTAAAAGATGTCCTTAAGTTTAGTCATGTTGTATTGTAACCCATTTTTACTGTCAAAACTGCATTGCTTGTACTGTCAAAAAGGTTTGGAGCACAAATTAACTGAAACCTAAAACCTGACATTTTAATTGAACTTTACGTTCTTCTTCCTTCCTGACGAACACGAGCTCTGGTGGCAGCACAAGGAGCAGGGGAGTTGCTACTGGATCTCTACTACTGCTGATCAACACAATCATGCCAAGTGAGCAGTGGATCAATTTCACTCTGCTTCTGATGCTTCTGATAAGAGCGGAGTACTGGAGGCAGAGGGCAGAGGCGGAGGCCTCGGGGGTCGGGAGCAGGGAACGGAGGGCATCGGCCTCGCCCACTGCCACACCAGCAGAGGCGGTAGCAAAGGCGTCTCCCACCATCAGCACCACAACCAGCCGGCGGCTGAAGCGGACCAGCGCAACAGCGGTCAGCGGCGGAATAGTGGGCGAAGTGGATCAGTGCGGCGGCGGTGGGTGGCGGAGGACCTGCTCGTCGGCTGGCGGTGGAGGTCCTCCTCATGGGCGGGCTCATTGGTGGCTCATGACCTTCTCCTGGATACGGCTGGTTGCGGCAGCTGGCCATGGTGACGTGGGCGACGGGAGGAGGAAGGAAGGAGACTGGGGCTTTATTTCCCGAGCTTTGGAAGTAGAAGGACAAAAATGCAAAAAAACAAATGTATTACGCCCGCGAGAAGAATTTCGGGATGGAGGAAGTAATAAATAATTCATCTAGCCTCTGTTTAGATGTGGTTTTATTGTTTTAATTAGTGTTTGTGCCAAGTAGAACCTTTGGGAAGACTTGGGTGAAGTCTTTGCGATCTTGCTGTAAAAAAACAGAAACTTTTGCGCTCACGAGATTAGCTGCCATTTTGTACTGGAGAGTGATTTTAAGTTGATTAATTTTGCAGAAAATTAATATACAAATTCCTCAGGTCCACCAATTTATTTCAGAATTTTTGGAGTTACAGAAGTATTCGAATGATACAGATTACTACAGACTGTTCTGTTTTTGACATATTCTATTTTCATTGTGTTGTTTGCTTATTTTGATGAATCTATGAGTAGTATCGGAGGGTATGAACCATAGAGAAGTTGGAATACAATAGATATTAAACCAATATGAATTTAGAATGAGTTCACAACAGTACCTAAGTGGTGATTTATTTTCTTATACTAACGGAGCTTACGAGTTTTCTATTGAGTTTTGTGTTGTGAAGTTTTCAAGTTTTGGGTAAAGATTCGATAGACTATGGGATAAGGAGTGGCAAGAGCCTAAGCCTGGGGATGCCCAAGGCACCCCAAGGTAATATTCAAGGACAACCAAGAGCCTAAGCTTGGGGATGCCCCGGATGGCATCCCCTCTTTCGTCTTCGTTCATCGGTAACTTTACTTGGAGCTATATTTTTTTTCACCACATGATATGTGTTTTGCTTGGAGCGTCATTTTTTTTTGCTTGATGTTTGAATAAAATACCAAGATCTAAAATTCTTAAATGTTAGAGAGTCTTCACATAGTTACATAATTATTCGACTACTTATTGATCTTCACTTATATCTTTTGGAGTAGTTTGTCATTTGCTCTAGTGCTTCACTTATATCTTTTAGAGAACGACGGTGCTTTTATTTTGAAGAAATAGATGAACTCTCATGCTTCACTTATATTATTTTGGGAGTCTTTTAGAACAGCATGGTAATTTTCTTTGGCTATAAAATTAGTCCTAATATGATAGGCATCCAAGATGGGTATAATAAAAACTTTCATATAGAGTGCATTGAATACTATCAGAAGTTTGATACTTTATAATTGTTTTGAGAGATAAAGATGGTGATATTAGAGTCGTGCTAGTTGAGTAATTGTGAAATTGAGAAATACTTGTGTTGAGGTTTGCAAGTCCCGTAGCATGCACGTATGGTAACCGTTGTGTGACAAATTTTAAGCATGAGGTGTTCTTTGATTGCCTTCCTTATGAGTGGCGGTCGGAGACGAGTGATGGTCTTTCCCTACCAATCTATCCCCCGAGGAGCATGCACATAGTGCTTGGTTTTGATGACTTGTAGATTTTTGCAATAAGTATGTGAGTTCTTTATGACTAATGTCGAGTCCATGGATTATATGCACTCTCACCCTTCCATCATTGCTAGCCTCTTCGGTACCGTGCATTGCCCTTTCTCACCTCGAGAGTTGGTGCAAACTTCACAGGTGCATCCAAACCCCGTGATATGATACGCTCTATCACACATAAGCCTCCTTATATCTTCCTCAAAACAGCCACCATACCTACCTATTATGGCATTTCCATAGCCATTCCGAGATATATTGCCATGCAACTTTCCACCATTCTATTTATCATGACACGCTTCATCATTGTCATATTGCCTTGCATGATCATGTAGTTGACATCGTATTTGTGGCAAGGCCACCATACATAATTTTTCATACATGTCACTCTTGATTCATTGCCCATCCCGGTACACCGCCGGAGGCACTCATATAGAGTTATATTTTGTTCTAGTATCGAGATGTAATCCAAGAGTTGTATATAAATAGAAGTGTGGTGATCATCAATATTAGAGCATTGTTCCGTGTGAGGAAATAAAAAAATAAAAAAGGAGAAAGGCCAAATAAAAAAGGAGAAAGGCCAAATAAAACAAGAGAAGACCCAAAAAAAATGAGAGAAAAAGAGAGAAGGGACAATGCTACTAACCTTTTTCCACACTTGTGCTTCAAAGAAGCACACTGATCTTCATGATAGAGAGCCTCTTATTTTGTCACTTTCATATACTAGTGGGAATTTTTCATTATAGAAATTGGCTTGTATATTCCAACGATGGGCTTCCTCAAAATGCCCTAGGTCTTCGTGAGCAAGCAAGTTGGATGCACACCCACTTAGTTTCTTTTGTTGAGCTTTCATACATTTATAGCTCTAATGAATCCGTTGCATGGCAATCCCTACTCCTCGTATTGACATCAATTGATGGGCATCTCCATAGCCCGTTGATTAGCCGCGTCGATGTGAGACTTTCTCCTTTTTTGTCTTCTCCACACAACCTCCATCATCATATTCTGTTCCACCTATAGTGTTATGTCCATGGCTCGCGCTCATATATTGCGTGGAAGTTGAAAAAGTTTGAGAATGCTAAATTATGAAACAATTGCTTGGCTTGTCATCGGGGTTGTGCATGATGGGAGCATTTTGTGTTACGAAAATGAAGCATGGCCAAACTATATGATTTTGTAGGGATGAGCTTTCTTTGGCTATGTTATTGTTAGAGGACATAATTGCTTGGTTAGTATGCTTGAAGTATTATTGTTTTTATGTCAATATTAAACTTTTGTCTTGGATCTTTCAGATCTGAACACTCATGCCACAATAAAGAAAATTACATTGAAAATTATGTTAGGTAGCACCACATCAAAAATTCTGTTTTTATCATTTACCTACTCGAGGACGAGCTGGAATTAAGCTTCGGGATGCTGATACGTCTCCAACGTATCAATAATTTTTGATTGTTCCATGCTATTATATTATCCATCTAGGACATTTTATATGCATTTATATGCTATTTTATATGATTTTTGGGACTAACCTATTAACCTAGAGCCCAGTGCCAGCTTCTGTTTTTTCCTTGTTTTCGAGTTTTACAGAAAAGGAATACCAAACGGAATCCAATTGACGTGTCAATTTTTGATGATTTTTTATGGACCAAAAGAAGCCCCCTGAGTAAAAGAGTTGGGCCAGAAGAGTCCCAAGCCGTCCACGATGGTAGGGGCGCGCCCTACCCCCCTGGGCACGTCCCCCTATCTCGTGGATGACTCGGAGCCCCCCCCCCCTGACGTGAGACCTAAGCCAAAAATTCCTATAAATACAGAAACCTCCAAAAAATAACCTAGATCGGGAGTTCCGCTGCCGCAAGCCTCTGTAGACACCAAATACCAATTGGGACCATGTTCCGGCACCCTGCCGGAGGGGGGATCCATCGCCGATGGCCATCTTCATCATCCCGGTGCTCTCCATGACGAGGAGGAAGTAGTTCACCCTCGGGTCTGAGTGTATGTACTAGTAGCTATGTGTTTGATCTCTCTCTCGTGTTCTTAATTTGGCACTATCTTGATGTATCGCAAGCTTTGCTATTACAGTTGGATCTTATGATGTTTCTCCCCTCTACTCTCTTGTAATAGATTGAGTTTTCCCTTTGAATTTATCTTATCGGATTGAGTCTTTAAGGATTTGAGAACACTTGATGTATGTCTTGCATGTGCTTATCTGTGGTGACAATGGGATATTCACGTGATCTACTTGATGTATGTTTTGGTGATCAACTTGCGGGTTCCGTAACATTGTGAACTTATGCATAGGGGTTGGCACACACGTTGCGTCTTGACTCTCCGGTAGAAACTTTGGGGCACTCTTTGAAGTTCTTTTGTTGGTTGAATAGATGAATCTGAGATTGTGTGATGCATATCATATAATCATACCCACGGATACTTGAGGTGACATTGGAGTATCTAGGTGACATTAGGGTTTTGGTTGATATGTGTCTTAAGGTGTTATTCTAGTATGAACTCTAGGATAGATCGAACGGAAAGAATAGCTTCGTTTTATTTTACTACGGACTCTTGAATAGATCGATCAGAAAGAATAACTTTGAGGTGGTTTCGTACCCTACAATAATCTCTTCGTTTGTTCTCCGCTATTAGTGACTTTGGAGTGACTCTTTGTTGCATGTTGAGGGATAGTTATATGATCCAGTTATGTTATTATTGCTGAGAGAACTTGCACTAGTGAAAGTATGAACCCTAGGCCTTGTTTCAACGCATTGCAATACCGTTTTTGCTCACTTTTATCAATAGTTACCTTGCTGTTTTTATATTTTCAGATTACAAAAACCTATATCTACCATCCATATTGCACTTGTATCACCATATCTTCGCCGAACTAGTGCACCTATACAATTTACCATTGTATTGGGTGTGTTGGGGACACAAGAGACTCTTTGTTATTTGGTTGCAAGGTTGTTTGAGAGAGACTATCTTCAACCTACGCCTCCCACGGATTGATAAACCTTAGGTCATCCACTTGAGGGAAATTTGATAGTGTCCTACAAACCTCTGCACTTGGAGGCCCAACAACGTCTACAAGAAGAAGGTTGCATAGTAGACATCACAGTATAAGTGGAAGCGAGGAGGAAGGAGGGTTTTTCTTGGATCGCCCCCTCTTCAAGAAATACGGGCTTCTCCTTGCGAAAAACAAAAACAAGTGGGCTTTAAGATGGGTAGGCTTTTGTATCGGCCCAGTCGGCTGCCCGTGTTTCGTACTGGAGGGCCTTGTGCTAGAGGCAGCCCGAGACACTCTCCAGCTTATTGCCCATTCGAAAGAAAAAAAAAGACGTTTCCAGCTTATGGCTACTCATCAGTAACCTTTTTCAACTTGGCATCCACCAAATTAGAGGATGTGGTACTGGATGCAGACACTCACACTGGATACAATATACTTACTAGATTTTGAAGGTTCACAGGCTAGTCAACATTCACATTAAACTAAGCTTCAAAAGATACTGTATGCATACTAACATTCAGAAGAACAAAAGTTCAGCATGTTTATGCATCTCAATGATTCACCATACTAAAACCAATACAAAGCTGTGAGAATGTGTGGAAATAAAGAAAATTGGTCGAGGCTTCTCTGAGCAAAGGGCCTCCCTGCGCACGCATTAATTTCCTGGGCATGCTTGTTTCTTCTCAATGTTGCGAGCACTTTGAGCATGTTGGCAACTCCATAGCTAGCTAGCTGCCTCATCTTGCAATTGATGCCGACACATTTGCAGCAAACACATGAGGCAATAGAGATGACTCAACATGAGTCCATATTGTGCAGTTCCCCTGAAATCATCCTCATTGTCCTGAATTTGAAAAGATAGGAAAACAATAGCTATACTTAAATGGTGTTGAAAAATAGTAGCACATATCAATAGCTCGGCATGACAAAACACGATCATCTGGACGAAGGGGATACTGACCTACCTAAGGAAGATTATATATAATTTCATAAGTCCATGGTTGATTTCCACCTTCGGCTGCACTGCTTGTTTGCTCCTTCACACATGACAGGATTGTTCCGCACTGCAATCAGCAAGTCAACGTACGGATAAGCTTATTTCATCTTGTGGTGGTCAGTGTACCTAGTTATGAATGCAGGAATACCTGGAGCACCATGAGGTTAGCTGACAACAGGTAGATGCAGCCATATAAATTTTGTGCGGTGCTACCAAAATTGAGGTTTGTATCCCTTCCCGTTATGAGAATTCTTCTTGAAGTTGGTAGAATGTGATAGCTTGTTCTTTGCATCAAACTTCCCTTTCCCCTGAGATATGTTCTTGTTGTTTTGGGGCTGGTTGTGCTCGAAGTTCTTCTCGTGTACCATGTGGGCCCTAGAAGCTCCCTCAGCGACCCGAGCACGTGTGTTTTTTGCTCTCGCCTTCTCTTCAAATCAAGAGTGCTAATGAGAACTGAAATGGAAAACTCATGTCTCTTGTTTTTCAGAGAAGTAGCAAAATTGTTCCACGAAGGTGGAAGCTTGGCAATGGTGGTCCCAACAACAAATTTTTCTGGCAACACACACTTAAAGTACTCAAGTTCCTTAGCGAAAGGATCAGATCTCATGAGTCTGCTGAACAACAGAGCGCTCATCAGTCATATTGTAGTCACAGAATTGATCCATGACATACAACTCGTTGCCAGCACCCGAGGCCCCAAACGTGGCCTCGAGCGCAGCCCACATATCTTTGCCGCTGTCAAACGACATATATGAATCCACAATGGAATCGTCAAGAACACTCAGTAGGGCGGCTTTGAAGAGAGTATCCATGTTCTCAAAAGCTTCCTGTTGTGTAGCATTAAGATCACCCTCAGGCTTACCCTTAGTGGCGTCATAGCAGTACATGATCTGAAACCAATATACTGCTCTTGTGCCCCACCTTTTATATTGCACCCCCTTAAAAGTAGGCGGCTTCAAAAGCGCAACAAAACCACTCGGAGTAAATTGACTATAATCAGGATTTTGGATTGGATTGTTGAATATATGAGCAATTTACTACGAGATTTAATCCGGATCAACAATAAATAGATCATGACGACAATTGCAAAGATCAAAGTAATGATGCGGACTAAACCAGGAGGACAGAATCACATCTTGACAATGGGAGCAGAACCGATGTGGTTGATGTTGTCACTCATGTCGTTGATGAAGAGGTTACCGAGGTCGTGGAAGAAGGCTGTCGTTGAGGAAGTCGTCGCTGGCAGTAGCCACAGGAGTGTGCTCCCCAAAAACCTGATCGCCCCTCTCCCGTACAGGATCACAAAAGGCGGGTGTCGGTGTCAAAACCGATGGATCTCGGGTAGGGAGTCCCGAACTGTGCATCTAAGGCGGATGGTAACAGGAGGCAAGGGACACAATGTTTACCCAGGTTCGGGCACTCACGATGGAGGTAATACCCTACTTCCTGCTTGATTGATCTTGATGATATGAGTAGTACAAGAGTTGATCTACCAGAGGCTAAACCCTAGAAGCTAGCCTATGGTATGATTGTTGTATATATGATATATCGACTAGCCAGGCCTCGGTTTATATAATGCACCAGAAGCCTAGGATAACAAGAGTCATAGCCGAATACGCCGGTGGGGGAGGAGTCCTTCTCTTGATCACCAAGTCTTGTGGAATCTTCCTTGTATGCGGCAGCTGTCCGGACTGGCCCATGAGTATACGGCCATGGGGTTCCTCGGCCCAATCTAACAGATCGGGAGATGACGTGGTGAGTACCCCCTAGTCCAGGACACCGTCAGTAGCCCCCTGAACCGGTCTTCAAGTTAGGAACGCTCCTCGATTCTTCCAAACTGTTCTTCATCTTCGGTCGTCGGTCTTGAAAACTGGTTCAACAAATCTTCTCATCTTCGATCTTGAGGATCACTGAAGTGCATCTGACGAGTTTACATGTCGGGTATCCGAGGAGCCCCTTTAAGTTTCCGGCCTTTATCAATGCCTTGTTACTTTTATGCCACACCTCGGGTTTGAAGTTGTTCCCGGGCGGCAGTGTCCTCTTGCATCCAAACCCCAACGCCGGACTGCATTCGAGGTATCTTTTGCAGCCGAGCACCAATGCCGGACTACTTCCGAGCTCCAACGCCAAAATGTATCCGAGCTCCAACGCCGGACTGTGTCCAAGCTCCAACGCCGGACTATATCCAAGATGGCATAGATCATCTTGGTCCAAAAAAGTTGAAGGAGTTTACCGAGCTTAATGCCAGAAATGCCCTCTATGGAGCTAGCCGCTAGCGCTCGAGCTTTATGCCGGACTGCTTCCGAGGTGGTGCACCACCCCGACCGCGGGCTGATTTTTTGTGAATATTTTTAACTGATGCAGTTTATTCTCTGCCGAGCTATATAGCCACTATATGTATATCCAGTAGCCCTCAAGGTGTGTATCAGTCTAAAACCCGAGATGCACCTGAAGGAAAACATGAAACCGATGTTCCCAATAACCCCCGAGACTCTGGCCGATGCGCGAAATCGGCCTGAGGATCAACTCCTAGCTCGGCAGCATTCATAGGAATAAAAACGCAGTGTAATATATTAGAGATAATAGTGATCGGCGAATGGGCCCCTGAGAGAGGGTCATGAGAAGTCGCCGCAATATACTAGCTTGATGCCGGACAGGTACATATGGTACCTATTATTGTCCGAAGACACGTATGCGCGTAGTTAGGTCAAGACGAACACTGAGCACTTTGAATTCTCTGCATTGAATAAGCAATGCAGTAGCCCCCGAGACACTGGTCGGGTGGCATCACCAAATCAGGGGATCGATGTGCCCCTTTAATATTTATAAATAATGAGCACAAAGCCCAGTAGCCCATGAGCCTTAATGTGGGCACGGGTGGCCAAATTAAGGATCGATATCCAGCCTAAAATCACAGATTATGTGTAATGATTCTATGTATCCAAGTACTTTACATCATTATTTTGACTCCATTGTGACCGTTTATCAGTTGAAAGTGGCCCATCGTAGGCTTCTACCCCTTGGTAGATACTACACAGGGTGTTTCCGCACTAACAAAACAACCCTTAGCCGACGTCTCGGTGCCCGGAGGCGGTTGTGTTAGCAGAAACGAAGCAATCAGATATGCGGGCTTTATATCTTTCACTTGGTCATAGGAGCTTTAAACTGGGGAAGCTAGCTATGAGCCCCCGTTTACTCTTCGGCGACATCCGAGGTCAAGCCGTAAACACTTCGGCCAATGTTTTGAACGGCCCGTCATTTAACATAGTCATCGGATCGCTGACCAGTTTACGCCTATTATGACAGTCAGTTTTCGGCTTTCTCCACTGAGGTGCTTGACCATGCGAGCTGGAAGCACAATCGCAGTGGTTCTCCCTTTGCACGCCTAGCCGAACAAAGCGGAACGTAGGAGGCAAGCATAGGAGCCGGCAACCCAACTATTGACCAAAGACACAATTCGAAACCGATGCATATATAGCAATATCCGAGAATGTTTTGCCGAATCCCTAAAGGTGTCCGGCGTTGCACTACGAGACTAATGCTGGAAACGCACAAATAGTTTAAAAGTGCCATAGGCTCGAAAGCCAAAAAACTTATTCAAAAGTTTAATGTCCGAACTAGATCAAGTGTTCGGTGCCAATCCGAAAATTGGACTTTAAAAAAAAGTGCTTCTGCCGTGCTTTAACATGACACATCCTATCTCAAGACTTCAAGCGGGTCAGCCTACGGTTTCAACCTCCTATCCCGAAGGCGGAGTACTTCTCATTAGGCCAGTTTAGCAAACTAAACTCTAGCGGTTTTGAGAGAGAAATTAGGCTCCGCGGCTAGTGACCACACACTCGTGTCGAAAAAAGGAGTGATAAATAGTAATAATAATAATAATAATAAGAAGAAGAAGAAGAAGAAGAACTTTGCAACGACTAAGAAGAAAAACACTTATTATAAAACGGCTCAAATAAACTTAAGAGCCCCCAAGTGACTTGGGTAAAAGAATGATTGTATGTACCGAGTACTTATATCATATCTATGTTCACCCGAACTTTAAACGCGTCTTAACCGACCGTCGGCTTCTCCCTCTTCGGTCAAGGACCAAAAAGTGTTATGTACTCCAATGCCGAGAATATCGACGGTGTTTCCAATAACTGTGCAATCAGGCCATAAGGAACATAACGGACAAAGCACGCTCGGGGAACTTATGCTATATTACTTGGCGAAGTGTAAGAAGCATCTTCAAGAAAATAGTACCCCCACCGATACCTTTCTTCGGTGCTCATTGTTACTATGAGACTTGTGCAATAGATTTTTGTACTCATGAGTTCCGTTGTGTGCCGACCATAATTGAAAACAATAAGAGCGCTTAGCTTTCGGCTTCACCTAGTCCGAGGTCGGCTCGGATGACCCAATCGTGACAACCGCGGAGGTGCTCCCTTTACTCCCTAGCCGAACAATCGGGAACGTAGGGGTAAACACAGGAGCGAGGCAACCCAGCCTGCAAATCGCTTAAGTCAATATGGTGCATATTGTGGCGTAATACACAAACAAGGAACGAAGCCGTACAAGTATAATCATATCCAGGAGGAAAGGCTTCATGAAGGAAGCCCCCAAGTGAACTGGTTATTTGATTTTTGTGCGTCACAAACAAAGTTTGGACAAGGAAATTTTTTACAAGCAATTTTTTTTCAAAAAAGTATAATGCTTGGTCGAACCGAACACAAGTTAAAAATTTAAAACTTTGAGCATGAAGGCAACTTAGCTGGTTAATTTGTTCGGTATTGATGACGCGGTCCGAGCTTGATGTGGGACAAGGTTCCATCCCCCAAGCCGGTCCCGAGGTGGCGGAGCAAAGAGCTCGGCACTCCGAAGTGGTGACATAGCACGGTTAATGCAGGCCGGCAGAGTGATGCCGAAGTCCCCGGCATGGGGTAATGAAGTGTTGACGAAGCCCCTCATCCAGCCTAGGTGACGTGGTATGTCAGTACGCCGAGTTCACGATACTGCCCAACCCGGATCATTTTCCTGTGCACAAAAAATAGTGCGAACCGGAGATAATAGTAATAATAATAATTAAAAAAAGGTTGCATAATAAATAATTTATGCAAAGTGAGTAATAAAAGAAATATGGCCTGGCGCCGAAGTCAATGTCGATGCAGGGCGTCGGCGTGATGCGGTAAAGGCGTGGCAAAGCCTGAATTCACAGGTCGGTCCGAGTTCCGGATGCGGCGTTCGCCGGACTATGTACGGAAACTGACCGAACCACCATGCGACCGTCGTTAATGCGGCCACCATTTGATAGACCTGTGTACATATGATGGACAAACCAGAGTAATAATTCCTTGGGAAAAATGAACCCAAACAAGCAAAAAATACTAGGATTAATAGCACCTGGTTTATTTGTTGTAGCAATCCAAAGAAAGGTGATTCCCAAAATTGGGACTCGATCCGCACACCCATTGCCTGATGAGCAATAAAGCGACGGCACGGTGATGCTGGCAAAGGTTGCCTCGCCGAGGCAAAGCCCTCGGTCCAGCTAACGTGACGGAGTTGGTCGGCTAGTGACACCAAAGTCTCCGGAGTATAGGTTGATGAAGAGATGGCGAAGCCCCCGGTCTAGCCGAGATGTCGAAGCCTCGATGTCAGTCGATGAGGTGAAGTAGGTCGGGGTGATGGACACCGGCTTGAAGGAGCAATAGTGCGGCCCTGCCGATGCAGGTCGTGACGTGGTCAATGCCGGTTTGATGAAGTGACCGTGTGGCGATGCCGGTGTGCCCGCTCCGTGTAATCTGTGGGGCGGCGATGTTGGTGATGATTTATCCTTTGCGATGCCGAACTCTTGTTCGGCTTGCCGAGATAATGATCCGAATAAGTTGAGCTCGGCTCAATAAAGTGACGACTTGTCTAGCACAGGTCGGCAGCCGTGGAGCAATATTGCTGGACTAGTTTGACACCAGCATGATGTTAAAGATCATGTTCAAAAGATTTTAAAGTTAGTGGGATGTGTTCGGGAACAAAACACAATACCCCATACAAAACTTCCTTCAAAAAGGATGTCCGAAATCCCGTTCATAAAAAACACGAACTCGGGTCGGATTCGTTACAGAGAAAACAGATCCGAAAAGTGATGCACTAATCGGAAGGTTCCCGGAGTTTGGACGGTCGGATCGAGCTGAAATTTTAATGGGTGGTAGATATAGGAATTCCGCAGCCGATCAACTGTTGGATCGTACAAAGGACGTCCGAGCTAGAAGCTGGACACCATGCCCTAAACTTGTCCAGATTCTCGTCCAGATTTGACAGGGCTCCGGTATATCGCGGATTGCCAGAGATTCCTCCATCGGAACTCAACGAAATTTTCCAGGGTTGTTGTAGACTCAATTCCGCACAATTCCCCCAAAGCAATCGTTAAAACGACACTTGAGGAGGCGGTGGCGGCGGACACAAGTTCGCTGTCCAGAAAAACAGCACGGTCGCCCGAGGGCAATGTTGACGTTGAGCCCCCGGGCTCCCTGGATGACTCCTCCATGATCTTGATAGAGATCGGAGCTGATATTGATGAAGGCCCTCATCTGAACATGACAATCAGAGGTAGGGCGCAGTCCTTGGTCGAACCAAGGTGACCAGTTGAGCTGGTGACGAAGATGCCGAAGTCGCAGTTGATCTGCAGGCGATCCATCGACCTTTTGCCGAATACACAGCGGAGCTCTCAATGAAAGCACCAATGTCGGTGTCAAAACCGGCGGATCTAGGGTAGGGGGTCCCGAACTGTGTGTCTAAGGCGGATGGTAACAGGAGGCAAGGGACACAATGTTTACCCAGGTTCGGGCCCTCACGATGGAGGTAATACCCTACTTCCTGCTTGATTGATCTTGATGATATGAGTAGTACAAGAGTTGATCTACTACGAGATCGTAGAGGCTAAACCCTAGAAGCTAGCCTATGGTACGATTGTTGTATATGATATATCGACTAGCCCGGCCTCGGTTTATATAATGCACCAGAGGCCTAGGATAACAAGAGTCATAGCCGAATACGCCGGTGGGTGAGGAGTCCTTGTCTTGATCACCAAGTCTTGTGGAATCTTCCTTGTATGTGGCAGCTGTCCGGACTGGCCCATGAGTATACGGCCATGGGGGTCCTCGGCCCAAATTAACAGATCGGGAGATGACGTGGTGAGTACCCCCTAGTCCAGGACACCGTCATCAGGGTTCGGAGGACTACTGTCCCTTCTCACGGTGCACGCCGGAAGGAGGGCTGGAGAAGAATTTCGTGGCGGCGCTAAAAGATCTGGAACGGTGCGAAACCATATGATACAGCGGTGGCTAGGGTAGAGCCTGTCAGGTCAGTCGTGCGAGTAAGACCAAGTATACCTTTGGTCCAAACCCCATGTCCAAGTCAATAATATCCCCACTATCCAAAAGAATCAGAAACGGCTGAGTAATTAAGGCATCCGTTAATTATTAATTAATGACTTAATAAATTTTCCAATCAACAAAAATATAGACCACGTGGATAGCTTTTGTCCTTGGACAGGCTAATTCCCGAAGAGCGCGCGTGTAGGTTTCCTATTATCATGCTCATGCAAATGCTAGAATAGATCACATTATAAAGTGGTGCAACTCAGACTCACCTAGCAGTATGGGACTAAACTTTAGTCCCACTCACACCACATTTAGAGCATGGTTAATAGTATAGCCAACATCCGGCTATATGAAGTTGACACATCCTCTAGAACCAACCTAGTAGCCTGCTAGTACAATAGTTAGTCCCTTTAGTATAATACTATATCATTAATAATGGCCCCACCTTTTGTCTCACAAAGTATGTTGGAGCTCCTGCTACAACCGGCTACAAGTTTACAACCTGCTTCTCTTCTCTCTCCTCCAACTAAGCACAAATACTATATTTAAATCCTTATAGCCTGCTTATGTCATCTAATTGTAGTACTTGCTCTAAAGTTACTCTCCACTGTGTAGTCTGAAATGCCGGGCGTGCAGCGGGCGGTGCCCTCGGTCGGTGCGCCGCTTCAATGGCGGAAGCAGTGAGAGGTCGCGTCGCCCTGACTTGCCATCAATGTGGAGCGGCGGGCTCAGCTGGCGCCGGGTAGGAAGCACGCGTGGGAGGGGGAGGGGTTTTTGTTGGGCCAAGAAGGTGAGAAGCCAACTTGGGATCGGTCCGAACGGGGAAATATCATGTGCTCCCATACTCACTAGTAGTTTCATGCATATGACACTAGTCTATGTTACTACTCCCTCCTTTCCGGTTTATCGAGATGTTTAGAGTAACATAGTAATATGTTACAGTATAAGTTACTCCCCACTAAGACTAGCCTTGGCCCCTCCCAGTGCTCCACCATGTATAGCTGCTAAGCCTGCCACGTAGGCATAAAATATGATGTGGCAAGTTAATTAAGAAGAGAGAGACTAGTTTGGTGACCCCAGGAAGAAACGGTGGAAAGACAATTCTGAGTCTATAGCTAATTAAATGAAGCAAGCTTAGCAACAACAAACTAAGCACCTATGCATTGGAGACTTGAGTTGCTAAGCCATTTAATGCACTTAGCACCTACTACGCAATATTTTTTCTCCTCGATGGCACGTGAATAGTTCATGTACTCAACGATGGAGCACGGGATGGTAACCATGACATGGTCAGCCCTTTTTTGGAGAGAGTACGTACTAAATAACTTTGATGTGTCCCGTCAACTCGCAGAACGACGAGAAGCTTGCTTACTACGCCTTCTCCCTCGCCAACGCGTGCGCGGTGGCTCTCAGCACGAGGAGAAACTTTTGCTTACAAGCGGTGGACATGTAGCAGTTCATTTGGTGTCAGATTGCCAGAAGTACTACTGTAGTACTCCTTCCATTACTTTTTAGACTGCATATAAGAAGGTTTGGTTAAAGTCAAACTTTGTTAACTTTGACTAAATTTATAGAAAAATATATCGAGATTCACAATATGAAATCAATATTGTTAGATGCATCATGAAATTAATTTTCATACCATATAGCTTTAGTATTGTAGATGTTGATATTTTTTCTACAAAGTTGGTCAAACTTTACAAAGTTTGACTTTGACCAAATCTTATATGCGGACTAAAAAGAAACGGAGCCCTGGCCAAGAGCCGTCATTATTGTTCGACTTAGGAAGAGGCGAAGAGCCAAGTGCAAGGTCACCTACTAACCTTAGACTAGGCGTAGTGGGAGTAACATAAGTAGGGGTACCTCCTTTTTTTATTCTAGAAACAACCACACGCGAATATTGGATGGTAGCAGCACAACAACTGAATCAAAAATCGAAACCAACCAATGAACTACTACTACTGGTGAGCGTTTGCTAGTACGTATCATGTACTCCGTCTGTCCATGTATATAGGGCTTAATGCGTTTTCTGAGACTAAGTTTGGCCCTGTTTGGATCCATGGGTTAGAGTTAGTTTGAGCTAGTTGGGGCTCAAATAGCCCTAAAGTATCCAAGCATGAGGGTTAAATTGGAGCAAGTAGCACCGAACCCGCCAAAAAAACTATCCCACCCAAGAGGTGCTAATTGGAGATAGTTCTCATTGGGACCACTGAAAAATCACTTTTCTCTCTCCATCAAGTGCATTTATTGTCAATTTAACCCAGCCACCCAAACACCTCTTTGGCTACAGTTAGTTCAGGGTTAGTCATGAGTTAGTCTAACCTCTAGCTAAGTTAGAGTATCCAAACAGGAGCAGTGTAGGACATGCAAGTTGCTCAAAGCATACAGTCGAATTCGTACGTGAAAGGATATTTTTTTAATGGAACGTGAAAGGATCTTCGAATGATATAATTTTCAAATTATATAAATCTTATCAATAGTCAAAGGCATCCTCGAAGAATACATTAGTCCATATATAAAATCTTATCAATAGTCAGAACCAAGTGTTCTAAATGAGTTCAAAACGAGAAACTGGACCCACTCACGGCGCGGCACGCCTGTCTCGTTTGGTCCGTCAGTCAAAGCACTTCCTCTTCTTGGCATAACAATAGAGTACAATAAATTTTTTTAGAATGCTCGTGGCATGTCGCTAACATGTGATGAGTTAACCAACCTCAATAGACGGCAGAAACGCCAGCCCGCCGCACTTTGAGAGAGACGAGGAGCAAGAAGCAATACGAATTGCTGGATTACTAGGGCTAGGTGTCGCGCGGAAGCCAAGAAATATGGTGATAGCGTGGGTTAGCCATGTAGTATGACGTAACTACACTAGGCTGTCGTGTTTCGTACTCTTCCAGTCCACTGTGGAGATGATTGGTTGATTTTATATCACTGAATAATATAAAATATTATGAGTGCAGACGCTCCACCACGAGGTTCTTAGTCGTCAGGAATCTATGCTCTTCCACTCTCTTTTTTGACGTGAGATTTGTTCATCCTTTTGCCAACACGCGAGACATCTAGCATCAAGGTGCCTGTGTCATGCAAGAAAATGGAGATAATCAGATAAGCAGTGCGTATGTGATTCGTGCACTTCGATGGCACCTACTACGCAATATTGTTTCTCCTCGATGGCACGTGAATAGTGCATGTACTCAACGATGGAGCACGCGATGGTAGCCATGACATGGTCAGCCCTTTTTTGGATAGAGTACGTACTAAATAACTTTGATGTGTCCCATCAACTCGCAGAATGACGAGAAGCTTGCTTACTACGCCTTCTCCCTTGCCAACGCGTGCACGGTGGCTCGCAACATGAGAGTGAGGGAGTCCTGGATTAGGGGGTGTCCGGATGGCCGGACTATAACCTTTGGTCGGACTCCTGGACTATGAAGATACAAGATTGAAGACTTCGTCCCATCTCCGGATGGAACTTTCCTTGGCGTGGAAGGCAAGCTTGGCGATACGGATATGTAGATCTCCTCCCATTGTAACCGACTCTGTGTAACCCTAGACCTCTCCGGTGTCTATATAAACCGGAGGGTTTTAGTCCGTAGGACGAAGAACAATCATACCATAGGCTAGCTTCTAGGGTTTAGCCTCTTTGATCTCGTGGTAGATCTACTCTTGTACTACCCATATCATCAATATTAATCAAGCAGGAGTAGGGTTTTACCTCCATCGAGAGGGCCCGAACCTGGGTAAAAACATCGTGTCCCTTGTCTCCTGTTACCATCCGCCTAGACGCACGGTTCGGGACCCCTACCCGAGATCCGCCGATTTTGACACCGACATTGGTGCTTTCATTGAGAGTTCCTACGTATGCGTCACCTTTAGGCCCGATGGATCCTCCGATCATCAACAATGATGCGGTCCAGGGTGAGACTTTTCTCCCGGACAGATCTTCGTGATTCGGGCGGCTTTGCACCACGGGCCAATTAAGCTTGGCCATCTGTAGTAGATCGAAGCTACGCCCCTGGCCATCAGGTCAGATTTGGAAGTTTGAACTACCGGTGGCGTCTGCGGAGACTTGATCTTCGACGGGTTCGAGCCACCGAGCACGCCGCCTTTATTACGATGGGCATGATCTAGCTCTGCCGCCCGAACAGTGCCCTAGAGGCCGCACCGTGTCCGCTCCGACCCT